>OY982542.1:1226500-2453000 GCA_963859965.1 Ceramica pisi
CGACATTCGCACAGTAAGTTACCAAATTGAAATCAAATCAGTTCTTCAGTTTGCAAGCAGGCTTATTTTTCTTACAATAATGTCGATTTTTGGGCTTATTCTTAAAAAATAACCCTATGATGGGTGCACAGAGGACACCTCTCTAGGATGTCTATTGATGTCTCCAGGATGTCTATTCATGGCGCATGCGTCATGTTCGTGAACGGGCGCCGTCAGTCGGGACTGGTCATTTCTCAGCTGCCATGGTTGATTTTAATTATTTCTTTGAATTGTTCCTCTTTTATTCCGGACGCTTTTATCCTGCTCGTCTTTTACATCGTTCTCACATGTATGTATAATAATTTCAACCCGATGTAAATAAATCATTGTAAAAATTTATAATTTTTAAAAGAGTGTGACCGACCTTGACAATTCAAAAGTACCTGTATAAATGGTTTAATTGAAATAAATGCTTGAATTTTGAATTTTGCAAAAAGAAAAATGAATTTCAAAGTTTGATTATGATTACTCAGTTTAAATACTTATTGATTAGTGGAGTTTTCAGGACATTTAATAATGCATCTTCTACAGTCAGTTGAGAAAGAAAAATCGGTGCGCTATTATTCCGACCAAAATTCTGTAATTTATAGTCCAGTGCAACATGGACACAAACTCAAAAAAAAAAAAACTTGAAGTCTTTGAATTAGTATTGTATTAGTATATATTATATTAGTAGGTATTTGACGTCTACAAAACAAACAACATATTACCACAGAACCTCTTAAGTAAAGATACTTTTATCTCAAGCTTACACAAAACTCGAACAAACATTGCACAAAACCCATTATTCGAAGCAAACAGTCGCAGGCCTAAGATCAACTGACTTTTGACATTGAAGAGCTATGATACGTTTTTCATAGTTTAAACTAATAGTTTTATTGTAAGTAATTATATTGTATAGTGTAGCTGCATTTATTACCAATTCGTATTGGAACTTAACTATTTTGTAATGTGTTACTTCCTGGGTCATGTATTATAAGTAAACGTATTTATCTAGGTTTTACCTTTTGTCCGCTGGAGTTAATATTATAGATTTCCGCAATAAAAAGTTAACCGTGTTTAGGGTCCCATCTTACTCTGTACCTACCAAAAAATTCATAAAAGAACAAAAAAAAAACATTTTCGAAATTGTCGTATTACTGCAGCGGCCAGCAAAAGAGGCATTGATGAACGAACGTGTAAATACACATACGTAAGTCCATCAGTGCCTAGTTGTGGCCAATGCTTGTGTAGTAGTTACATTTCTCAAATAATAAGTGGAAATTAAAAAATAATTACTTTTCAAAATCAATGTCGAATAAACAACATCAATAATAATTCCCGCGTAAAAGTGTTCAGTTTTTATTTCAATAAATAGCTTTCTATTTGTAGGCGAGTTTGAAATTTAAATAAAACCTTTGATAAGTTACCTTCTTGGTTACCATGTTTCGAAATAAAAGATCGTTCCATTTTAATTATACGACAGATATGAGTTTACTATGTAATTTATTTGGCCGTAAAACACGACAGATTTGGATTTTCATACAACTTTTGCGGGCGCTACTCGGCCAGAACAGCAATTTTGATTTATCTCGAAGAAGGTTGTCAAAATAATGCTTACATTTCCAAGCATGTTTGAGAAAAATATATTTTAATATCCCATTTTAATAATTGTAATATTTTATGTAAGTGAAACAAAGTAAAAAAAATAAAAACTGTATTGGAAAAGGTGGCTGAATAATTGATAGGTAAAATGATTTGATGTCTAACAAAAAGATGCTGCTGTTGACCCATAAAAGTACCGAACGGTAGTACTCGTGTCATAGCTTCCTTATAAGGAAAGATCGCTCTGTAAGTTTGAGCCAGTGTGATGTGATGATTCACATAATATTATGGACCAACTTTATGATAGGTATAGAAAACTATCACTAAGTATCTTTTGTATCCATGTGTATATCAGTATATCAGTGGTTCTTAACACTTTGGTCATAAGGGACCATTTGACTGAATTTCTGCCTTCCCATGGACCACCAACGTTTCGGAGGTAATAGTAAATTAGGTTGTTTTTTTTTACTGCATAATCTTGAATATCATTTGAATCCAGGTCAGTGCTGCTCAAGGTTAAACGTATTATGCCAATACTGACATCGATTTTGGTGCTTGTCTTTAAAATTTTCAGAAGCGCCGTAACCTCTGCTGAGAAACATTGGAAGAAACATTTTATTTTCCTCTATTTTTTTTTATTCATTTCCAGTCTCAAAAACATCTTCCAAGTCAGTACTCTATAGCTTAAATCAATCACTTCTTTACTTCGAACCCTTGCATTGAAGTTTTTCAAATTATTTATCTCTGCGGAAATATTGCATTATAGAATGGCTTCGCGGACCACGGCGAGGGACCACCAGAGGTCCGCGGACCACTGGTTAAGAACCACTGATCTATATAATAATTATTTTCATATATCTGGCAATTTTTAATTAAAAATTAAGGATTAGGTTTTCACCTTACCTTGTTGGCTTGGCATGAGGTTCGGGAACTATTCCCAGGTCGGTCAGTCGTGTGAAACTGGATTTTTCAATCAAGGCATTTTCAGTAGCAGCCCGGAGTTTTGTTATGTGCCAGTTTGATGTCTTGCCCCTTTGACATGGGAGTTAAAAATTACTGGCGAAAAATGAAAATACGATAGATAGGTACCTACACCTCTGCCTGCCTCTTTAAGAAATACAACCGTGATGTTGTTTATTCATTTA
Organism: Ceramica pisi; assembly: GCA_963859965.1. Taxonomy (NCBI): domain Eukaryota; kingdom Metazoa; phylum Arthropoda; class Insecta; order Lepidoptera; family Noctuidae; genus Ceramica; species Ceramica pisi. Next base: position 1,229,269 of record OY982542.1, read on the forward strand.
TGTACATCCTAAATACTTGAGAAAAGAACAAAACAACAAAAACGTGCTACTTTCTCAAAAATTAGTTTCTTCCTGTTTATGCTAGCGTCATCATCTGCTTAGCCTTTTTTGCAACTACATTGACATACATTACACACATACATACATACATACATACACACACACAACACATACATTACATACATACTACAATAATAATTCTAAGAACTGAATTCCCACCTGTGACAAGCAATAAATTAATCTGAATCTGATTATTTAAGTACATATTTTATTTTATGGTTATTTTTATCTATGTGTTGTACCTATTGTTAATCTGGGAAATTATTATTATTATTATTACTAGCCTGTACTGTCCCACTGCTGGGCAAAGGCCTCCCTCCTTCCTTCCAATTCTCTCGGTGTTGTGCCTCTTCCTTCCAATTCGTAAGGAAGACATCCAGGTCGTCCCGCCATCTCTTTTGCGGTCTGCCGCGGCCTCATCTCGCTGTTTCAGGATTCCAATCCAGTATTTTACGGGCCCACAGTTTGTCCGGCATGCGGCATACATGTCCTGCCCAATCCCATTTAAGTTGGGCAGCCTTTTGAGCCACATCGACGATTTGTGTTTTGGAGCGCAGTGTAGTGTTTCGGACGTGGTCTGTCAATTTAACACCTAGTATACTGCGCACTACCTTGAGTTTGGACTTTTGGATGTCAGTCAAGGACCAAGTCTGTGCACCATAGGTCATGATGGGGAGAATACACATGTCCATCTGCTTGCGTTTCAGTGTCATAGGCAAAGTGCCCTTAAATAGCTCCTTCATGGACCAGTAACTCTTCCAGGCATTTTCCGTTCGTCTTGCAATCTGGGAAATAAATCATTTAAATTAATTTCATTCCATGTCATTGAGGCCGGCTTTCAGTCAAACTAGTTTCAGCTGAATACCAGCATTTTATCTTCAGAGTGTTTGATTAAACTATACACTTGTATTCTTGATTACCCTGAACTGGTTATACCAAAAATTCACTACAATCACATCATATAGGAAGTCTGTAAAACTAACAACCTGACTCCTCTCCATTTCTCTCGATCCGAATCTTCAGATGTCTTATTACACAAATTGGTAGCAATTTATGTGCAATTACACACAACGAGCGGTTGCATTACGTGCGAATCGCGGACCCTTCCTGAACTTACGCAAGTGGGCAATAAGACCATTGTCTTACAGATCTTGTAGCCGTATCTTGATCGGATAGCCATAGGTTATTATTGGTATCATTACAAACAAAAGAAACTAGCCTTTTTAACTGACTTCAAAAACTCGGTTGTATATTTTTGTAAAAAAGTTTGTATTTTTCACTTTTGATTGATTCACATGTGCTTACCACTTCACAGCGTGCCAGCGTGATGTTATGTTATGAACTGGTGTAAAAATAGACAGACATGAGATTTCAGCAATCCCTGTCCATTTTCCATCATTTATTGCAGAGTTCTGTTGCCTAACTCCGAAGTTCTTCATCAGATCTTCACCAAATCGAAATGAGACCATTCCGAGAAAGTACTCTTCCAAAAACTACCCAAATTGCTTCAAGTGAGCCTATAAAATTTGTAGAGTTCCCTCTATTTCTCCAAGATCCCATTATCATCATCATCATCGAAAAAAAAAATACAAATTGGTCCAGCCATCTCCTCTACATAATGGACCCCGATCAGTCGGGGTCCATTATGTTCCTATCGCTGGGACACAAGCCTCTTTAGCTCTGGCCTGTCCAACACGCGGGCCCAGTGCGGTTTGGTAGAAGTTTTTGTTTCCAGGATATGTGACGGTGTCCTCTAGACGTTTTATTTCGTAGTTTTGTGAAAACAGATCCTGGATTAATTAAAGAGCTACCTTCAACTCGTATGTCGCGGTGGATTGTTAAAATTTTTGAATAAATTAAGTCAATTTAGTTCTTTGAGTGCACTCTCAAACGTCTTCATAAAATCTGCTTCAGAATGTGGTGTTTGATAGCTGAATGTTTGCTTGTGTTAACGTTTGTAGATTTGGTCCTTGGATCCATGCTGTCCATGACTAATAATGACTATAGGTACTGTGGTGGGAGTATCTACAAACTACCAGGAATTAAAGGAAAATTCGGATATAAATAATCATTACATTGTAGGACCTCTGCAAATTTCAAACCTAAGACAGACTTTTTAATTCACCCTTACAAAGTTTTATTGAGTGGCCAATACGAATCAAGTAAACCGAGGACACACATGAGCATCACAGTACCTACATCTAGTTTTGACTTCTTATTTTTCTAAAACAAATAGGTTATTAGGTAAGGTCAAAAGATAAATGGTCGTATTGCTCACAAGTTGTACAGACAGAATGAACCTGCTAACACTTCCCACTATTCTAAATGATGGCCATTGTGTTCGATATCTTGTATCTAGATCTATTACGAATAGCTTTATTTAGCTATCTCGATCTTATCTAGAGCTGGAGAGGTATGCTCTTTGAATATGTTAGTGTTTCCGAGAGCTAAGAGGATGAATGGCGCACCTTTCAGTTTACACTTATTGTCTCGGAGTCGTAAACAATACTGATTTTTGAAAAGATTCCGAACAGCGATGATAGTAGATGATGGATCTGTCTAAAACAATGCGTTCAATTCTATTTATTTAATTAATTGTGTGCATCGGCATTGCACTTAATTAGTTCTGCCAAGCAAGGTCATCATGGGAGAACAAGACGTACGGTGATGCGCGGCCGAGGCTTAGAGTGCCTAGCCGTTTGCGTGGAGCGGAGCAACAGAGAAATACAAAGACCCGTACACGACGGACATCTCACCCATACGGAATACTTTCAGTGTGCGTACAGGTCTCTAAATCATGTAAGTCTCTTTGATCCGATATATTAAATAATCAATTTTAGTTAGGTATCAAAAAATTGGTTCCATAGAATTATTTAAATAGATTACAAGTAGTTGTCAGAAAAGTTAAAAGGGAATCGCTTGGCTTGGTATGGTCATGTGAAGAGGAGAGAGGAAACGCATTTAACTTAAAGGGTAATGAACATAAATGTGGATGGATGGAGAGGGAGAGCAAGGCCAAAGAAAAGATGGATGAATTATGTAAGAAGCGATATGAAAGAAAAGGGAGTTAGTGAAAGTTTGACGGCTGATAGGGCAGACTGGAAGAAAAAAACGTGTTGCGCCGACCTCAAATAACATGGGATAAGGGCAGGAAGATGATGATGACAAGTAGTCGTCACAAAAACAGGCTAGACCATCTTTTGTGATAATTTCATCAAGCGGAGATTCTGAGGGCATTCAAGTCTAGTGAAGCCAGACGTATTGTCTTAAGTTCAAACTTAATAATTAGAGAACAACGGGACTTAACAATCCAATTTAATGAAGATGTACCAAGTTTACGAAACTGCAAACGGACAAGGCAAAAAATTCCCAAGAGAGCCTTGTACGAATCTAACCAACGTAACTTTGCAGCTCGCTAAGCCAACCACTGAACATTTCATGTGAATTTTTCGTTGCTGCACAATAGGAATGTGTGTGTTGGTAGCTGCAAATGTAAGTTGGTTTAGTTTTACACTTGAACAATGGCTGTGGTGGTATAAACATGACAATAGCAGTTTATCAGGACATCTTTATGAGGAGTGCGCGTCAGTAAGTCAGTGATGGTGCAACGTGTGGTTTCAATGGATAGATACATGAATTTAGGACAATAGACGTGGTCTTTGGGGTGAAACAATTGATCGTAGGAACGTCTATGCACATTGAGGCATGGAAAACGCTTTTTGAATTAGTAGGTCAGAGCGTGTGTTGAGGAATAGTTCGAAAAAGTCACCGCGACCCTAGAACGCAAAAACCATTTGGAGGAACATGGATGGGTTTTAGTTAGAGAGACATTTCCTTCTGCTTCGTCCAAAGTGGAAGGAGTTGTTTGACGATTAACATCTTCAAAACACGCTACTAAGCAACTTATTTCTAACAAGCAATTTTCCGCAAATTCGCTCCAGTGGTCCACCCCACAGGAGCCGTGCACCGGTTCGGGTAAATACAAAAGTTGGTTCAACGAAAGTGGTAGCTTTGTATGAATTTTGGAAAAAAATATAAAAGGAATTTTGGATTCAGATGGTTTGACAAACATAGTAAGTTCCCGAAACATAGGTCAAAGGTGACAGAGATAAAGTCGTCGATGGAGCGAGCTTACCCAGAAGATGCCTGTTCAGTGTTCACTCTAACTTTGAAGAGATTCTATAAGATTAATATTCCTGAATAGGCTAGATTCCATCATCCACAAGTTGCAAAACTATTTAGTCCGTCAGTTAGAGTATCGAAAAGTAATGGACACGTATTTTTTGTTTTTGTAAATCAATGAATATTGACAAAAATAAAAAGCATCAAAACTCGCGAGTGGGGGCTCGTGACGTCACGACTCAGTAAAAAATATGCGAACGTGTGACGTTTTGGGAATTTTAAAAGCGTCGTAGCTTCGTCAATTTTTGTTTCCGTAACAAAAGAAAAAACATGGGTCAAATATTTTTTGATAATCTAACTGACGGACTAATTAGATTGTTTTAGTCATTTACCCTATTGGCGGAATCAGCGGGTTCCCGAGTCATGGCGCAATTAAACTTGGTCGTTAGCCCGTATTCAATTGCCTATGGAATTCGGATAAACGACTAAGTGAAATTAATGGAGTCGAGTACACCCGTATTCGAATGGCTTTCGTTTTGGTTACCCGCATCGGGTGCCCGAATCCGAGTAACGTCTTACGTACATCCGAATACGGGCTAACGACAAAGTGTAATTACGTCATGACTCGGGAACCCCCTGACTCCGCCAATTCAGGAATATTAATCTTATACAATCCTTATCTCTTCAAAGTTAGAGTGAACACTGAACTGGCTTCTTCTGGGTAAGCTCGATCCATCGTCGACTTTATCTCTGTCACATTTGACCTAGACTAGAGTCAAGAGCAAATCCATCTATAATATATCTATACTAATATTATAAAGCAGAAGAGTTTGTTTTTTTGTTTGCGCGCTAATCTCAGGAACTAGTGGTCCGATTTGATAAATCCTTTCAGTGTTGGATAGCCCATTTATCGAGGAAGGTTATAGGCTATATATCATCACGTAAAGACAAAAAGGAGCGGAGTATTAATGGAAAATGTGACGCGGACGCAGCTGCGCGGGTCAGCTAGTCTCAAATAAAAAATTATAAAAAATTGTTGCATGGCTACTTTTTTAGTAGGTGATTTAATCTGTTTTTCAATTACTATCTACCATTAATGCACACATACAATTGATTATGTACCCATCTGCTGCGCAGTTAACTAAGCCAGGGCTTACAGGCTAGATTGTCACAATTTCCAAATAGTTATATTCTTTATCCACGCATTACCTAAAGTTGTTACAGCCATCTTGAATAGATTTGCACATGCAGGCTTTATTCAGACATGTTGGGTAATACCACAGAGCACAGAATTAAAGCGTTCGGTGGACTAGAAACGCCATTACTAAAAATATTTTGTGTCTTAAGCACACGTTTTGGCTGTCATAGCCATAAATCAAAAAAATAGAGAGTTCTACACGTATTTGACTAAATTATCAAGAATCTGATCGGATCAGGCGAAAATGTTCTTTTGATTCTTCAAATAAAATTGGTTAACATTTTCAGAAGACAGGCTTCTGAAATATTTTTATTGACAGTTACGCAAACGTAGCTTGTAATGGCACTAATTCACTATGGTGTGACTTGCGAGTGAGATTTTTAAAAGCTGGCAATTCTGTCGTTTTTCAATTGTGAATTGTCTTTTCTTTAGGTTTTATGATAGGTATGTAATAAAAAATCCAGTCAGACCACACTGTAAAAACATTAAACAGTGACACTCATTGACACGGTACGTTTGTATGGAATGTTTTGACAGCTGCGCCGTCTCTAGCAATAAGTAACTGTCTATGGTTTCCACTGCTCTGTGGACAACACATACTTTTGCCCACTTACGTAGATTACGAGCTGCAAGCTTCGCTTTTGAAGGTGACTGTTTTATTAATGTATTACTTACTTGAACTTTGTGGATTTTAGATATTTTGTAGTAGTAAACATTCCCATAAATAGCTGGTTTATCATCGGTGGTCCAACTTTCGAACGCCTGTAAAGTTCTAAACTTTACAGGCGTTCGAAAGTAAGAGAATAAAGATTTTTAGATTTTATTTCGTGATCAAGGAACACAGAAGAAATGAGTTTTAAGGCTCCAGTAGCCATACCCGAAGCTACAATACGGCAATGATACAACACACCAGTTTTTTTTTATAAAATTGTTCCATTTGTGAAATAATATACTTATTCTTGTTTTTTTTTTAATAGTGTTGATAATCAGCAATCAAAAATTTTAAATGTCAAAAATTTACATGAAGTCCTTTAAAAATCAATAAATGAACAACCCCAGTTGGATAGGAAATTATCAGATCTCTAATACTCCTGGCGCTCTGGGCGGAGCGGAAGGGAGTGTCAGACTCTTACTGACTAAAACCCATCCGTGATCTTCCTAGTGCCTTTTGCGTTCCAGGGCTACGGTGACTCTTTCGAACAAATTTAGTAAACACCCAATACCACAACTTCCAAGTATTGCTGGCTTGCTGGGAAGAAGAAGTGACGCAAAACAATTTCCCAGCATCAAACAAATAAAATGTTTTGGACATTATACTAATACTAATTTAACAAACAAACAAAACAAAACCACTCCTCTCACCCATTAGTAAACGATCATCAAACGTTTGCATAATAATACCAATTAAAAACTACGCAATAATTTGCATTACACATTATACCGATGAATTTCGTCATTAAATGGCAGAGCTCACTATAACTGCCCAAGTGCCCACCGACCCGTCGTTAGTGATTAACTTCGTTTTATACGACCAGTCGTGCTGAAATGACATCTTTTGGGGTTACGTAGGTATTGGAAGACCGTAAAAGGTTCGGTCAGCGTGTGATTTCTGTATATTGGCCTACGAAATCACTCGATGCATAACATAACTAAGTAAAGCCGCTGGTTCCGTCCTGGTATCATTTTTAAATCCTTGACACAGGAATCAAAAGTCCAACCGCTATTATTATTACAAGAAGTATTGTAACACCCGTGATGTAGGATGTTAAGGTGAAATTGGTAATAACTTTATGTAAAACACTGGTATCTGGGGGGATACAGTAGATTCGCTCGCAACTAAGCCCGAAACGGACGTCGGGCTTAGAGAGTAGCTTTTTTAAGGATGGGAAATCATCAAATTTTAATGACTCCTCCCGCCCTGGGTGAAGCAGTGGGAGGCTGAGACTGCATCTGGTTGAATGAAAGCCGTTCGTCAACCAAGTTGAAAAAGGCGTCATGTTTCTTTTGTATTTCCTTTTTTTTCACTATAACAGGATTAATAAAGAGTTTCATATCTTTTTTTATCTACATGTTCGGGTCGTGGACATGAACTCAGCGGGCACAGAGCGGCACGGACGGCGGCGGCGCGGGCAGTTCCATATAAATCTATGAATTTGAACGCACCGCTGGTCTTGTCACGGGCAGTTCCATATAAATCTATGAATTTGAACGCACCGCTGGTCGCGTCACGGGCAGTTCCATATAAATCTATGAATTTGAATGCACCGCTGGTCGCGTCACGGGCAGTTCCATATAAATATATGCATTTCAACGCACCGCCTGGTCGCGTCACGGGCAGTTCCATATAAATATATGCATTTGAACGCACCGCCTGGTCGCGTCACGGGCAGTTCCATATAAATATATGCATTTGATCGCACCGCCTGGTCGCGTCACGGGCAGTTCCATAAATATCTACGCATTTGAACGCACCACTGGTCACGTCATGGGCAGTTCCATAAATATCTACGCATTTGAACGCACTGCTGGTCGCGTTACGGGCAGTTCCATGTAAATCTATGCATGTTATTTATATGGAAATAACCGCGCCGCCGCTGATTTCGTGGCCTTACTGATGAGATCCAGTAGGTACATTTTGTTTGCTATATGGCCTCTTAAAAAACTACCCCGGAATGCTTTCTATGTAACGCCTGTAATATAATATATAATTTATTAACTAGGTTGGTGCTGATCTATCTAATAAGTTAACCTTTTTTATACTGTGCCTTTGATACGTAAACTTTTCATGACTGTTTTTGTAGCTTCAATAAAAGGAGTATCAATTAAGTAGATACGCTCATAAGTACAGTTGCAAGTACATTAAGCTATCTGAAACTGTCAAATTTTCCCAACCAACTTGAACCGTATGACTTTAATCATAAAGTTGAAAATCTATTGAAGATATTTGTCAGATTGTTGTAGCTTGATGAGCTGGTTGGTGTCTGTACATCCAAAATAGTTCCTCTACTAATGCATCCATTTGCTATCACGATAAACTGACAGTTTGTTTTGTTTATATTCCAATATCGTATTTTGAGAGGTCGCTATTATGGGTAGTTTGGCCCTATTACTAACGTATTTTAGTGTGTGAATAACTTTGCCTAAAGTAAAGAGAACATCATGATGTTCCTTAGTTTATGTTTGTATCTTAACTTCAAATAAGTGGCAAAAGACCATTTTGTTTTTTTTTTTTACTTTCTCGGGTCCTTGGGGACCCGGTCCTTTGGTAGGCGTACGAGGGGCCGAAACCAACTCGCAGAGGCCCCGCGGCCCCGTTAGAAATTTCAAATGTAATGGGGCACCATTATCTAACATTTATTGAACATTATTTATTATTTACTTTTGTAATAAAAGTCAATCTCCTATGGATGACTTTTAATGACTGACATTTAATACTTCGCTATCATTAAGACCTAGCCAGTGAACTAAATATTTTCATCTGTCGTTAATTACAAGCATAATCATACTACGTTCTGTTATCGACTTTTCCCACGTGACAAGAGAAAATTACTCCCAAGGGAACATTTTACCTGAGTAAAAAGTATCCTAGTTTTATTATTTATTCTAGGACATGGTCACCTATGTATAATTAGCATGTATATTATTGTCCATGTATATTATCTACGCATGTTTTTACAAATAAATTTAACCTAATCTTATCTATGGTCTAACTCTGTAGGTACCACACAGAGTTAATTTCGCAATTATGACGTTCGGATTTTTAATAAAGTACCTACTGATAAAGTAATTACTGAAATTAAAACGTTAAAGATAGACGGCGAATTTGCTACTGTTAATTAGGTATTATAATTTATAACGATATCAAGAGATGCTAAGATTAGGACAATAGGCTTGTTCACTGAAAAAATCTTGTTAGTCCGTCAGTTAGATTATCAAAAAATATTTGACCCGCGTTTTTTCTCAATATACGTAAACCAAAATTGACGAAGATACGACGCTTTTAAAATTCTCAATTCGTCACGCTGCGGTATAATTTTTAGTATGTTCTGACGTCACGAGCCCCCACTCAAGAGTTTAGATGCGTTTTATCTTATTCAAAATTAATTGATTTACAAAAACAAAAAATAGGTTTCCATTATTTTTCAATACTCTAACTGACGGACTAAATAGATTTGCAATTTATTGATAGTGGAAATTAGCCTATTACCTCTAAACAATTTACACGTTTCCGATTGTAACCAAATTGCAGCAACCTTTTCTTAATGTAATCTCTTTCTTTCAGACTGGTCAGAAGCCGAAGGTTCCACTGACGAGGTTCACATGCCAAGGAAGAGGCTCGGGGTACTACGCTGACGTCGACACTGGCTGTCAGGTAAGAATTAACTATTACTAAGGGCTGATTTTTCAATAGTCAAACACCAGCTGCCTAGCCTTTTTCCAACTATATATTTGGGGTCGGCTTCCAGTCAAACCGGATTCAGCTGAATACCAGTATTTTACGTGGAGCGGCTGCCTACCAGACCTCCACAACCCATTAACTGGGTAACACGGTACCTTGGCAAGACTGGTGTCAGATTTCCTGGCTTCTGACTATCCGTAACGACTGCCAAAGATCTCCAAATGACAGCCAGGACCAACAGCTTAACGTGCTTTCCGAGGCACGGAGGAAACTCAGTATGTTAAGATGGTCACCCATCCACAGACCAACCTCGGCAAGCGTTGCTTAACCTTGAAGATCGACCTGTGCGGCTGTTATTATGTAGCCACGAGCTGATGTTTCAATTTTTCAGTAGTCCAATAACTTTAACCCGAGGAACAAAAATGGCGGTCTCACTGCTTTTTTATGGAAAATATGTCAATATGACGTAATTTTTCTACTGCTACCATTTTTTAAAAACAGAGAGTATTCGCAAAAAAAAAAATTCACAATTTGATTTAAGATTTACAAAATCCGGTAAAAGTATGTAGTTACGACCAAAAATGTACCTACGGATCACTTGCCATTTTTTGGAAGTTGATTTTTGCGTAAATCGTAACATTGATTGATACATAAGCCAGCTAAAAAAAATGGCTGCTCGTTGAATAATAACTCTAATATCCCTATAGATAAATAAATAAATCAATACCGATACGTTCTTGACCTATACCTATGTATTTAATTTACTTAGTTAGGAACTAACTGAGTCTGGTATTATCGTGTTATCACTAGGTCAAAGGAGCGATTAAAATTGTTCATAATTCAGTTACACGACCTTGCGTAACGAGAGGATTTGAGTCACGAAGTCAATTGATTAATAAAAGTCATTAGCGTCACAGAATAGAGGGATACAGTAGGTCAGCTTCATACATTGAGTGAAAAAACACGCACGTGAAGAAAGGGTGATTTAATAAATACTAGCTGATGCCAGCGGCTTCGCTTGACAAATTATATACTTAAACCATCCACGAGAACCACTCTATCCATTGGTGAAAACAGCATGAAAATCGGTGCCGTAGTTTTTGAGTTTATCGCGAACAGACAGACGCAGCGAAGGACTTTGTTTTATAATGTGTAGTGAAGAAGTATTTCAAGGCGTGGACTACTCACGACTATTGTATGCCTTCTGGTGGAACAATGTTGGGACTTTGTACTTATATTTGTATAACATCGTTTACCATACCCTATGTTCACAAATAAATAAATAAATAAAAAAAGACTATTAATAACTTTCAAAATAAAACCAAAAATTCAGAATTCTTTCAGAGTTGAAATTGTGTGAAGAAATCAACTGTTCTCTACTTCTGTCGAGAACGCTTATGCTGACATACATTTAGATACTGGAGAAGTGGACAGTGTTTTTTTTTTAATCTTAGTGTAAGACACATTGCCAAGAAATGTTTACACTCATGAATTTTTTTACTTCTGAAATATAGTCCACGAATACCAAGTCACTCCATAAACCCGTACCTGTGGCTATTTCAAACAAATGCTGGTCCAGAGTCAAAATTAGGCAAAGGCAGGCACTTACAGGTACTTTTCAATTGTCAAGGTCTGTCAGTCAAACAGATGAAGCTATTTCTGCCGCACTAGCGACAAACGCAGCAAGAATGAGTACGCTTGCACTCGATATTCGTGAAGCATGATTGTACGTGTTTTCGCGTATTGTATGGATTCGAACTTCTGCATATATTAACTCTGTGGCAAAGTAGTAATGCCATTAGATATGGTAATAGTTGATAATTGGCTACCGGATGAGATGCGTTGATTCACACATACCTACGCTTTTATGGCCAAGTGCCGATATGGTCTCTGATTGAGATGACGAGATTATAATTGATGTTAATGATGTTGTGAACCGTGACAAAGATTATTGAAAAATGTCACGCAATTACGACATTTTATGTAGATATTATGATGTGGTCATATAGAAGTACCGATATTCATGGGCTATATTGATGGTCATGGATTAATCTTTCATAATTAGTAGGGCATATTTGATTGTATTCTTGTTTCACAGCGGACATATTTATCCACCGTGGCTTTTTTTCAAAACATAGTTCAAGCAAAGCCCGTGCTTGAACTATGTTTAAAAGATGGAGATTGCGTTTAAAAACCGCATTCTCCATTATTTTTCCATTTGTAGGTTCCGCACTTCAAAAGATAAAAAGGGAAGCCTTATTGGATCATTTCGTTGTTCGTCCGTCCGTCTGTCCGTCAAGACAAGTGGCGTTCTGTCAGCGGTGTCGATGTCGTGGCGAAAGCGGTTGAAAAACTTATAATAATATAGTATTTAGACCATTGCGTACGCTGATAGAATGGCTCTTAGTCTATAGGTACCTATACTAAATTCAAACAACGATAAGTCAGCTGTCTATTCATATCCAAAATGTAGAACCTCCCACATACACAATACAAGACATTACCAACATAAAAACGACCCGACACTCACAAGTCATACAAGATTCTCTGAAACAAAAAGCGTGAATACTCTTTGTCTGTCAACGCCGCCGCCGCGGCTCATACAAGCCATACATTGCCATACAATGTCATACATGCCACTTAATTTTACAAGCCAATCCATCGATGCTGTCGTAAATATATACACGGTGGAAAATGTAGTCTCGGAGACAGTTCATATTGTTTAAAAGCACTGTAAAATTTTGAATGGATTTTTATTGTGTATTTTATAACTTTATTTACATGAGTATTTCGGGTACTTGGTAGGTAACTATTTTTCTTTAAAGATAGAAAATCATCGAATGACTCCGTCTGCTCTGGGCGGAGCGGAAGGGAGTGTCAGACTCTTACTGACTAAAACTCATCCGTGATTCTCCTAATGCCCTTTGTGTTCTAGGGCCGCGGTTACTCTTTCGAACAAAAGCCGTAACCCTGGCTTGGTAACTATGCTGAACGGGTTTTCAGGCCACATTCTTCACTAGCTTCTGAAAGTTGAAAACTATACTAAAGGAGCAATCTTCCGGGATGAATATTATCCTAAGTCCTATTTCTGAACATGATCTACCCTTGTACAAAGTTGCATTCGAATCCATTAAGTCGTTAAGACGTGTAGAGATAACAAATAAACAAACCGATGGATAGTGCTACTTTCATATTAATTTGTACAGGTGTCCCAGAACTCAACGTCAAGCCGGAATCGGATGATACGACAAATCATAATAGTTACCAGAAAAATATAAAAAAAATCTTAGTCATGTATTTTTTAAATTACGGTACTTATTTCAATTTTTTTTTCCAATTATGTACACCTGTGATGATTATTTTGAGCTCCTTTAGCTACAAATCTTTACTTTTTTTGTAATCTTGAGTAGTGCTTGTGTAACCTGTTGTTTTATATTCTTAGTTATTTTCATTTTTAGAAAAAAAAAAAGAAATTACTGTAATAAAAAAAAAATACATGACTAAGATTTTTTTTTATATTTTTCTGGTACCCTATTATGATTTGTCCTATCACCCGATTCCGACTTGACGTTGGGTTCTGCATACGAGTATTCTGAATAAATATTCGCATGGATATTATACGTTCTCAGAACACTAAATGTCTACCGTTATTCTTTAAAAGTTAAAAACAGAGTCTACTCGTATTCATTCTATATGTATAGCTTAGGAAAAGTAGTTACTAATGTTTTTTTTACGTTATTGGTTTTTCCTTGCAATTCATATCTCACTTTAACTTTTTTTACGATCTACAATTCAATTAACCATTCAACCGAATGCAAAAAGAAGATTCTTAAAGAAGCTTAAAAGCTTTGTTGTGCAATCATAAATAATGGATCGATAATGCACGAGTTTTTGTTAAGTTATTATTCTCCAGTCACATTTGTTTGTATCAGTAGTACCTAACTAATTTACCAGCAAAAACCAAGAGGATAATACTGACAGATATTTGTACTTAATGTTGTGCTTGAAAAAGTACTATCACACGAAAAACTTGTAATACCAATCAATATTTTAATCGTATTTATTGTAGTCGCGGCTTGCCTGTCTGTTTCTTTGTTTACCTACTTCTTCTTAACTGCATGACAGATCTCAATATGGTTTTCATCTACACTAATATTATAAAGAGGAAAACTTTGTTTGTATGTTTGTTTGTTTGTTTGATTGTAATGAATAGGCTCAAAAACTACTGGACCGATTTCAAAAGTTCTTTCACCATTCGAAAGCTACATTATCCACGAGTAACATAGGCTATATTTTATTATGGAAAAAATAGGGTTCCGTAAGATATTTGGGTTTTTCGGACACAAGGTGTAAAAATCAACCAGAAAAGTTACTTATTTTGCTTACGCTGCCTAAACTATAAAAGATAGAACCATATTGTTCTAATTAATTGTAGATCTTATTTAATATCTACAAAAAAGTCCGCGTCGAGTGAGGCACAACAACCATTTTTTTATTTATAAATCTTGATTTTTTTTTACTACATTTAAACGCGTTTATTTTACTCATGCTATTAATCCTTATTAAAATAAAGTATTTCATCACTAAGTACAGTTTATGTAGATAATATTTGGTCTTTGAATGATTAAAATCGGACGTTTGGTTTTGAAGTTAAGGCGAAATTAAAATATTACGATTTCTGCTGCACGGCCCGTTGCGAAGTGGACGTCACGTCACCAAGGCGGGGGTGCGGGACCCGGAGTTTAGATCTTTAAGTAAGGTACCGCGGCTCAGACGCGAGGTAACAGTTTTTCTTTAGTGTATTTAGTATCCGTGCGAAGCCGGGGCGGGTCGCTAGTTATCAATAAGAAGGATTGACGAGGAAAGTTTGCATATAAAACTTTTAACCTTGCAAAGTAGGAGCAAGTCGCTAGTATTATACAAACAAATGCAGAAATTGTGAAAAGTCTATTTGTCAAAATTAAATTTCATTTTTGTCAAACTTAATTTTGACAAATAGATTTTTCACAATACCTGCATTTGTTTAGTCTTTTCCGCAATTTTAGCCAAAACCAATTACAGCATACAACAAAAATTAATCATACAACATGCAACAAGTGTTAGCTCACAATTTAAAAAATATTTACATCACTTCAATGAAACTTGATATTGAACATTAATATAATTATTTTCCACCATCTCCTTGCCTATATCATGCCTACGGGATGTATTTTCGCCCACAGCTCAAAGGTGACCAAGCCATACAAGGGCACATTGAATGACACCTTAATATCGATGGCGTAACTTTTTTTACCTTTAATTGGTCCTCCGTTACGAGATGAATCAGCTTCACTCATACGACTGGAACCTACTCCAACTGATTTATAAGTCAGGGAGGACTTTAACTTGTTGATTTATTTTAGGTGTCCGGTTGATTGAGAAATATGGCGGTCCTTGAGTACCCAGATTCAATATCTGAGAATTCTGTAATTTACGGCTTGGTGTGTACTGAGTAGGAGGAAATCGTAATGAGTAAATCAGGAAATTTTGACAGTCAGATATTCGAACTAACAAATCCTGTAACAAAATCAAGATTAAAAAGTTTAGGCCGTCATGAATATGAAAAAAAAAAGGACGCATTATTAACTATGTTATCGTGCGACTGTTTTTTTTTTAATAAATCTATCCAGTAAGTATCTTTAAAATGCTATGCAAATAAAATTGAAGCTTTCGTAGATTGATTCATTATTATTGGCCTTCGTTAAGATGAATGGTGCATCCCACAGTCAAAAAGATTATTTTGCAAAAACTATTGCGATAATTTGATTTCTTTTTATTATTATAAATAACTGTAGGTAATTGCGTCTGTTAGGCACGTTTTATTTTCTTTTCAATAGGATAAGATACTGCGTATGGTCGTCAAAGTCATCATCATTATATATTAGTACTTAGAAGTATCAGCAGAAGTTGACTCTAAAAGAGTTGCGACGGCCATCTCGGTAATGCTGCTTATTTTCTCACTAGCTGATGCTCGCGGCTTCGCGCGCTTGACAAATTATACCGCGTGTATCTGACATCGACGCACAAACGATTTCCATGGGTCCGGGGCATGATTCTGGACACCCTAGACTTAGAATTTTTCGTCGGCTTTTTTCTCATTTTTTATTTTTTTCAAGGGTTTTTTTTACTTTAGACTGCTCATAATCGTTATTCTGACCTAACCCAATGAGATTTTTAATAAAAAAATAATTAATTAACTACTTTCACTAAAAAGAGCAATCTGAATAAAGCCACAAATAGATTTCAGCTCAGCTGAGCTGATACTTTGTGGTACTCTTGAAAAAAATTAGAAAAGAACCGACGAAAAATTCCAACACTGGGGTGTCCAGAATCATGCCCTGGACCCATGGAAATCGTTTGTGCGTCGACGTCAGATACACGCGGTATACTAAAAACTTTCTCGAGAACAACTTTATGTATTGGTGAAATCAGCATGAAAATCGATGCAGTAGTTTTTGAGTTTATCGCGAACAGATAGACAGACAGACGCGGCGGAGGCAATGACGTATTTTATATAGACACGTCATAAACCAACATCGCGGCGTTTAAAAACGGCGAAAATACTAGATAGCTACTAATACGCATGAAGAAAGGGAAAGAAAATATGTCACCGTACGGCGGGATGCCTGTTGCTAGAGGGAGATAAATATACATCTTCTGTTACGTCACGGGATAAGTAATAGTCAAATTGACATCAAAACAAACGTAGTGTCGCGCGACAGGTTGGTGCGTAACTAAGCGCGATGTGGCCAATTGGCTTCATTTTATGTTGTCATTTTAGAGTGCGGACAACGTTTCTATAGTTTTATATATCATTGGGCAGAGGACTTTGTTTTATAATACGTAGTGGTCATCGGTCTATCTATAGGATCTAAAAATTTTTTTTTTTATTAAAAAGGGGTCAGTGAATTTCATGGCGGTAACGCTCTTGCAAAAGTCAATATTAACTGGTTTTTAGAATCGAAACATTGTTGGTTTACAATAAACACAATTTTCATTCTTTCTTTCTTTTTAAAATATTGCGACAGAATGAAATAGGTAGGCATACAGAATGAATCAGTGTTGCCGTTTCAGTGACTTTGTCGCTAGATCTAGTGAGTTTTTGATGTTTATGGTGACTTTTTTTCACGATTCAGTGACAAAAAATAGTCTGGTGACTTCTAGCGACTTTTTCATGATCAACACAACAGTACATATTATTTATCTTTTTATATTTAAGTAGCCAGAAAATTGTGTAGTTATTAGGACCTAACGGTGACGTGCACTGTGTGTTGAACTTAGCTTTAATGAGGACGAAATTGAGATCACTTTAATGAACATTGTTAAATCAAAACTACGAAATAGATAGCAACAACAACTCTGAATTCAATACGAATGATACGGAATCAGCTAAAATGTTGAAAAGAAACCTGCAAAAGTTGTTTTATCCAGTGAAGTCTTGTCCCAAATGATGAAAACCTAACATAAATAAGAATACTGTGCCATCTACTTCCATATTACAACCGCAAGCTTCGACTTCCACGGCAACTACAAAGCAACCGTCCACTTCCACCATGTTGGACGAAAATGATACAGTGATAATTTAGATGAAGATTTAATACAACTAATTAATTTAACAGTGTTTTTGGTTAATTCAAATTATTGTTCGTTGATTTTCATTTAATTTTTTAATTACTTTTAATCAGTTAATTTAGTGATTTCTAGTGACTTTTTTAATTTAATTTTTCACCCAATCTAGTGACATTTTGGTAGAAGTTTGGTGACTTTATTTTTCCCTAAGCGGCAACACTGGAATGAATACATATACCTTACCATAGACTATTCTTCGATAATTTATTTTTAATTGATTGAGATCAATGGTAAAGTGCGCATCAATCATTCATCCTCTCATCTATTTGAAGGATCCAAACGATTACTAGTAGCATAATTCATAATAACATAAAGAATCAATTTTAGCAGCTGTCAAACTATGACTCAATATTATAACCAGTGTTGCAACTTTTACGGCATATAATTACCGAAGCTGTGCTTAAAGACTTAAAATCATGAGTGTGGCCTCTGAAACCTCCGAATATAAGAGATTTATAGCTTCTGATAAATTTATTTTCGCAACATCAAGGTTCTGTAATAAGGGACCATTGAAAAATGGCTTATTTATAGGATTTTAAGAGTGACATTATTTTTGTACTGTGATGAAATGGCGGTAAATCGCAAATGTCATACTTTTGCATCACATCTTCGTGATTATGGATACCGTATTTATCCTATTAATATTATAAATGCGAAAGTTTGTGAGTATGTATGGATGTTTTTTACTCTTTCACGCAAATACTACTGAACCGATTACGATGAAATTTGGTATGTAGGTAGCTGAAGACCCAGAATAACACATAGGCTACTTTTTATCCCGGAGTTCTTGAGGGATCGGGATTTACACGGGAGTAACGAGAATTTATACGCGGACGAAGTCGCGGACGGCCTCTAGTGTTTGATAAATTGAGGTTTTAGCGTACTGACAAAGGTTGTGCAATCTGTGTGCCAATAAATTCTACTAATTTTCACATTCGTATCGCATTTGCATGTCAAACACAAACTGTCAAATAATTTATGAATATTAAGGCTTTTTTGACAGTTTGCGATTGAAATGCAAATGCGAAAGTTGTTAAAAAATTAGTAGAATTGGCTCTCTTACCTCTGAAAAAATAGAGTAAACACTAAACACTCCTCCTGGCTCCTTCTGGGTAAGCTCGCTCCTTCGTAGACTTTGTCTCTGTCATCGCTGACCTAGATTAGAGTCAAGAGCAAACCCATCAAAAATAAAATAGTGTTAGGTTAGGTTGTTTTAGTTGTAGATCTGACAATAATATAGGCAAATCTATAATTATTTTAAGTATAGGATTGTCAATATTTGCAAAAACTAAATGCTCTGTCTGTCTTTTGCTTTGACATTGTAATAAAATAAATTAAACATTGTCAGGTCGTTTTATCTTCTCATAAATATTTTTTACTACAAATTCAACTGTCTAATACAGCTGAATATCTACAGAGTTAAACAAATAAACAATAAAAAGGAAACTATAAAAATACACCTTCTAACTTCGACATGTTAATTGATACTTTGAATCATAAAATGACGATTTTTATTGATTTAGACTTACTTAAGTATTTGTTTAGTGTTATAAAATAAACTATAAAACGCCTCCACGACAGATATTTCGTAAGTTTAATAATTATTCATTATTTTAATCATTTAATCGACCATCGGTGGGCGATTAATCAGATGATGTCATTGAAAGAATTTGTCAAAGTATGGTGGTCACAAAATTCGTTTCAAGAAATAAGACACATGAATTAGTTAGATTAAGTATCAAAATAAACAGCTACATGAAACATGAAAAATAAGGAAAACGATTTTGTAGGAAGCAACGAATAAGCCCGTTATAACCAGCCAACCTTAAAAAGCATACACGTTATTATTTTGAACCTAATTAGGGAACGTTTTAGACATAATTTACCCAGGTACCTCTCAGAAGTGTCTAATTATGGTAGACGCCAAATAAACTTGCAATAAAGTACCTACATTGACCTTTATGTGATATCAATTCGTAGATACCCGAACAACGAACCAGAAAACGGTTCATGATCTATTATGAACAGCTTTTCATTACTTCAAAACACAAGGCACACGATAAAAGTCGATCCAGGACAGCTTTGTCTCTATTTCTGTTTTTGATATTAAGAAAGTCAATAAATGTATGTGGGGCAATGACCGTTATTGCACATTTATCTGGTGTCTACGATAGTAACTGGGTGGTCATATAATATGCAGTTTATATTTGATAACAGCTTTTCATTGGCATTCTTATAAACTGGAAGTTCTGCTCTCTATCTGCCAGCTTTAGTCAATTGAGAAACGAGACCAGAGGATCATCGGCAATGATAGGCTCGTCAAGTCGAAGCTCCAATGTCTAAAGCATCAACGCCGAGTTGCTAACCTTTCAGTTATCTATAGGATGTATTTTGGGGAATGTGCGACGGAATTGCATAATTTAATTCCATCATCGGACCACAAGACGAACGGCGATGCGCTTTGGTACATGGTGGACTTCCCACCCACACGCACAAAACGATTTGGGAACAAATTCATAGTGCGTACAACTTAGGACTGGATTTCTCTGCCGGAGTCTGTTTTTACTGATAGCTACAACCTGGGAGTCTTTAATCAAGAGTGAATAGGTTCCTTCTAGGCAAGCGTGCTCCATCTTTGACCACATCATCGCTTACCATCAGGTGAGATAGTCGTCAAACGCGTGCCCATAAACAATAAAAACAAATCTTATTTTTTTCTGTTAAACAGCTGAAAAATAACATAACCACGGACTCTTAAAAGTAGGCAACTGCAGTGGTTATCAAACATTATTCGCTGCCAAATATACTGTTCCTTTAATATAGTAATTATATCATTAACGTTACGAACCAAAAGTAATTGCAGTTAACATTTTCATCGGCTAGTGTCAAGGGTAACCGTGTTACATATTGTGGCGTAATTAATATTATATCGATGGTTTATTGTCCGCACTGCGATTTTTATTTGCTTGGAAAACATTTTCGCGGAAATAAATCCGCATCAAATCATAAAGGTTTTCCAAGTGAATATTTTACCGCCAGTGCGGTTACTCGTATAAGATTCAATGTGTTACAGAATTGCGAGAGAAAAAAATCGCGCGGTGAAATATCGCAGTGCGGACAGAGCCTTACATGACGCTCCTTGGTACATAATTACTGACGTATGAATACATACCTACTTTTGTCGACCGAAGGATGGACTGACGACAATTTTTAGTAGCTATCCTTTAACGTATTGAGCAGACACCCTTTTGCCATCGCGGTTAGAACCTGAATTAGGGTGGCACTGCCCACTGGAACGTGGATAATAGCACAGGAAAAGAGAGGCCTATACTCAGCAGTGGGGAAGTCAGACTGTGATGATGATGAGGATGATAACCTACTTCCGATTTTTTTTTTTTTAATATAAAACGGGGAAACTCTTGGCCCATATCTCACCTGATGGAAAGTGATGATTAGGCCGAAGATGGAAGCGAGTTTCACCCGGAATCCTCTTACACAGAGGAACTGGCTATCATACCTCTAACTGCCGGAACACAACAATGCTGTTAACATTGTTGTTATGGCGACAGACTTAGACATGATGGTGGTAGCTTGCCAGGCGGACTTAGAAGAAGTCCTACCACCAACCAAACCGAGCAAAAAATTTGCCCCCGCTGGGAATCGAACCCGGGACCTCTGGGTCTGAAGCAGGTGGTATAACCACTAGACCACGGAGGCGGTTAGTGTCACCTGTTTAGCACCACCCGGGGATCACGTGTAGGGATTCGCTGAAGGGTATTCTCCTACGGACGCGGGTGACTCGGCCCCCAAAGATTCACAGATCGATGAAGGTGAAATATAACTTTCATTCCTCTCTTTGAAACTCTGCACTAACAACTTGGTCCTTTTTCCAAGCCCAGGTTTGTTGGTTACCGATTCAAGTAAGAACAATCTACACTATCACTGAATGTTACCTATAACATTCAGTGATAGTGTAGATTGTTCTTGTTGTTTATTTTTTTGCAATAGAAAGTATCCTAATACTTTCTATTGCAAAAAAAATAAACACTATTATGTTCAGATACATCATTAATCATCGGTCGAAATTCGTTTATTGTTAAAAAAAAAACTTTTGGTTCTTTTAGATTGTTTTTATTTTATTTCATTTGCATTTACGATCAACACAAATTAATATGACTGGCCTAGAGACACTGGGCAACCTGTTAATGCCTTACAATAGCTAATTTAGATTCAGTTATCTTAATATCACTCGTGAATACGTTTTGTTGTCTAATTATAATATTGAGATCCTTCATTAACATCTAGATAGGAATTAATACACGAGTGTTGAATAAAAGAGTTTGTCCAAGAATTCGTACAGTCCACCTTTCAAATCTGTCAAGTTCTTGATTGGTTGTATAAATTGCCGCAAGCTACTGGAGTAATTAAAATGTTTTGACTTTTAAATTGATGTTTAATTACTTTAGATAATGTTGAAGGGTTATTGAGAGAATGTGAGGCATTTAAGATCTAATGTCTGGCTCCTTGAACTTTTATAACACCAACTAAGTATAATAAACTATAATATAAATCATACTATACTTCAATATCTTATTTATAATTCGGAACTTTTTAAATATGATTTTTAGGTGACCCGTGTATATTTAAAAACCCAAAAAATGGGGTTGCAATGGAATTGTAACAACTTTCACAAAGTATTTGAAATGATATTTATTTTGCAAATAGGTTAAGTACATGTAATTCTTTTACACATCAATATTTTTTTATAATATTAATGTAGATGAGGCGGGTGTTTCCTAGCTGATTAGGTACCTGGCCTGAGAAGATACACCAAAAAAAACTAAGAGTTCATAATCTCTTTTGAATACGATAATTGAGTTTGAGGTTCCACGATTTAATAAGTATCTCGAATACTAAATTTAAATATAGTTTTGTCGTGGCTCGCTAGAACTGTGCATTTTCAGGGTACAAAGTTGCGTGTGATGTTCAGCTTCAGCAGTGAGTCTGTATCTTTCTATAAGAAAACAAAAATATGAGACGTACCTACGGTTAACGAAATGACTCTATAACGGTTCCGTTGGTGTTTTTGAGATACGAAACCCGAAGTATCTAATAAACTTTCATTTCAATACAATTTTAATAGAGGGCGACCACAGAACAGTGATTGCGAACGCTTACAATCCTAATCATTTTAAAGTTAGAGTGAACAGGCTATTTCTGGGTAAGCTCGCTCCATTGTAGACTTTGTCTCTGTCATCTCTGGCCTAGACTAGAGTCAAGAGCAAATTAACACATCACAAATTAAAAAAATAAAAACTTTTTACAAAAAAATATATAAAACAACCGACTTCCAAATAATAAAAAATACATTACAAAGTAAAACACAACTTTAAACAAAACTTTCGGAAGTCGGAGTATTGTTAGTATCTTCGTATTTTGACACCGACTATTGTTGTTAAGTTAAAAGTTTTTTATTTGTATATTTTTTGTAAGAAGTTTTTTAGTGGTACCACACTTATCAATACCACTGAAAAATCGCAGAAAAGCAAAATACGCAATTTCGATTACTTGCATGACAAAAACCCATCATCCAAGTAAACGAATTCCAGCTATTTCGATTAAAAATCCAAACTTCGTAACCGATTTTGATAAAATTTAAATGAGACCAATCTGCAAATATAAAATATTATTTCAGATAAAATAAGAATTTTTCAAATCGGTTCATATTTCATAATTGACGGAGTTATGAGGTACCAACATTAAAAAAAAAACAACCGAATTGAGAACCTCCTCCTTTTTGGGAAGTCGGTAAAAAAAAAGATCCAAATGCGAACTTTGCTTGAAAATAAGTAGAATTGGCACTCTGGGAGGTTTAAAAGGCTCAGAAGAACCATAATATTAATCACACAACATCGAAATTCATTTTCATCTTTATCGCTAACGCATTAGGTTCAAGGTTGATTGAGAAAATTTGACATTGACAGGTAGCGTGATCTGCTTTCTGATTCTGCTAAAGTGGCCTTTTTAGACCTGCTGGTCCTTTGGTTTCATCAGTCTTTGTGGATCTTCGCTAGACGCATTTGTCTAGAGAGGACATAATGATTATCACAATCAAATTGACATTAGTACAGTGTTGCCAGTTTATCACCTAGACTACATCCTATAGTGTTATTTTATTATTTTAGTCCATTCAGAAGGTCATTGTTCAATGTTTAGATATTCATATATCGTCTTCCGTGATTTATTCTTGATATCAAATGAAGACGCGACTGTGTTATCTAAAATTATGGTTATTAGCTACATAATAATATGCAGGGTGATTTTTTTAAGTGTGCCTTTAGGACTAAATCCAAAACTATGAAGAATATCGAAAAACACTGAAAGGAATCTCAAGGTCGATTTTAATAAAAAACAAAACAGCATTTTTGAAAAATCGTTGTTCATACCCAGGAATCGAACTGTTTTATTACACCATCCGAAAGAGTAGCTTGTAAGAATCAAATTCTGGGAAGTTTTTAACACATGACAAAGTAAAAGGAAATATCTCATTTTTAAGTTAATGCAGTAATACGTTTCATCAAAATTGGACCCGAGAATCTACAACTGCATCATTGGATTTTAAAAAAAAGTCAGTTACGGTTTAAATAGATCTTGAGATAAAGCACGCTGATAAACAGACAGACGGATGGAAAGACGGACGCTTAGTAATAGGGTTCCGTTGTTAACTCTTCAGGTACGGAACCCAAAAAATGGAGACGTGAGTGAAAACGCCGGCAGAGAACGCCTTACAAGGACATAATATAGAGACAGGCCAATAGAGTTCTTAAGAAAGGCCAGTTTTAGTCATATGCACCTATTAATATAGGCCTTTAAGCACAAGGATGACAGACTATATTTTATGAAATGTTTAGTTTAATTGCTAACGTGACATTCTTCTTTTCCTTGCCCTTTTCCATTTTATTTGGGGTCGGCCCTCCGTATCAGGCTGTCTTTGTTGACTTGGGCTTCTTAAAGGTTCTTATTTACTAAGGAAAACCACGTGATTTGGGGTCTTCTTCGTCCTCGGGGTTTAGTTTCCATATCTAGCACTTGTTTGGTCATGTGGTCGGATGGTCGCCGCAGACAGCTCTCCTGTAGTTAATCTGGGGCAGGTCTCACTTTGATGGTGCTTCTTATGTGTGTGTTTCGGACATGATCTAGCCTAGTTACATCGCCTGCCTACCCGAACATCTTCTCTCATCTCTGCGCACGAATATCAGTTACACTAATTGATATTCGTGCTGCTTTTTGAGTGGCCAGCATTCGGCTCCGTATGTCATGGCCGGTCAGACGGCTGCTCTGTATACTCGCTAACGTGACATTATGGCTTCAAATCGACCGGTTCTTCTATTAAGTACTGTTACATATTCAACTCATTAAACACAGGATATGATGCACTAAAACATTACTCTAGAATAACAATTTTGATCTGGGCAGGTTTTGAATGATTTATTTATTCAAATAAATTATACGATTCGCTTAAATTATTACTCGGCAAACGTTGTTTTGCCATATAAAATAAAATGAAAATTGTCAAAAAAATAGCCTCCGGCCAGCCCTTTTTTATTTGAGATGGGTTTGCTCTTGACTCTAATCCACGTCAGAGATAGCAGAGACAAATTCGACAATGAAGCCAATGGACCCAGAAGGGGCCTGTTCACTCTGACTTTAAAGACATGAGGGTTGTAACCATTCGGAAATACAGACGCAGACAGAGAGTTCCACTCCTTTGCTGAGAGCATTATAAAACACGTTTGGAAACGCTTAGTGCAAATTGGTGGGATAGCAACAAGGTCCCTAACTTGGTGATGGTAATGGTAACTTGTAGTGCGTCTGGGTGTCCGAAGGTAGAAGGGGGCAGGAGGGATGAGGTCGTGGAGTTCTTGGTCACACTCGCCTGAAGACGACGACGCGACGATGAGCCAAGCTGTGTAGCTTGGCATCCACCAGTTTTACGTCGCCAATGAGCCTCTGCGTTCCACCGAGTCAAGCGCGTCAAGCTGGTATTTAGTTAAGCCATTCCAAAGGTGGCTGCAATATGCTCCATGCAGGATTGGACTATCATCATCTGCCTAGCCTTTTCCCAACTACATTGGGGTCGGCTTCCACTCAAACTGGATTCAGCTGAATTGGACTACCAAAACACAAAAAAAGTCAGTCAAGCCGTTTTGGAGGAGTTCGATAACAAACACTTGATTTCTATACATTAGATAAATATAGCGTTATAATGCAGAAATAACAGCATGCAGATTTAGAAACTAAAAAAACTTCTAGTGAAGTTACTGTCTTGATTGCTAACAATCATGTCCCAGTTTCGTAGGTCAGTAGGTACCCAATCTTTGCCTTGACTTAACTGGGCAATAATTTTAGAAACACTAGTATTATTGCAAGACCGGTCCAGTGGCCTCTTCCTCAGGATCCTTAAATTTTTCAGGAGATAAAATGTAGGTATGTATATTCAGCTTAGTAGTGGTCAATAGGACCGTAGCTTTCTGTTAGTGAAATAATTTCCATAATGTTGAAATAATAATATTTGATACCAATTTTAATCAAACTTCCGACGCAGCAGGATCCATAGGTTTAAAAAAATAAATAAAGGAGAACAATTTCAATCCTCCATTGTACTTTTAATGTCAATGCATCTATAAGCGAGAACTTCATAATTATAATTAACGTTTGTTTAAGCCCAGACGCAAAAAGTGACCTAAGGAACAGTTTCCAGTCTCATCTCATTATTAAAATTTATAAACACTGCTCCTATAATTAACATTTTAAAAATTAACTGACTGGCAGAATTAAACGCGCGCGCGGTGAGCTTTGAAGTAATTAATTTATTACTAATTTATAGCTCAGTTTTTTTTTTCTTTTTTGAAACGAGGCATTTGATTGTTTGAATGACTAGGTTTTCTTGTAGAATCTATTTTTTTAATACGTTTTTTTTATTGTGCGTTTTTTTTCCTCTCGTTCGTAGTCCTGACATTGAAAATTATGAACTATTTATCTTAACTAATATATAATAGTGAGTTTGTATGTTTATTTGTTTCTGAAGACGGTGATACCTACCTACGTTTTTTGAGAAATTAAAACATGAACACGAAAAAAGCTGCGGGCAACAGTTAGTTTCCGATTTTATTTTGAAGAGTCACCGCGGCCCTGGAACGTAAAGGGCAGAGAGAACACGAGTGGATTTTAGTCAGTAAGGTGCCTATCCAAGTAGGGTGCCTGTCCATTAGGGTGCTTGTCCATTACAACAGAGCGGGCAGCGGAGTGGATAAACGGATAAGCTTTAATTTAATAACTATTTCCGCACCACCTGAGTCACTGACAGTTTCTCCACTCCGCTGCCTCACTCCGCTATAATGGACAGGCACCTTAAGAGTATGACATTCCCCCCCACTCTACTGTCCAGAGCAGGAGTTATTTGATGATTTCCCCACCCAATTAAAAAAAGCTCCCATACTATCGGTTTTTTTTCTAACCAGCACTGCCTACTCTATGTTCTCCTACCTCCAAGCAGAGAGTCGACTAAACTCGCGCCCAAACTTAAAACAACAGCGCAACCAACACACTAAATTAAAATCAACCAACAAGTACAGACGCCAGCATATCAAACTAAAACAATCTGTCAAATTTCTTCATTAGATTTTCAACTATATAAGCAAAAGTGTAAGGTTCAAGGTTGATTGGAAAAAATTGACATTCGGGTTGCTTGATGTGCCAACTGTTCATCAGACAGTGGCGTTAATACTAAAGACGTGCGTCTACACAATAGGGTTCGCACGCCACTATTACACGGGTATAAGCAAACGGCTCCAGTGGTAACCCCACAGAGCATGGAACAACTAGAGCTGCGCGAAGCGGTGCGGAGCAAGCCTAAGCCGAAAAAGTTGCCCTGGCCGACTTGGAAGTTTTTAAACAGACTCCGCACTCAGGTCGACTGTAGCAAAGACAATCTTCAAAGATGTGAGTTCTCGGATCGAAACGATCAAGTTTAAGGGTGAAGCCAGACGAGCGTAATTTTGTGAGTTGTGAGTTCCGTAAAATGAGTCGGCAGAATTCGGTTTCATACTAAAATCCAACTCATTTTGCGTCACCGTGTGGCACAAACAGGACTTTATTATGAAACCGAAAGTCCATCCGCCGACCCATTTTACGCGACTCACAACTCAAAAAATTATGTTCGTCTGGCTTCACCCTTACTTTTATCTTGCGTCGCATCCATCATGAGGAACTACTGACCGCTTCAGCAAATACTGATACCATAGCTGAATTTTGGACCTAAAAACCATTTAAATACGGGGTTAATTTAACTTAGGAGAAATGGGCGCAAGTCGCATTGAGTGTAAGTTCAGCTATAACATGCCGTCATGTCAGTTTCTATAGGTCTTCTTCTTAATTTTATGACGATTTGGCATGCTCGTCGGGAAGGGAGGTGACGCAATCCTGTAGAGGAACTACTCACTGGTCGAGTAAAAAGAAGATGGGCTAGTTATTTCTACAGTGACCTCTTGGGCTGGCAATCGGTTAAGAATCGGTCGATGATGAAAATCAATATGTCTATCTGTTTGTGTAGATATTGCTGTCAACCAAAAAACCATCACTGTTCTCAAAAAATTAAAGGACATTGCTCATCGCCCATACATCGTTCGGCTAAGAACCAACAGAGACGTGAATTTACTATCTGTGTTTTAAATAATGCATATGTTCGACTAAAACTAAATTAAAATCACGGACACTTGCCAGAATTGTAAAATATCTAAAATGATTTCGGATTTTGAGGTTATAAAACATACCAAACAATAGAAACATACCAACTGGACTAAGATCCCAGAGCTGCCAGACTTTTTATCTCACCAAAAAATGTATAGAGTAGTGTTACTATGTTCTTCTAACATACGAAAGCGTGGTAAGTTAGGTCGACGGCCGATTCCCTGGTATCAGGTGCCAAACACATTAGGTACATCAAAGTGTCAACTGTCATTTCATCGACTGTCAGTGTGAATAGTGTTCGTGTCATACAGCGCTTTAATCGCTTTATTCTTTTTGTAGGTAACTAAAAATCTTACAGCGCTGAGAGTGCTTTGTTTCATTTTAAAATAATGGCGCCGGGTTATAAAACCTAAGTGAGTTACTTTTTAAAATGGTTTCGTAATTAAAAAGTGTCCGTTCTATTCTAATCAGTAAAATGTATATTAAAAAAAAAACTAGGAATAATAGTAAAGGTTTCGCATGTGTTGATTCATAGGCCACTTTTTACCATGTCCTTTGTGTAGCTATTTTTGGTGTGCAATAAATAAGCTAATAGTTTCCATCATCCGCAAATTGCGAAACTATTTAGTCCGTCAGTTAGAGTATTAAAAAATAATGGACACGTTTTTTTGTTTTTGTAAATCAATGAATATTGACAAAGATAAAAAGTATCAAAACTCGGGAGTGGTGGCTCGTGACGTCACGACCCGCTAAAAATTATGACATGGCGTGAAGTATTGAGAATTTTAAAAGTGTCGTAACTTCGTCAATTTTGGTTTCCGTAACAAAAGAAAAAATACGGGTCAAATATTTTTTGATAATCTAACTGCGCTCTCGCTCGCTGCGCTCTAACTAATTAGATTTTTTGAGGACACAAACCTATTATATTTTATCTATCACTTGTTAGTGATTCTTTTGTATGGAAAGAGTTCCCATCTCTATCAGTGGCCGTCGAGTCTCTACCATGATCTGTGTGATCAGCAAACGCTCCCAGTGCCAGCCCTGACCTATAGACACGCGCATACCGAGCAGTGTCGCGCGAGGAGCGAAGCTGTGAGAGTAAACGTTTTAGCCTTGTTCGAGGAAATGTTAGTGGCTGCCAGTAGGGCAATTAAAGCACTTATTGTGTTCTAAAACTCAAAAACTCAAGCATTTATTTCAATTAAACCATTTTACAAGCACTTTTGAATTGTCAATGTCGGTTGGTCCAAAAAAGATGAAGCTATTTGCACGTTCCAAAGCGTAGATCTTTATGAAGAAGAACATGCAAGAAGCTCCACGGACACTCTTTTAAGTTGTGTAAGTTTAAGTCTATGTTGTGCACATTCATCGAATAATGTTAATCCCAAATCCACCTGAATTAAGCCTAGTCGTAAGTTTCCCTTAGTGCCTGTCATTGGCCTAGTTTTAGTCTGTCTGTTGTTAAGATAAGTCACTAAGTTATTGTTGTGTTTGATAAGAAGAGAAGTAGAAATTATGTTTTTTCTAACTCCACCGAGGTCCGTACCGTGTAGGTACGCATCTCCAAGACAGTTGAATCGTCGATTTTTATTATATTGCTGATTATTTTGACTCTCGGAACAGCAGTGGTTGGGTATTGCCAACCACAGCAACAACTCCTCCACACTATTGTGGTGGATTTGTCCCGAACGAATTTCAAAGTATATGCCTTGAAATTTCAAAGTAGGTATAAGCTTTGAAATTCGTGAACTTAGTCTAAAGAATTAATATTTTCCGTGCAGTTCGTATCGTCTATCGCTCGTGGATACTGGTGAGAAGTGTAATAATGTAACACACGGCTGAGGCTGCTGCGTTGTCAGTTTCTGCTTCTTGGCTTGACACGCTTTTGCGAGCCAGGAATCCTTTTCGTTGGATCAAATATTATGTTTGATGTTCAAACATGAAACTATAATGTTTAATACAAGTTAACTATGAAGGTCCATTAGTCTCCCAAAAGGAATTCCACCTTCACTTCAAACAGACCCACGGACACGTTACTTAATGATGATTTGATCAACAAATATCTCACAAATAACATTCTCAGTATATATAGGACTCTCATAGGTCCCCCTGAGGCAATCTGAACAAATCAATTTGTTCAAACTATTAGGTGTATTTATTTTTGTTGTTCCGCGCCCATAACGTTAGTTTAAGTAGCCATAAAATACATTTTGCAATTGAGGTTTCGTACCTACGCAGAGATATTTGGTAACCAAACTGACATTAGGATTATTATGTACGAAAAAATATCTCTCACAGTACATTGAGTACAATTACGATTGGCTCTATGTTATAAGCGACAGCGGTTTGTACCTTATCTGACTATCTACAAAAATATCAGTAGGCAGTTACAGTATTACTTGCACATTTTCAAAAACTGATAAATAAGTTTGTTTCATACAGTTATGTTTCATTTCAGGTCTAAAATGACAAGAGACCTAAATACAAGAATCTTTATAAAATAAATAGTTCTGCTCAATATTTCTTTTCAGCAGGGTGGGTTTACTGGAAAAGGCTATTGGGTCGTTCTCAAAAAAGTGGCATGGCTCGAATAAATTTGTCAATTTAAAAAAATGTCTCAAATGTCGAGTTTTTTATATAGAAATCTATTGGCAGTGCTTAACTCAAACTGAATTAATGAAAGGGAAGCAGATTTACTGAAAATTGAGTGGAATAGAGCCTTCTAAAAAAGTGACCTCACAGGTTAAAGAGGTATTGTACAGGTTAATGAGAAAACGATACCAGGTTAAATAGAAATAAACAGGTTACAGAAAAAAAACAATGCAATCATGCAAAATCAACGTTTATTATATTATGTAAAATAACAAAAATAACGATTTTAAAAATAATAATAAATCACAGCTTCCTCCAATGAATTAAACATTAATTTAAACATTTAGGGATATGTATAAGATACAAACACAAATAGAAGAACTTTACTTTATTCTCATAATCTAAATTAAAATTTAATTAGTCTCAAACAATTAGCAATAGTTATTATTAAAAAAAACGTAAAAAGACATCTAGGTACATTATGATAAATATGCTTTTTGTTTTTTAACTATCAAAAACTAGGTAAATTGTCTCATAACTAAATTATATGTCAATCAGTCTTAAATCAATAGTACTAGACGAGGGCGTCAGCGACGGCTGAGCGATAGCGCCATCATCGTTTGGGTTCGGTGGTATCAGGATCATTGTAGAATAAAACACTCAATACAGTACTAAGCTCTCTTTATTAACTGTGGCTGAGTGCTAGTACTTTTGAACGTCAAAACTTACAAATAGACCCCCAAAACGCCCGCCCGTTACCACTTCCTAGTGTTTTAGCTGTGAAGAAGAAGTGGCCAACAAACTCCACAGCAACACATCTGTCTTAGAAGAGCTCGCAGAAGTGTCGAGAAGTTAGAAGAACTCGCACTTATAACATTAATGAAGAAGTCTGTTTAATATAATTGAAATAGGTTAACCGACAGTATCGTTCTGGACGAGTGTCCTAGTCGGTGTCTCGAGCCAAAGTGCGCTCGGCAAAATCCCCACTCTCCAATACGACTCTGTCCACGTGCCGCCATTACAACTGTCAACTGACGTCTCGGCGTATAATACTAATACAATACTCAAATCTGCAACTAATTATTAAATGATATCTTTATCCACGACACGGCCAGAACTGACTATCACACGTCCTCGTGTGGTGGTGGTATGGTACCTGTAACGTGCCGGTAACCATCGAGAGAATACAACTTAATAGTTGACTCG
This sequence comes from Ceramica pisi, assembly GCA_963859965.1. NCBI lineage: Eukaryota > Metazoa > Arthropoda > Insecta > Lepidoptera > Noctuidae > Ceramica > Ceramica pisi. Next base: position 1,261,263 of record OY982542.1, read on the forward strand.
GCCTACCTGACCAAATCAAGGTATACTGGTCCGATCAAACGACCCTTCAGTTTACCACAACTACTACGTTATCTCATCAGTATTAAAACTGGAGACGATTGTGTGACACTTGTTTCATTTTGTAAGATTTTGCGCTCTTGTAAGAACGTAAAACACCTTACAGCAATAGGATCATCATGGCTAGCACTTGGAGAACTTTGGAGTTGGGGAAATAAGTTGACCGAACGAACATTATCTTGACGGTTGGTGTTTTCAAACCTCCGAATTTCTTGAAGAGGTTTCAGTCTCAAATTTTTTTTGCGATAAGTGTCGTTTAACTTTATTGCTGATTGTAATTTAAGTCATGAGGATGCTATTTCCTTATCTTTTTTGTAGCGCAATTTTCGAACCAATTTTTGAGCATTGGGTGATACAATTCGAGAATTTACCGAAGAACCCTGCGAGTTAGCTGGACTAACTTGTCTAGACCTAGAATTCGATCTGGTTATTCTTCTACTTTGATAATTAAGCTCCGCAGAAGTTGATGGTCGTTCTCTAAGATCACTAATATTATTTATATTCATGTTCTCGATATCACTGGTAGGAGGATTGTTGCATTCAATGAAGCGCTGTATTCTTGCTTTTTCTTCTTTTTTACGTTGATAAGACCGTTTAGCATCTTCTCGCCACTTTTTTCTTAACATTTTTTGATCCCTTGGTGTTAAATTATTTATAAATACTACTTTTCCTTAATTTTTTTCGTTTCTGACATTTTTTCTTATTTTTTTCCTTATATTTCGCGTATAGTTCTGGGTTATTTTTAATTTTTTCATGTCTCTTTCTTTCAAGTTCTCTTTTTCGCGCTAATATATCTTCTCTCTTCTTATTTTTTGGTATCTTATCTTTGAAAATATGAAAAAAAAGAATAGGTTGAACCGTAACCATTTATAGCTAACCTAGCTAAAAAAACCGAAATAGTCATAATAATTTATTCAATAATTTGAAAAATAATTATCTAAAAGCTGATAAACTGCACTTTAACTCATCAAACAACTCAAATATGTACCGAGTAAGGATATTTAAGTATTGATACCTAAGTAATTATATCTGAATTTCATAAGTAAAATGAATTTGTATTAAAAAATTGGGTTATATATCTTTAACCTGTTAGCAATCTCTTTAACCTGTGCATTTTCAACAGGGTAAAGAGACACAGGTTACTGAGAAAACGTAGGTAAACATTCGATACCAACAAAACGGTTAGGTTGTTTTAAGTTTCACTTATAGAATCATATACAGGCACCTCATGACACATTTTAGCATAAAAAATTTCAAAGCAATTCACATACAAACAAAAAAAAATAGGTCAGATAATAGATAACATACCTGTTACAAAATCCGATTGCGATGTATCGATGTAATTTCTAAGAAAACAGCACACACTGAACGCTTCTTTCTTTGGCAGCAGTTAGCCAGATTCTGTCGGCCCATTTCGCGTGGGGATAGAGTTTTGCTAACGTTATAGTGTGTGGGTAATGGACAGCAGTGTGCAACGCCAGGTTGTAGAGAAAAAATCTCTGGACAGAATTTGAGAATGAATATCTCAAGAACTATGCGTATTTATGTGGAACAATTAAAATCACGTTAAAACAATCATATAAAGAATTGTGTTTTATTTTATTTAAGTGCTTATTAAAAGGTATTAATTTTTTATTTCACCTCAAAGTCAGACACATCGTGTTTGGACACGACAAGTTACTGAGAAAGTGGCATTACAATAATTTTTTATTTTAAATGTATGACTCTAAACTTGTCATTATCACTCGGCCTTCATATAAAAAGTCTCTTTATGTATAATGATGTGTAGCAAAAGACCAGCAGCCCTAATAAAAAATACTCGTATCCACTAAAAACTGGCCGACAGGTTACTGTGCCACTTTTTTGAGAACAACCCTATTGAGAAACCAGAACAAGAATAATTTTGAGCAATTAATATGCTTGTACAGCATATCTCATGTCCATTATACTGAGACTATCTGGTGCCCATGGCTCCACCTGCTTACAATATTAGAACTTCCTCTTTCATAAATAGCCTAGTTGGATGAAAATCCATTCGAGTAACAAATATTAGGTAGTAGGAACAGTAGGAAGTAAGATGAGATATTAGGAAAAATGTTCCCCTTTATTCTTCCAAAGAAACAGCTCATTCAATAAAACAATGTTAATTTTATTTTTTTCATTTTTCTTTTCTATTTAATTCATTGACACTTTTAAATTTGAAGTTTAAATTTAATCTAATGAGATATTTTAAGTTTTTTTTTATTTGTGTAATTATTCTAATAAATTGTATTTTATTTTAATATTATGTTTATGTTTAAAATTAGTTATGAAACTTGTGAATTCAAGGCAGCAAGCAATATTGTTCAGCGCTATATACGCCTTAATTGTCATGTGCATCAGATTTTTTGTTATGGAGTTTTTTTTTTAAGTGTTTGATGTATGTGATGTGGCAGTATTTAAAACAAAAAAAATCGTGAATACGTGTTTTTTTTTAAAATAAATAAATAAATAAGAAACGAATCATCCGCTCTTCTCTTACAACTTACACCTCTCCGTCAACTCATTGTTTCCGCAGTAGTGCAACACAAAAACGCAGGTGTCACCGCTCATTTCATAGTTGTGGCCAAACTAATGTTACCACAATAAACTCATAACAATGGGTTTGCGTGTCGCTTTGAGTTTCAAACGGGAGTCGATCAGAGATAAGGTTCACTGGTAAAACACTGGACAGACACAATTGTGAATAATATTCTGCTGTCATATGAAAAACAAGGACGTATCAACATAAAACGAAGAAACCGATTTCCGACCTTAATTTATTTTCTTAATGTCGAAAATCCTTTTTTCTTATGACGGCTTCAGCTTTGTGATTTAGAATTTTGAGTTAGAAGAATAGTATGTGTTTATAAAATCAAAAGTCAATCGCCAACGTTAATAATATAAAGATAGTCCCCCAAAATGCCCACCCAGCACCACTTCCTAGTATTTAAGTTGGGGAGAAGAAGTGGCGCAACAAACTCCCCAGCAAAATATTGTAAAAATTGTTATCGTTTGTATTCCATAAGCCTTACTGTGATGTACAAAAATTAGGGTCACCATAATTAGGGTTTTGGAGGGAGACGAAGCTATACAACATGACACTATCATCCCTTTTTACAGTGAAATCAAAATGGCTTTGGCACCTCGTATTAGAAAGGCTGGCGTTTAATAGTTTATTTTAGTGTCTCTCAAAGACTAACACCTTATTCTCCAAAACCTATGCAATGTTTTCCAAACCTGGAGTGGTCATGACAATAAAACAATGATGAATCATCTGTACTTTTCTGGTATGTAACTTATTTACAGCCGTCCAAGAAGAAGATAAAAAAAACTCTTTTTTATATATACCTTCCAAAAATCACAACAAAGTATAAAATAATCTTCATTTCTGAAGCCGGTGTTTTTGGTTTTGTATCTTCGCTTTTTAATACCGAATTGAGAACCTCCTCTATTTTTGGAAGCCGGTTAAAAATGCCTTTTTACCAAGCAACAAAACGATCTTTATTAATTGCAAATTAATCAATGAAAAGACAACAAATCAAATCAGATTCAACTCGCACTCCGTAAACAAACATTACCTCACAAACTCTCACTGCACCGGTTCACTCGCTTCACTCTCATTCACGACCGACTGAACTCATTCAATCACTTCGCTTCACCTTGAACTTTACCAGTCATACTCGAGCGGTAATCGCACGCGAGTTCAGTAACGCTCTCTCTTAGTAATTAAAATAATTAATATCATAACGTTTTTAATGAAATAATTAGTAAAAATTTTGATCGAAGGTAAATAATGATAAAGTTTTAAAAGTGTCCAAAAGTCGTTTAAATTACTATTGAAAGGGTTTTCACTACAGTCTCACCTGATAGAAAGCTATGATGAGATCGTCGATGAATCACGTTTGCCTAGGAGTAAACTATTCACTCTCTAAAAATACCCAGATTTTGATACAACCTATTGTAAAATGAGAATACCATAAACATACCTGTTCTGTTTCAAATTTTCTCACTGAAAGTTACAGAAAAACAATAACAACTCGCTGGATAGAAACCTCGCTATTAACAATTGAAATTTGGCTAACTATGACATTCATTTGTAAATCCTAAAATAATAAAACGAAGAAACAAACTGGATTTGCATCTAGTCCCCAATCACTGCTACCTCAGAATAGAACTCGTCTCCTAAAGGTCCACCAAACAGACGATACGCATCAAGTCTGAAGCGGCAGTGATCCACTGAACCAGTTCGTTCACCTTGACCTTATACGTACTCACAATCAAAGGTAGCGCTCACTGTCATTAGCAAAGCGTTTTAGCTGATTGTTTTTATTGTACACTAGCTATCCCCCGTGGCTTCGCTCTCGTCAACTGCAACTTTCTTATTTTTTCTTTCATAAGAACCTTCTCCTGACAGTAAAAAACAAAACAAAAACGTGTTAGCAAAATCGGCCCTGCCGTTCACGCGTGCTGCGATTATCAAGGGAAATTGGGTGAAAAAAAAAGGTTTTTTTTTTTAATAGATAGAGACACTCACACCGCACTATTTAACAATGGAGTGGTTTAAAGGAGTGTTACATTTCTACTACAATTCTGACATATTACACTCTTTCTGCTTTGATTACGTTCGTACATCAAATAAGCACGCTGATTTTCTAATTTCAGAAATCCATGTTACCCAACTCACCCAAGCTTTTCAGGCAATAATAATAATGTATTTATTCAAATTAAAAAAAGTATAAGATTTCCTTACAATAAAATAATATTGCCAACAAATAAAATAAAAATAAGATATTATTACTAGAGGCAAGAGCATGCCCGCTGTCGATATCGCTGCGCTCGTGAACATAGCGCCACCGTAACAATTGAAAGCGAAAGTAAAACTTGCACTTTCGTGAATGAATGAAACTCCGATTATGTATGTTACGCCTTTTATGACAAACTGGTTTTAATCTGCAGTTGACCGCCTTTTACCGTTGGGCTCGGATGCTGCGTAAATGGGCGTGGTAGTCACCAGAGGGTCTTAATTTACCGCACTGGTGACGGGCTGGGTGATTTTGAGGAACTGTCATTCATTCATCTGGAACTTCATTTAAATTTTGACGTTCAAAAAGTGATGATTTTCAGCCAAGTTTGAATAAATATCAAACCAATTTTCAGCCTAGTTTGTTTTTGATTTTGCACTAGTGTTGTAATGGGAGGTTTTTCACCTGGTTTTTGGGTTCCCAACCCGAAGAGTAAGGAATGGAGCTCTATTATTAGTTTCATCTGTCCATCCGTCTATCTGTCAGCGGACCGAATCTCTTAAACGTTAATAGGTACCTAGACAGTTGCAATTTTGTACACATTTTTGTGTGTGCATTTGTATTGCCGCAATTTTTCGGTATATAGTAAGGAACGGTTTTTGTAAATAACTTCTCAGAACCAAACAAAAGCATTTTTAAACCCGGTCTAAAGTATTTGCATAAATACTTTGATATAATATTTGCAAGCACAGTAAAAAGCTATTAACGCAACTCCAATACACTTGACAATTTCAACAAAAACTATCAATGAAAAACTTTTTAAGCGCCAACACGATTTCATTAACCTTTTACATTAAATATTAGCAATATAACAAAAAGAGGAAAACGTGTTAGTTTGACAATAGATGTCCCAATAATGTCTGAAATTTTGGACACCCTATGCATTGGGTCAAGGTGCGTTAAAGTTAGTAAATTGTGATATGCATTGTAGGTCTTATGTAAATTGTGATATGCTTTTAGTATAATATGTAGGTCACTACTTATTACGCCCTTAAATATTAAAACTGGTAATATCTGTTTATTATCATGGGTTTAGTTATTGGGTTTTTTGTTATAAAAATGTTTTATGCGAACGTTTATAAATGGTTAAGTTAACAGTTAAAAAAAGCAATTAATATGAACGATGCCTATTTTTCTGTTTCCTTTTTTATGTTATTTTGTGTGTACATAAACTGTTAAATAAATAAACAATTCTAGTCAAGTCAATTTATTAAATATCCGGCAGTGACTAGCTTATGTGGGTCTATACCCACAATATATAAGAAATAAAACGATCCAAAAATACCAATTACAATTACATAATTGCAATTATTTCAATTTGGAAAATCCAAAAAAAATTAAGTGGTTTGTTTGAACCCAACGCCTAACAATAAACCTAATGACAACAGTTATGACATTGCTCGATTACAATTTATTTGATTCATAATAATTATGGAATGCGAACGAATCGAATAAATGATTTATCGATTTAAGAGACCCATGGCAAATTGATAATAGTCGCCATTTTAAAACTATGGCGTTTTTTTATAAATACGTATTGTTTTTTAATAAATCCTTATAGGTAAAAAAAAAATGATTTGATTTTGATTACTTATCAGTTATGCTTTATGTGTTCACTAGAATCACTTGATTAGGGCTTTGGGTTATAATAAATTAAACAACCAAATATTCTGTAAGTTACGCTCACAACCAATGGACACGTCCTCACGCTGTTTGTCTTTGTGTTAGGACCACAGTGTCGGGCATATCCACTTGCTGGGAGGGACATTTATTAATGAATGCTACAATGCTGATAAAATTAATTCTTAAACATAATTTGGAAAAACGTCTTCGTTGATTCGTTCGAAATAAAATATAAAATCCCGCCTAATAAACCCCAAAGGGTTAGGCCATTGCAGCTCACATATTTTAGCCCTATGTAATACCTTCACCAGATAAATCATTAAAGTGGAAGCGCTGGGGTAGCCCGCGAAATTCAAATATTTTTATGTTTTTTGCAATTTAAGTTGAAGTAAGTTCATACAACTCGATTGAATGACTTTTTCACGAAATAACATTCAATCGAGTTCTATGAACTTTTAGGGTTATATTGATGATTCAAATGGTTATAATCCTTTAGATAAATGCTCTTTACAATCGCGAACCGTATTTTGTTTAACATACAGCTTCACACTGACCGGCAAATTGCAAAAAAAAACATAAAAAAATATTTGAATTTCGCGGGCTACCCTGGAGTTTCCACCTTAAGATAGATAAGGTAATTCATTTTTTAAAATAGGAAGGCATTAAAATTTCATTCATTAGAATTTATACTAATGAAGTTCCAACATCTGTTAATTTTATAAATATTTATAAATCGATCATAATAATATTGTGATTTACCAGACGCTCCATAAATTACAGCAAGGTGATCTACTTGTATCAAAAATTATCATAATAGATCAAAATAACGCGATAAATTAGCAAACTTAAACAGTCATTTATCAAATGTTAGAAATTCTAACGAATAAGGAAGTGAAGTCCTATAATAAAATTGTGTGCAAAAATACACTGATTTGCATTTTATACTTTTTTGCTTATTTTTGAGTCTACATCGACATCCGTGTTTTAAAAATTGCGTTTTATTATCTGTGTCAAATTGACTTTGTGTCAGGTTATGCTCTGTTGGGGGTTTGGTATGCTGCTAAATTGTTGTTTATACGAATATCATACACATAGACATCATTGATGTGAACAATTTATTCAACAATTCATACAGTGCTTTAAAAATATATCGAACATCAGCATGGTCTGTACCTACAAATAGTCTCTTCATTATAACCAGGTTGTTTGGTAACGCTTTATATTTTTAAGCATTTTAGATTCCGTTTCATTAACTACAGTTTTTGCACACTTTTGAAAGTTTCATCTTTCTTAATATTTATTTCAAGAAAATGTGTCTCTTCGCCTTTTATAAATGCTGAATCCCCAAATACTTTGAAAACTGTCAGACTGATCTTAAGATTTGTCAGTAAGCATCGTAACTAAGTAATGTAAGTAGCCTAAATTTGGAAGGTTCTTTTGACACAGTTTTCATAATCAAACTATGTTAGATTTTGATTATGTCGACTGTGAAACATTTGACGACATGATTTCGATCATCAACGGATCCCCAAACTGTCCTCTTCAAACACACCTGACATTCTGACATCCGTGTACCGATCGTGACACTACATTTAGTGCTCGGAATGAGGAAGAGCTCCAACCTTGACCTGACCATTGTTACCACCGTGACTGACAAACGTCTGACTGTTTGATCTCATCTCATGTTGTGTAAAGTACTCAGTTTGTTATCTTTCTTTGTTGATCCGACGGCTACGCGTCACGATCACACCTATCGCATATCACTTGAGGGAACTGAAAAAATACAATTGCCTCTCAAACGCTATATTGTATGCAAACAACATGTGCAAATTAAAGGTACTTGCAGGTGTCAATTGGCCAAGAAAAACATCTGACAACTAAAATAGATGTAGGTACCTAGATTTTTATTGTTGAAAAATATGCCTTTTTATCGGAAATCATCAAATGACTACTGCTCTTTTATTCCGCAAAACTGTCAGGCACTGGACCTAGTGTACCCGTTAAATAGGGAAAACATTCGTAAATATCTGCACTAATATTATAAAGAGGAAATATTTGTTTGTTTGTTTGTTTGAAATTAGTAGGCTCCGAAACTACTGGACCAATTTGAAAAATTCTTTAAGTGTTAGATAACCCATTTGTCGAGAAAGGCTATATCACACACACACACATCACATACACATACATCACGCTACGACTAAAAGGAGCAGAGCATTATTGGAAAATGTGGCGCAGACGAAGTTGCGCGGGTCAGCTAGTATAACATATATTTCCTTAATAATTATTGTCTAGCGTTATCAATGCCTGAGGTTTCATCCCCATTGACATTGGGGATAAAAACGCAATTATTTGACAAAAAGATAACATTGTTTTGTTTATTTTATGTATTTCGTAAATAGAACTATTAGACAGACATAAGGATAACAATCAAATGTATGACTTTATTATACACTGAAATACCTCGACCTGTATCTGAACAAAAAGATAATAAAATCAGAGTTATCTAGTTATTCCGTATTGTTTTTATGCTCATCCTCACCCAAGGGCCAAGGCGTATAGATTCTCATTTATCATAGTTTTTACGTTAATATAATTATCCTATGTACATACAATTATGTGGTAACCTTCAGTAACTGATAAAATGTGTTACCATTATTATGAAGTTCTTTTATACTCACAATGTTTGCTGTAATGAGGAGGTTATATGCAAGAATTTAATGAAAAAAAATAAGCACGCAATGCAAAAAATATATAAACAGCATAAAATAAATTAAATTCTAAAAGCATTGTGGTAGCTCCTAAAATAGACATGCTGTACCAATTTTTAAACTAGTTATTTTACTCCGATTCTTTTTAAATGTATTATGAATGTTTATTTGTTATTTTGTTTTGTTACCTTGTTTATTTTTGTAATCAATTAATTTCATCTTCAAACATTTTAATTATTTTATTGTATTTTAATGTTGTGTAATGTATGTATTTTAATGTTGTGCAACTTGTATGCTGCAAATGAATTTCCTATTCAAGACAAACAAAAGAATAGAGTAGTAAGAGCGAATCCATCTCAAAAAAAAGATTAGGATAGGACTAAAAACATTACCTTGTAGGATACCATTGCTTAAAAAATTGTATCCAGATATTAGGTACTGTTTTTGAGGCATATGGAGTAATCCCATTACAATGATTTCCTGTGTGATGATATTAATACCATACAGTAGTTTTTATGAGTCTCTTTCATAAGCAAGGGGCATAACAGTGTCAAAAGCTTATGGCAAATTTAACGAAACCAAGATAAAAATTTATACATGTTAACCGAAACATAAGCTTGAAAAGCAATTTACTAATCAATCTTAGTAATGAATTTGTATATTTTGTTATACCCGATAATGCAATTACATAAGACTTCACTTTATCCGATATATTATTACAAAACCTTAATTGCAAGTCAATCAAAATACAAAAATCGTGAGGCTACCTACTACAATTGAGTATTTATGTAATTTATTTGTTTTAACCTTAAATAGGCAGAAGCCATAACCTAAAAACACAACAAAAGTTATAATGAGCCACGAATGAAGGAAATTATTCAGTCGTGTTTGAATTGCGTGAAACAATGTAATTATATCAATTGCTAAATTAACGCATTGTTTTACACATAACTAATCTTGTTGTTAAATTGATCGATCTTCTATTTGTAATAGACGCACCAGCCACATAAAAAAGTAAAAGTTTGCCTATTTTGTTTTCTTAAAAGAATTTAGCAACAAATAGAATCCTAATACAATTCATGTTATATCATTTAAAAAAAAACTTCATTCTCAAGACTTCTTTCTAGATAGTGTGTATAGTACGATTTATTACTTAGGTAATGTCAATAAAATTTAATAAGTACAATTCACTGCTAAACCTTGCACATACGCCTAAAACAAACAATAATCACAACAAAAACAAAACACATTCGTGCGTTCGTGAACAAACAAAATTACTCAAATAGTTAATCAGGCACCATTGAACTCTAACGGCTCCAGTAAACATGGTAGCCAGTAGGACCTGTACCGATGAGGCTGCTGCTGTGACCTCTGCGTAATTGGCTATTGTGGTCAGTGTACGGAGAAGATTCATTAGGGCTTTGTTGTATGTGTTATTGAGATGACATGTTAAGAATGAGTTTGTGCAAGGTTGACGTGGATGTTTGATTTAAGGTTGGCCATGGTCAACCTGGTTCTATCTAGTACCAGGCTGACCATGGCAGTGTGTAAAAATTGTATTCCTAAGCATCTACTTAGGAATAGAATTTTTATACACTGCCTGCATGAAAACGTCAGATTATATGTCATGGAAATTCAACCTAACGGAAGTCATTATTTCCCGGGTTATAATTAAATTCAGTACAATATTATTGCCTGGAGGTGAATAATGTGATTTTAATTTGGAACTCCACCTTTTTTCATAATTTGTGATCAATTTTCTCGTAGTAGGTGTGAAAAAATTGAGTATGCGCCTTAGGGATAAAGGTGCATATCGCTCGTTGCATATACGATTCTTGTATCAGCACCCTCGGTTCGCTTGTGAGTTAAATTATAAACTCCCTCGCTACACTAGAAGGTTAACTTTCTAGTCCTTATTACGTTCGGGACTCAATATGAAGCCCGTGACATAAGCCGCTGCTTTATCCCCTCGGTGCATAATCTACTATTAACTTTAGTGCCGCTTGGAAATATTACTATATTGCCCTTTACCAGCTGCTTCACTTCTCCAGCCTATCCTAATATATAAAATTATTCCGTTAGTGAGTGACTGACAGGTAACCGTGTACATTTCAAGGATTAAAAGTAACTATGAAACACAACAATAGTGACATTATCCACCAGTGAAAGATCTTTCGTAATCGGTTCGGAGCTTACAGAGATTAATCTTACAAACAGCACAGTTTTACCTCGGGTCTTCACTACATATTATAAAACCAAGTCCTGTCCAAGTGTACTGTTTTTCTGTCTCCCGATAAACTCAAAAATTCCTGCACCAATTTTCATTATGTTTTCACTAATGGATAGACTAATTTTCGAGGTTTTAGTATGAAATTTCTCAAGCGGACGAAGCCGCAGGCATCAACCATATTCATCTAAATTAGATCAGCTAGGGGTTTAATTTTCAGGAAATGATAGATACTTCATTGAATGTAGATATCAAATTGATCTTTCGAAAATCATGTCATCGTCTAAATCTGTAACTTACGTCATGTCAACATTATTTCGTAGACAAAACATACAGTAATTATAGAGCTAGATTCATGTTCAGATCTTGACACATTAGCCTAGCTCAGTGACCTAACAGCCTACTTTGAAGCACCGACATTACCTGACAATAGTCCCCGACAGTAATGGCCAGTAATACACGAAGAATTATTACTACAAATTATAACATGAACAAAAACATTTGAAACGTACTCACGTCGACGATTAGGATTGTTTCACAATCTGTAGATGCAAGGCGAGGATTTTGAGAAATAATTAGTGTATTTAATGCCTTACATGTGGGTTCTTCATGTTTCTTCTCTTGCGAGAGATTAGTTGATGTTTCAACAAGGTTGATGGTTTGGTCGCGTGGGATCATGAACTGCGTATTTTAGTTGCTATCTAAATCAGCTGTGTCGTTGTGGAACTTTTTCAATAATTTTATTCCTTTAGATTCTTTTAACAGACAGTCCTTTATCATTATCATCAACCATAACCTGGCTACGTCCATTGCTGGATATAGGCTTCTCTTTTCTTCTGCTAAACTCGTCCAGGTTCTACCCGGACTGTCCATACAGTAATTGTACTTCCACGTGACTGGATGCCAGACAGTTATTTTGATGCAAATATGTGTCTGTTGAGGCATAGTGTGACATGGAATATTTTCAGGTTCCAAAAACAGAACCATTTGTGGAAAAAAGTCAACAAACAAGGTCTATCAACGAACCCGTGTTTATAAATATTGTGTTACAGAGATAATAATTGTTATCAAAGTAGTTCTTCTTGGAAGTGTTATTGTTTTGTTTTTGTGATCCATTAGTTTTTATAAACTGTTATTTACAACTGCTAATAGTGAATTGCCGTTGAAGATCGCAAATTACACCCGAAGCGCCGTAAGGCTTGGCTTCGTTGTAGGCTTAGCGAGAACCCAAGCTAGAAAACGAAATATTTCACTTTGAGTTTGCTCTCTCTCAACATCATTATCAGTTTCACCTCAGGGTCTTTAATTCAATAGTGTATTTTTGTAGATTACTTCTAGGCAAGGTGTTCCATCGTTGACCACATTATTGCTTTCTAGCAGGTGAGATAGCGGCCAAACGCGAGCCTATCGAAAATAACACAACATCGTGGTGGTAAGACATCTTTTCGAAACAATCTCTTTGAGCAAAAAGTTCTTTTAAGTTCTAATTCACTTACTTTATCTTCTGCTTATCCCTCGAAGAACATCAAAAGACTATGCGGAAGACTTGGAATGTGGATTAATGTGATAATCGCAACAAAAACGCTGTTCACCTCTCAATCAGACCTCGTCTTATTTTTTACTTACTTCAATTTTTTTGTTAACACTCTGACAAATTGTCAAAAAAAAACCATTGGTGTCTGTACGTGGTTTAGCGATATTGTTCCACTAATTTCCGTATGTGGAATCTGTTTGCATTCGTATGTGATGTTAGTGATGACTCATCTCCAAAACATTTTAGCCACGGTTGAACTTCACGTAATTCGTTACTTCATTGTTATGTCAGCTCGCCCGGTTATGTGTCTATCAATTGACGTATGATCACGAGTTTAAGCTTTAAGGTTTTGTTAGGTTTCATGTAAATCTATTTAATTAATGTTTAAACACTTAGATCACGTTTGGCATAGATGTTTTGAGCTTCATGTTTGTCTATGTACTTATTTTGTATTAGTGGCCTCATTAGTACTTTAAATTGCACTGTTCGTTTCGTGGTCACAAAGCGAAGGGTACTGGGTTCGATTCCCATGTTAGACAAAATAACAGTCTGGATTTGAAACTCCCTTGCTTCGGGTAGCTTATCATTAGAACTGAATTATCATCAGTTCTAAAGTGACCACTTCTGAAATTAAACTTCTTTATTCGCATACCTCTGGAACCATGGGTCCTACTCTCTTAGCCCGTAGTCCATACTTTTGGCCTTATTTAAGGGCGTTTTCTACTCCTTACCACCTACGAAGTAGACCCCCATGATAATTATGATTGAACTGAGTGAGTTTTCAACGAAGCTTTGTTCAGAGGACCTAGCACGAATATTTTTGACGTATAGTAACGTTACGTAAAATTTTACCATAACTGCAATAAGTACATGTTTTGCACATAATATTTATTTGAGTTATATACTACATTCATTTTTTCAAATGACTAGCTGACCCGTGCAACTTCGTCTGCGTCACATTTTCCATTAATGCTCCGCTCCTATTTGTCTTAGCGTGATGATATATATAGCGTCAGCGTGATGGCTTATAGCCTTCATCGATAAATGGGCTATCTACCTAACATTGAAAGAATTTTTCAAATCGGACCAGCAGTTCCTGAGATTAGCGCGTTCAACCAAACAAACAAACTCTTCTGCTTTATAATATAAAAAGTATAAATTGTGTATGTCTCATAAAAATAAACTTAAATACCACAGGGTTGTAGTTTTTCGCATTCAAAATTCAGTTACGTTAAGTTACTATACGTCAAAATATTCGTGCTAGCCCCTCTGCACCTTAATAGTGAGTGACGAAATATAGACTTCCTTAAGTCACAAATACAGAATAAAAACGCATATTAATATGTTTATAATAATTAAGCTAAACGGCCATGGTCTAGAGGCTTCGATAAACGGTAGCACAAAGAGTTTAACAGCATTATATAAACTTCCTGATGAGTCGTTTGTCGGAAGCGACGGCCCGACCATGTGTGCAGGTACTTATTGTTTAGAAATATATCTAAATTGAGATATAATTGTCGCTTCCTAAGTTTTTCTGCGTGAAGTTAATTATTTGAAGTCCAAACATGTTGTGTTAATCGTAGATGCTAATGACTTAATGATTTACTGGGTATAAGGAAAACATCTTGGTTAAATGTGGAGATTATAATCCCGTCTGGATATCGTAAAAGTTGTGAGCAATCGTAGTGACTTTTTATGAGATTGAGGTTGAGGTCTTTCATTATAAAGGAGAGCTGAGGCTTTGATAAACTCCACTAATAAAAACCGTTTAGTAATACATTATTTAAGTGCCTTCACTTGTACAGTTTGAAAATACTACTTTCTTGTGATCAGAGTGTAGTAGTCAATTCTACTAATGTTCACATTTGCATCGAATTCGCATCTCAATCGCAAATTGTCAAAAAATGAAAAACTAGCTGACCCACGCAACTTCGTCTGCGTCACATTTTCCATTAATGCTCGGCTCCTTTTAGTCTTAGCGTGATGATATATAGCCTATAAGCTTCCCGGATAAATGGGCTATCTAATACTGAAAGAATTTTTCAAATCGGACCAGTAGTTCCTGAGATTACCCCCTACATACAAACTTACAAACTTACAAACTTTTACCTCTTTATAATATTAGTATAGATATAGATAAGGCTTTTTTGACAGTTTGCAATTGACATGCGAATGCGAAAGTTGTTTAAAAATTAGAAGAATTTTCCCTCAATTTATTGTTTTTTTCTGACATTGAAATTTCAATTGTTTTCTTACAAAGCTTTGCTCTCCATTGACACTGGAAGAAACGTTAAGTGGCATCACGTTTCTTCCAGTGTCCGTGCCTTTCTTTTACCAATAGTTTACCTAGTCTAGACCTCCATGGTCCTAGGTCTTCGGTAGGTATTAGGTCTAAGTTCCTTTTTGCTTGTTCCTTCCATTTTTTGGGGTTCGAGTCACCCGCGTCCGTAGGAGAATACCCTTCAGCGAATCCCTACACGTGGTTCCCGGGTGGTGCTAAACAGGTGACACTAACCGCCTCCATGGTCTAGTGGTTATACCACCTGATTCAAACCCAGGAGGTCCCGGGTTCGATTCCCAGCGGGGGCAAATTTTTTGCTCGGTTTTGTTGGTGGTAGGGCTCGTTCTAAGTCCGCCTGGCAAGCTACCACCATCATGTCTAAGACTGCCGCCATAACAACAATGTTAACAGCATTGTTGTGTTCCGGCAGTTAGAGGTATGATAGCCAGTTCCTCTGTGTAAGAGGATTCCGGGTGAAACTCGCTTCCATCTTCGGCATAATCATCACTTTCCATCAGGTGGGATTTTAGTTTCCCCGTTTTGTATAAAAAAATAAAAAAAAAACTATCTAGGAATCCTCGGGCTATAATCACGATTTGGCACCCTGTATGCTCAGATCACGGATGTTTCTGAAAGCCTTTACCTTATTTATCGACCACTCGCTAAGTGAACTCAAAAAGATGTGGGCAGATAACTTGGTGATAATTGATATATCTCACAATCATTGTATTCTAAAGCCTGTGTGTATTCGGTGCTACTGTTTGGTTGTTTACTTTACCAAATTATTTCTGATTTTCATCTAGAAAATCTTGTTGTGTATTTTAGTAATTTAGAGAAGAATTTGGAATAACCAGTGTTTGGAATAGTAATATCCGTTCATCCATGTTTACTGACGTAGTTGTTAGCATAGAGGGGGCCGAAGATAATGAATTAAAAATTACCAGAGCATTCTTGCGAATTTTTGAATTTTTTTATGATTAAAACATTAATTTGGAAAGAATGAGTATTTTGTGTTTTTTAACCGACTTCCCAAAAAGGAGGAGGTTCTCAATTCGGATGTTTACATATATATTTTTTTTATGTTTGTTCAGGCCTCCGTCGCTTGCCAACCGATTTTAAAAATGTTTTTTTTGTTGGAAAGGGAATACTTCCCAAATGGTCCCATGATAAGGAAACCAGGATCTGATGATGGCATCCCAGAGAAGTAGAGGGGAACTTTCGAAAATCGTATGGGCAACTAGTGCGTTTGTTAATTTTACAGTGGTGTTGTTAGGTGTGGGGTACCACTAAAAAGTGAAAAATAAATAAAACTTTTTACAAAAAATACAACCGACTTCAAAAAAAAAACACTACAAAGTAAAAAATAACTTCAATTTCAGAAGTCGGTGTCAAAAAACGAACAAATTAACAAAAACACCGAGTTCTGAAATTGGCAAATTTTATACACCATAGAGAATATTCATAGACAAACGAATCTAAAGCTTCCTATTCACGAAATAAAAGTTTTAATCAGTCGCGGTGTGCCGGGACACATGTGTCCCGGCGGGGCTCAACTGTGATTCACGATGCCGGGATACATGTATCCCGCCAGGAATGAAACGGTTAAAGTTATTTTGTACTTTGTAGTGTTATTTTTTGGAAGTCGGTTGTATTTTTTTGTAAAAAGTTTTTTTTTAACTTTTGATAGGCACGTTACGTGTTTGACCACTATCTCACCTGATGGTAAGCGATGATGTGGTCCAGGATGGGGCACGTTTGCTTAGAAGTAGTAACCTATTCAATCTTGACTTAGACTCCCATTTTGCTTTCGATGAGGTCCAAATCTCATAGATTGTCTCCCAATCTCACAAAGGTATACCTAAGGTCATGTTTCCATCGGCGATGAGCTCGCACGCGAGTCGCGTTACATCGATGGCTACCGCGGTAATGTGATCAATCACTAGATCGTGGTTCGCAATGTAACTTGTTTACGAGTAACTTGCAGGTAGAAACGCAGCCAAGTTATGTCTTCACCGATGGCTCGAAAGAATTTGAATTGGCGACCACGTACCGGAAAATGAATCACACACATTGAGCACTTTCAGTATCTACTTATACGTTTGACCACTATCTCATCTAATGGTAAGCAATGATGCGGTCTAAGATGGAGCACGCTTGCCTAGAAGTAACCTATTCACTCTTGACTTAAAGACTCCCAGGTTGTAGCTATCAGGAAACACAGTTCGTAGCAAGGCCTCTCAGTTAGGTGGACCGATGACCTGGGGCCCGAGTCTGCTATTTTTATAAATTTGTTCCCAAACGATTCCATTGTCATCCCATTGTCATTTTGCTAAAAATTCGTAATCTGCTAACTTCATAATGGTCGATCATTGGTCGGTCAATGGCACGTCAATGGTATCGTAATAGAATTGCGGTAGACGACGGCCTAACGACGTCTTCTGGATTCCCTGCATCTTTTTTCTCTAGCATCCACTGCATTAGCTAGTTCCAGAATATTTGATAGCAGTGAATACATTCTTGGATGCAATAATATTCCACAAACACGATTTAAAGCAAAAAGTTTTTGATACTGAGCTGTCTATTAATGAATTTAATGTATTTAGATAAATGCAATGTCTGCACAATGACGTTCCAATGGTAGGTCACTGATCAAAGGAACTGTCAAAATATTAGCAGATTACCGTATTCGTCAGACATTCATATGTCATTATGTACGAGATTACCACTCTATGCCATTCAATGGAGTGTCAGTGGTTGACCATTGGAAAGTCATAATGACGCCATTATATTAGTTGATTACCAAACTTGTCAAAATCAACCGTTTTGAAGTCAATGATAGACCATTCTGACACGATTGCAATAGCAGACTCGGGCCCCTGGTGGAGGTCGTGGCAATCAAATAGAAGCAAAAAGCATCCCGGTCGATTTAGTGACATTTCGGGGAGGCCTATACCAATCAACAGACGTCTTTTGGCTGTAATACAAAAAAAAAAATACAAAATACAAAATATTTATTGGAACAAGAATTTTTTTACAAACGATTGTGTTCGTTAACAACCGCATTAGTAAGGAATACTGTGTCGCGGTTGTTAGCGCCCACCTCCAAGAGGGGAGACGACAGCGTTCCAGGGATCCATGTTTACAAGCAAAATAAAATGTTATAGACTTTATAAACAAAATAATTAAAAAGTAAATAGAAACTAAATCATTATTAAACTATTTAGGCATGCAAGTGTGTGTGTTATGATGATGAAGTCTTCTGTATCAATGTTTTCTCATATCCATTTTATCTTTGGTCTCAGGTTTACCACATGTGCGACGGGCTGGGTCGTCAGTTCAGCTACAAATGCCCCAATATGACGCTGTTCCAGCAACGGATGCTCATCTGCGACCATTGGTACATGGTCAACTGTTCGATGTCTGAGAGGGATTACAGTGCTAACTTGCTGATAGGTGAGTCGTTAATTTAATCCTAATCCGTACTTAATATTATGAAATCGAACGTGTGTTTTAACTGCTCAATCGCTGACCCAATTAGAAGAGTTTTGGTACAGAGAGATGGCACACTGGAAGTGGTTATATGTTACTTTATGTAAAGCCGGGGGCAAAAGCTCCTCAGATCATAGGAGCTTTTTGAATTGAGTGAAATTAAACTTTTGATCTCTAAAGAGTTGAGAAATTTTTTGAGTGATGTTTCGGACGATACATTTTTTTTAGCAAATTTTGTCCATTCGGAATGAAAAACCTTAGGTAGGGTTATATTTTATTTAAGTAAAAGTCAGGGAATTGTTTTAAAAAGATAAAGTTTACAACAAAAGTTCTTCACCCTTCCTATCAATCACGTGTAAAAAAGAGACAGCAATACATTGTAAAGTATTTTAGTCTTTTATTGTATTTGTGTGTCAATGTGCGTGCAACATGCCAAAAGTCGAAAACAATTTTATAATTACATTTTTAACGCGGCCTCGAAGTTTATTCAATAATGTTTCTGGCGTTACTTTGCCTCTAAAAAGGATTCGGCCAAAACACTCACAAATATTAATAATCCTGTTTTGACCGCATCGGACGAAACTCAGCGGCCGAGTCGCCTACTATTCCGTCAAAATTACATGGACACACAACAGTTTTTTGACCAACAAATGACTGTTTTCAAAAACTAAATATAAGAGAGTGGAACTCTGATTCTCAAGGAACAAAAAAACAACAGTAATATTTTCTGCTTAGGGCTTTTGATGCTTTATTATCCTTAAATCAAATTGCTACTCAAGACTTCTTTGTAGTTCCATTCAGCATCACCCTACCCCAGGTTTATAGCCCCATAAAATACCTCTGTGATCGAAGTGTCGTCGTTATTATTCAAACACAAACGTTTATTGGTCTGTGCTATAACAAGTTACTAAATTAGATGACCAGATTACATAATAGGTGGTTTACTGCGTCGCTTGCACTATGGCAGGCCAAGGAGATGATGTTCTGAATTGCCGAGGGAACCTTGATCTGCGTTGGATCAGTGGGTTGGTGTTGTGGGCTGCAGATGAAGATACAGGTGACGATAGCAGAGATGCCATCTTAACCCAAAATACCTTGTTTGGAAAAGGAATCTCAAATTGCGTAGGAGTACGTCGTACAGACGCCAGCTACAACAATCTGTCAAATTTCTTCAATAGATTTTCAACTTAACATTAAATCAATTAAGGTTCAAGGTTGATTGGGAAAATTTTACAGTTTCGGGGAGCCAGACGCCAGCACATCAATCTGTCTTTCTTCAATAGATTTTCAACTTTACGGGAAAAGAAATAAGGTTCAAGGTTGATTGGGAAAATTTGACAGTTTCGACTAGCTTGATGTGCGCGACTATACTTAGTGAACTCTGTTAGAAGCTTGTCATAAGTCTAAATTGACAAGTAGGCAGTCCCACTTACAAGCTGACAGCTTGAATCGTAATAGTTCCTACCGATAGTTCCAATAAAGCCTTTTAAAATTTATGAAGCACTGTCAGTTTCTAACAATAGCACTGTTTGTTTTTATATCATTAAATCAAAAACAATAAGAATCGTAAAATTCTTTAGACTAGGCTAGTTTTTTTGCTAAATAAATGATCAAGTATTAAAATTAATCTTACTCAGCAAATAGGTACATTATGCAACATTCATAAATAAATGCATGAATTAATTGAATGTTCTACTACATTTTACAGCGTATGCTAACAAGCTTTAACAAGAGACACGCAAGAAACATAACCATACTACACACGAATATGAATGAACATCATAACTCCTGCACCTCGCCTTATTTAGACCTATTGTAGTCATAATCAAGTAGTAAGTACTTAAATCGCATCACTCTTGAGTCTATGCCTACTCGCCGTCAATCACATCAAATTATCTATAGAACATACAAATAAATAAAGTTTTAGTGTCTGTTTGTAGTAACAAAATAAACATCTACATTCATTTGCATATGATTATTTTTTAAATACGAAGAAAAACACATTTTCTTTCTGGTCTAAGTCGTCTTCCGGCTAATCTCCGAAATGGCTGACTGATTTCGATTGAACTTTCAACAGATAGCTGGTGTTATAGGAAGTTACTAAGACTACTACTATTTTAGAAAAGGAAAAGAATCCCATGAAATTGTCATTTGTGCTGCTTGTCACGGACGAAGTCGCTAGCAATAGCTAGTCACCAATCAATATTCAAATCAAAATAGAATCAAGCAAGGATCAAGCCTTGCCGTCAATCTACCAGTTAGTTGTTCGGCAACAGATGTTCTAAATTCCGAAGTGGTACTGAATTTGAATAGTATTCAAGTCATGTTAATAGGAATAGGTAAGTAGGTATTAGACTGGTTTGAGTATAGATCTCGGTTTGAAGGTCCTTTAGCATTGTATGTTATGTTTATAAGCGATTTGAAATGGTCAGTTAATCCGCCAATAATCATAATAAGGTCAAAACAAATAATAATCAAAACACAATGCTGGTGCCTTTTTTTTGCGATGGGAAATCATCAAACGACTTCCCCCGCTCTGGGCGGAGCGGGAGGGAGTGTCAGACTTCTACTGACTAAAACCCATCCATGTTCCTTCATGTGCCTTTTGTGTTCCGGAGCCACGGTGTCTCTTTCGAATAGTCCCGCGACTCCGGCAGGCGTTGGCCCTTTCGGGCCCCTCTGTGTGCTGACTCTCTTTGAGGCGCGCGTGGAGCACGAACGTGCCGTCAACACGGCCTGTCGTCAGAAGACGGACGGACGGTGAGCCACCCATAGCTCACCGTCCACAGGCCCGCACAATGGTGGTGCCTTACACCACTATTTGTGCGGAAAATAAAATTGGTAACGGAATTCCGTAGATGCAGGGTGCTGGTTCAAAGTAATGTGGACTGTATGAGGATGCGGGGTTTGAAAACAGTTTGTAGATATGATGTAAGTGACCTTGGCAATGATCGCATTTGCATGGTAACGTCTCAAAGGATAACAGCAGAGCCCTCATGCATCGACATGAGGGCCCTTGTTATCCTTTGGGTACGGAATCTGCATGCCATTACATCACATTACGTATGCGATTACTTATGGATATAATTTTGCTGCCGTTACACGTTTCAGCTTCCCTAATAATTAAGATAGAGAGATAGTGGCCAAACGCGTGCTTACCAAACGTAAAAGTAAATTAAAAAAACAACCATAACAGACGAATGTATAGCCTAACACAGGATTAGCATCAGGGTGATTGATCATCTTCCTGCCCTTATCCCATGTTACTTGGGGTCGGCGCAACACGTTTTTTTCTTCCACTCTGCCCTATCAGCCGTCAAACTTTCACTAACTCCCTTTTCTTTCATATCGCTCCTCACACAATCCATCCATCTTTTTTTTGGCCATTCACACAAAAATCGAGCAAAAATATGTAATATCATGATGATGTACCTGACATGCATTTTATCTCTTCTTTTCTGGATTAAATTGTTATTATTATTATTAAGTAGGTTGAACCTTTCACAGTTTTGTGGAAATGTACGAAAAGTGATTCCGAAAAATCTGGTTTCAAGAGACATTCATGTTCTAAAACTAGATTTTTCGGAATCGTTGCCTGTGCCTGAGCCGAGAGAGAGTGGGAAAAATGAAGGATTTTGTTAAACGATCATTATTAAAGAGATTATCATATTCTTGGGTGGTAATGATAGACACATTCATGATTATCTTGAAGCATCGTGATTTACAAAGTTAATTTTCTTGAAGGCTCTGATGTCCACGTAATTATATATTTTTAACTTAATTCATTATGTCTATGAACTTGACGCGTGATTGATACAAAACTAATTACTTCAATGATTATATAATATACTTCTTAGAGTGCAGGTGAACTGAAGTTTTTTAGCATATAAATTAGTTTTACTGCGAGGTCAACGTAGAAAATAATTTGTGGTATATTTATAATTCTGATTTTGTTATATCTTTGACTGCTGACCAGTGTCCAGTTCGTTGGGCGATATTTTTCGGGTTACTATGTAGGTAGCCTACGACACTAACGAATAACGCGGCTTTCTATTGGTAAAAAAATATTTTCAAAATCGGTTGAGTAGATCCAAATGTCCCTACAACTTCACAAAGTCACAAAACCTCTTTATAACATTAGTACCTATAAAGACTAGCTGACCCACGCAACTTCGTCTGCGTCACATTTTCCATTAATGCTCGGCTGTTTTTAGTCTTAGCGTGATGATATGTAGCCAATAGCCTTCCTCGATACATAGGCTATCTAACACTGAAGGAATTTTTCAAATCGGACCAGTAGTTCCTGAGATTACCCCCTACATACAAACTTACAAACAAATTACAAACTTACAAACAAATTTTACCTCTTTATAATTAAATATTAGTATAGATATAGATTTAAGGGTCAATGTTTCATGGATATTTAATAAATATACAATATGTAATTAATAATTTATTGGTATCTGCAACATTTATCATAGTTTTCAAGTTCAACAGTAACTGCTTTATTAATTAAAATAATATTCTATGTAAATCATCGAAATCGTGATCAACTACGCCCATCTATCGACATCAATGGATAAAGAAAAATTACGATGAAATTCATTGTTAATTAATTAACAAAGAAATTGCTAGATAGAACTAAAGTGTTATGTTACTTTTTTTTAAGGATGGGCAATCATCATATTATATGATTCGCTCCGCTCTGGGCGGAGCAGAAGCGAGTGTCAGACTCTTACTGACTAAAACCTACCCGTGTTCTTCCAAGTGCTCTTTGCTTCCCGGGGCCGCGGTTATTTAAAGAAAGAAAGAAAGAAAAACATTTATTCAACACAGACACAACACAACAGCAAAAACACGTTAAGTATAAAAAAAAATAAGAGAAACAAAGACATAAAATAAAGAAAAAGAACGGTATTAAAATTGTGCTGAGCGTGCCCATGCCGAAAGGGCTACCAACTCAGCATATGCTGGGCGTCAGACACCCAGCGCTGATTTTCAGTTGGCACCCCGCAGTGATACACGGACGAGGGTAAATAAAATAAATAGATACTGTGAAATTAATACATGCTATTTATGTGAGAATGTAAGAAGTTAATAAATAAAATAATGTCTTAGAATACGTAAATAAAAATTGCAAAAGAATGAGTTTTTTATGTATACCAACCACATCGTGAAGAGTAAACATACCCACAAATAAACAATAAAACAAAATGACGCGGGCCGCTCAACGCGTTATTATTTATTATTATTTATTATTATTAATTAATATAAAAAATGTGTACTAACGATTGTAATAACGGTTTTTAAATTTGAGGTGGGTCTGTGTATCTGTCAACGGAAAATAGCAGACGGTGTAAGTTTATAAAATATCGCTACTACTATTTTTTTTTAACCGACTTCCCAAAAAGGAGAAGGTTATCAATTCAGTTGTATGTTTTTTTATGTTTGTTACCTCATAACTCCGACAATTATGAACCGATTTGAAAATTTTTTGGTTTTATCTGAAAGGATATACTTGCAGATTGGTCCCATTTAAATCATATCAAAATCGGTTACGATCTTTGGATGTTAAATCGAAATCGCTGGAATTTGACTATTTAGATGATTCTTTGATAATCGAAATTGCGTATTTTGCTTTTCTGCGATTTTGTAGTGGTGATGTTAGGTGTGGGGCACCACTAAAAAGTGAAAAATAACTTTAAATTCGGAAGTCGGTGTCAAAATACGAAGAAACTAACAAAAACACCGACTTCCGAATTTAAAGTTATTTTTTACTTTGTAGTGTTTTTTTTTTAGAAGTCGGTTGTATTTTTTTTTTAAACACGGATACATTGGAAACTATTGAATTTGGATAGAATTTGTTGTTTTCAAAATGATAATTATGTTCACAATATATCGAGAAATTATATTTTACCTAATAAAGATTTATTACATCCTTACAGAGTTTGCCATTGTTCAGTGACATATCCATGTCTGTCTGCGGCATCGTGGATCCTAAACAGATGTACCGATTTTCCTTTCCTACCCTAGCCTAGTACCCTATTTTTTTTTCTAATTTGTCTGTATGATACGTAGACCTAGGCCAATAATACCAAATTCCAACTTTCTACGGAAAGACAGACAGACGTGAGGGAACTGTAAGAGTACAAACTGCGGCCAAAAGGAGATTGGGCATTTATAGTTTCACTTTTTGACGCGTAAAGGCCATTTGAGTTAATGTATAATTCATTTTATTAATATTATCGATTTTTGACTTAAATTCATTGAAATAATTTGTGGGGTTTCTATTTTCATTTTAATTAGTATTTAATACGATACAATATCATTTCTTCCATTATAGTGAAGCGACTCCTTTTTCAATTATAATCGATCGATTGAACATTAACATAAGTCGTGGAACAACAAAACAATCTACATTTGAAACTAAAAATATTAAAAGTTGTCATTATTATTCTTTAATAATATTACCTACTATTTTTTCGTTAAAAAGCAATTTCAAGACAAAAATAAAACAATTAAGTTAAAATAGATAATGTTACGACGCCGTAGTCTATTGTTGTGTCACAACACTATTCGATGAAATGTCAAACAAATTGGTATTTACTGTTTACCGTGTTAACTGCCGGTAAACCGAGAAAATTGTTTTCAGCTTTTCTCTGCTAACAAACATAAATTCGTGTCGAGTTGCGTTTTAGGATTCCTCCACGTCTATCTACTACATCTAGCAATTTGACTCTTTTTGTGCGTGTGCTGCGAAGTGAATTATTATTGTTAGAACATTTTCACGTCCACGGTGATTTGTTCCGTGAAAACATGTTGCGCTGTATGAATTGTTCTCTTTTATTAGCACACCCGCTGCCTAGACGCCAAATCAGAGAAGCAACGGATTCCATGGTAAAAATCTTACGTACATGGATTTCTCCTACCGTTTTTCTGAGAAGATTTCTAGATCAATGTTTTTAAATATAATAAATAATGATGAACATAGGTAAAACTCAATTAATATGTACCAAAATAATGCAAAATATTTGCCAGTTAATAGGGTTTCAAAACGAATTGTTTTGAGTTATGTAACATAACCTCAATAGGTACTCAACTTATGTTTTTCTTCAGAAACCCCACAACATTTAATCTTGAATTTAACCTTGTATTAAAGTATAACACAACCCTTTTTTTGTGTCTAATTTTCATTACTTTACTGTGTCAAAAGTTGCGCAACCAAGTGCCATAGTACCTTGCTCAATTTCCTTTTTATGAACAAAACCAATTTTTTTTTTTTTTTTTTTTGAGAGCGGTTGTTATAATTTTACACATTCAATAAGTAGACAATCCTAGAAGACAAGTTTATAAAAGTTAATACCTTGAATTTAGCTTTTCTCTATATCGAACGAAATAGGTATGCAAGATTTAGTGGTTAAGAGAAGCTGGTGCGGGCAGCGCCCTGTATGTTCTGGCGCCCTCCAGACGCTTGGGCCCTAGAGTTGCCGGCGCCCGTTTATTTGCTATACTGAGGTAGACATTTCGAGTTGAAAATGGTAGTCTCTTCTAATGGCTCTTCTTGATGAATAGCTTATGCTCATAGCTAGTTCAGAACAAGTCAGAATTAAACCTTTTTTATAGTGTGACCTTGCACTCATCGGTCACACTAGGCAACTCTCCGCAAAGTGCGAGGAAGCAGACAAGCGTGGAAATGTTGCATCAGTACATGTAATCATCATGCCCTTGACTTACACGAATAGTGTTGTGCACCTGCAAAACCATAGAATGGAAAAAAATCTTTTGAATCAGGTTCTGTGTGGAATTGGAAACAGGAAACGTGATACGATTGCCAAGTTCCTACGCAGGTACCTTCCTATATATCTAAATGTATTAAAATTGGCAATTCTATTAGCTAGACTACTGAGAAGCTATTATAATATACCTAGGTCCTGGGGTTTGTCCCGAGCGAATGCTTGTAGAATTTGAAAGGAAAAACTGCCGAAAAGGATTATTTAGAAAAATGTTATTATTTCTGAGTGTTAAACCTACTTAATAAATAAGCGTTTTATTAGTTAAAAAAAAAACACTGAGCAGTTTCAGTATCTAGACACGCGTTTGACCACTATCTCACCTGAAGATAAGCGATGATGAGGTCAAAGCAGGAGCACACTTTTTTTTTGGGACAAGCTCGCCACACATTCCCAACCACTGCAACTCCTGAAAGCCAGAATCAACAGTGATCTGAAGCCTGACGAGTCCCGGAGAAACGATTCAACTGTCTTGGATCCCGCAACGAAATTAATCAGAAGAGTACAGCGGAGGAGTAGGAAAAAAATAAATATAAGTCCCACTTCCCTCCTGGAGCACGCTTGCCTAGAAGTAACCTATTCACTCTTGACTTAAATACTCCCAGGTTTTAGCTATCAGGAAACAGACTGCGGCAGGGAATTCCACTTCTTAGCTGTACGGATTACGAATGTGTTCCCAAAACGTTTGGTGCGCGTGGGTGGCATGCCCACCATGAACCCTGCTACCGGTGCCGCGATGGCGCAACAGTTTTGCTTACGGTACTAAAGTCCAGTCGCGGAGCAGGAAGAATTTCGTACAATGACCTTTTTACCTACTGACAGTGGTCACAAACATTTTTGTTAAATTAAATATTTGAAGGAGAAAGTACCAACTTAGAAAATAAAAAGAATATTATTATCATATAAATGATGTATTTAGATTTTATATTATAAGTTATAAAACTCAAGTTACGATTACTAATACGGCAAAAATAAAGAAATCGAAAATCAAAATCCGATTCCTCTGTATCGGAGTTACTGCTTTCCGAAAACGTCTCGCCTATCACATTTATTCATTTGTTCCCAACGAGTAACACCCTCAAATGTCACACTGTTACTCGATGGGATTTTTTTCTGAAAAAATTCCCAACCGGTCACACTACCAGTCACACTGTTACTCGATGGGAATTTCTTCAGAAAAAAATCCCAACCAGTCACAAAAAAATCGCGACCAATTTCGAGGTAGCGCTCGCCGGCCGCTGCCGCGGCACCGCTCGCTTCGCTCGCTCGGCTCGCGCGTAGTTGGTCACAGTTCTAACCTAACCTAACCTAACCTATAATATTTTTGGTAGTAATATTAATCTTTTAGTTGGATAGAATTTGGTGACCGTTGATCCATTTTGGTGACCGTCTAAATTATACCCCTTTAGTGTGACTGGTTGGGAAATTAGTAATAAAAAGTTCCCATCGAGTAACAGTGTGACTGGTTGGGAATTTTTTCTTAAAAACATTCCCATCGAGTAACAGTGTGACATTTGAGGGTGTTACTCGTTGGGAACAAACGCATTTATTACAAAGAATCAATAGTTTTATCTAGCTAATTATTTCGATTCCTTCTTTTTTTACGTGACATACACTTGCAAACAAGAAGAAACCTTACACTCTCAGGCAAAGGTTTACAATCCCTGCGGACGGCGGCGGCCATTGCATCTGTGCGAGCGAGACTCATTCTATTTACGCGGAAGTGACAGAGACAGGTAATAACAGGTCAACGGACGAAATTCTCTCTGCTTCGCGGCCGGACTTTACCTACCGTACTAGTGTAATAGATATAGTCCTTTAGTACTTTCTGTAGGGAACATGTTAATTATAGTATTATCGTAATTAACTCAATGTTTATTACTTTTAATTTTTTTTATTCGCGTTATTTGAATCAAATTGCCACCAACTAAATTGAATTCCCAGTATTAAACCGACTGTATTAAAAGACCCTAAAAATAAAGGATAGCAATGAAATTCGAACTCTGTTTCGTAGGACATAGACTTTGATGTTCCAAAATTTGATCAATATTTCGAATTCTGATTTTCAAACAGCTTTACATTGGTACATCACTAATGCCTAGCCTCACTCGGTCATTTCCGTAATTGCTCGGGCACCGTCGGGCTAATTACCCCTGTGGTTAATGAATATCTAATGTAATGACCCTATGAGGTAATGGAAGCATAATATGTTACTTCTTCTATAGATATGTAAGTAAATATGTTAATGATTTGAGAGTAGGCGTAATGTATTGTTGATTATTTTTCAATATTATAATACTTTAGTGTCAGCAGATAATTTTGAATTGATAATTATGACCAAGGATAGAGCCCTCTTTTGGGTCATTGGGTAGGTAAGCTGAACGAACTTTTTAAAAGAAAATATATTAGGTAAGTATACGACTTCAACAAAAAACTAGATTCGTACTGAACACATGTCGTAAACTTATAGGTACCTACTAGAATCTCTTGGTTTAACCGCGCACCGAAAATCACGCTAAACTGATATCCTTAACTTAACTGAAAACCACAAACGCTAGCATTAAAGAATAATAAACAGGTTTTCAGGTTGGTTGCGGTCACCTTTGGCAGTCGTCAACCGCAAACAATGACCATTTAGCACTCGTTACTTACAACAGTTATTGTTTTTTTTATAATCATTATAATTATGTCTGCGAGTTCCCTCTTTGTAATGCCTTAAGGCTCTGTGTAATTGTTTTGCAGTTAACCATGATTAGATTTTGTTTGAAGACCCATATAAATAACCTCGGACCTTCAATTGAATAACTATAGCCTTCCTCGTAAAAAGGGCTATCTAACACTGAAATAATTTTTCAAATCGGACCAGTAGTTTCTGAGATTAGCGAGTTCAAGCAAGCAAACAAACAAACTCTTCAGCTTTATAATATTGGTATATAGATTTTAAAATTGACAATGTATTGACACCAGCACATCAAGCTACAACAATCTGTCAAATTTCTTCAATACATTTTCAACTGTACGGTCAAGAAAATAAGGTTCATAGTTGATTGGGAAAATTTGACAGTTTCGGTACAGTTTCGGACAGTTAGCAGATCTTGTTTGTTTGGTTTGACAACTCACTTTGTCTCTGTCTCTGACCTAGATTAGAGTCATGATGCCATCTCAAGCAAAAAAAAAACTTGTTCACTACGCCTAACTTTTCACTTCCACATATTTACTGAATCTCACCTCTGCTAATAGCAGGGATACTTCACAGTCCTCGGCCTTAGGATTAAGTAAGACATGCTTGAGTTCAGGTAACGTGTACAGTTGTGACCGCAGCAGGTCCTCTCTAGGCCTATGCGCGTTAGGATCGACGGCACACGTACGACGTGTTGGCTGTAGTAAAATAGTCTCATGTCACTGGGGTGGGACTTTAGACTATTGTGAAGTAGTTTACTAACGTAATTAGAAATAATGTTTAGCCAAGCAAGCGTTACGTATCATTCTCTTTTTTGCAATCCTCTTGTCTTCTTAGCTTCATACTCTGTAATTTCATAATAGGCTTGTGTCCTGAAAAAATCTAATTAGTACGTCAGTTACATTATCAAAAAATATTTGACCCGTGTTTTTTCTTTTGTAACGGGAACCAAAATTACGACGCTTTTAAAATTCTTAAAACGTCACACCTTCGCATAATTTTTAGTGAGTCGTGACGTCACGAGCCCCCACTCCCAAGTTTTGATGCGTTTTATCTTTGTCAATATTCATTGATTTATAAAAACAAAAAATACGTGTCCATTATTTTTCAATACTCTAACTGACGGACTAAATAGTTTTGCAATTTGTGGATGATGGAATCTAGCCCATTGTTCCATGACCATTTACTAATTTGCTGATGTATTACTAACCGTAGTAACCGTGAATTCCCAATATTAACTTCACCTTGTATCCCCTCCTTGTCCTGCACCTCAATGGACGGACAAGGCAGGCAGTAGTTTTGGGAATTCATTTCGAATAAACGGTGGGAGTGTGTCCAGTTTGTCGACGAGCTCTACAGAGCTGGGCGGAGTTTAGATCCTGCAGGAAAGCCGATTCTAAAACTAGACATAGGCTAGGAAAAACGAAAATTTTATCAGCCTAGGGTAACTTAGGAACAGTCACATTTGCCCCGTCCGTATCGGACGGCGAGCCACTCATCGCTCGTCGTCCGCAGGCTCGAGCCTACAACGTCGGCAGAAGGCCCTCTGACTCCCAACGCTTGGACCAAACATCCGTCATATCGAATGTTTTCCGTTTTATAAAACCTGTTCTAAAATATCAAGCCTAACGGGGGCATTACGTCGAATCGTGAGATAGCTTCCCTCTTAAAGTCCGCCACACTATTTATAACTCATTGGTGAAACCACACATTGAATATCTTATAGAAATGTGGGGTTCAGCAGCTAAAACCAACCTAGAAAAGCTACAAAGAGCGCAGAACAAAATTATGAAAGTCCTATTTCACTATCACTATCTGACCCCCACACACAAAATTTACAAAGAAACCAAGCTATTTAACATTTCTCATATATATTTATATAACACATGTATTTTAATTCGCAAAATTCTATCCAAAGACTTACACACACATCACATTCACAAAAAACATACAAGTAAGTACAAAAACGTATTCTGAGGCGCGCACAAGACTTACACATACCTAAAACTAGAACTAACTATGGAAAAAAACAATACTTCACGAGGGAGCAAAACTTTATAACTCACTTCCAAAAGATATAAAAACCACACAATCGCTATCACTATTTAAAAAACTACTTAAATGTCACATCTTGAAAGGTCATAAAAAATAATTAACTAACATAGTTTATATTTGCCTCTAGTGTAAACGAGTCCTTAGATTTGAACACAAAAACAAGATAACGAAACACCGCACGTCGACCGCGTCAACGCGTCGCACGGCGGTAGTCAATACAAAATTGTTAGAAATTACCTTCATAAATTCGAAATGTTAATAACACTAAACCCCTCGATTCTCCTGGACACCAAAAATGTATACCTAAATTTAGATAAGTTAAGTATTTATTTCTGTACAAGTGATTTGTAATCTTTAGAAATAAATGAATTCAAACCGTAAAACTTATAAAATTAGTTGATGGTACCAATGTTCCTTGTTCTACTGTAATAATGTTCTCTAATCTATTTTTCTCTCTGTTTCCAGGTCAACGCGACAAACCGTTCGTGTCGGACGACGAGATGCGCCTACGCACACCGCGCCCCGACATACTGTCCGCGCCGCCGTACAACCCCTACTACGACATACTGAGGGAAGCTGAGACTAAGGTACGGAGTTTTATATATATATATCTACCAGAAGTTCTCCTACAAAGTGGCCCGGTGAATTGGTGAGGGTTAAGTACAGGATCTCGCTGAATGCGCGAAGCATAGGGGCTGTATTTCGTTAAAAAGTTTTCCGTTGCTCTGTATTCCTATTTCGCTCTCTCTCTCTCTCTCTCTCTCTCTCTCTCTCTCTCTCTCTCTCTCTCTCTCTCTCTCTCTCTCTCTCTCTCTCTCTCTCTCTCTCTCTCTCTCTCTCTCTCTCTCTCTCTCTCTCTCTCTCTCTCTCTCTCTCTCTCTCTCTCTCCCTCTACCTATGGTTTTAATTAAGACGCTTGAGAAAGGCCATGTCCAGTGCGTAGCAATATTGTTCTTTCGGTTGAAATGGTGTTGTGGATTTGTGCACAGTATACAAAGGTTTTAAGTGTTTATGGTACAAAAGGATACGAAAACTCCCCATGTTATTTATGTATCGTAATAGGGAATATGGATTGAAAAAATATTAATTATTACAGTTTATCTAAAAATATAATACTACCTAACAGTGAAAATGGAATCTAGAAAGATGAATACTTTTTACGTTCCAAGATAGGTATCCTAAAACCTTAGAATAATAACGCATAGAAACCTAGTACGAGTGCAAAAAGTGAGGCAACTAAAACTTAGCCTAATCCGTCAAACTTAGCCACCAGGCCGTCAGTACTCAATGTCACGTTCCGTCGAACACAGCTCTCGAGTAAATAATTGAAAATGACAGTTTGTTGCGTGAAAGGATGTTATAGCACATCAGGAAAACAAAAAAATGTGATAAAATAACATTTCACAAATAAGTACTCACATTCTATGCACTATTTTTACGTAAATCGATAAATAAAACAAAATTCTAATAACCTAACTTGTCATAACACAGTGTTGCTATTTGTGAGGAAAAAATACCCACATTGCTTTCATTCATGTTTTTCTTTTTTGTAATTTTAAAATACAATACTTACTGTTAATTCATATCAAACCCGATGTTTTAACATTGTTTATAATTATAACCCATCAAGCATTCTAAACACATTGAACAATATCTCATTCTTTATGCGATTTATTTACTTTTATTTTGAAATAAATTGAATTATACCTTCCGAAAAAATATGTCATATTACATGAAAAATCATGTTTACCTTTTCCAGTTCCCAACAACATAAAATACTTGCCTTGATAGCAAAATAGTAATGCGTCTTCCCATATTTTGTGGGTAACGGCTTAGTAATGGTATCACTGAAAGCTATATCTGTGTGCGTTAGAGGAACGTAGACACATTCGGCTCACGCACACAAAGAAAATGAAGTGGACACACGATTTTGCTCGGGTTTTGTTCTAGACGCGGCTTCTATGCGTTATTATTCTAAGCCTAAAACGTTACAAATCAACGAAGTAGTTGGCATATAAATGTAGGTACCAACTGTACCTACCTAGAACGTTTTATTACCATAGGTACCTAGACAATCTGTGCGGTCATACTAGTCATAACATAAATTACTTGTGTCACAACTCACAATCGTAGCTCGTAATAAAAACACTCATATTTCCGTGAGTGATCTAAGTCTTCGCGACCCATAACCTGTGACCTGTGGCTTCACAATAAATAAATAGATGTTGGTGCATCAATAGGGGATATATAATGATTCACACGTTTGTGTTCGTGAGATATGTTCGTGAATTGCACTTTTTATTTTGTCATCGGTATGGAAGTAAAAGACTGTACCTACTTAAAGTTAAAAATTACTTTTCATTTTTTTTTTGTTGACTGGCGAAAGCAATATTATCTTGGTAAATGCGAGGTAGATTCTAACTTTCCAAGATTATTTGTGACAAAGTCACAATCTTCATATACCTATTATGAAAAATTTAATGTTGATTTTTGAACGCGATAAAGTCAAAAATTGCCAAACGGATTTTCCTCTTGGTAATTTTTGAGTTTATGAAGTTGAGTTGAGAAGTTGGAGTGATTCATGAGGAAGTTAGCTCAAGTAAACCTTTATTACTAAAAAAAAATCGGCAAACAACCAAGTGATTCTATAAGGGTACCATTTTGCCTTATAGAGATTCAGAACCCCTAAAATAAATATGTACCTATAAGTTGGGTAGATACCGATTCGAAAATCATCTAAATAGATTTTATTTTAATAATGTTGGGAAAGTAATAAATTGAACATAGTTGTTAGTGTTAATTTCCTTATTTTGATAAAGGTCATACCTACTTAAAAATAAAGGTATAATTAGACGGCAAATTCGTGCGTAAGCTGATGCCTTACTTCCTTTGTAGACCATTAGCGTGATGAAATCATCAAGATCTTTACCTATTTAAACCACAAACTAATAATCATCCTTCCCTTATGAGTAGAAGCCTAATTACAATCTTCATCATCCACACCCCGACTTCGCCCACTGCAGACCATTCCCGGCCGGTATCTCTTTTCTTGGGGTGAACCCCAAGTTCGTGTGTCAGTCTCAACCAGTTTCCATCATCCACAAATTGCAAAACTATTTAGTCCGTCAGTTAGAGTATTGAAAAATAATGGACACGTATTTTTTGTTTTTGTAAATCAATAAATATTGACAAAGATAAAACCCATCAAAACTCGGGAGTGGAGGCTCGTAATGTCACTGAGAATTTTAAAAGTGTCGTAACTTCGATCGTCAATTTTGGTTCCCGTAACAAAAGAAAAAATACGGGTTAAATATTTTTTTGATAATCTAACTGACGGACTAATTAGATTTTTTCAGTAAACAAGCCTATTACAATAATTGTAATCTATAAACAATTAAATAATATCTATATTGTTTTTTAACTTCCAGTTCCCTATGCACCCTGGCAACAGCATCGTTGGCGTAGCTGACTCCATATCTGACGTCGACAACAATGACCTGGACAGCGGCAAGCAGAACTACAGGCCCCCAACAGGCTGGTCCACCGGCCGCAAGTTCCGCAGCAGGGCCAAGGCGAACATCAACTCCAACATCCACTTCGGATCCAACAGGAACACTGACCAACTCGAAGAAGCTGCTTCACAAGAACCCGAAGCGTCGTTCAGGCCAACGCCCAGCACCAACTTCACACAGAACAATCCATCACCAAGTGTGTCTC
Source organism: Ceramica pisi (assembly GCA_963859965.1). NCBI lineage: Eukaryota > Metazoa > Arthropoda > Insecta > Lepidoptera > Noctuidae > Ceramica > Ceramica pisi. The sequence continues at coordinate 1,296,247 of OY982542.1, forward strand.
CACCGTCTATTGAGCTCATCCCTCCTGCAGCTCCTACACAGGAGACAAGAGCAGAAGATTCGAGCGTGCAACCTTCTGCGGATCCCGTCTTCAAATTTATAAAACGCTTCGATCCGACGTCTCCTGATGTACACCAGACTGCGATGTCTAAATCCGAAATAATTGATTTGAACGGCCACCTACCGGTGGGCCCAGCCAACTCTGAAGAAGACAGAACTCCCAGAAAACATAAGAACTTCGGCAACGGCTTCAATACTTTTCAAACTGATAATGACAAGTCATTCTCTGAAGGTACGAGATTTGATTCCGTCAACACCAAGCCCAAAGCAGCTGCCGAAGAATTACCACTAACACGAGGAGACGAGAAAGGCATCCCCGAACCTGAGAGAGTTTTACTCCCCCCTAAGGTCGACTCCGCCGCAATCCCATCAACGACGGTCGGGCCCCCAATTTACTACGAATGGAAATGGGCAGTCCCTGCCTTCGACCTGATACCTCCAAAGGAAAGCAACAAGACAAATAGTACGAATAATGTGCACCAAACGAGGTCTATACAAGGAAAGAGTCCATTCAGCAGTGTGACCCGACCTGAACCGAAGACGACCACGCCTGAACCAAGTAACACCGAGTACAATATTAGTTCGTACTTCGTCCCTGACTATGTGTTTCCTTTAGACAAGGCGCATCCAGGCTATGAGAGTGATAACGCTGAGACATCGTTCCAAGTCAGGGTAGCAAGGCCTGGGAGGCAAAGCTTTGGGGAGAACCCCAAATGCCCTCAGTGTCACCCCGCATACTTAAAAGAGGGTACTTGTGAACCCTGCATTGTTAAACGGTAACGATTTAAATGTAGCTCTAATTTTAAGTCCGTTAACTGTCACCGAAGAAATATTCTAGATATTATAAATGCGTTGCTCGTTCTGTATTGTTGACTCGTTTACCTACAGGGAAATGAATTTTACATATTTTTTTATTTCTTCTTACAATTTAGTAAGTTATTAACTCTGTTATATTTTAGTTATAAAGGCCATATTGTTACAAAATACTGCGGTAATTATAAAGTTGATGACAAGAATTTTCCTGAAAGAAAATTAGATATTGTGTTAGGCAGATTTACCTACCTACCATTATGATTTTATAATGGGAATATTATTATAGGTTCATGAATAACCAAAACTTAAACCTTTAGTTTAGTTAAGATAGGTACATTCAATTCATGCTGGTCGTTGTGTTAACTCACCTGAATAAATGACCTACCTACATGCAATGAAAATAAACCAATGCAATTGCTAAACTTCTAAAACTGGTAGTGTCGTTTAATATGTCGTTTTCTTACCCGACTTCCTCTGAAGGAGGGCAATGTTTTGATTTTGTCCTATTTCATCGTCAACCTTCTTTTGTTTAAAAGTTGTGTTGTACGTTTTTAAAGCACGCTTTTGTTTTTAATGGTATCATAATTTATTTGTCTTGGATATTTCGCTGTGTACAAAATAAAACCATTTTATTAAAAATTAATTAGGTTCTACTTTCTACGTGTCCCGCCTTTTATTTGGGTGCCGTTTATGATTAATGAGCAACTGATACCTTATAATTTCAAGTAATAAATTGATGCATGTCTGTACCTACCTACCATACAAAATACATTGTTACCATACCATAAGTACTTATAAAACTGTAAAAAATCTAGTACATAGGTTATTATAAATAAATAACAAATAAGTAGTTGTAGACTAGACAATATTTATATTTTTATACACGTGCCTATACCTACATACCTAATTAAGCTAGTTTTGTATTAATAAAGTAAATTTAATAAAAACTTAATAGTTTGTTTCATTTATAAGGTCCCTTAGAGTGGTCAAATACAAATACAATACAAATACAAATTCCTTTATTTCAAATAGACCAGTTACAGGCACTTTTGAATAGTCAAGGTCTGTCAGTCAAATATATGAAGCTAATCCTGCCGCGCTAGCGACAAGAGCAGCAGGTTGTTCTGCAACATAACACACCCACCGACCCTATCTCCAGCGCGGCAGATGCACGTTCCAAAGAGTAGGTCCTCTGGAGAAGAACGTGCAAGAAACTCCATGGGCACTCTTTTAAACCAGTTGTCATTGTTTACAAAATCATGGTTACATTCGTTTCGTTACGATATCATTTGGTCATTGTGACAAATTTTTTGACACCAAAAGACCTCTGCCGGTCCCTCTCGTAATATTATAAGTAGTATATATAGTAGTCTATGTTATAAGTGTGATTATGAATGTCACTGTGGCTTGTAGCGTCATCTATTTTATTTAATATAAACTAAACCTCGATCAGGACTGCTTATTATGGTAATCGGTAGATGGCGCTACATGCTCCCTTACCGAACCATAAATCCGAGTGTAATCCTGTTGCTTTGGTAGATAATAAATGGAAAAAAAATGCAAAAGAAAGTAGATTTATTATAAATTGTACAATATTATCCCTGATCTATTTATTTTTGGAAAACGTTTCAATAGGTAATTTCAACATTTTCTGCTTGTAACAGAATGACATTGTCAACGTCAAATAAATTCGCTCAAAATGGCGACCAAAGTGTCAAACGTGCAAATACGAGTGAGCGTGCTAAAAATGTTTTAATCGTTAATGCCTTTTTTATTTTACTTGACGTATATTATAGCAGAAAACTTTTCCATATAAGTAGTAGTATAATATTTACCTAAAACAAGATACAAAGAAAGGTGTTTTTTTTTTGTGTTTGGTACCTGAAGTTGTTTCGCTATGAGTAAAGCGAATCCTCTGGCTGGTTTGCTAGCAAATTACGGCGATTCTGATGACGACTCGGATGACGGGGCGCGAGCCCCGCCTTTGCCACCAGGGCCAGATACCAGGAAGGGTCTGACAGCGCCTTTGCCAGGACAACCTTATCCTAATGCAACTGCAACGGCGAATGCATCTGGAGCCGTTCATCCAGCGCCGATACCACATTGCCGTAAGTTACATCCCCAATTATTGCGTTTTTATCATTATCATTATCCACAACCCGACTTCGTCTACTCGTCTACCTCTGAAACTCTGCCTCTAAGACTGCCCACTGACTCTAGGCCTCTCTTATGGTAATTCCCACATTCCTGCGCCAGCTTCATCCAGATTCTACCTGCAATGGTAACAATGTCGTCTGCATAGCTAGCCATCGCACGACCAACATATCACTTTATGTTCCAATAAAATTATTACCTTGTTAAGAAGTTTAACTAGGTAAGTACCTACCTACATTATTATCCTTGAGAATTAGCTATAAGGAAAAATCACAATGCAATGGATTGTTTTTGTTATGGCAATTATAAACAATCAAAGCAATTTATAATTGAACTGGTACTTTTAAGTAACATGGTATTTTATGTCAAGTACCTACTTTTATTTGCCTTGGAAGTTCAAATTGGTTATCTTATGACTGTTTTCTACACTTTTACTTGCAGTTGATGTAAAATGTAAGTACTCAACTACTAAAATCAGTACCTACCTGGTGCCCCCTTAAGGCCAGAGCCACATGCTTGGCATTTGCTGCAAACGTCAAACTCATTTTAATTCCTTAGCTAAGGAGGTGGTGGGACCATTGGTTTCACCTGATGCAAATGATTAAACTTGTATGTTTATGGTTTATTTTAATTTCGGAACAATTCAAGCACCGTGCGGAGCGGACTGGTTAAGCTCTTTCAAATCTACACAAACCAAGTCAACTTCCTATCCATATGTATGGATTTGTGATGGTTTGTTGAGAATCGGCAAGAATGTGGCTCTGGCTTTAGATTATTGACTTCAGTTGAATTGTGGCTGTGAAAACGCATTCACCATACACAAAACAGCAGCAGTTTTGATATTTTATGCACATTCCCATCTCTCTACATCACCCTCAAAGTTTGCCAATTACTAAGAGAGTTCCCTTGGGTCTAGTCAGGCCAATAACACAGCAATATTTGTGGTCTTTACCTACAATTTAATTAAATGATTCAACATTAAAAATAGGGTAAATGAGAATCTTTAAACTCATCTCTGTGGAGCATGTTTAGATCAGGTATTATAGAAAATGAAACATAAACTCATCAATCATTCTTATTCCCATTGCAATTTGCTATTATTAAACCATGATAATAAGCTTGCTTATTACTAAATAGTCATTAAATGAGTTTTCAACCTTAACGACTTGAGATTGTGTGTGAAATTACATTTATCGCTTTGTAATCATGTAATAATTTGTAAGAAAACTTGTTGAAACTCTTGATAGGGTTCCCACTTCAGTGCTGGGATGTTAATCTCTCAAAACGGTGAAGAAAAAAAGTTAGGAAAATGGCATGTCCTAGTAGAAGATATATAAAGATTTGTTACATTACACCAACCTGCATTAGGCCTGCTTGGTAAATTACAGCACAAAATTCAAACATTTTCACAAATACTAACCTATGCCTACATCGGTACTTTATAAAACACCAGAAGCTAATTCATGGTTAGAATTGGTGGTTTCCTACGGACAAGAACCAGCAAGAACACCACTCACAGAGAGGTCTGTGTTCCAGCTATGGGAACATTTAGGCTGATGATGTTATTTTATTGAAATGTAGCTTTCATGCATTCTCGAGAGTTATTTGATTTTAAATAACACTTGGTAGTAACTTAATAATTAATTACTGTGACACCTCTACAGCTTGGTCAGCATGTTACGATGAGTCCAGTGGCTTCACATACTACTGGAACCAGCAAACCAATGCTGTGACATGGGAAGCACCACCTGAATACTTACTAGCACTCAAGTTAGCACAGCAGCAACTACATGTAGCAGGTAAATATTAACTTAATTAATTCAATTATACTTGCCAATTTGCAGGGAGCAAAAAAAATATAAAAGTTTTTTGACACAGGAGGCACCTTGCTGAACCAGGAAAAGTCGAACCTAGTTCAAGTATCAATTTATTGATAGAGGCAATGCAAAGCCCAACAAAAACTGTAATAGCCATTTCTTAAAATATTTAACCAGCATTCTGATTGGAGAGTTAGCTTATTCTTGCCTAGTAACAAGTTCTTCAATGCCAGATTCCACACTGACCTACAAAAACATAAAACTTAAAATAGCCCTTGCAGTTTACAAGCTCTCTATACAATGCATTAATTTGCAACTCTGCTGCACTGGAGATGGCAACAATGAGTGTGATTTGCTGCAGAATATACTGGGTTTTTCGCTAGCACAGCAGCACTGGCATCAACTTATTGACTGACACATCTGACAATTTATAAATGCCTGTAGATTCCATTTAAAATATTTAAAAAAACAATTGAAGTGAACGCCTTTGCACTAATTCCTCAGGTACAGCAGAAGTATCAGCAGAAGAGTGGCAACTGTACCAGCAAGCGTTAGCCGAGAAGCAAAACACACAAAACAGCAAAGCCGTAACCAAGTCTTCCATTAAGACTGTTAAGAAGAGTGACCGGACCAGCAATGGGTCTAAGGAGAAGAGTGGCAAGACCAGCAAGAAACGGGGACACAGTGATGATGAGGATGAGTGAGTATAACTTTAAATAGATACAATAGCTCAGCTTAAACTCTAGAACTTTGCCACACTTAGTATACTGGCAGGGGTGGCTTATTCCTTTAAGTAGTTACTAGAGATCATTAAACTAGGGGCTCAGCCTAGGACCCTCAAATATTTTTTTTTTTTTTTTTTTTTTTTTTTTTTGTTCTTTATTTACTACAATCTGTCTCCTTCGTGGGACATTCAGAAGTATGTTGGTTGGTGCAACTGCTGGCTCGCTCAGTATGTGACCTGTGTCACATCCTCTCTGTTTAAACAGTAGTTATATTTACTGTGATTGAATTAGGTCTTGAGGTATTTTGCGCTTTAATCGTCGCGCTTTGTTGTGATTCTCCATTAGCGACTGAGCCAGAGTATTTGGGTGTTGTTGGATTCGTTCTTTATAGGACTTGGTATGGCGTACGATTTCCTGCTTCACAGTGGGCATTCGTAGGTCATGGTGTAGTAGTTCGTTGGGTACAAACCAGGGCGCATTGGTTATCATACGCAGAGTTTTATTTTGAAACCTCTGTATGATTTCTATGTTTGAATGAGCTGCGGTGCCCCATAATTGGATCCCGTACGTCCAGATGGGCTTCAGTATTGCCTTGTACAAGAGTATTTTGTTATCGAGAGATAGCTGAGACTTTCGCCCTATGAGCCAGTAAAGTTTTCGTATTTGGATACCAAGTTGCTTCCTCTTAGTGAAAATATGTTTTTGCCAGGTAAGTCTTTTATCTATATGCAATCCAAGATATCTCACATGATCTGCTTGTGGGACTTCAATGTTGTTTAGTGTGACTGGAGGACAGGATCCTCTTCTTAAAGTAAACGTAACATTGACTGATTTGGTTTCGTTGGCTTTTATCCGCCACTTTTTAAGCCAGTCTGATATGTCATTTAGTCCTTCTTGAAGTATTTGTGAGGCAATTTTTGGGTCACTATGTGCAGCTAGTATGGCGGTATCGTCAGCAAAGGTCCCAGTAGTAAGTGATTCGGATGTCGGCAAGTCTGCAGTGAACAGTAAGTAGAGTATGGGACCCAGTACACTACCCTGTGGCACTCCTGCCTGTATGGGACAAAGATTAGACAGTGCTTCCCCACTTTGTACTATGAAGTGGCGCTGTTGTAGAAATGATTTTAGTATTCCGTACAGGTGATCTGGTAGGGCTTTTTTTAATTTAAAAAGCAGACTTGCATGCCAAACGCGGTCAAACGCTTGAGATATGTCCAAGAATGCACTGGTACAGTAGGACTTTGCCTCCAGTGATTCCATGATCTTATTAGCTAGTCTGTGCACTTGATCGACAGTGGCATGTTTACTGCGGAACCCAAACTGGTGGTCAGGAATTAGTCCTTTTTCTTTGAGTATAGGTAGAATTCGTTGCAGCAGTAGAGATTCAAATATTTTGGATGGGATGGGTAGCAGGCTTATGGGTCTATATGATTTTGCTTCTTCTGGTTGTTTGTCTGGTTTCAGTATCATTATAATTTGCGCAACCTTCCACTCCAGGGGAAAGAACTGCAGTCTTGTCATGGCATTAAATAATGACGTCAGAAAAGTTATGCCAGATTCTGGTAGTTCTTGTAATATGCGGTTTGTAATAAGGTCGTATCCTGGTGACTTTTTTGGGTCCGTTTTTTTTATGATTCGAGCAACTTCTGTCTTTGTAAATTTTAAGGGCATTTCCTCCGTATTTTTAGGAGTATTCAGATAGTCAGTAATTTCTGCGGCATCTGCTGGAGAGCCTTCATATGGATGAGGAATAAAGACTTTTGAGAGGTGTTCTGAGAAGGTTTCGGTTTTTCCTGGTCCGTCCGTGCCCAGGAACCATCAGATTTTTTTATAGGAGGAGAAACACTGACAGGCCGTTTCAATGTTCTGGTGGCTTTCCATAATGAATAATCTGAGGAAGCAGTAGCATCCAGACCAGTGAGATAATTTTGAAATCTGTCATTACGATCCTTGTTTAAAATGTGTTTCAGCTGTCTGTTGATGTGATTGAGTTGTTTTTTCACACCAGGGTCCCTGCTTTGCTGCCAATGCTTCCTCATTCTCCTTTTTTGGATTATTTTATCTAATATATGTTTCGCCGCATAGTTGTCCGTGCTTTTCTGTGGTAGTGGTGGGGTTGAAGACCAGGCTGCATCCCGCACACTGTTGTTGAAGTACAGAACAGCTTCTGTTATTTCGTCTTCAGTTTTTAGACTAACTGGTTCCTGGAATTCTTTGTCGATGAGCTCTCGAAATAGGGGCCAGTTAGTTTTTTTGTTATGCAGAACGCATTTTTTGGCGCATTCTTGGGCGGTAGTGTTTAGTTCTACTATAATTGGAGTGTGGTCTGAGGACAGATCCCAGCAACTCCGACACGATATATTGTTATTTCCGATTCCCTTGCTGACACAAAAATCGATAACATCCGGAATTTTTCTTTTGTCTGTTGGCCAGTAAGTGGGTTGACCAGACGATATCACGTTCATATTTCTTGTTTGTATGCATTTAAATAGTTCTCGCCCTCTGGGTAGGACAAGCCTAGAACCCCAAAACGTGTGCTTGGCATTATAGTCACCTCCCGCAATAAATCTGTCTCCAAGGGATTGAAAAAAGTCGTTAAACTCCGTTTCCTTGATAGTAAATCTCGGCGGACAGTAGAGGGCCGATACTGTAATGTCACTGATCCAGTCCGTTATTACGACGTTTGTTGCTTGGATGTAGTTTTTACAGTAGCCTTGTAGTACATGATGCTTGATGTTAGACCTGATGAGTACAGCAGATCCTCCATGTGCTTTGTTGTCAGGGTGGTTAGTTTGGTACATATTGTATCCAGGCATCCTGAAGTAGCTTTTGGGTGTGAAGTGAGTTTCTGAGATAAGTAAAACATCTATGTGGTGAATTTTAAGGAATATTTTTAACTCTTCCGAGTGATTTGACAAGCCATTAGCATTCCATACACCTAATTTTAGTGCTGTGAATGTAATGACATTTTTGAGATTAGATCGGTTAACGTTTGGGTCATAATTAGCATTTGGTTCATCAGGGCAATAAGTGTCTCTGTAATGGCTTTCAATTCGTTGGTTTTTTGGTTGCCATCTTCGACGTTAATGGTTTGCTTCGTTGGTTGTTTGGGGAGTTCTTTTGTGACTGATGCATACGATTTTCCGTTATTCGTGGTTTTATTTGTAGGTGCTTGTTCAACACTCGTAATTCTTCTTTTGTGTTGGGTGATTGGGGGAGGATATCGGACTTTCAACAGCTCCTTGTAGACTGTACAGCCTTTGTAGTTAGCTGGGTGATTTCCCTCGCAGAGGACGCATTTTACCTGATTTGATCTTTCTTTCCGTGGGCAATGTGAAGTGTGATGCGAACCTGCACATTTGACACATCTGGGCTTTCTATTGCAGAACTTTTGTGTATGATTATAATCTTGGCAATTAGTGCATTGAGGGATTACTCGCTTAGGTCTGGGTGCTTCAAACAATATTCGACAGTGTAATAGAGATTTTACGCTATATATGTCTTTATTGTTTTCACGGGATTCTAGTTCGATGTTCCACATTGGTAACGCCTGTTTTGTTCTTGAGTTTTGGATGTTCCAGACATTTGTTACTTTATGGCCAAGCTCCTCGACAGCTATTTTTATTTCTTCTTTATCTGTCGATGCGTGTACATTTTTGAGCACCACTCTAAAGCTGCGATCTTGTTTAGGCTGATAGCTGAAGAATTCTGTGTCTTTAGCTTTCAGCTCTTTGTAAATAGTGGAGTATGATTCTGCTGTTTTCGATTGTATTTTAACTCTGTCGCTTCTTAGTACTTTGAGTTCATACTCTCCTTTTGCAGCTTCTTCTAATAATTTTTGTAACGGTTGTATATTTTTGACGCCGTCAATAAACAGTGGTGGTGGTCTTATAGATTTTGGTGCTTGTATTTCTGGTTTATCTGCTTGCTCTATATCGTCGAGCCCTGTGAAGCTGTTGGATGTTGGTATTGCTGGTGCTGCCAGCCAGTAACTCATTTTTGTTTGTTTTTGGCTACGCGTTATTGCGTCTGGGCTGGATCTTTGCCTTTTGCCGTAGTGCACTTCTGTGAACTGTTGTTCTTCGGGTTCTCTATCTGTTTCATCCGATAGGTTAATAGTCACTTTGTCTTGATTAGTTGCTCCGCTAAAGGAACTTGATCTTGGCCGATTCATAAACATTCCTTTGTGGAAGAGTTGTTGTGTCAACGATTTTGAGTTATTTTTATCTACTTTTAGCATATTTTCAGAGGTATTTAATTTGTTCATTTTGTTCCCACGAGTGAGGACGATTTAAAGGTCGCTACCTGGGGTGACGCCTATTCCCAGGAGAAGGCAAATACAACAGTGGTTGCCCATTCCACTGAGGTTGGCGTTAGAGGCTGATTTCCCATCAGTCATACATCCTCTCGGCACGTTGCCCACCTTAGGATTGGGGTTATTTATTTATATTTCTTTGTGGCGAGGTTTTCTTCCTCGGAGGCCAGACAATTAAGCCAAGCCTCATAGGTGTTACGAAATTCGCAGGCCATTTCCTGCCTTTGATTGGTCGAGTATTCGAGTTAGTTGACCGCCGCTCGATACTCGGCGTTGTTGCTCGTTTAGCACCACCCGGGGGACACGTGTAGGGTGGATCAGGAAAGATGGTAAATCCTACGGACGCGAGCAACTCCACCACCCTCAAATATAAAAAGAAAATATTAGCTGTTCTGTACATTTTGTGGACTTAAGCAAGCATGATTGTACTGTACTATCCAGCTGATGTGTTTTCACATTTAGTGATGGTCCCGTGTCATGATTTTAAAGAAAACGATCTCAACTAATTTCCCTGCTGAATTAATTCCATTCAGTTTCATGTCATATTTCTTGTTTGATTAGGTAGCTTTTTAATTTACATTATTATCTTCTCCAGGAAAATAGAACTTATAACATCATACCACAACTCAGACTCCGAATCTAACGATGAAGCGGAAACTCCAACTAAACCATCTGCACCACCGCTGCCCAAAACCCCAGCAAAACCGACTGTCCCCCACAAGAAGCCAAAAACTAAGCCTTTGGAGTACGGACCTGCGTTACCTCCCACCCTGAACTATAGTGTGCCAATCGGACCTGAACTACCTCCTGACTTGATGAATAACGGACCTAAATCTCCTGGGAATAAGGTTGATAATGATTTGGGGAAAGAGGTATGTATATCATAAAATATAAAGTCTAAATTGTTTAATTAAGTAGTTCAAAACTTAGCTATAATGTTTATGACATTTGTTTAGTTTACAAACGACATAGTGACATCGATGCGACGATGATTTCAAATGTTTAACTGAAATGACGCCAAACCTGAAAGGGTGTCATTGTAATCATTATTATAAACAACCTTTACTGTGGGCGAAAAAAAATCAACTGTTCCATACACGTATGTTTGCAATAAACGCAATTTCAATACTAAAAGTTGGTCCTATTGGTCCTGTACTAAAAGTTTTTCATAATGATGAGTATTAGCGCTCGTTTACGGAGACGTCCTCTGTGTAAGAGGATTCCGGGTGAAACTCGCTTCCATCTTCGGCCTAATCATCACTTTCCATCAGGTGAGATTTGGGCCAAGAGTTTCCCCGCTTTGTATAGTGCTACGCCGCGTGCGTAAATCGCTTTTTCGTGATCGCGCCGCGCAACGCCCTGCGTCTCCGGTAACGAGCACTTACTCAAAAAACATCGTCGTCGCATTTTTGCGTGCTGTCTGTGGAAGCCATAAGTTTATATTTAACTAAATAAAAATTATAACAAACTTATAAAAGTGCCAATGATGACAATCTGCATCTGACAAATGCTAAAGAATAACTTTCCAATTGGTTGAGAAATATATTTTAATCTTAAACTAATCTTAATTCTAGTTTCACAACCATTTGAAATAATCTAATTTGATATCGTATCAGATAAGATGATTTCAAATGGTGCCTATTGATCTAATTCATATACTTCTGACATATTTTGTAGTTATAAACAAAATATGTCACTAGCTTGAGTTGGATCAATATGTTTCTCAATGCTTTTGAAGGGTTATCATGCAACATGATGGGTTTAAAGTTTTCAATCTGAGGTACTAATAATAGGAAAAAAAAAAAAAAAAACGCAATAGAATATAGTAAGTACTAAAGAATATTCAAAAATTTAATGTTTCTAATATTGTTGATGTTTTTCTTTACATAAACAAAGGATAAAAAATCAGACAGAGACGATGACAGCCAAGACGAAAGCGCATTATTCCTAAGATTAAAAAACAAGGCTAAAATCCTAGAAAATCTAGGCGGCGAATTACCTAAAGAGCTACAAAAAATGATTGAAGACGATCCCACATCAGGTAGCAACACACCTAAAAGAGAAGAGATTAGCACTAAAACGGCTACCATTGATGACTTGTTAGAAGAGATTGAGAAGAAAGAACTGCCTAAAGTCGCCAAGATTAAAAACCTTGATATATTCGATGAGCAAAGATCTAATGACGCAATCATTGCTAAAAGCTCGCCTAGAGGTGATGTTACTCCGCCTACTGAGCCAAAACCTCTGTTCCCGAGTAGCAAACACATAGATGATCTACCGGCTACCCCACCTTCAGCACCCCCAACCCCACCTCTTGCTGAAATAGAAAACGAAGAGAAAAAAGTTGATGTAACTGAAAAGAAAGGAGTCAATTTATACCTGATGGACACCGAAGAGCGAAGGGAAGTTGGGAAGAAGAAACTCAGAATATCCAACTCTGTTTTACCAGACCGCACCAAAAAGACTGAAGAACCTGCTTATACAACAAAATACTCCCAGTTCATCGAAGGTTTTTCAAGCGAGAGAACCGGTTTAGGCTTCAGTAAAGAAGAAGATGAGGTTGACAGTCCAAAGAACACGATTAGTTATGGGAATGGGTTGATGTTTACTAAAGGGGAGACTTTGAATGAAGAAAAGAAAGATGAAGACTTGGACGATCTGACGGAGCTTTTGGAAGCTAAGCTGAAGTATCTGAACCAGTTGCAGCCATGTGTGCTGACACCGGTGCAGGAGATGTTGATACAGATGCAGGTACGTTCATCAGTTATTTTAATAACCTAATTTGTTAGTAATTTTGCATGTTGGCACAGCATTGTGGTTGTAGATAAGTGACAGTCGAAAACATCTGTTATTTGTATATGATGAACACGTCGACACCTTGCCTACTGAAATCGGTGACTGTCGCTTATTTACCTACTTTTACACCTTTTGAATCATGATTAAAAATAAACATATTACGAAAAAATTAAAAATAAAATATAAGTGTAACTAAAAAAATCTTAAATAACTTTAAAATTATTTATTTTTATTTTCTAATATATTTAGAAAAATATATTCGAAACCCTCAAAATATATTTAACTTGATATGACATAGTCATGCTAATATGCTTAGGTTGAAAAACTTCATATTTGTCTCCCTATCCACAATTTGTTTACGGTGTCCATGTCTGGGGCACAGAATTTCGTATGTGTATCAAATTGTAATTAAATCAATCCATTACATTTGCAGAAAATTGGTTGTGTCAGACAGACAGGTAGTCAACCTGCCACCAAATCACACGGATGATCCCATAAAGGTTCCGTTTTTCAAATGGGCTGAGACGAAAAATTCTTGCATCTCTAAAATTGTATCTCTAAAGATAGATGAAGATCTTTGAAAGGCCTTAAGACGTTTCTCTTTTTTTCCTTGGCACAACATAGAGAGCCTATAGAGATGGTGAACAGCATTGGCCATCTAGTGTTGCATACTCAAAACTTAATTGTTAAGAAATCTTGACACTAGCTGACCCGTGCCCACTTCGTTGGGTGGTATTTTCGGGTTAATATAGTGACAGTCACAAATAATGTACCTTTCTATTGGTTAAAGAATTTTTGAAACCGGTTCAGTAGATCTAGAGATTACCCCCTTTTTAGGGTTCCGTACCCAAAGGGTAAAAACGGGACCCTATTACTGACGTGACTCTTTCGAACAAATCCCGCAGCCCTTGCAGAGAGATTACCCCCTACAACCTCATAAACTTTACCTCTTTTTAATATTGGTATACAGGGTGTAAGGGACAGCCCTCCACAAACTGATAGAGTGATTTCAGTATATCGTACTAAGTTGACCGGTACACGAAATTATTTCAGGAACTTCATGGGAATCCAGTAAAACTGATTTGTTTAATTACCTCACACGCAATGTATCGCTACCTCTGCAAAACGCACGCAGCGATTGGCAGCGCAGCGAGCTTTCGAAAGGACAGCCGCGCTCGTGCCATGTGTTTAACAGCTGATTTCATGCGTCGTTCATTACTTTTTTTTTCATTTTATCTGTGTTATTTACTGGAGTTCTGCATACAGATAATGTAACTTTACATTGAAATAAAGCAATAAAAACTGAAACATAGAAAAAATTAAAAAAACCAGAGAAAATTTCCACTGGAATATGATTCAAAATAAGGAGCTGATTGCACCCTGTTAATTTGTGGAGGGCTGTCCCTTACACCCTGTAGATAAATATGAACGCTTCTGCGCTGCCACCTACAGTTCCCTATATGCTCAGGAAGTTAGATCGTGCAAGACGTTTCGTTAAGGAAGTGTGTGTGCGCAGACGCTGGTATCAGCATTCCGCGCGGGCGCGCTGCCCCCGCGCTACTGGCGGCGCTGGGCGGCGGCGGCGGCGCGCTCGCTGGCGGCGCACGAGGCGCGCGCGGCGCCGCCCGGCTGGAGCGCCGCCTTCCTGAGGTACGAGCCTGCCACTCTCACTCCCGCGGCACGCGCCAACCGACCACGTGGACAATGATTTACACCGCGACGCCTTTGAATCTAATACACATGTGGTTTTGTAACAACTTCAACTCTCACCGCTATTCATATTTTAGGTTTTTCGAGAAAAACGCGCGTGCCATGTCTTATCGCACGCCACGCTTGATTTTTAGATTTTGCATAAGTTTTTGTAGCACGCCATGTAAAAAATCAAATATCAGCCATGGCTTGATGCACTGAAATATTTGTGGGTGGCTGGCGAGCCACATGGCGGTAAAAGTACCCACAAAGTTCAGTTTGCGCCACTATATAAATTTTTTTATGACTTTTTAATAGCACTAGCTTAATATTTTGTGATCAGACAGCACCAATAGAAAATTTGTCACCAGCAGTTCTGACTTGATGACAAAACATTCAGTCAAAACTCTGGGCGTCAGTGCAAAGTTGAACTATTTAGTAGCCACTAGCAAACTGCCCCGAAGGCATTGATTGGCATTATTTTTACGACAACTCCGTTGAGCCACCGTCATACGCCAATTTACACAATACTTTAATTATACACCTAAACCTTCGTCATGAATCAATTCGCTCATTACATAAAATCGTATGCAAATTCGTTCGGTAGTTTTTGAATTTATCACGTGCAGGTAGACACTCGTGGAACGGACTTTTACTTGTAATATGCAGTGATTTCCGTATAGCACGCTTTTAGAGATAATACATAATTATCACGGTTATTAACTTACAACACAATGCTCCATTATCAAGCTCTTTAAAGTTAGAGTGAACAGGCTCTTATACTTTGTCTCTGTCACCTCTGACCTAGACTTGAGTCCAAATAAAAAAGCAGATGAATTAATATGTAGAAAATATTTCAAAGAGTTGTTCTACAAAAACACATGTCCAAAACGTATTGAAGAAATCGAAAAAGATTTTTTAATAGTACTAATAAATCCTTGTCCATCTATGACCTGTATTAAAAACTGCGCTATTTATAGTGGAGTCTTTGTTTTTGGGACTTACGACACTTCAGTGTTCTTGATGGTGCGACCTCATCCGGACTAAATGAACTCTATGGACCTTCCATCTTTCGGTTTATGTTGATATTGATATAATTCGTGTACTTACCTCGTTCTTTTAGCCTTGAGTTTCGGTCAATTAAGACTAAAATTGAAGGCTTGAACACAATTTTGAAAGATCTATTTTGGTCTTCTATTGAAAAAATAAATAAAAAGGATCGAATGTGTTTTGTTGCTATATTGCTGCGAAATATCGGCATCAATTAATCAGAAATTATATAGTCAGAAAGCCGAAGATTGCCACCAGTATTTCGCTGTGATATAAAACTTTAAGATGCCAGCTTTGGGATCCTTAAAATGTGCAGTACCTATGTCGAAAAATGCCCTGGAATATTGTCCGTTTTAGTCAGATTTGCCTTGATCGAGCCATCTCGGTCAAGACAGGTCAGGCTAGACTGTGATTGGACTGTTCCTATCCTGTTGAGTCAGGACTCGGCCACTCCTAGTATCAGGAAAAACAGTGGTCTGTGGCCAAATAAATGTTTGTTTACTTTCTACTATCTGAACGACTGACAATGACCATGAACTTTGTATTTCTTGAATTTTATTTGCAGAAAATACTTCCCCACGAATTTATTTTTTGTCTAGTCCAACGGGAAACTACGAAGGTTTCTCATTTTTTTTTACTGGTTGTATAAAATATTTTACACGAAATATTGATCACGTATTAAATATTTATTGTAATTTCAAGGTAACATTGCTAAAACTTCTCACAATATTTAATACAACAAACAAAAATGTACTTAATTTGCAACAAAGCTGTGATACACCTGTGATATTAAATTAAGAATAAAAACTTCATATTTAATCATGAGTTTTTTAATGCTTTGAAATCCCGATTATTGTAAGAAATAGACAAAACACCTTAGCTATAAGTGTGAAGAAGACAGAAGACTGATGGCTGCTGCGCGATGGAGTCTTCGCATCTTCGAAGGAGTTGGTGAGATTACAAAACTCTTTGCTGATATTTTGTTCATAATTTCAAGAGTAATACGCTTTGGTCTTTTCCAGAATGCTGGCCGGCGAGACCGTCGTGTAAAGGATTTTGAGGATTCCTTGTGTCCGCCATTTTGGAATTTTCTTTTTATTTTTTTCGTTAATTTTCCGGCGGGCACAAATCCGGAGCACGGGTTAAAGTATACGGTTTTATTTGTCATTAGATAAGTTTGCCCCATACTTTTAGATGGTGTTGTGGTGATCTTAAGTATTTTTATATTTACAAAACGAAGTATTGCATTCGCGTTGTTCTTTCTAAGCTTCGCCTCATACTCGGTTTTGATCTTCTTTTTACCATGTCAGTCTACCTGCGAACATAGTTTCACGTTTCCGTCTATTAGGACTGTACCTTGCCAGATGTCACTGCAGTTCTCCTTTCGGTTTCAAGACTATTATGTCATCAGATCTTTCACCAACATCTTATCTAGACATCACCAACACTGGGTATAGTAATGCACGTATTTCTGCGTCTTTCGACCAGTCTCTTCATCTGCCTAGCCTTTTCCAACTGTATTGGGTCCGGCTTCCAGTCAAACCAGATTTAGCTAAATACCAGCATTTTACGTGGAGCGGCTGCCTACCAGACCTCCACAACCCATTAACTGGGTAACACGGTATTTCTTGGTAAGACTGGAGTCTGGAGTGGAGAGATTTACTGGCTTCTGACAATCCATAACAACTGCCAAAGATCTACAATAGACAACTGGGACCAACGGCTTAACGTGCTTTCCGATGCACGGAGGAAACTCGGTATGTTAAAATGGTCACCCATCCACAGACCAACCTTGGCATGCGTTGCTTAATTTGGAAGATCGACCCGTGTAGCTATTATTATCTAGCCACGAGCTTCCCAACCAGTCTTGTCCCAGCATTATCCTGAGTGAACAGCGATGGCAGTTTTTGCCCTTATTTGAGGCATATAACTTCCTTTTCATTTATTCTTAGCACAAAATAAACTCTTTTTCATTCGTTTTTACTACATCGACGTTAACCCAACACGAGAAAGTTAAAAGAAAACTTTCAAAGTGCTAAAAACTTAAGGCCTCCACCCCATCTAAATCTACCGGGCCACTTGCCCCCCTCCACGGCCCATAGTTCTACTGCTACTTTGTGCACCGCAGGTCCGAGGGCCGCTACTGCTACCGGCGCGAGGCGGACGGCCTGGTTCAGTGGGAATACCCCGCCAGCACGCACACCGACATGGAGATCTGTACCACGCCGCCGCATCCTGGGAGCGAGGCTAAGGTGAGCTTCTATTATGTGCTGGGCTCATCATTATCATTTTTTCAGCCGAAAAAGTCTAGATCCTTGCATTGCAGCTACCTCGGCATCATTAATCATAGTTCTAGTAGTTAAGGAAATCTTAACATTACTCGGTTCGTCTCTACAAGATAACTGACATTGTGGATTAACATTTTCCAGGAAGAGATAGCCCCACCACTGCCGCCCACCCCGCCGCCTCCCGCGGCCCCCTCGCCCCCCGCGCCCGCCCGGCCGCTGTCGCCCCCCCCGCCGCCCGCCATCTCCGCGCCGCAGTCGGCGTGGGCCCGCGCGCGCACCCCCCCGCCCCCCGCCTGGGCCGACCCCCCGCCGCCCGGCTGTGATGACCTGCCGCCACTGCCTGCTAAAGTGAGTATAATAACCTTTTATGGTACTCCCTGGCTCAGGAAACAAAGCTATAACATGCTTGAGTCTGGGGGGCTACTCTCTAAGCCCGACGTCCGTAGTTTCGGGCTTAGTTGCGGGCGTATTCTACTCCGTATTATCTAACCACTAAGAAATTAATGACAACAAAATTTGAAAGTTACTGTCCAATTGTGTTGTCATTCATTTTTAGTTCGGGTTCGGGACTAATCGTAAGTCCGAGGTGATACGGAGTACAATACGCCCGCAACTAAGCCCGAAACTACGAACTTGGGGCTTAGAGAGTAGCCCCCTTGAGCCACGTTCCTTTTTTGTATTGGTATTAAGTAATGACTGAAAAAAAAAACGTTAAAAAAAAAGATGTCGGTTTTAGGTGTCGTTTTGACAAATCCAGGTTTCATGCAAATAAACCCGTTTCTTTGTATCTACAGCCCGAACCGGCGATCGGTGACGAGCTAGCTTCGTTCTACAGCGATATAGCAGAGCTAGAGAAGCATTCGTCGGGCCCGCACACGGCGTCCAACTCGCCCGAGCCCGTCGACATTAAGGAAAAGCACCGAGATAGAGAGAGGGAGAGGGATAGAGATAAGGAAAAGGAGGTCAAAGTTGTTAAGAAGAAGCCTAAAGTGAGTCACGTTTTTAATTACTATCTCCCTTAGGCTACGTTCCCACCTGCAACCAGCTCGCATACAAGTTGTGCCCATTGTTTCCAGTCATGGACAACAAGAATAATTTTTAAAAGTGGTTTCGCTGTCCCCCTGTGGTAGCTAAACAAGTGGTGGACATCGGGAATATTCGACATTGACGCGCAACACGTGACGCCCATCATGTTCACCAATGTCCACAACAACTTGCGACGTGTTCAGTAGGCCAGCAAATTGATAATGTTACTAAAACTAAGTTCCTTGTTGCCGTTCAACATGATGAGCAACATGTTTTACATCATGTCGCGCGTCAAATATTGCCTAGTAAATAGGAGAGATAGGCTTTCACGGCCGAGATGTTGCATATAATACTAGTTTTACTGTTATACGTCCTCCACACTACTCGCGAAGTTGAGCGAATACGATAGTGTAGAAGGGCACTTCGCTTCGAGCAAATTCGCCTCGCTTCGCGCGACTTCCAGTCGTTGTCGGTTTTTGCGTCTGAGTCAAAGGACTCGGAAGTGTCCCGAAGTTCGAACACGAAGCGTCTTAATACACTACTCGGCTCACTTCGTTTCGCGTCGAGCCGTAAATACGCTCGTAGTTTTAATACGCGAGAGTACTTCGTCGAAGTATCTTCGGGAGTAGTGTGGTGGAGGTTTTAAAGAAGTTAATCAAAGCTTATACCCTTTCAGCTTTGGTGAGAGATAAGAGCATTTGGTGTATCCTACTTAATAATATTGATTACAGATTAAACATCACTATTTGAGAAAACGAAATTGTTCATAATAATTGATAAAACTATGTTACTATAATTATTATTGACTAATACTTAAATGACAAATTAATTTTAATAATTCCTCTTTTAGCTCTGACATAATTGGAGCATTCAATAATATGTAATCGGTAAATTTGTATTCTTATTTAATACCATGATTATGCATGATTTTTCAAACATCTTATAATATAAAAATGAATCGCTAAATGTGTTGGTAAGCGCATAACTCAACAACGCCTGGACCAATTTGGCCAATTCTTTTTTTGTTGTGTTTGTTATGATCAGGAGAAGGTTTTCATGTGGTTTATAAAAAAAAAGTTGCCAGTTGACGGGAGCGAAGCCGCGGGGGACAGCTAGTTTTTAATAAATTAAACATTTTAATCCTCAGCTAGATTTGCACACGATATTAATTGTACGCCTCCTGGCCTAACATAACGCTTTGTTAATGAAACATAACACCTGTTTTTCTTTACCTACTTATATCAAATAAATAAGTACTAAATACCTTTACTGTAATACCTGTGTTCACAAATAAAGATTGATTGATTGATTGAAGAATCTCATGTCATAATTATATTGTTTCAGGTAAAAATATCAGCATCAATGGGACTGAAGCACAAATCGGTATCGAACTTAGTGGCGAAATGGCAGCAAGTGGCGGATGAGATCCATTCAGATTGAGTCAACAAGTATTTGAGCGGCCAGTCGCTTCAAGCGATTACTGACTTGTGTCAAAGCGCTGTATAGACTAAGAGTGAAGGCTAAAACTGTGAAATTAGTTAAGTTTTGTAGATAAAAGATTATAACTGATTATGTTATCAGACTGGAGTCGTTATGCAAAACTGGTATAAACTTGTTTTTTACCTAATAATCAAGTGACCGATTGTTAAAACTAGGATTCCGAGGACAATATCGTCGCTATTGTGTAATAGATGCCTTACAAAATAATTTATGGGGAATTATTTAGCATTTAACAGTATATATGATAGTTGAAAAAGCTGGCAGAAATAATAATTAAATTTTTATATTTGTATATGCTACCTTAATATTTGACTGCGCAATATATTGACAATAGTATGTGGGGATTAATTTATTAGACAGTTAAAATAAATTTATTAATATTTTAAATCGGATATAGTTCGTATTCTAGAACACCAAAAAGTTTCCTCATAGTACAAATTACAATTTTCAGAAAGATCTTATTGATTCGCCTGAAAACTGGGTGAACAGGCTCTTTCTGGGTAAGCTCACTCCATCGTCAAGTTTGTCTCTGTCACCTCTGACCTAGACTAGTCAAGAGCAAACCCATCACAAAAAAAAAAAAAAACATAAGTCTTCTGTCCACGCCTTAGGAGATGGTCATGGAAGGTAATACAATAAATATGTATTTTTGCAAAAGAATTGATTAATTAAAGTAAACTTATGACTTCCCTCTTGAATTTATTTAATAAAATAGTGCTTTATAAACAAGAAATAGTGCTTTTTATACAAAGTCGTCTAAGTTGTGATAAGTTTATAGATAATGATCAGATGGTCACTTGAAAATATTTTTCTACCGTTATTTTGAACACATTGTCAATAGAAATAAGTTCTGTTATTCGTAAATCGATACCAATATACGTTTTTATTTACGTTGTAAATATTTTGTGTATTTTGTAAATAATAAACTTTATTAAGACCAAAGTATGTTATTTTTATTTGACTTCTAAGTCAAAATGTACCTGTAGAGCTTTTATCTGCTTATGTTACGCTAGGCTTAGGACACCTTTGCCGGAAAGAGCCGCTTTGCTGCCGCCGCGCTGAAATAACAAAACTGGCAAAGTGTGAGTCGGACTGGCGTGTAAAGGGTTTTTTTTAATTTAGTTTTTATACCTAACACTAGACTTCATAGGTTTTCCTGTAATCTCTAGGTAAATAACTATTATCTGCATGTTAGGCTCAGTAGTTTCGGAGATAAGGGGGGGGGGGAATGGTAATTTATATGGCTTGAATGGCATCAAAACTTTGAATTTACATCATAGGCGCTAACGTCACTTTCGCGGACTTTAATCACCGGACGAATTTGATAGGATATCATGCTACAACAATCTGTATTAGATTTTCAACTTTACAGCTACAGGGATTAAGTTTAATTTTGTTTGGCAAAATTTGACAGTTTCGAGTACCTTGATGTGCTGGCGTCTGCACCTATCTATTAACATGCAATTAATTGATTTGTTCCGCTTTCAGACTAGCCGCTGTCTGCGGCTCCGCCCGCTTGAATGTTGAAAATCATCTCAAGGGAACTTAAGTATCAGCTCCCGGATAAATTCTCTTTTGTGAGTGCCTAAGGGACTCCAATATTTTTCTACGGGAGCTGATGAAAAAAATGTTTGCAAGGTGGTGCCTTAGAGTTTCCTAGAGTAATTCTAGAGTCACGTTGCCGAGTTTTTTTTTTACTATTGATAGGCATACGTACGTTTGGCCACTATCTCACCTGATGTTAAGCGATGATGCGGTCTAAGATGGAGCACGCTTGCCTAGAAGTAACCTATTCACTCATAACTTAAAGACTCCGGACTTAAAGACTCAGGTTGTTGCTATCAGCAGGTCGATTCTGTAAACATATCGTAGTGAAGTCGTGAGTGAAGTGATCACGAAGCGAGCTGTCAAACCATACAAACAAGATGAATTAACCGCTCACTTGTCGTTCACTTCACCTAAGTGAACACGGTGAGATGTCGACGGAATAGACGCGACTGGAAACAGACTTAGGTAGTGAATTCCACTCCTTAGCTGTACGCACTATGAATGTATTTCCAAAAAGTTTTGTGCGTATAGGTGGGATGTGTGTAGACGTATGGCGACGCGCCACCCCGGTCTTGTGGTCCGATATTTGGAGGTAAGCGACGGGGGGTTATGCATAGGTACTTTATTGCGTGAAAGAATAACGAAAGCCGAAACATTCATGCTAACAAACTTATACATTCAAAATATGTACCTACTTAAGTAAAGGATTGAACAGGAAATAAAATGTCAAAGGAAGCCAACAAGTGTATCACGAACAAGATCACTTCCATTTCCCGCCAATTTACGAGATGCCATGTTTATTCACGATCCCCACTAACTCCGTTCATTGAATTCCAAATTACACCTTAATTAGCAGTATTCAAACTCAACAGTAGTTCCAAATAAAACACGAACTGTCACAGATTCAAGACAGATATCCTATCCAGGTATATTTATCTTTACCAATAAGAAAATAAGGACGGTTTTACCTTGCAACATTGCTGACTAAATTGGGTAGGTGCGTGAGTAGGATTCGGAATGTTGTTTTGAATATCTGAATTAGTATTTTAGTTATGCACGGCGGGGTACATCTGTAACTCAAGTAGAAAAGGTTGGAAGTCACAGTTTTATTTTGGGATTTTTACTGTTGATTAACTATTCAGGAAAGGGCAGGTTCGTTTTAAATGCGACTACCAATAGGTACCTACGGACTTTAATTAGGTAAGTAAGTATTTCTTATTAAAATTATTCTGAAAAAAAAAATTAAATACTTGTGGATGCCAAGCTTCACAGCTTGGCTCGTCGCCGCAAGGTTGCCTGCTTGTCGGTCTTCTACAGATTGTACTTCGGCGAATGTGCCCAAGAACTCCACGACCTCATTCTACCAGCCCCCTTCTACCATCGGACATCCAGACGCACTGCAATTTACCATCCCTACCTTGTTGCTATTCCACGAATTCGCACTAAGCGTTTCCAAAAGTACCTATTTTATAATGCGCACATCAAAGGAGTGGAACTCTCTGCTTGCGTCTGTGTTTCCGAACACCTACAACCCTAATCTCTTCAATTAAAGTTAGAGTAAACAGGCTCCTTCTGGGTAAGCTCGCTCCATCGTAGACTTTGTCTCTGTCATCTCTGACCAAGACTAACGTCAAGAGCAACCCATCTCAAAATAAAAATAAAAAAAATCAACCAAGCTTATATAAATAAAAACACAGTTAAAGTTATTTGTGGTCTGTTTATGGCGCGAAAGACTTGGTGAACTTCTTTTTTATGGTCCAATCGGAACCCAATTACTAAGCCTCTGGTGCTGTCTGTCCGTCCGTCTGTTTGTCTGTCAGCAGGGTGTATCTCAAGAACCGTAATAGTTAGACAGTTGAAGTTCACGTACAATGGTCCAACATCAGGACTAAGTGCGGAAACCAAAACCCCCTAATAGAATAGAATAGACAGTTGAAGTTTTCACAGAGTGTGTACCTATTTCTTTTAACGCTTTAACAATTATTAAATTAAATTTAAAATTTAAGGGACTCCTACCTACGGTACTCTACTTGTGAGAGTCCGACTCGCACTTGGCCGGTTTTTATTTTTATTTTGTTTGTGATCTTTGGTCTTGGACCGCGGCTCCAGTTAATTGCGGTCCCAGTCGCCGGAGACCTCTTGTGAACAGGTTTTGGAATGAAACATTATAGATACCTACATAAGTTCATAACTATACCTACTAGGTACCTACTGAAGATTTTCATTCCGTGACTCAACCAACACCAGTAAGAAAACATCATCGGAGACAAGTAGGTAATGTAGGTAAGTATAGGTAGTACTTAGGTAAAAAAAAAAACAAAAAAAAATACAAACGACTTCCAAATAAAAATAAAAACACTACAAAGTAAAAATTAACTTAAATTTCGGACGTCGGTGTTAACTAGGTACCAGAAACACCGACCTCTGAAATTGAAGTTACCTATTTTTCCAGAAACACCAACTTCTGAAATTGAAGTTACCTATTTTTTTTTTCACTTTTAGGTGGTAGGTAGGTAGGTACTCCACACCTAACTACGCCACTCGAAAATCGCAGGAAAGCAAAACACACAATTTGCTTGCACAAAGCAGCGAGGGCGTAAAACCATTCAGAATACGCTAATTTGGCTCAACGACCTTTATGGTTTAAAACGTAAAAAGGTGACCCCGATTTCTCAGTAATATTGAGCATTTGAAGTTGAGTGGAGCCGGAAATCGAGTTGAATGGCATGCCTATGTCCAGCCTGACTGCTATAGGTAGGTAGACTGATGATGATGTATTCATAATCTTAATATGTATTTTCTCAAACATAATTTGATATTTGAGCATTATTTTGACAACCTTCTTTGAGATAAATCGGAATTGCTGTACTGGCCAAACACATGCGAGCAGACTGAGGCCGGCAAAAGTTGTATGAAAATCCATATTTGACGTGGTTTAGCGGCCAAATAAATTACATAGTAAACTCATACCTATCTGTCGTGTAATTTAAAACTTTTCAGGAGGAATTTGATTAAATTTAAAGGAAGTATACCTATCCTTTCATTTAAAACAACTCTCAGCAACCGATGGCACGCCCGCGTGCCATGAACTGTTTCATCCGTTAACACCCTACGCGACGTCACCATTAGTAGAAACTTTTTTGTTGTGATTTTTTATTTTTTGTAATGTTGGTATAATATTTTTAATTTCTGTTTTAATGGGTGTGCCATAGGATATTAACGGTTGAAACATTCATGGCACGCGGGCGTGCCACCCGTACGTGAGATTTTTGTATATCGGATCATAATTGACAGAGGTAACAAATACAATCTAATTAAAGAAAGAAAGAAAGAAAGAAAAATGTTTATTCAGGACTCGCACAGTACACATAAAAGTAAAAATATGTAAAACACAAAAAAAAATGAACCCATGATGATGATGATGATGTAATTGAGAATCTCTTCCTTTTTTGAAGACGGTTAATAAACCCATATAATATTATTGCTACTCATCGATATAAAACACCTCTCTGTACGAACAATTTAAGAATATTTTTTAACGATGGAAACTTATGTAGGTAGGTACCTACTTCATACACCGAATACCTACATTCGAAGTTTCTGCCCAACGAACCAAGAAAACTGCGTGGAAATAAATCAGTCTGCCAAAAGAAATAGAAAGTAAAACCTTTGCGAACGCGTAACATTCCTTAGCCGGGTTTTTGTCTTATTCGTAAAAGGATAATCCGGAAATCGCTTCAAGACGTTCGGAATTAAATCCAAGATAAATGGCTTTTCGAACACGTTCGTGTAATAAATTCTTAATGAAAAATTTATGTGGGATAGGTATGGTAGCTTCTAGGTACCCACTTATCTACTTTTTAGGGTTCTGTACCTACCCAAAGGGTAAAAACGGGACCCTATTACTAAAGGTCCCTGCACACAGCCGGCGTTGCGTGGCGGGGCGCAGCGTGGCGGGGCGGCGACGCTGCGGCATCGGTCACACTCCGGGCGCGATCACGTCCCGTCCCGCCGCGCCCATTCACGCCGACCGTATCGCGACGCTATTCATTATTCGCTCCGTACCGTCCGACGCGACGTGCTCACGCCCCGCCAGCAGTGTGACTACTTCATACGTAAACCAAACAACACAAAGCGTCGTCCGCTTCTGACTTGTATTCCCGCCCGTCGCGTCGAGCGGGACGGCTTTGTGTGGCGTCCTCCGTAATATCTAGTACCTACATTACAACTTCGCGTCGCCGTCCCGTCCCGCCACGCCGCGCCCGCTGTGTGCTCGCTGTCCGTCTATCTATCTGTAACCAGGCTGTATCTCAAGAACCGTGATAGCTAGACAGTAGAAATTTTCACAGAGATGATGTTTTTATGTTGCCGCTTTAACAACAAATACTAAAAAAACAGAATAAAACAAATATTTATGGAGGCTCCGATACAATAAACTTGATTTTTATGCCGTTTTATAGATAATGGTACGGAACCCTTCGTGCGCGAGTCCGACTCGCACTTGGCCAGTTTTTTTTCGCCAGCGACGGTCAAACACATGCGAGCAGTGGCCGGAAAAAGTTGTATGAAAATCCATACCTGTCGCGGTTTAGCGGCCAAATAAATTATATAGTAAACAAGCACTCATCTGTCGTGTAATTTAAAAATGGAACGATCTCCGAAACATGGCAACCAAGGAGGTAACATATCAAAGGTTAACCTTTCGATTAGTTTATTTTATTTTATTAATTTGTGTGTATTTGGCGAAAACATCTTTTATTTCGCTACACTACCCTACAGGCAGACATTTTCAAGATGCCGATAGCTAGGTAGGTAAGTACAAAAAAAAAATCCTTAAAAAGTACAAAGGGTCCGCTTTCAATGAAACTGCTGATGAATAAGAATTTCGCGCTCTCCAACCAGAGTACCCTTGAACAGCTCTTGTGATATCATTGAAATGATTAACTCTTGTCCTTTACAGTTTTGAGGGTACCTACCTATCTATTCGAGGTAGGTAACTATTAATAATACTAGCTGAGCCGAAAAACGTTGTTTTGCCATATAAATAAAATACTTGTAAGTATATAAAAGACTAGCTGACCCACGCAACTTCGTCTGCGTCACATTTTCCATTAATGCTCGGCTCCTTTAAGTCTTAGCGTGATGATATGTAGCCTATATCCTTCCTCGATACATGGGCTATCAAACACTGAAAGAATTTTTCAAATCGAACCAGTAGTTCCTGAGATTACCCCCTACATACAAACTTACAAACATACAAACTTACAAACAAATGTTACCTCTTTATAATATTAGTATAGATAACGTATTTTAAAATGCGCACAGCAAAAGAGTGGAACTCTCTGTCTGCGTCTGTGTTTCCGAACGCTTACAACCCTAATGTCTTCAAAGTTAGATTGAACAGGCTCTTTCTGGGTAAACTCGCTCCATCGTAGACTTTGTATCTGTCATCTCTGACCTAGACTAGAGTCAAGAGCAAACACATCTTCTATCTATCTATCTATCATCTATCTATACTTATAATAAATCTGTAGAGAGGTCAATTCTGTACATGAAATATATTTCCAAATCTATCTATCTATCTATCTTCTATCTATACTTATAATAAATCTGTAGAGAGGTCAATTCTGTACATGAAATATATTTCCAAAATAACTATCATCTATACTTATAATAAATCTGTAGAGAGGTCAATTCTGTACATGAAATATATTTCCAAAATAACTATCAGGGGCTGATTAGGGATCGATACTGATGCCAAAAATGCAATCAGTAAATTTTTTGTCTGTCTGTCTGTCTGTCTGTCTGTCTGTCTGTCTGTATAACCGTTATAGAAACAAAAACTACTCGACGGATTTTAACGAAACTTGGTACAATTATTCTTCATACTCCTGAGCAGGTTATAGTATACTTTTCATCACGCTACAATCAATAGGAGCAGAGCAGTGAAGGGAAATGTTGGGAAAACGGGAGAACTTACTCCATTTTTTAAGCTTCCGTTGCGTGTGCAACCTTAATGGTTAAAGCTACACAGAAATCATGTATGACGGAAATGTTCTCCTTAAAATTATGTAAAAAATATCCCACGACAGCATATGTCTATCTTTTATGATTGACGCACAATAACACGTGTAACTCCCGATAGCTTAGCAGTTCGAAGCTTTCTGATTATATTTGTCTACTCTTACGTTTATAACACTCTCAGTTATCCCTAATTAAAAAAGTTAACATTGTTAACTATTCCATAAAAAATAATCATAGAAATTGGTATAGAAACACCAAAGTTATACATGAAATACGCTAATAATAAGCCATTGCGCGTGAATACTGAATCATGCTTTATGGATTATTTTTGTCTAAGGTCGCGAACGCACAGGCAGGCAGCTTGCTTGGCGCCTAGAGGCTAGCGAGTCACCTAGCGAGTAGCTTCGTAAAACGAACATTCTCGAACGTTCGCGACCGCCCTAGCAGCTAGGCGCCAAGCGCGCAGTGCGGCCGGCCGGTCGCGAACGTTCAAGAATCGGTCGCGCCTGTGGTCGCCGCGCTCGACGCGTCTCGCAACCGAAGGTATAAAAAGGCGGGGCGTCCGAGCGCGAGCTTCAAAGCCTGGCTGGAGGCTTTATTACTATATTAAAGCCTTCACAGGCAAGTCGGGTTAAGCAGAAGCCAATCTTCTCAGGTTGACCTGCGAGAGGCCAAAAGCGCGAGCTTCATACAATTTTTGCCAGTTGATGCGAATTGACGTTCAGAGCGTTCGACCTTATTGACAGACAATACATAATTTAGTCTTTGATAATTTATTTTAAGATTCCTTTTGTTATTATTTTATAAAATAGGTACAAGTTATTTTGGTAGTGTTTAATTAAATATTCGTTCAAACTACAAATTATTAATAGTTTACATTTTAATTATTTCTTTTTAGGTGAAGTACGCATAGATTTTTAGATACCGATAGCTTTATAAGTTTTGGCTAATTTACGTTCACTTTTTTATAGGTATTAGTTTTATTTTCATTTTGGTTTATAAAATTCTTCCGTTACTGGGTGAATGACTGACAGATAACGCAACAACACAACCAAGACTACTGACTGGTCGTATGAAGCTGCACATAGGGTCCTTGGGGAGTTTAGGGGAGCTCTAAGAGAGGATTTCCCGAAATTCCTACGGGAACGGGAGAAAACGGGATATGCGCGTACGAAGTCGCGGGCAAAAGCTAGTACTTATAATAAATCTGTAGAGAGGTCAATTCTGTACATGAAATATATTTCCAAAATAACTATCAGGGGGTGATTAGGGATCAATACTGATGCCAAAAATGCAATCAGTAAAATTTTTGTCTGTCTGTCTGTCTGTCTGTCTGTCTGTCTGTATAACCGTTATAGAAACAAAAACTACTCGACGGATTCTAACGAAACTTGGTACAATTATTCTTCATACTCCTGAGCTGGTTATAGTATACTTTTCATCACGCTACAATCAATAGAAAAAATGAAAATGAAAATGTGAAAGTTTGGTTGTTTGTTACTCAATCACGCCAGAACGGCTTAACGCATCTTAATGAAATTTAGAACAAAGATAGATTATAGTCTGGAATAGCACATAAGCTACATTTAATCTCGGGAACATGTTTCCTAGGGATCACGTGGGCGAAGCCGCTGGCAGAAGCTAGTCACAAATAAAACAAATGCGAGTCGGACTCGCGCACCGAGGGTTCCGTACAAATCTGCAGGTATATATTAAGTTGCGATTTACTATTTATGGCGTATTAAAAAAAAGATCTAGATCTCGTTCAAACCAATTTTCGGTGGAAGTTTACATAGTAATGTACATCATATATATTTTTTAGTTATATCATTCTCTTACTTTAGAAGTTACAGGGGGGGGGGGGACATTTTGCCACTTTGGAAGTGTATCTCGTCTCTCGTGCAAACTGTTCAGTTTAGAAAAAAATTAGATTAGAAACCTCAATATCATTTTTGAAGACCTATCCATAGATACCTCACACGTATGGGTTTGGTGAGAAAACCCCAATTTTTTTTTTTTTTTTCTATTTTTTTTTGTGAAAGTCATAATGCGGTTCACAGAATACATCTACTTAAGTACAAAGTTTCAACACTATAGTTCTTATAGTTTTGGAAAAAAGTTACTGTGTGTGACATACGGACGGACAGACAGACATGACGAATTTATAAAGGTTTCGTTTTTTGCCAATTGGCTACTGAACCCTAAAAATAAGAAAGAAATATACACAGAAAATTTCATTAAAATCGGTCAAGCCGTTTTGGAAGACTTTGATAACAAACACTGACACGAGATTTTTATATATTAGAAAATAAAAGATAGAAGATTAGATTATAGTTTCCTGCAGGTTGGTGCAGGATCTAAGATCGGTAGAAGTTATAGCCTTAGGTCGAGTTTTTAAAACGTTTTTTTTTCCTGTAGCCATTACATTAGCTGATGAGAAGTGGTAATGTAGTCTTTGATGGTGCATGCTTGCCTAGAAGTAACCTATACACTTGACTTACCTAAAGACGGAGGCTGTAGCTATCAGAAAACACATACAGCGTCAAGGAATATGGGAATGTTGCCCACCATGTACCGGTGGCGCACAGTCAGGCTGGCAAAAAATAATGGGCGGGGAATATGGGTATGTTTCCCACCATGCACCGGTGGCGCATAGTCAGGCCGACAAAAAAATGGTGATACAAAAAAAGTTCAATGATAAAATTTTCTGTAAATTGATTTCAAAATTTCCTTTTATCTACTTATTTTCCAATTCAAACGGGTTCCTGTAACGTCTGTAACAAAGCCAGTCGATACAGACATAAACGCAGTCGTATAACAAGCACATAACGTCACCAACTACCTACTCTTACCACACAGAACAGCGCAGAAGGTTGACTCCACGGAGGTACTTTCCTGAAAAAATCTAACTAGCCCGTCAGATGGATTTCAAAAACAACATTGGATACTCGTTTTTTCTTTTTCACGTAAACGACACTTTTAACTCAAATGTGACGTCCCCCCACTCTTGAACTTTGATGCGCTAATACTCCTTCAGCTTTATCGTCAGCAATATTAAGGCGGGGTTGCAGTATTTTTTAAGATTTTTGAACGTCTGAAAATCTAATTAATTATAAGTTTTTTAATAAATAAAAATCATTACATAAAAATTGAACATACCCTCAAGTAAATCGTAAAGATAGAAACGCGATTTAGAATGATTGGCTCGATACTTTTTTTTATCAAACATGACACTAAATTACAATTTTAAACGTGTACTGTTAAGAGATTTCATCACGAATATATATAAAAGTTATATCAATAGATAGAGCTTTTTATTTTGAAGCAAATGTTGAAACCGTATTGTGTAATTTCTATCAGTTTTCGCCAAAAAGAAAAAACAATCAAAATTTAGGCATTATTTCGCTCGCCGGACAGTCGCTGTTGTTCGTCAAAACACATAGTACTGCAACCTCGCCTTAAGGGTTCCGTAGGCACCCAAAGGTTAACCAACGGGCTTGAAATAGAAATCATTTATATGGCCATAATGTAGGTATACAGATATGCTGGTTATTTTGTGGAGAGTCCCGATACATATTTTGCGTTACGGTATGCAAAATGATTGAATACCATTAGTAAAACAACTCATATTATTAAGAAAAAAAAAATTTAATTAGGTTAAGAATTGTAACAACAAATTAAATGTCAATAACTTTAAAGTACTATTATCTCTAAATGAAAATAAAAAATCAATAAATTCAAACACCAATGTCAATAAATTAAAATACCAATTTCAATAAATTAAAATACTAATGTCAACAAATCACATAGGAAAATGTCTACAAATTACATAAGAAATTGCAGAAAAATAAATAAAAAATGTCAGATAAATCAATGAAAAACAAAATGACGGTAAATACTATTACATAATTCTGTCAATAATTTCCATTACAAAAGAAATATAGTAAAATTAGACTTGCAATAAATCCAAAGATAGTAATTTCTGTAAATTAAATCACATAGAAAGAAGTCTATAGAAGTAGCATACACCCCATTAACAGAAAGCTTTGTCATTAAGATAATATTTAATGGCATAGTCGCGGTAGTGGTGGTTTTAAGTGGCGGCCAAGTTGGCGGAATTAAACTATGCAATTCCGTCGCACATTCACTAAATTGCACAGTTGCATTTTGGTGAGTGTGCAACGAAATTGTGTAGTAGAAAACTGACGTTCCCGAAGTAACTTTTCACATTTGTACAGAACAGTACTTCTGCACTGTTTCTTGCTCCCTAGCGGAATGCTACAATCAGCTTTATCGCTCTCGCGCCTCTTTATGTGGCCCGCGATAAATTCGCCAGTTAACCTAGATTTTATTTAAAAGGTCATGCGTTATTGTTTTATATTCGAGTGAGGTCCCTCGTGGATGTGATTGAGGGTTGGTCTTTATTTTATAGTGATGCTTTGGGTTTTTGAGTTTAATCCTGATTTTCTTTCAGACTAACTTTTGTTTACTACGTCATTGTACGGGCGGCAATAATATGGAGTAGAGTACCTAATTTCATTAGCATTCCGTTGTGAAAATGAGATAGTGCTTTTCATCCTGTATAATCTGCCAGGGTTGCAGAATTTGTTCGAAATAGTCACCGCGGCCCTGGAACGCAAAAGGAGGAACACGGATGGGTTTTAGTCAGTCAGTCTGACACTCCCTTCTACTCCGCCCAGATAGGGCGGAGTTATTTGATGATTTCCCATCTTTAAAAAGAAAACCTGTAAGATGACAGTGCCCTTGCGCGCTAAGCCCTCAGTTCAGCTGTAAGGCGCACACTTCATTCCGTATATTTTTTTTTTCAATGTGATATTTCTGTCACCAGTCAAAAAAGTCATCACATTTATTTAGTTGTATCTTTCTATGAAACTTCCCAGGTTTCATTTAGTCTGTTATTTTGTTTTGTCGCACATTTCTGGCAAAGAGGCTGGGTCTAAAGTTTATGAGGAAACTAGCTTTTTCGCGCAACTTCATCTGCGTCACGTTGTTCATTAATACTCCTATTGGTTGTAGCGCGATGTTATATAAACTAAAAGTAACACTGAAAGAAGTTTTCAAATAGGACCAGTAGTTCCTGAGATTAGCGCGTTCAAGCAAACAAACTCTTCAGCTTTTTGATATTAAGTATAGATTTTATCATACAAGTATAGACGTACTTACCTACGTGTTATTTGAGTGCCCATGGAAGATGCCCATTATTCCCCTTCAAAACCCTGGCAAGCAGCTCCACAGCACTAAACTGGGGTCAAGTAATAAAACCTAGCGTCTATCTAAGAACAACTAATAACATAAATGCTGACTGACACACTAGACACCTACTCATATTTATAGCAATAACTAGCTGTCCCGCGCAACTTCGTCTACGTCATATTTTCCATTACTGCTACGCTCCTATTTGTCTAAGCGTGATATATAGCCTTCCTCGATAAATGGGCTATCTAACAATGAAATAATTTTTCAAATCGGACCAGTAGTTCCTGAGATAAGCGCGTTCAAACAAACAAACATACTCTTCAGCTTTATAATAGTAAGTATAGTCTATATAATAGATTAGCGACAACAGATACCAGTCTTGCCAGGGAGTACCATGTTACCCAGTTAATGGGTTGTGGAGGTCTGGTAGTGAGCCGCTCCACGTAAAATACTGGTATTCAGCTGAATCCGGTTTGACTGGAAGCCGACCCCAATATAGTTGGGAAAAAGACTAAGCAGATGATGATATAATAGATTAGGGATTCAAGTCTGACTAGACGCACACTCCTTCCCCTTCTCCCACAAATCCTTTAATATTTTGCAAAAACAAGTTTTAACAGAAAAACAACAATAAACATGCAAAATTAAACATATAGACAGTTCTCATGAGCCATTATTCAGCATAGTACAGTCGTTCCCATCTCGATTTGAACAGAGCTCGATAAAACAACCGTAACTCTTTATGGTCTCGCTTCTCGCAATGAATAACTGAAGGGATATTGTTCATAGTTTAAACTAGGAATATTAATGCAGTAGGTATACTTGAAACAAAGTTGAATGTCATCGGAATTGAAGCCCGTGGAAAGTAGCCAAGAGTGTACCACGATTTTAACTATGGTTCACGTACTCCAGCAGTGCTGTTCTGTAAAAATCTTATCGTGTAAGTTAAGGTGAAGTGAAAATGAAGTGAGTTGCCAATCCAAACAAATAAGATGGAAAGACAGTTAGTTCACGCTCCACCTAAGTTCACAACGGTGATACGTACATATAGTCGTAATAGACTGGCTGAAGCAATTCCACAAATTAGCCAATGTAAAGCCGATGCTTGATTTGACATTGTTATCTACGAACGACTGACGATATCTAATAGAAACTCTAACGGCCGAACCCAATAACCTAACTATCACCAGATTTGGCATACTGGAGATAGCAAAACAAATGAAACAATATGAAAATAAAAACAACAAACAACTTGTCGACGGTTCACGTGACCAGAGGGCTGGGCTTTTCTTCGGCCAAAGAATCAGCATTGCCATTCAACGTGGCAATGCTGCCAGTGTTCTGGGCAATTTTGCCGTTGACAGCGATGTGGATTATTTTTTTTGATGCCCAATGATTTATTTTGTTTTTTTTTTATGCGTTTGTACATAATGTAGATACTGTAAACATTGTAATTTAATAATACCTTAAATAAACTGAACCAATAAATAAAAATAAAAAAATATGAAAATGATATAGGTTTTCTGTTGTTTCATTTGTTTTTCTATCTCCAGTATGTGATAGATAGGATATTGGTTTCGGCCGTTAAGGTACAGTTACGGTTCGGACCGGTAAGTGTTTTATAGTAAAGTAGAGTAATTCATACAAAGCAGCCGGTCGCGCTCGCACGTCAACCGGTCGCGGTCGTCAAGATCGGAATTGTACCTTTGCAGCTGTCTGTACATTTTTAGGGTTCCGTAGCCAAATGGTAAAAACGGAACCCTTATAGATTCATCATGTCTGTCTGTCTGTCTGTCCGTATGTCACAGCCACTTTTCTCCGAAACTATAAGCACTATGCTGTTGAAACTTGGTAAGTAGATGTATTCCGTGAACCGCATTAAGATTTTCACCCAAAAATAGAAAAAGAAAATTTGTGGGTCCCCATACTTAGAACCAAAACTCAAAATTTATTTTTTCATCAAACCCATACGTGTGGGGAATCTATGGATAGGTCTTTAAAAATCATATTGATCATATTTATATCTAAACTGAACAGTTTGCGAGAGAGACGCTTCCAAAGTGGTAAAATGTGTGTGGCCCGTAACTTCTAAAATAAGAGAATGATAAAACTAAAAAAAATATATGATGTATATTACCATGTAAACTACCAGCGAAAATTGGTTTGAACATGATCAAGTTAGTAGTATTTTTTTTAAAACGTCATAAATCGTAAACCGCAACTTTTGCTTATAATATATACCTACAGGTTTTTACGGAACCCTCGGTGCGCGAGTCCGACTCGCACTTGTCCGGTTTTTTTTTTGTTTTACGCTTTAAGCACAAAGGCGGACTTAATGCCATAAATAAAAAAATAAAATAAAATAAAAATCATTTATTTCAGACATAAAAGTCCATAGACACGGCAATGATGTTAGTAACAAGAATTCTACTTATAACGAATTTTAGTAATTAAAAATGTAGGTACACAGTTAAACCAGCACATCCCTGCACAGTAGGCTCATCGGTCTCGCAACACATGGAGTTCAGTGAACCTACTGAGCAGAACTGAATCAGTTCTCTCGCCAATCATCCTCAAAATACTATTCCGGCTCCCCCGGACTCGCTGCACCACGGACGCAACTTTTTTACGCATAATGGCGTAGAAGTCATCTATGCTGGCGTCTGCAAACATACCGGATGCACTGCAATATCGAGGGAGCCGAAACAGAGCCCTGAACACATTATTATATTGGACACGCATGGCGTTGTAGGCCCCCTGTGTAAACCTTGCCCACAGGCCGCTCGTGTAGAACGTCTGGCAGAATGCCATAGACATTTCTACCAGGTCAACCTTTGGGTGATGTAGAGACAAATAGTGGTAGGTGCAATATGGAGAACAGAAACGCGATTGATATTTATTATACAAACATATAAACAATTATACATACATATTATATAAACTATACATATAATATTAATATTAATCAATATTTTTTTTTGTTTATATTTGATTCTGTCAACATGACACGGGGAGTTGTAATAATCCGTGCTCTTTGGGAAATCAACATTTCCAGTGACTCGTGAATATTTAGGCCATGCACGAAACACTAAAATATTCTCTCGTTTCAACAGTAGGTTTCTTCTTTCATCTTAGATAGAAATTGATCCTAAACATCTACACCGGATTTCGCTGACGGCCACAAAAGGTTATAAAACACTTAATACTACGTTAGTTCTTTACCTAATATAATTTGATCACTGATTTTATTCTACGTAGACGTAATTTGTATAGGAATCCTTAAAGGCCTAGCCTAGTGCAGTAAGTCTTTGAAAATTCTTTTATGCTGCATTTGTTAAGAAATTAAAAGCTCTTGTATAACACACAATTGTGATAATTATTTTCGTAATTCTTAATTCTTTATTGTACACCAAAACAGCTTAGTAATATACAGTGATGGAAAGTTCATGTACAAAGGCGAGCTTAACTCAAAAATGAGTTTTCTCCCAGCAAACCTTTGAGTGATAGAGAAAGATGACAATGGAGGGTAGGATCCGGTGCACATTATTTCATATTTTATAAACAAGTAAACCTACATACATAACTATAACTATTATACACATACATAAATACGAATATTATGTCAAAACCGAAACGAAATGCTCTTTAACTTTCCTCTTGAAGACGTCAAGAGAAGGGCTGTCGCGTATGCAGTGTGGGAGCGAGTTCCAGAGACGCACTGCAGTAACAGAGAAGGAGCCACCATAGCGACTAGAATTGTGACGCGGAGTACGCAGGAGAAGAGAAGTGGTAGTGCGACATGGTTTACCCCTCGGGATAAGGTACTCAAAGCATTCACGAAGGTATTGATGAGAATTGGGATTGTGAAGGATAGTATAGAGAAGGGATAGGATATGGGTATCTCGCCGACGCCGAATCGGTAGCCATTTCAATTTGGTCCGAAACTCCGACACGTGGTCGTATTTCCGGAGGCCAAAAATAAAGCGAATGCACAAGTTCTGCAGTCGCTCGAGCTTGTTCAGGAGTACCTCGGTAGCATCTAGAAAACAGACATCTGCATAGTCTACAAGTGGTAGACCTTAGTGTGAAATGGTAAGAATTTTTGGAGACGTCTAAGAGACTGAAAGTGTAGAATACCCTCCTACTAACATCAGCAATATGTACCTCCCAAGAGAGGCCAGTATCAATATGGACGCCAAGATTTTTAGCGCTTTTGGAGTATAAAATAGGTACCGAGTCATACAATACTGGCGGCAGAGACTGATGATCCAATAGGCTGAGCATGTATCTGCCACCAACAATAAGCGCTTGAGATTTAGTTGGGTTAAGCAAGAGTCCAAAAGATTTAGCCCACTTGTTAATATTTTCAAGGTCATCATTGATGGCAGCCACAGCCTCAGCCAGTTTGGCCATTATTTTAAAATGTCGATATAGCTGCAAGTCGTCTGCATAGAGATGATATTTAGAAGTTAGGACCTTAGTGATAGCATTTATAAACACTGAGAAGAGAAGAGGAGAGAGGACGCCACCTTGAGGAACACCCGCAGCCAAATCACACCATTCAGAGGAATCCTCGTCAGATCGAACAGACTGCGAGCGGCCCCGAAGATAGGATTTAAACCACTCAATTACTGGTGCGGAGACATTAAGGGAGGAAAGGATTCCCAGGAGAATATCAAAGTCAACCGAGTTAAAAGCACTGCTGAAGTCCAGTAGAACCAATACTCTAAGACATTTGTTCTCCATAGCCAGCCTAATGTCATCAGTAATTTTGACTAAAGTTGTTACGGTGCTATGGCCAGGTCTGAAACCAGATTGGTATGGACTCAGCAATGTATTAGAGGACAAAAACTTAAATAGTTGCTTTTGAACAATACTCTCGAGGACTTTGGAAAGGACTGGGAGAATGGATATTGGACGGAACTGGGATGATGATGTGGGATTAGCCACCTTAGGAAGTGGTAGGATATGAGCTCTCTTCCAGGCTGAAGGAAAGGAATTAGTGAAGAGAGAAAAATTTACTATATGAGTTATGCCAGCAAGTATTTCAATCAAAATAGGTAGGAACATTTGCAGTTGAAGACCATCGTCACCTACCGCCTTAGTGGAGATGGATTGGATACATTTCTTAATGTCTACCTTAGTAACTGGGTGGAAAGAAAACGAAGTATTTGCAGGCAAAGGAAGAATATACAGACAGAGAGTGGAAGATTTAACATGGGAATCAAGTGTAATAGGTGCCTTAGAAAAGTGCGCATTAAGTGCATTGAGGTCCATTTTATCTGGAGAACTCTTGCTAGACGATTTACCAATGCCTAGAGACTTTAGAAATTGCCATACTTGTGTTGGATTAAAGTCTTTCTAATCTATTCGTTCTTTTTAATTTATTGTTATTTACTTCTGCAATACTTCTGCATTTCTCTGTATAGGAGTTCACATCTGTTTTGTAGCCATAAAGTGTTTTGCGTGGGCGTCAGATGTTCACTGAATGTATGTTCTGATTTGTTTACTTACCTATGAGGTGTTGGACTTGGCAGCGTGATGAAATTAGCTGCAGGCGGTTCTAGAGTTGTTTGATAAATAGCGCAGAGGCTGCACTTAACCGTGTTGCTATTTTGCTGTAGGTATTTTATGTTTGCGCCAGTGTGAAAAAATGCAAGATTAAGTATACTTATTACTTTTATAATTCTCTTACAAGCTCGAGATCTCGTGGCCCGGTCCTTTGATAGGCGTACGAGGGGCCAAAGTCAAGTAGCGGAGGCCTTGCTAGACTTTTGAAATGGAATGGGGCTAAGGCCGATGATTATCTCTGTACGCACTATGAAATAGAGCTAGAACTTTAGTCCTGCACAATCCCCGGATCGTGTAGGACTCTTATTGCAGCATATAGAAACAAAGGGTGAGAGATATGTTCCCAATATATTGAGAAATTATGATATGAGTGCCAATTCCACTAATTTTGACATTCGCAAACTGTCAAAACAGCCTTAATTTTCATATATTTTTGCACGCGAAAGCGAAAGTTGTTTAAAAATTAGTAGAATTGGTCCTCTAGTAAAGAATTATTAAAATCTGACGGGGTTTACGATTATCCACTGACATATTGATTAACTTTATTTTCCAGAATCAGTTATTAATTTATTTCGCACAAAAAGGAAATAAATGTATAATCAGTTATTAATTTATTTCCTTTTTGTGCGAAATAAAAGTAAATTTGATAAAACGTCAATTTACAGTCAGTTACATTGTGCGCGCAAGCAGAAATTTTAATGATATATGCAAGGAGTATGAATTGGATCCCTTCACAATCAGTGTGAATTCGGCAAAAAGGTGCCTAAGCCTCAAATTTTTCAAGTAACGATAGTTTATAGTTTCTGTTTTTATTATTTTATAATTTTTTTTTTTTTCTTCAGTCATATAGTTGCAAACGAAGTATTTATGTTTCATGTACCTATCTTATTCTAATAAAAGCGGTACGTTCTTTGTTCTTGTGCTCTCACCATAAATTGTTATTATAAGTCTATACGTGAGGACTTGTAATTGGCTTTCTGGTGCCTAAGGTCTCCATGTTTGTATGTGTTTATTAGCTGTAAGTCCTTCATGTACTAAATAAATAAATGAATTTCACAAGACATAACATGTTACCTAAATAGCTAAGCTTACGGAACTTTCATTCGCCGTGTCTAACATTCCGGTTCTCAATTTCACCAAGTAGGGTGAAGCAACAAATTATCGTCCGTCCGTTAATTGCTCCGCCCTTCCTTACGTACTTTTTGTTCATCCAGCCTTTTAATTTAACTGAGCCATAAATTACATCATTAAGTAAATTACTTTCGACATTATTAATTACTCTTTTCAAAGTGAAAATATAAGTTGCAAGCATTTTTAAATTGGACACGGGAAACTGCAAATGAGTTGTAGCAAATTAAAATATTGCAAAGGAAGTAAATAAAAGTTTTTATTCCGTGTTTGTAAACCACTATAAGCTGGGAAGCTGCACGCTCTTTTGTATTTGCTGGAACATGTTGGTATGTTTATAATTATGCATGGTAATAATAAGAGAGTAGGTACATAAAATTAAATGTGCCTTGCTTGCGTATTTGTCCTGTGTTTTCAGGTCAGGGAAGACTGTAATAAATATTTAAGGTTACTGTAGGTACGTTGAGTGAAAAATCGGAGCCTTTCTAAAGTCAATAATGACTTATTCTCCGTCCGTCACAGCACAGTCTCCAGTGTACTTTTGCGTGACACTAGAAAATAGGCAAAAAATTTTATTCAAACTGTAACATGTGACGTTAAAAAAAGGTAGTAGGAAGAAGAAATATGTATAGTAGAATTTTTCTGTGTGTACATAAATGAGAAAACAAGTTTATTCTGTTCAAAATGAGGCACAAAATAAGAAGGAGAATAAGGAACCCTTTGCACGCGAGTCCGACTTGCAGTTGGCTCTTTTTAACCGACTTCCCAAAAAGGAGGAGGTTATCAATTCGGTTGTATGTTTTTTTTTTTTTTTTTTTATGTTTGTTACCTCATAACTCCGACAATTATGAACTGATTTGAAACATTCTTGTTTTATCTGAAAGGATATACTTGCAGATTGGTCCCATTTAAATCATATCAAAATCGGTTACGAACTTTGGATTTTAAATCGAAATACCTGGAATTTGACTATTTAGATGATTCTTTGATAATCGAAATTGCGTATTTTGCTTTTCTGCGATTTTGCAGTGGTGTTGTTAGGTGTGGGGCACCACTAAAAAGTGAAAAATAAAAAACTTTTTACAAAAAAATACAACCGACTTCCAAAAAAAAACACTGCAAAGTAAAAAATAACTTTAATTTCGGAAGTCGGTGTCAAAATACGAAGAAAGTAACAAAAACACCGACTTCCGAAATTAAAGTTATTTTTTACTTTGCAGTGTTTTTTTGTGGAAGTCGGTTGTATTTTTTTGTAAAAAGTTTTTTTGTTATTAGTATTGCTAAACTTTAGACTATATACCTACTAGACTATATTTAGCAATACTGGTTGTCGTCCTCTAACGTTTAGAGGAAGACAATCAGTCTTCCTCAGAAACTGGAAAGAAATTGTGCAGAACAGGGAACAATGGACAGAAAGCTTCGCCCATCCCACTGTTAGGCAAAGCTCTCTTCACAGTACAGACTGGCTAAACCAAGGATCATTTATAGGTTCTGAATTTATAATAATTAATAATATAATTTGCTTGCTGAATTATGCACACAGTGCAAAAACATTATTCCAGTGAAAGTTTAACTAAGATTAATATTTATGGATTCGTAGTATAGAGCTGACCACTCACTCTTATAGTGAAGGTTTCTTCAAGCTAACTAAAACTACTCGAGATGAGTACCGATGACCTTAGTGGGTTAGCTAAAGGGTAATATGGTTCACTATATTTACAATCGCTTCTAGCATATACGCCGTATTAGACTGCAGGATTCCCAATACTTCTCTGTGTGAGGCAGCCGTGCAGGCCAAGTAAAGGTTGGTACATATAAGAAGGCCAATCCCAGAACTTTAATTTCGGAAGTCGGTGTTTTAGGATTTGTATCTTTCTTTTTTAGCACCGACTTCCGAAATTAAGGTTATTTTTTTACTTGGAAGTAGGTTATATTTAAAAATATGTAATATATATTTTTCACTTTCCAATTTTTTTTTTTACTTGAGCTAAAAAACTAGATCTCGTTCAAACCAATTTTCAGTAGAACTTTACATGGTAATGTACATTATAACATTTGTTTTTAGTTTTATAATTCTCTTATTTTAGAAGTTAAGGGACACACACACATTTTACTACTTTGGAAGTGTCTCTCGCGCAAAATATTCAGTTTAGAAAAAGATATATTGGAAACGTCAATATCATTTTTGAAGACCTGTCCACAGATACCTATCCACACAAATGGGTTTGATGAAAAAAAAAAAAAAAATTGAGTGTCAGTTCTAAGTATGGGGACCCCCAAAATTTAATGTTTTTTTTCTATTTTTGTGTGAAAATCATAATGCGGTACATAAACTACATCTATTTACCAAGTTTCAACAGCATAGTTCTTATAGTTTCGGAAAAAAAGTGGCTGTGACATACGGACGGACGGACAGACAGACAGACATGACGACTCTATAAGGGCTCCGTTTTTTGCCATTTGGCTATCGAACCCTAAAAACACACAAATTGGATCAGAAACCTCGGAGTAATCTGTGTACCTACATACAAAAAAACCCACCGAATTGAGAACTTCTTCCTTTTTACGAAGTCGGTTAATAAATATTATAGCCGTCATTTAACTTTATGAAAATTATTAGTACAAACTAATCATTTTCATAAAGTTAAATGACGGCTCACATTTTGTAACCGTTCCTCAGCGATAAAGTGGCCCCTGGTTTTCAAATTCATTTAATAACAATAAAATCTCTGATGTCGATAACAAGGCCAGCCACCACACACAATTTTTCAGTGTATACTATCAAAAACAGTCAGCCAAAGTCAAATTCGTCTGAATCCCTTCATTCTAGTATTACTGTAATCCAGTCTGAATACTTGATCGGTCTAGACAACAGTTGGAGTCCCCTAGCCGGGAAATATGTCTCACTAGCTTTGATAAATGGTTCTATTCCAGACTAATAACTGTGAAAATGCTGTTGCATTGTTTTGGCAAGGAACGGGTATGGAATAAAATGAAATATTGTGATACTTTCAACTGTTTGAAGTTTGTAGTTGGCATTGTAAAATGTTGGAAGTTTAAATGTAGCTAGTTGCCTGGTTTTAACTTGTTGCAAAGTTATTAGTCGATTTAAAACTTAATGTCGAATCATTTGTTTCGATATTTTGATCTTTAAAAGAAAACATGAAACGTCATAATTTAGCGTAATAATGTGTATTCGAAAAAGTATGTAGGTACCTACATGAGATTCCAACAACATTTTTGAGAATTCATAAAAAAAAAACAAATACTCCCACGACGTAGTAAGTTTTACGTAAAATAATGTGTTTATACTCATTGATATGCGCATAATTCTGATCGCATACTTTTAATATTTAATGTTTTCATGACAATCGATCAAATCAGCTATCGCATTTCAAAATCAATTATTATATCAATCGAAAATTATGACTGATATGTTTACAAAAATTAAGCTGGAAAGGTCTCGACTGATGAGATCTACGCTCCGTCCAGCACAGACCCAGATCCAAAACTCCAAGAGCTTTCAGCTCGAACTTCAGAATCGTTTCGACTAGTTTCGAGTGCCTAGGGAGCTCCGTGGACGAATACAACGATGGGTTCGTGGAAACTGTCCATACGGTCGAGTCTAAGTTCTTTAAGACTCGCCGTACAGATAAGAACAAGAGACTCTCTAATTTGGTCGTAACGACTCCTTTTTGCTTAAAAAGACTCGCCTGAGTTTTGGTGGCATTAAAAGTGACCAGATTGTCGTCACCCTACTGGGAGACAAGGCAAGGTAAAATTTGTCCGCTCTACCATGGCCTCTCTCAATGAACGAACTTCACCCCCGCTGGTTGTTGCGCTGTACAAGTATTAGTAGTAGCAGCAGGAAAAGTGTTGCAGGAGTAAAATGTATGGGAATATCACGTGATATATTATGGATACTTTATATTTTAGTATTCTGACAATTGTATTTGCTAATAGAATGGCAATTAGTTAAGACTCAGGACCGGTTTAAAGATGAGAATTGACGGAAAGCAGCAGTGGACGTTTTTTGGCTAAACAGATGATTTAGAGAATGCTCGACCAAGTTTTCTCGAACTTAAAAAAGTGTGTCACTCAAGAAATCCGCTAATGTCAACTTGACAAGAACAAAGCAAGTACCTAAAACAATAATATGCAAATCCCACCGTCCCCTCAAATTAATTGAAGAAGATTTAATTAATATTATTACGAGATACAATGGCTAAGCGTTTGACCTTATCTTAGCATTTCAATATTCAGCAAATAGTTCTGAAGAT
Source organism: Ceramica pisi (assembly GCA_963859965.1). Classification (NCBI taxonomy): domain Eukaryota; kingdom Metazoa; phylum Arthropoda; class Insecta; order Lepidoptera; family Noctuidae; genus Ceramica; species Ceramica pisi. The sequence goes on from OY982542.1 coordinate 1,340,247, forward strand.
ACAATTAATAAATTGCCCTAAGACTTGATAGCTAGAATTAATCAAAATTGAAACATAATATTATTCTTGGAGGGCCAACGTTATTGAAATAATAAGAGGAGATTAATTGATTGATAAAAAGTACTTGATAATTTGTGGACTTAGAATTGTGTGCAGAAGATTAACAAAACTATAATTTGTATTAAATTCTTCTCTATTACTCATACTCGTATAGTATACAGGGTGTCCCAGAACTCAACGTCAATCCGGAATCGGGTGATAGGACAAATCATAATAGTTACCAGAAAAATATAAAAAAAATCTTAGTTATGTAAATTTTTAAAATTACAGTAACTTTTTCTTTTTTGAAAATTGAAAATAACTAAGAATTTAAAACATCAGGTTACACAAGCACTACTCAAGATTACAAAAAAAAAAAACGAAATAAGTAAGGATTTGTAGCTAAAAGAGCTCAAAACCTTCATCACAGGGAGTGCATTTTTTGAAAAAAAAAAAAAAAAAACGGTGAGGAAATACGCTGATTCTTCCATTCGTATGATGTATCTTTTTTTCGTTTGGCGACGATGAAAGTTGGGTAGATGACGCTGGAGAGTAGTTCACACTTCATTTCCATCCTACATTTGGGAGTGACCCTTTGAAGATGGCTGACAGTCGCATGCAGCACGTTATTATCCGTAATTAAAAAAATACATGACTAAGATTTTTTTTAATATTTTTCTGGTAACTATTATGATTTGTCCTATCACCCGATTCCGGCTTGACGTTGAGTTCTGGGACACTCTGGGACAATATGTCTCATATTTTCGCACTAGATTTGCTCGCGACTTCGTAAGCACATACCCCGTTTTCCGTTCCCGTAGAAGTTCCGGGAATTCCTCTTAGTGTTCCCCTGCACTCCTCAAGGAAGCTACCTGCCAAGTTTCTGCTTGGCAGCCTACGAACAGTAGCTTTGTCTATGCGTTATCTGTCAGCCACTCACTCAGTTATGGAAGAATTTTATATATTAGGACTACTAGCTTCTGCTAGCGGCTTCGGCCTCGTGACCAACTCCGTGGAACAAACTCCCTGAATAAAAAGTAACCTCTTTACCACAATTCATGGAGATCCTTTCAGGTGTTGCGACGTGAGGAACAAACATCCATACATCCATCCTCACAAACTGTCGCATTTATAATATTAAGTAGGATAGATTTGTTCTTATTGGAGAACTAGCTGTCACCCACGGCTTCGCTCCCGTTTTACCCGCAGAGTTCCGTTCCCGTGGGATTTCCGGAATAAAAACTATTCATGTCCTTCCTCGAGTCTCAAACTAACTTTTTCCAAAATTTTATCCAAATTGGTCAACTAGTTTCGGAGCCTATTCAAATCAAACAAACAAATCTTTCCTCTTTATAACATGACTGGTGTGAAAGCTGTTTTACCTGTGTGCCTGTGCCTTCAATCAATCTGGCTATTACTTATTGGATGTTGGCTTCTAGTTTAGTTTAATCGGGTACCAGTATTTTATATGGAGCTTCAGCCTATGCAACTTCCACAGCCCAGTAACTGGATACCCTTTGGCAAGACTGGTGTCAGATTTTATGGCTACTCGTAATGCGAGTCAAAAAGTTCAAATAATAGTCGGGACGAGTGGCTTAAACTGCTGACCGAGGAACGAAGGAATATCGGTATGTTATAGATGGTCACCCATCCTTGAACCAATCTCGAAAAGCGTAGATTTACTGTGTGTGGAGGCTATTTCATCACATGTAAAGTGAAGGATTTGCAGCTGTGTCTTCATATTGTCCTTAACATTTATCGAAGCACAAATTCAAACGAATCGTACCTTAAGGACTCTGAAAACTGTCATAATTGTTGCACGTATAGGCCATACCAAAATAACGTATAACACAACAAAAAAATACTGTAACATGCCACAATATTCAACTTTTTTTCAGATTTTCAGATTTCTAAGTGGTCCACCACTCAAAAGTCGCTTAAGCCCCACTCGAAATAATTTCAACAAACTATGTAATAATGGGTTCTTAAATCAAATCGTTATAACAATTTTATCTAAAATTTCTAGATACGTCCATTTCACCAGTACTATAATATCTCACGTAAAGGAATTTTTATCATGCGCTGTTAACAGCGGCACTTTTGTACCTACCTATAACTGTGTCCGTCAGGCAGCTCGTAGCGGCCTACGCGGCGTAGCAGTCGCGCTACGAGGACGCTCGGCTACGGACGTCTACGGCTACGCGTCCTCACAAATTCCGAGTATGGACTGATATTCGAGTTTACAACATTTTCTGTGCTTCTGTGAACCTAGTACATTTGTTCAGACGGCTGAACAAATATTTGTCAGAATCTATTTATTTTGTCGAGTTTTCTTTCACGGACGGTGTTAGAGAATTAAAGGACTTGACAGTTTTATTTTGTAGGAGAGTGAACTTTTTATTGGTTGATTGAGGAGTTGGAATTTTTGACACGGGTAAGTCAATATTTATATTTAAATAGGTTTATAAGTCGTTTTTAATGTTCGGGTATTTTAATTTTTTAAATGGCTCAAACTTAAGTACCTACTTACTTACAACTTTTAAGAACAATTTGTTTGGTGTATTTTTAAACTAAAGGTACTTTACCAACTGTTTTTCTACGAAAATCGCTGCAATATCCTGAAAATAACATCTGAATACCTACGTGGGTTCTCGGATGGTCCCAGATTCGAGTACCCACTTACGCTCCTCCAAGAAGCTATTGTCCGGTGACCCGATAAGGGCGTACCGAGGGTAACTGGAAAAAGGGCTTTTCACAAAAAAAAATAAGGATCATTACGCAGAAAAAGCGCGTGTTATTTAGAAATCGATCTCTCTTACTTGTAAAATCAATTTTAATTGGTGGGTTTTAACATACTTTTGTGTTTATAATGGTTTGTATCGAAACGGAATTCGAACCCCGTATTACGGTGTAGAATCGCTGTTTAGATTTGTTAATTTTGTCAGTTTTATTGAGAGTTCTTGAAATTATAATCTTGAGAAACAAGTGATTATGCGAATATGAAGGCCAATTCTACAAATTTATAAATCACTTTCGCATTCGCATGTCAATCGCAAACTGTCAAAAAAGCCTTAATTTTCATACAATTTTGACAGTTTGCGATTGAGATACGAATGCGATGCAAAGGTGAAAATTAGTAGAATTGGCACTATGGCCGACGAAATAAATGAATTGAAGAAAACTCAGAGCTATAAGAACAACTCATTTTTCTCCACCAGTGTCCTAACCTTGTGGGGCAAAGTAGAATAATAGGCTAGATTCCATCATCCACAAATTGCAAAACTATTTAGTCCGTCAGTTAGAGTCTTGAAAAATAATGGACACGTATTTTTTGTTTTTGTAAATCAATGAATATTGACAAAGATAAAAAGCATCAAAACTCGGGAGTGGGGGCTCGTGACGTCACGACTCAGTAAAAATTATGCGAAGGTGTGACGTATTGAGAATTTTAAAAGCGTCGTAACTTCGTCAATTTTGTTTCCCGTAACAAAAGAAAAAACACGGGTCAAATATTTTTTGATAATCTAACTGACGGACCAATTAGATTTTTTCAGGACACAAGCCTATTCCAATAATTTGCACTTGGTCAAATCTATGACCTAGCATCCTTGTTAACGACCTCTTTCCAATGTGGCAGTCTTTTACCACAAAGTAACGATATAAGATATTTGATATTGGTGTAGAACTGCTTGTTTATTATATTTATGGTGTAGAACATGACATAAAAAGGTACAAGTTTGTAGTTGTACCTTTTTATGTCTGCCTGCCTGCAGCAGGCAGCGTGTCGCCGCGCAGCTCTGGTTTCGTGTCGTAAGCTACGAAAGGAATTTATAGAAATACATAGAAACCAGTGCTGTTACAAACATTACTTTTATTAGTTTTATTTCCTAAGCATACTTCATAAAAAGTCCTTTTTAGAAACGAATGAGAGTGCATTTCACGTTCTATGGAAAACGTAAAATTATTGCTCTCACCATTTTTTTAAACTTCTAGGTATCTTGCCTATGTGTTTCAAGTTTCATTAAAATCGTTTCATTCATTTTACAGAATAAGAAATACATTGAGGAGTACCTAATCGCTCCTAATACTTGTGGTAACATTAAATGAACAACTAAATTTCCACTATAACGAATGTGCAAGTTTGAGTTGGATGGAAGTTTGTAACTCAATTACGATGAAGCGGCTGAAATGATCTGGATGAAATTTGAGATAGATATTATACCAGCCTGGAATAGCACATAGGCTTTTTATCCCGAGAATATGTACCCTTGGGATAATTTCCGACATACAAGATGGCGAAGCCGTTGGCTGAAGCTAGAGAATGTATATTTATGTTAAAGCGACAGATATAATATGAGTAGTCCATCCTACCACGAATATCCTTTAATCCTACAAGCAATTCCATTTCCTACGTTACCTGTTATACCCACGCAGGTGGATAGCAGATATCTTTGTAAAGAGGCCCTTCCGGGTATGTAATACGACCATACGTATTTTTGCCTTTAAGCGTTTCTGCGTACCGGTTCGGTGGGTATGGTTGCCGGTTTGTATACTGGCACAGAAGGCATTTGAAATTCGTTTTTTGGCCAGTAAAATGATCTTGATATTTTTTTGGAATTAACGATTAGTGGTATGCTAGTGTTATTCTTGGTTTTTCGTCTTCACTATTTATTATAAAAATGTTTTTACAAAAAAATACAACCGATATAAAAAAAAACACTACAAAGTAAAAAATAACTTTAATTTCGGAAGTCGGTGTTTTTGTTATTTTCTTCGAATTTTGACACCGAATTCCGAAATTAAAGTAATTTTTTACTTTGTAGTGTTTTTTCACTTTGAAGTCGGTTGTATTTTTTTTGTAAAAAGTGGAAAGCCTCAGAAAAGAAAAATACGCTATTTCGATTACTTGGATGACAGAAAACTATCATCCAAGTAAACGAATTCCCGATTCTGATCAAATTTAAATGGGACCAATCTGCAAGTTTCTCCTTTCATAAAAAAAAGTAAAAAGTAAAAGTAAAGTAACAAAAATATGAAAAAAAAAAAACATACAACGGAATTGAGTACCTCCTCCTTTTTGGGAAGTCGGTTAATAAAACAAAGTCCTCCGCCGCGTCTGTCTGTCTGTCTGTTCGCGATAAAATACACCGATGTTCATGCTGTTTTCACCAATGGATAGAGTGGTTCTCGAGGAAGGTTTTAGTATATAATTTGTCAAGCGGGCTTCAGCTATAATTTAATGTATACCATCATCTGCCTAGCCTTTTTATAGGCTGAATACCAGTATTTTACGAAGAGTGACTACCTGACCTCAACAACCCAGTAACTGGGTAAATATGGTATTTCTTGGCAAGCTTGGTGTTAAATTTTCTGGCTTCTAACAATCCATAACGATTGCCAAAGATCTACAAATGGTCGCCGGGACCAATTGCTTAGCGTGCTTTCCGACACACGAAGGAGTCTCGGTATGTTAAGATGGTCACCAATCCACAGACTGACCTTGGCGAGCGTTACTTAACCTAGAAGATCGATCCGTGCCGCCGTTATTATTTAGCCAAGAGTTCCTCCAAACAACTGAAAGTTGTAAAACATTTATTTAAAAATTGTACGTTCTTGTACGTTCTTCTACATTAAGATCTACTTAGGCAATAGGACAACTTGAATTACTAAAATTTCTTTAACTGTTAATATTGACGATCAAAAGTGCTTTTAATGGTCTCATTAAAATAAATAAATTGACTTTGACTGTGGCTGCCTTGGTGGCCAATAACAAAATCAATCAATCAATTTTGCCAATTTCTTTTTATATTAGTTTGTATGTAGTTACTGTTATCAATTTGTTTATACAAAAGTGTGTGTATTTATAAGTATTTTATATTTACACGGATCACCCGCGGCTTCAATCGCGTGAAAAGTGAATTATTATAGCCTATAAAAAAATAAATTAAAATTCATTTATTTCAGGTAAGACCCATATCATACAACATACACTTTATAAACTTGCAGCCAATCACATTCAGTTTAACAATAGTTTAGTATCTTATATGCGACACTATATGTAACTTGCCTATGTTACTTCCTGATAATTTAGTTTTCTATTGGTGAAAAAATAGAGTATAAACAAATAAATAGCTACATAAAAAAAATCTTTCTTCTTTTTAATATTAGCGTTGATTTTTCCTATTAGAAAGATTAGGCTTTTGAGGCTTCTAAATAACCATAACGTATGCCACCAAATAACATTACCCTTACCTATTATAATTATACCTCATCGCAGTCGGGTAAATGGAAGCAGTACATCATAATAATTATACCGATCATCTATCAGAGTGCGAAGCGCAATGATAAGGTAATATCCCGTCAATCATTAATTGCAGTGATCAATTATTACATCGTACATCGTATGGCGGCCATTTTGCACGCCTGATGGACACAAACTGATAAAATAACAAAATAAACTGGTCATTATATGTCATTATATTGTCCTATAAAAGGTTCCATTCTCTTGTGCTGTATGGAGGACAAGAGGAAAATCTTTGTTTGTTATTATATGAACTGAGGGCCAATTCTACTTATTTTAAATCAACTTTCGCATACGCATGTCAATCGCAAACTGTCAAAAAGCCTTAATTTTCATACATTTTTGACAGTTTGCGACTGAGATGCGAATGTGAAAATTAGTAGCATTGGCACGCTGGCTCGTATCGAATGCAGTTTGGTTTTATTGATACAGCATTAAAGTGTTATTGCAAATAATAAAATAGGTACGATTTTTAATTATTATTAGAATTAAACATAACTTGACGTTAGAAACATTATAAAACATCAGCAGTTATTAATAATACGCATAGTTTAAAACTAGTCGGTTGAAAATAAAATTGTTTGTTAGGAACTCTAAACTAGTAATGTTTCCCAGACAGAAAAAACCGGCAAAGTGCGAATCGGATTCACACACGAAAGATACCGTATCACAAACCTAATTTATTGTTATAGCTGCAATAGAAATACAAAATCTGTTAACATTTCAACTGTCTACTTATTATTGTTCTTGAGATACAGTCCGCTGATAGACCGACAGACGGACAGACTGCCAGCGGAGGCTTAGCAACAGGGTTGCGTTGGTACCCTACCTCTTAGGGTACGGAACCCGAAAAACGAAATCTTAAGCTCTTAAACTAACTACTGCCAACGAACAAGATTGTGTACGAGATGCGAAAATGATGTGAAGCGAACTCTTCTACTACTTACAGTTACAAAATAATTTCAGCACGCTCCCTGAATAAAATTAAAACTCAAGTAGGTACTTAACGAATCAAATAGACCTACTACTAAGAAACTTTATTTTCTTTTAACGGGCTCTGTACTAAGAAACTTCATTTTCTTTTAACGGGCTGTGGTTTTCGTGAAAACTCTTGTTTCGACTTTTCTAGATGTCGCTTAATTAATTGTTAGACGACTAGACGCTTTTTGTCCTTACAAGGAATTGCGAAGAGTCTTGGTTTACGTTAACAGCTTCTAAATCATACGTACGTACCTATATCGTAAGGTAAAAGTAAACCATTGTTGATTTTGCGTTTGTGAACTACTGCTGCAGCTGGGCGTGTCACCTTGCAGTAGTGATGTCGCAAACTGATTTGGTTTTTTTATTTGTGTGTTTGTCAATGTTTTACTAACATAGTTTGTAAGTCACTACATATACAGACAGCCAAACGTGGCGGAGGATTTTGTTTTATAAGTCTTCTGCCGCGTCTGGCTGTCTGTTTATTCGCGATAAACTCAAAAACTACTGCACTGATTTTCATGCTGTTTTCACCAATGGATAGAGTGGTTTTAGTATATAATTTGTCAAGCGGCCGCAGGCATTAGCTTGTATATTATAACTAACAATATGAGTCTTGGTACTAGAAATATTAGTAAAATACAAGGTTTGACATATTTTAAACGTATCGTACTTTCACTGTGCGTACATCTAAGGGATGGAATTCCTTGCAGGAGATTGTGTTTTATGTTAGCTGCAACCTCGGGGTCTTTAAGACAACAGTTTCTAATAAAATTAGCCTGTCTTGCCTTAGGATAAAAATTTTAATTATTTATGCTTAGCCTATCCGAACTATTTGGGGTCATCTTAGGCGCTGGGCTATTTAACCTGGCAAAAAAAGTGTATCTTTCAATTAAATTTTTACTCTATCTTAGACTTTGTCTCTGTCATCTTTGACCTAGACTAAAGTCAAGAGCAAACCCATCACGATAAAAAAAAAGGCCAAGTGCGAGTCAGACTCGCGCACGAAGGGTTCCGTACCATTATCTATAAAAACGGTAAACAAATCAATTTTAAAATTTATATTAATTAAGTATTTATATATTTTTTTTATTTCTTGTTATAGCGGCAACAGAAATACATCATCTGCTAGCTATCGCGGTTCTTGAGATACAGACTGGTGACAGACAGACAAACAGACAGACAGCGAAGTCTTATTGATAGGGTCCCGTTTTACCCTTTGGGTACGAAACCCTAAAAAACTAATAATGTTCCAGTATAAATTAGATATGTATATATTTAATTTATACTGGAACATTATTAGTTACATAGTACATACATGTTACCAAAAATCATGAAGAAGCCGGTTTATGACTACAAGCAAATATGACTACAAGCACTAGCATCAACGTGAGCTCATCTAAATCAACTCAAAACAAACGAGCCGTACCAACTGTAGAACAGCCTTCCATAAAACAAAAAATATGTCTGATAAGCAGCGAATCATCTAACAGGTTATATACAATTGCCGAAAGAACTAATCTACGTAACTATGAAATCTGTCATTACAGAAAACCCAGATGCGGATTACGGCAAATTCTTCACAAAATTGAAGGAAAAGTGCAAAACTTCACGCTCTCAGACTACTGCGTTATTTACATTGGAGAGGAAGACTTTCTGAAAACACACAACTATTTGGAATTAGTCATGTTTGTTAGGGAAAAGTTAATAGAATTAAATCATACTAATTTTATAATTTGTTTACCAACGTTTAAATATATGATAGATGCTAACATAATGTATAACAGCCGCGTAGAAACATTCAATAACTTAATTTACTTGGATATACACACATGTAACTATGCATATTTACTTGACTCAAATCTGAATCTATCCTATGACTGTGACACCTACAGCAAACGCTATGGAACCTTAAATAACAGAGGTTTGAATGTAGTTATATCAGATTTACAAGACCTGATTCTTAGCCTATGCGGCCTGAATGCTACGCACTCAGAAGTGAACTTCAACCCTCAAATCAATAATAATCAACACGATTCTTATGATATTTCACAACCGCCAAATACGCAGTTTTTTCGTTAAATACCTAAACATCTTACATCAAAACATAGCTGGTCTAATGAATAAATCTGATACACTGACTGTAAAGTTAACGGAATTAATTAACAAGGGGATCACAATAGATGTACTTTGTATTACGGAGCATTTTATACAAACAGGCTATGAGAACTTACTGCACATTCCGAATTTTTGTCCAGCTGCTTTCTTTTCTAGAAATACAAAAAGAGGAGGAACAGGTATTTTTGTAAGAGTAGGATTGCAGTTTGCAGAAATATCGGACATTGCAAAACAATCAGTTTCAGGAATCTTTGAATGCTGCGCCGTAGAATTAATAGCTTATAAAATTGTAATTGTTTGTATTTATAGAATCCCAAAACATAACTACGAGATATTTTATGATAAATTGGATTATATTTTAAATAAAATCTGTAAATCTTCAAATAAAAAAATCGTCTTGTGTGGGGATTTTAATATCGATGTTATGAAAAAAAGCAAAATTACACTAGCACTTGAATACTTTCTTATGACGTACAATTTAAAACTAGCGATTTGTACTCCCACTAGGTTGAAAAGTCAAACCTGTATTGACAATTTTGCTCATAACTATAGGAAGGAATGTAAAGCTGAAGTTGTGGATCTGATCCTTTCGGATCATACATCTCAGATACTTACAGTACCAATAGACAAAACTTGCAATTTAAAATATTGGAAAACAAAAAAGCAGGATACATGTATGGAAAACTTAATTACTTTTAAAAAACATCTCAGCTCTCTATCTTTTATGCATATATATGAAGCTACGGACGCGAATGAAGCTTTTGAGAACTTTATGGAAGATTTCATACTTCTCTATAGATTGTGTTTCCCGGAAAAAATTATCACCATTAAAACTAATAAGAAAACGAAGTGGATATCACGCGGAATAAAAACATGTAGTAACAAGCAAAGGCAATTACTTTGGGCATATCGATTAAATCCAAATCCTAAAAATAAATTAGTCCTTAAAAATTACACTAAACTCTATAGGAAAATTATCAGCTTAACACAAAAAGCAAAAAATAATCATTTCATAAATACCGCTCAGAACAAATCAAAAGCTACCTGGCAAATTATCAATAAATCGAAATTTTGTCTGCCATTGGAGCCCATAACATGCATGAAAAGAGATAATTTGACATTTACAGACCCCGTGGACATTGCAAATGAATTTAACGATTACTTTATTGACACTGTTGAAAAAAATGTTAAAGCAGAGATCACATTAAATAATACAAATATAAACAGTCAAACTCTAAATTCACTGTTCATGCAACCTGTGACGATCGACGATATAATACAGATAATTTCCAGGCTTAAAAACACAAATACTGTTGGATACGATGGAGTTTCCACAAAAGTATTGAAGTTTACCAAAGAACTAGTAGCACCTCCATTAGTTCATATAATTAACTTGTGCATTGTTGATGGTATTTTCCCAAATAAGCTCAAGAAAGTAATAATTAAACCCCTGTATAAAAAAGATGATAAAACAGATTTTAAGAATTATAGGCCTATTGCAAAAGTTCCAATTATTTCTAAAATCTTCGAGAAAGTAATCTATAACTCTTTATATACCTATTTCGAAAAGTATAAATTATTTTGCGTAGAACAAAAGGGTTTCCGTAAAAACACTACCATAAATATGGCACTATTTGACTTGCTAGCTAACATCATGCCGTCTGTCGATAAAAGAAATCCAGTATGTGCAATTTACACTGACATGACCAAAGCTTTTGACTTTGTAGACCATAAGATTCTGCTGCGCAAGTTAAATAGTTACGGTATAAGAGGAAACATCTTAAAGTTAATAGAATCATACCTGAGCAATAGGCTTCAATGCACGGAAGTTTCTAGAATATGTCCTAAAACTAAATTAGAAACCAAATATGTATCAAAACCAAGACATGTAAAATATGGCGTCCCACAAGGCAGTGTATTGGGCCCACCATTTTTTTTGATATATATAAATGATCTCCCGAAAGCAACAACCAACAAGATGGTTCTATTTGCCGATGACAGTACCGCTATAATAAGATATAATAATTCGAATAATTATAAGAATGACATCAATGTCTGCTTAAGTGATATTATAAATTGGTTAAATAGAAATAATTTGGTTATAAATCTGATCAAAACAAAAGTAATGCATTTTTATCAACGCCGTGAAAACACAAATGTGAGCATTTCCTACGAGGGCTGTGATATTGAAGAAGCTACCAAGGTTAGGTTCTTAGGCATTATAATTGATAGCCAACTTACATGGAAACCTCATGTTGCAGAACTATGTAAGAGACTTAGCAAATCCGCATATGCTCTTTTCCAACTCTCAAAGAAAGTTAACAGTCAGGCTCTCTTAACAGCGTACCATGGAATGGTTGCCTCTGTTTTGCGGTATGGTATTATTTTCTGGGGGCATTCCACTGATAGAGAGCTGGTATTTAGGCTGCAGAAGCGATGCATCAGGTCAATGTGCGGTCTTAAGACAACTGATAGCTGTGTTCCCTATTTTAAGTCTTTAAAAATTTTAACTTTTCCTTGCTTATATATATTGGAAACTGCTTTGTATGTGAAAAGTAACCCACATCTTTTCAAAAAGCTATCAGAGGTCAGGAAAAATCCAGTACGGAATCAATACATCAACCAAATAAGTCAAGTAAAATGTAAAACCGCACTAATGAAAAAAAGTTTTTTTGGTACTGCTCCCCTCGTATATAATAGAGTACCTAATAATATAAAAAATATGACTTTATTAGAATTTAAAAGGGCGCTAAACGAATTCTTAGTCATGAAAACTTATTATACAATTGACGATTTTCTTAATGATAATTCACTAAATAATTGAATTACTATTCCTGTGATTGACATACCTAATTATTATGATCGTCTTCTGTCCTTTTTTTTTTATTTTAAAATTTTTTTTTTATTGAATATGTAATCACGCTGACATTTTTATTATTTTTTTATTGATGTACTTAATCAAACTGACATTTTTATAAATTTTTACCTGAATTTGTAAACCTTTGCATACCCATGTAACGGTAAAATATGGAGAACTTCATTATTATAAAAACAACTATGTATGTACCATACCCATGTTTGCAAAGCAATAAAATGATTATGAAATGATTATGATTATGATTATGATTATGCCATGTACGTAATTAAGCCTACGTATATTTTTCAAGAAAATCTATAATATTTGAAACATGTTGTAATTTTCCTAAGGTCGATATTACGGATAAGCTGTTAATAGGAATATCAATTCAAATCAGGGAAACCATACAAATTGTGTTAAACACAATGTAGCTATGTTTTATACAGAAACTATTAGTTGGGTACAACATTATGTAGCTCTTTATTGTAATACTTATACAGGTACGTATTTTTTAGGGTTCCGTACCCAACGGGTTACCAACGGAACCCTATTACTGAGGCTCCGCTGTCTGTCCGTCCGTTCGTCGGTCTGTCAGCGGGCTGTATCTCAAGAACTTTAATAGGTAGACAGTTGAAATTTTCAGATTGTGTATTTGTATTGTTGCTATAACAACAAATAATAAAAAAAAGGTTTGTGGTACGGAACACTTTATGTGCGAGTCCGACTTGCAATTGGCCGGTTTTTTATTGATTGCAGGCTCATGCGTTTAAAATAGCTGTCGTCATGAAAATATTAGGTTATCCACCTTGTGTAAATACAAAACTAGTGTTTACTTTATGATTTGTTATCGTTCTCTTCCTAGCCTTTTTCCAACACTACCTACCGTTGACAATGGCTCAACCTGTTTATTTAACCATGAACTACGACGTTTTGTTTTGGAAGGCAAATCAATGAATGACTCCTCCCACTCTTGATGGAGCGGAAGAAATTATCAGACACTGACTGAAACTCACCCGGGTTCTTCCAAATGTCTTTTGCGTTCCAAGGCCGCGGTGACTTTTTTAAATAAATGCCGTAACCCTTTTTTTTAGGATGGGAAATGGCTTCTCCCGCTTTGGGAAATCCCGTAACCCTGGCAGGATGTTTTAGTGGTAAAAACGAAAATTGTCTATTTCTTCATTATGAAACTTTCATCATCTTTATACCAGCTGAAAGACCCCCAACAACCGGCCCTGTGCATCTCACATCCATCGGCTACCCGCGACCTTTTAAAACTTTACTGCGACCTTTATCCGTAGGTATAATGCAAAAGATAATTTAGTCTAGCATGAATTAGTGTCGGATCTCGCTAGTTCCTACAAGAATACCACATTTTACCCTCGTTTGCGCATAATTGCTAGCAATTTGCTATCGGCCGTGACCAGATCTAGCGTCTATTTTTTATTTATACGCGTTTTCCTTGAATCGTGAGAAGAATTGCTAATGAAAATCGATGGAAGTGTGCTTACTTGAAAAGTTGAAACTGAAAGCATACCATGTTTTATTTATTGCAAGTTAAAACAATTTTCTCGTACTTATATTTATAAGTACTGAATTCTGTCAGTCTTCCTGTTTCCGTCTAAACTGCAGGCCGTACCCTGACCAAATAACCTTCAGCATTTTTTCCCTCAATAACAGCGCAAGAGATCAATAGCGAATACTTACGCTCAGAATGTTGAAAAAAATTGTTATAAAATCTAATTTTGGTCGTTTGAAAAAAAATATTTCTATTAAAATGTTTATAACTAAATTGCCTATCCATTAGTGTAAGTACAGAATCAAAATAATCGTTAGTTTTCAATAATTATTTCTCATTTCTGTAGTTTCGTTGTGAGGAGATTAAATAAACATTATACTTAGTAATCTATACTTTATATTATAAAGCAGAAGAGTTTGTTTGTTTGGTTGAACGCGCTAATCACAGGAACTACCGGCTCGAATTGAAAAAATATTTTTGCGTTGGATAGTCCATTTATCGAGGAAGGCTATAGGCTATATAACATCACGCTATGACTAATAGGAGCGGAGCAGCAATAAGAAATGTTGCAAACGGGAAAAAAGCTTCCATTGCGTGCGCTGCGTAAACAGTTTAAGTTAAGCAAAAATCAAGTATTACGAAATGATTCCTCTTTAAATCTTCTAAAAAATGTCCTCGACAGCATATGTTTATCCCTTTAGGTTAACTCACTATAACCCTTTTTATGGAAATCAAATTTGTTCTAAAATAATGCATTGAAGAGTTTGTTTGTTTGAACGCGCTAATCTCAGGAACTACTGGTCCGACTTGATAAAATTATTTCAGTGTAAGATAGCCCATCTATCAAGGAAGGTTATAGACTAGGAAGGTTATCATCACGCTAAGACAAATAGGAGCGGAGCCTTAATGGTAAATGTGACGCAGACGAAGTTGCGCGGGTCAGCTAGTAAAAAATAAAAATCGACCTTTTGAAGCCAATTTAATGTCAGCGAAATTTAATGTATTTTTTATAAGTTGATATTTCTTTTGGATAAAGAGTATATAGCTCCAAAAAACTGCCCAAAAAATAACCAAAGAAGTTAGTTTAGATTAAATCATCATATTTGTTTACTAATTTTAGACATTCAGAATTGTTTATTAACGATGCTTTATGGGAAGGTAAAGAACTTTATAATTTGTAGTCTGTACCGCAAATGGGCCATTTAGTGAACCTCAAATGGTTCATATTCCGTACGGAACAGAAGCCTTAAATCTAATCTGGAAAATGAAGATTACATTTATCAAAACCACTATTCTTAATTACAAACTAATGGTTATATCAAAATCACGATCAATTTTAAGTAACCTAGAGATGTTGTTGATGTGTTTTGACGACACGGTTGGCGCAGTGGTTGAGCGATTGACTGCTGCGCAGCATGTCGCGGGTTCGATTCCCGCACGGAACAAATATTTGTACGACCTACATGTATTTGTTCCGAGTCTGGGTGTTTTTCTATCTATAATATGTATGTACTTACAAAAAAAAAATGTATATAAATAGTTTATCAGCCATCTCGTTACCATAACACAAGCATTAGGTTGCTTAGCTTGGGACTATATGGCGTTGTGTGAAATGTCCAAGGATATTATTTTTTTATTATTATGTTCTGCCCATTAAAGATATGTAATAATGCAATACAGTCACTCAATATCCTTTACATAAAATTCTTCCGTTACTGAGTGACTGAAAGACAACGCACAGCCGAAACTGGTGGTCGTAAAAAATAGGGAATATGCATGAAAAAAATATTTATTATCTACACAGTTCATCTAAAAATATACAAAATTTTAATACTAACAGTGAAAATAGAATCAAAATCACTCGAAAAACAAACGAGTTATCATTATTTTAAATAAATATTTATCTGTCCCTCTCGCGAAAACGCTGTAATGTATGGCATCTGTATAGGCGTCATGTTATCTGACGTCAAATTTCATATCGAACTTCTCTTTCTAATTGTAATCTTTTAAGCTTTATAACTTCATCAGTGATGAAGATATAAAAAAAAAAAATATGATTGTTTTTTAGAGCTAAAAAGTATTTCATTTTGCAAATAAATAGATTTCATGCATATTCCTTATTGGCGTGTAGGTTTCTTGGGGAGTGCAGGGTAGCAGTAATGGAGGATTTCCCGAAATTCCTACGGGAACGGGAATAAAGGTATATGCGCGAACGAAGTCGCGGGCAAAAGCTAGTTTTCTTATAAACCTTTTACAGCTACCCCGAGCCTAAAAAACTATTTAGGAAGTAGTTATCTACTGAAACATCGAACAAAAGCAATCTTCTCCCAAGATTGCCCTCTCTAGCAGAATAATAAAAAGTTTAGTGAGGTATCCCTATCAGGCCTATTTTTTACAACTACCCGGAAATAATGCCTGATAGTATCTTATCAGCGATGACCCGGTCAACCCGTAATTATGGTCGAGTTGCTCATCCCTTTGGGGTGGCTTCAATGACAAGCAATATTAAACCTAACAGTTAGTAGTTACGATTGATTTTAAATTGATAGGTTCATGATGGAAAGATAAAATGTAGGCTTTCAATTCAGTATTGTTGGTGTTTTTTAATTCAATTATAGACGAACGTTTTATTAAATAAGCTGAAGAGTGATCGAATCAGGTATGAAG
Organism: Ceramica pisi; assembly: GCA_963859965.1. NCBI lineage: Eukaryota > Metazoa > Arthropoda > Insecta > Lepidoptera > Noctuidae > Ceramica > Ceramica pisi. Next base: position 1,356,723 of record OY982542.1, read on the forward strand.
ATATCAGCAGGAGAACCAAGGTTACCGACATAGCCCGAATAGCCGAACTGAAGTAACAGTGGGCAGGGCCATTATTCGCAGAATAGATAATAATTGATGGAATTCAATGGTTCTGAAGTGGCGTCTGCGGATCAGAAGAAAGAAAGAAAGTATGAAAGAAAGAAAGAAAAAGTATGAAAGAAAGAAAGAAAAAGTGTTTATTTGGGACTCGCACAATACACATCAAGTAAAATAAGTGAAACTAACTATGAAAAAAATATGTAGACAGGTAGAAAAATCCTAAACACTAACACTAAATCTGTGCGCGGCCAAAAAGGTCCCTGTTTCACACTAAGGCCTCCCACGCCTCCAAACGTAGTGTGAGACAGGGACCATGAGAATCTGCTGGATGCGAGCCGCATATGACCAGTCAATGTGGCGGCGTTTGGGGGAGGTTTCTTTTGGATAAAACGATGATGAGATGAAAGTGTGATCCAAATCTTCTTTGAACTGTATTAGGGTTTCTTACAAAAAAAGTTTTCAAGTTCAACTGGAAAACTTTTGGAGGAAATGTTGAAATTTTAAGTGCATTTTTTTTTCTCGTTTTCGGGAACACAGCCAGAGACTGACAGAGTTAACGATACAAGGATGCGTAATAGTTCCATTCTCTTTTCAATGTCCTGAAAATACTGAATATTGTAAAACCATCATATTAGATATTTGTTTGTTCATGTTTGTAAATAGAAGTTGTACTCCTCCGTTTATGAAAATTCTTGAACAAAACTAATGACATCCACACGGGTCGATCTTCAAGGTTAAGCAATACTTACCGAGATCGGACTGTCGATGGGACCATCTTACCATCATGGGTTATCATCGCTCGTGTGTAACTCCAAGTAGTACGCGTACTTAAAAACAAGTCGCGTAGAGAAAAAGGTCGTCGAGCCATAAGTACGTGACGTACGTAAGTACGGGTGCGTGGTCGTTGTACGTACGTCTATAACCCACTTAAGCTGTTGGTTCCGGACTCTTGGCTGTCATCTATAGATCTTTGACAGCTATAACGGATAGTAAGAAGAATCTGATACTAGACTTGCCAAAGGGTATCCTGTTTTCACAAGCTATTTATTTATCCTGAAAAATGAAAAATTCCTGTGAGATAAGTAAACGTTGCAAAACTGCGTGGAATAGTAATCATTATACATTACGTTTAAAAATGTAAAAATGCACAAGTAATGCTTTAACTTTTATTTTAATTGTCTTTCTCGTAAATCTCCATATTTTATTATACTGCATCGTGCTCGCATGCATAACATTGTCCCTGCAGACGAATAAGGCGCATCACTTATTCAGCTGAAACTAGGCCTTCCAATTACGATTGTATACTTCCCATGATTAACTACTATACCTAAAACAACCCTTAAGCAGATAATTAATCGATTGCCAGCCCGTGTTTGGGAATGTCTGCTGTTCAAATTCCCAAATAAATACACTCAGATATTTAAAAACATCAATTGCACTGTTTCATAATGATACAATTAGGGAACACTAGTTAAGTCTTGTCAAACTTATTACGTCAACCATATTTAGGTACTTATTTTATTTACTTCGTTGGTTGGTTGGTACTTACCAATGCCTACGACATCACATGATTTGATTCGCCTAAATTCGAATTGAAGGACTTAACAAAAGAAGCTTACCACGAGCTGCTTCAGTGTTAAGTTCTATGCACCATACGAAAAACAGTTATTCGTATTCACCTCTAAAACGTACCCTAACTGATTATCGCCTATAAAGTACCACCCTACCTGTGCTCCCTACTATACAAATTAAAGCAAGTTCCTACTCAATAAACTAAAGAACGGAAAAGCGGTCTTACCATTGACATTCAAAAGAAAAGAAACCCCTAAAACTTACAATAGGGTAAAGGTTAACGAATTTCCTCAATTCGAACCACAATACAATCAGAGTAGGTGCTAGTACCACGCCACAGAGCACAGAGCCACCTTGACGGCATTGTCAAAACATTCCATACAAATCAATTCCCGCCCGAGACAATATTTCTGGCTATGGCTATAACAGCCGAAGCTTGAGATTAACTGTGGGCATAGAGAATAGATTAAACAGTACCTTGTCAAAATAGGCGTGTCTGCTAAAAAATTCTAAACAGTCCGTCAGATAGGTAATCAAAAAAATATTTGACCCGTTTTTCTTCTTTTGTTACGTAAACCAAAATTGACGAAGATACGACGCTTTTATAATTCTCAGTACGTCACGCCGCCGCCGTGGTATATTTTTAGTGCGTTCTGACGTCACTAGCCCCCACTCCCGAATATCTTTGTCATATTCATTGATTTACAAAAACAAAAAATATAATATGTCCATTTTTTTCAATACACTAGCTGACGGACTAAATAGATTTGCTATTTATCGATGGTGGAAACTAGCCTATTGGCCACACTGTAACAAAAGACAAAGCAACTGCGTGGTCAACCTGTCTCATTTCTGTAGTTCTTATTGAGGAAACTGACAACTCTATGACGTGGCCCTATCAGAATCCATACTACTCGTAATAACATAAATGCGAGAATAACTGTGTCTGCCTCTCTGTTTGTTAACTCTACGTCTTGACGGCTGAAAGGATTTTAATAAAATAACCCACACGTGTACATAGACCACCCTAGATTATGATACAAAATATCACGAGAGTATGCTCCTTTGGGATGATTCCTGACATTCACGCAGGCAAAGCCTCTGGCAGAAGTGTCAGTGATCGAGTTAATTACTCTTCAGGTGCTGCTGACACTTCTGGCGTCTTTCAGTACCTAATATTTTGGTACTTAAGCTGTATTTCCCTGTCAAAGTCACTGTGTAGGTTCGTTTTACTCTTCTGCCCAAATTCACTTCAAACCAAAGTAAGGAAATCCGGGTTCATTCTCTTTGTCCACGTGCCCAGTGCAACGGCGCGGCATTTCGTGGTCTATGCACCTCTGACCCGGTCTGTACTTAATTGCTGAGTTCGATTGACGAGAGCCCCCTAGCGGTAAATATATTGAGTTACAAATTACATGTGCCACATTGTTTGACATTTGTTGTCGTTAGGATAATGACGACATGTGTTTTGTACATCATTATGGTTGTATAATAAATGGTCTTTGGGTATAGTTTATATTGGTTTGGGTGTGTTTATGGGTTTGTTATGTATTGTCTTTTCGCATAGACATTGTAGCTATTTTCTACTGCTTTGGCCCAGTAGCTAGCTGCGTTGATGGCGACGTCAGTGGAGTTATTTAGCAGTGCAATTCTGTAAACATCTCACTGTGAACAATTAGGTGAAGTGAGTACGAAATGAGCTGTCAAACCACCAAATCTGTAAGAAATATTGGTAGAATTGGAACGCAACCGGAGTAGTTCCAATAATTGCCGCTTCACGGCGACACTCTCCTTTTGTAGTAATGGCGGATTCTTGTAAAATTAATTATTCTTTTTAATACAGCAACTTAAGTACTAATATCAGTGCCTTATTTCTAAAACCTCCTACATGGTAGCAGAGCGTGGTTGAGAAATAAAGTAATATCAGAAAGTACGAAGTTTCTCCGGAAGAAAACGTGTTGAGTACTGTGTGTGAGGTTAAGTTCAACAAAAACGTGAACGTCACGATGAATTCGCATTCGCACATGTTTAATCTGGAAAAATTGAACGGCCGCGACAATTTTGCCACCTGGAAATTCACTGCAAGAACGTATCTCGAACACGAGGGCTTATGGAATTGTGTAGAACCCAAGGAAGGACAAGAAGTTGACCCGGCAAAGGATATCTTAGCCAAGTCCAAACTGATCCTATTAGTAAATTCTCAAAATTATGTACACATACAGGATTGTAAGACCGCGAAGGAGGTATGGATCAATCTACACAAAGCATTCGATGACAACGGACTCACCAGAAAAGTGGGTTTACTCAAAGAACTAATCAACACATCGCTAGAGTCTAGCAGTGGCATCGAGGAGTATGTGAGTTAAATCATGAACGCAGCACATAAATTACGTAACATTGACTTTGATGTTAATGATGAGTGGCTGGGGACATTAATGTTGGCCGGTCTACCTGATCAGTACAAACCTATGATTATGGGACTCGAAAATTCAGGAGTCACAATCAGCGCAGACCTTATTAAGACCAAGCTTTTACAAGAGATAGTTTCTACAGATACAAATAATGCACTTCACTCACATTCTAAGAAGGGAAAGTTGAATACACATAAGTCGAAACCAACCAAGGGACCCCGGTGTTACAATTGCAATGGCCATGGGCATTTAGCAAAAAACTGTACAGAAAAAGCAAAAAGAGAGTCACATAAGCAAGAGAATTCAAGTTTTGCTGCAGCATTTTCAGCAACTGCCGGTGAAATTAAGAAACAATGGTATGTAGATTCCAGAGCATCCATGCATATGTGTGGCAATAAAGAATGGATGTACAATCTAAGAGTGCATCTGTTAAGAGTATAACAGTTGCTAACAGTGAGCCGCTGTCTGTAAAAGGTACTGGTGAAATAAATCTGAACATTTCACAAGGAGGTACAATACAGCTGAAAAATGTGTTATATGTACCTGGACTTGCAGCCAATTTAATGTCAGTGAGCACTATTACAAGGAGTGGGTACAGAGTGATCTTCAATGAAAAAGGTTGCAATGTCAATGATGCAAATGGAAAGTTCATATGCTCAGCTACACTGAATAATAAACTTTATGTTCTGGATATGCAGTCAAAGGAGGAAACTGTTCATTTGGCTTCCAGTCTTGTAAGTACTAATAATATAAGACTGTGGCATCTTCGAATGGCACATTTAAATATTTCAAATCTACAAAAGTTACCAAATTATGCTGATGGGGTAGTGCTAGATCAAAATAAACAAGTAAGGTTGCAATGTTCAAGCTGCTGCGAGGGTAAGCAGGCAAGGCTGCCTTTTAAGCAAGTTGGCACCAGAGCGACAAAACCATTAGAATTAATACACTCGGACCTGTGTGGACCAATGGAGAATGCATCGTATGGAGGTATGCGATACTTTGTTAATTTCATAGATGATTATACTAGGATGGTGCATGTATATTTCACAAAAGATAAGCTAAGTATTTTAGATATATTTAAAGATTATAAAAGATATGTAGAGAATCAGCTTGATTCAAAAATTAAAATCTTAAGGACAGACAATGGAAAAGAATACTGCAACAGCAATTTCGAGAGATACTTAGCTAATTGTGGAATTATACATCAGACATCAGCACCATATACCCCGCAGCAGAATGGATTGTCAGAACGAATGAACAGGACACTTGTAGAAAAAGCTAGATGTATGATATCTAATGCAAATTTAGAGAAACCTGTTTGGGCTGAAGCCGTTGCCACAGCTGCCTACATTATAAATCGGTCCCCCACCAAAGCACTTAACAATACCACTCCGTATGAAATGTGGACAGGTCGCAAACCAGAATTATCTCATATGAGAATATTCGGTTCCGAAGCGATGGTGCATGTTCCTAAAGAGAGAAGACAAAAGTGGGACAAGAAATCGAAAAATATGATATTTGTAGGTTATTGTGAGAGAACAAAGGGATACCGTGTCATGCATCCTAAAACACATCAGATAATGAAGAGTAGAGATGTGATATTTTTCGAAAAACCTGGTCTGTGTGATGAATTTCTGATTTCAGCTCGTTCAACTGAAGAAGACAGGTTGGGATTGTCAGAGGGGTCAAAGTCTGATGACCAGTCAAGGGAGTTAGAAGCCGCTTCTTCCTCTCAACCTGTGGATTGTAAGACTAGCGTGGAAGAAGCTGGGAATGACAGTGGTAGTGAGTATGAGACAGACACAACTGATGATCCTGATCCTGATGAGACATATTACCCACCGAAGCATATTACAGCTCAGGAACAAGAAACTCGTAACATCACACTGAGACCACGTAACAAAGATGATAAGAAAGGTATGTTCTGTTTATATACTAGTTTATCTGATCCTCAGACAGTAGAAGAGGCATTGTCTTCCACAGAAGCTAATAAATGGAAACAAGCCATGGATGCTGAGATGAATTCTCTAATGGAGAATGAGACCTGGAATCTTGTGAAACTGCCCCCTGGGAAAATTGCTTTACCCAACAAGTGGGTGTTCAAAAGAAAAACCAACCAACAAGGTGAGGTTATTCAGTATAAAGCTAGACTAGTCATAAAGGGTTATGCACAAAAGAAGGGTGTGGACTTCCAAGAGGTATATTCTCCTGTGGTAAGATGGACATCCATCAGATATTTGTTTGCTCTAGCTGCACAGCAAGACCTGTATATATATCAGATGGACGCGGTTTCTGCATTTCTACAAGGATCTATAGACACACATATTTACATGGTACAGCCTGAAATGTACAAAAGAGGTGATGAGGTATGTCATCTAAATAAATCAATATATGGTTTAAAACAGGCCAGTAGATTGTGGAATACAAAGTTAAGCACAATCTTAAAAGAAATGGGCATTCAACAATCTAAAACTGACCCTTGTATTTACTTTAACATCAACATTGGAGTTTATATTGCCATCTGGGTTGATGATATTTTATTATTCTGTTCACAAAAAAGTATGATTAATAATATAAAGGAAAAACTACAGCAGAAATTAAAAATGAAGGATCTAGGAGAGGTGAGCCAATGTTTGGGCCTCAATATTACCCGAACAAAGGATTCTTTAATGCTGGATCAAGAAAAATATATCAAAGAAATATTAATAAGATTCAATATGTCTGAATGCAAATCGATCAAGACACCTGTAGAAGTTGGACAAAAATTTAATGAAAACACTGAAGTTGAAATGGACTGCCCGTACCAACAGGCTATTGGAAGTCTTCTTTACATTGCTCAAGGAACCAGACCTGACATATCTTATGTTGTCAATGCTCTAAGCAGATACAATAAAGAACCGAGGTCTGAGCACTGGAGTGCAATAAAAAGAGTCATGAGGTACCTGCAAGGGACTAAAGACTACAAACTTACATACACCAAGAACGGTAACAGAAAAATCACGGGCTACTGTGACGCAGACTGGGCAAGTGATGCTCGAGACCGGAAATCGTGCACCGGTTATATTTTTCTGTTTCAGGGAGGCGCTATATCGTGGTGTTCCCGCAAACAGCAGACCATCGCCTTGTCCACAGCAGAGGCGGAGTACATGGCCATGGGGAGCGCGGCGCAGGAAGCTCTCTGGCTACGGCAGCTGCAGGCTGAAGTTGGTCGTGGCTCCGACACCCAGCTCATATACTGCGACAACCAGAGCGCCATCAAGTTATCGGCGAATGATTGCTACTTACCTCGCTCAAAGCATATAGATATTCGATACCATTTTATTAAAGATCATGTAATAAATAATAACTTGAAGTTTTGTTATGTTAAGGGTTGTGAAAATGTATCAGATACTTTAACCAAGGGAACTACTGTAGAAAAACATGTGTATTGTGTCACTAATATCGGATTGCGTTCCGGCGAGGATGTAAGAAATATTGGTAGAATTGGAACGCAACCGGAGTAGTTCCAATAATTGCCGCTTCACGGCGACACTCTCCTTTTGTAGTAATGGCGGATTCTTGTAAAATTAATTATTCTTTTTAATACAGCAACTTAAGTACTAATATCAGTGCCTTATTTCTAAAACCTCCTACAAAATCAAAGACGAATAATAGTTCACTTCAACCAAGTTTTCAAATTGAGATGTTACAGCTGGTCTATTCTGTCAACATCTCACCGTGAACAAAGGTGAAGTGAGCTTGAAGGTGAAAAAAAAAAACTTCAAACTATATAATTATTTCAACACGCTTTCATTAATATAGTACATTAAAATATATCGCTCAATCTTTTTGAGGTAAGAAAATAAAGGAAGTAATGAAGTAAACCTTATTTTATGGTTTGACAGCTCACTTCACCTAAACTGACACGCTTAGAGGTTGACAGAATTGACCAGCAGAATCGACCAGCAGATTATGAAAAGTAAATGTGAGCGTACGTTTGAGAGGCTCCAGCGACCAAGATTTTTTTTTAATGAGGACCAGTTTCACTCGCACTGGGCGCTTAATAGATAATAATATCTGTCTCAGTAATAATATTTGTCAGATTAAGTTTAGTTCTTTCGCCAAGTTACGATTTGAATGGAATTTATTAACCGTAATTACAGACATGTAGGTCGAGTATCAAATGTACCTCTGTCTACGGAAAATGCAGACTTGATGTTATGTAACAATATACTTTGTGTTACCTAAGTAATGTTTCCTTATTCGCCAGTCTTAGTGCTCGTAACTAACTTATGAAGCTACATATTTTTGGCAAGCTGCCATGGCAAAGAATATTTTCAGCAAAATTTTCTGCTGGCAGCTCTGTCTTTTTGCTAAGCGGAAGGGAGTGTCAGTCTTTTACTGACTAAAACCCGTCCGTGTTCCTTTAAAATATGACCTATAACGTAAAGGTCATATTTTAAAGGAACAAGACCATCAAGGCCGCGGTGACTTTCGAAGAATTCCATAACCTGCTTCAGTGAATTTCTAAGCATTTTTCATACTCCTTTAAAATCAGTCGCGGTGTGCTGGAACCACATGGTTCCAGCGGGGTTCCACGGCGATATGTAAAAACCGAGGCATTTCTGCTCCACCGGGGACCCAGCGGTTAAAAAAATAAGAGAATTTTCCATTGAAGCCACAATACTTTTCCTTCATAGTGTGAGTTTCAACTTCTTCTCGAGCAAGCCCTTACCCTCATATCTTCGTTATATTTTAAGGGTATTTTATGCAATACTGTAACGGGCCAGTTCGTTATACCACTCAGCTAGGGTTGTCAGAAATAATATAAGACGAAATTAGAAACAACCGATTTCCAAATAGAAAACACAACAAATTTAATAATAATGTCTCTCTCTAAAATTAAAATTTATTTAGAATTTGAAAATCGGTGCACATTTGGCGGGGAAATTTGTGAACATACAAACAGTCGAACATAGAACCTACTCGGTTTTTTGAACTCGATGAAATAGGAAAGTTTAACAACAACTTGTGATTGTTTTATAAAAATCTTGACGAGTTTGACCCCGTCAAGTTGTTTTTAAAATACCACGTCCAAAAACTGCATAAGCTATAGGTAACCAATCAAATTCAATCGTACTAAATTAGCTTTTTGAAGAATCACAGAATTTATGAAATTGTAAGAAAATGATGTTGTGCAAAACTTTCTTCTTCAAGTAAACGGACCAGTCGGCCAATTCTACTAATTTTTAAACAACTTTCACATTCGTATGTCAATCGCAAACTGTCAAAAAAGCCTTAATTTTCATACATTTTTGAAAGATTTCGATTGAGATGCGAATGCGATGCGAATGTGAAAATTAGTAGAATTAGCACTCGACTGCTGAATTAATTTGAGTATTCTTACTAAACTGTAACACCATTATGTAAAAATGCTTCTTACACTGTGCGTAAAACTAAGTGGAGAACTGCAGAAGTCTGTGTTTCCTGATAATAATAATATCCTTAATAATAATATCCTTGGACATTTCACACAACGCCATATAGTCCCAAGCTAAGCAACCTAATGCTTGTGTTATGGTAACGAGATGGCTGATAAACTACTTATATACATATTTTTTTAAATACATTCATATTATAGATAGAAAAATACCCAAACTCGGAACAAATACTTGTAGGTCGTACAAATATTTGTTCCGTGCGGGAATCGAACCCGCGAAATGCTGCGCAGCAGTCAATCGCTCAACCACTGCGCCAACCGTGTCGTCAAATGTTGATAGTTACAACATGTGGTAAAAAGATTACTTCTAGGCAACCACATCATCGCTTTCCATAAGATGAGATTGTGGACAAACGCGAGTTATCTTTAATATTATAAAGAGGTAACATTTGTTTGTAAGTTTGTATGTAGGGAAAAATCTCAGGAACTACTGGTCCAATTTGAAAAATTCTTTCTGTATTAGATAGTCCATGTATCGAGGAAGGATATAGGCTACATATCATCACGCTAAGACTAAAAGGAGCCGAGTATTAATGGAAAATGTGACGCAGACGAAGTTGCGTGGGTCAGCTAGTCAATAATAAAATTTACACACTCGCACAAATTATTGTAAGTTAAAAACCAGGAAGACGATTGGCAGCCCTACACAGTTCTCAGTGCTCTGTTGGAGGCGGAGAGCTGAACATTCATACCGCTATATAACGTACAAACATATTATTATGTGCGCCTTATAGAGTGCATGCCGAGACGGATGACTTAATTAGTGAGCCGGGTGGGCCTGCTGGGTTATTTAGTTCACTTAGATATCAGTAAGAGGTTATGGTTGACAGTCTTATGCGCAAATCATTATAATGATGTAGGTAAACTTCTGCCTTTTTATATCGGAGGGAAATCATCATGGATATCCTCCACCCTGGGGCGGCCGCCCTGAAGGGGTATGTCAGGCTTTTACTAACTAAAAACACCAGGTGTTCTATCTCTCACCTACGCCGGGGATCGCGGGAACTTACGCGACTTTCTTAATCCCCGGCTGGTGCCCGTCCCTGCGGGACACCTTGGGTCAACGGGGGAAGTGTTTGACTCCCCCTGCGACTTCAAAAAGGGGCGCACGGGTACACCACGCGCCGTCATCTCGGGTCTAGATAAGCCACAGTTCTGCTTAACCTAACCTAATCCTATGTGTAATGCAGGACGAAAGAAATTCACCGCTGGACATAGATCTCCTCCAAGTGTTGCCACATAGATTGGTCCTGTTTGGCTCGCATTCAGAGGATTCCCGTGGCCTTCATCAGGTCATCGTTACATCTTGTGGGAGACCGTGGCAACAAAAAATAGAATAAAATTAAGGAACAAAAACTTTATTTTCAGACTACAGTCCATAATTTATTTAGAATTTTGGTGTAAGTAACACTGATGCTTACGCTGGTAGCTGACCCCCAAAACGCCCGCCCGTCACCACTTCCTAGTGTTTTAGCTATGGAGAAGAAGTGGCCAACAAACTCCCAGCAACACATCTGTCTGTTACGTTTTAAGAACTTGAATTTATACACAACTTAGTATGCAAATTAATTAATTCCCAAAAAAATTAAAACACTTGTTAGCTATCACACTATGATACTTTAAAAAAAAAAGCACACTCAAGCATAAATAAGTTGCCTAGCTCCAGGAATGAAATGAATGTGCCTGCATAAGTTTTTCCTAAGACTTGCATACTTAGGTAGGAAGTTGCAATGACTGATTTCATTGAAATGTGTACCTGGTTATAAAGCCAAGCGTGTTTGATCGAAAACGATCGATTAAACAATGCCTTGTTATGTACACGTCATTTATTTAAATAATAAACTTGACCTTCATTACGACAATTAACACAATTGTAGGTAGTATAAAACAATCAGTTAGTTGTTGATACATAATAATTAATTGCTATATTTCTAGTGTGTAAGGCTCAATTCACACTGGCGCAGAGTCGAAGCGTCGCGACGCGAAATATTTCGCTTCGTTGACGCGCGAATGTGCGCGTCTGCGCGCGAATGCACACGTCTGTGCACGGTGACGCGCGAACCCGAGCGACCTTTGCAGGCGAAGATGCGCGCATTTGCCGAGCGTTTTCAAATTTTTGTACCGTATTTATAGAGAAATAGAGATGAATTTAGAACAGTTGAAAAACGTGACGCTTCGCGACGCCTCTACTCTGCGCCAGTGTGAATTGAGCCTAAATGAGAACCTTCGGCTAATATTATTTTGGTTCTACAGGAAAAATATATTTTTATTTTATTTGAGTTAGATTTGTTCTTAACTCTAGTCTATGTCAGAGATGACAGAGACAAAGTCTACGATGACATGCTTTCAAAACCAATACTAATAAGTAATAATTAAATGTGCACACGTGCACCTACGGTGTTCAGGAGGTTAAGTAACAAAACTCATACCTAGTGTTGGTAAAAATATAATTACAAACGATGTTAGTAAAACATTTCAAGGAAAAAAACAAAAACATTTTGCGACATGACTGCTGCACCCAGCTAATACTCTGCAGCAGTGGTTTAAGGCGCGTCCCCGAGCAAAACGCAGCGCTAGCCGTTTTTTGTGCAGTTTTTGGAGCTATCTACTCTTTATCCAAAAGAAATTTATCAACTAATAAAAAATTCATTAAATTTCTACATAATCTTGGCTTCAAAATGGTAGATTTTATTTTTTATTACAAAGTATAATGTTTAAGTAATCTCCTCACAACGAAACCACAGAAATGAGAAAAAAATACTGAAAGCATGCATCTTCTCGAAAACTAACGATTATTTTGTTTTTGTACTTGCACTAATGGATAGGCAATTTAATTATGAACATTTTGGTAGAAGTATTTTTTTCAAACGACCAAAATTAGATTTTATAACGATTTTATTCAACATTCTGAGCGTATTCGCTATTGCATCTCTTGCGCTGTTATTGAGGGAAAAAAGGCTCAATGTTATTTGCTCAGGGTACGGCCTTAAAAACGCAAAATCTAGCCTGCTTGCTACCATTACAGGATGCTGTTGGTGCTGCCCAAGAGATCTAAAAAGGGCACTTTAGTAGAATCATAATAGGATCAAAATATTTATCGTACAATAATCTGCCAAATTTTATTTACATCTTTATCGCAAAAGAATTAGGTTCAAGATTGATTGGGAACATTTTACAGTTTCTAAAGTGGCCGTTTTAGAACCACCGCTTCCTGTTAACCCAGGAGGGGTTAGGAGGGTACCTTGTTATAGATATAAAAAAAAAATCGGTACGGTTTTTCAACCCTCAAATATCTCACAACATCGACTTAATCAAAAAGCAATATCGAAAGTTGAAGTCGATAATTTAAAAAGTTAATAAAGTTAGTTATGTCAACAGCGAGGAATTTTCTTCTAATAATTTATTCGTATCGATGGAGTGAGCTGGCCGGGTCGGAAAGTAAATCGATAGCGGTTAGAAGTTCCAACGTCGATCGACTTGGCTCTGGTTTATGTTTGTGAGTCCCGTACGGTATATCGAATTACGCTTGAACGATATAACTGTCTACAGAAAGCATGGTTCACCGACGAACGGTAATACGAAAAAACTATTAGTCGATACCATTATTCAGCGACAGCACGTTTCGCCGAATAACGCTACATAGAATGAATGGTTGGCCGACACCAAGATTCGCCGATTTCATGGTTCGCCGGAACACGCTTGAACGAAATAATCTTTTATCGAAAGCAATTTGCATCGAAAGCACCTTTTCTTACACCGCCGATCCAAAATCCACTGACCACATAGATATCCTTGGACATTTCACACAACGCCATATATAGTCCCAAGCTAAGCAACCTAATGCTTGTGTTATGGTAACGAGATGGCTGATAAACTACTTATATATATATATTTTTTTTTTGTAAATACATACATATTATAGATAGAAAAACACCCAGACTCGGAACAAATACATGTAGGTCGTACAAATATTTGTTCCGCGCGGGAATCGAACCCGCGACATGCTGCGCAGCAGTCAATCGCTCAACCACTGCGCCAACCGTGTCGTCAAAAAGATGATGGGAATGAGATGGTGGGAACAATAGTGGATTTTTGCTCAGAATTTACTTCGTCCCTGGGCCAGATTTTTTTTTAAATAATCCAGATACATAATACTTATTGAACCATTGTGCCAATCCTTCGGCTTCAGTTGGATTATTTACAAAAAAAAACTGGCCCAGGGACGAAGTTAATTCTGAGCAAAAATCCACCATTGTTCCCACCAGCTATGTGGTCAGTGTCTAATCGTACTTATTCTATTCCGAAAACACAAAATGCTCTGGAATCATGGCATAACCGGTGGAACACACTTTTAAATCGCAAGAAGTGGAATATCTTCAACACTATTAAGAAGTTTGCTAATGAAAAAAAATATACCGACTGCGAAATCGAGCGCATCACTGCATCTGAGCCAATGCCAAAGCGTCGTCGTTCGTCGCAGATTGAATATGAAAAGAGACTAGAAAAGCACTTGTCCCAAAAGAGTGAGATGAGCATAGAAACCTTCTTAGGTGGGCTAGCTCACATCATGTACATTAAAAATCATTAATATACTTATCATATAACTGGTGGTAATTTGTTTTTTTTTTTTTTTTTCAAAATTGATTGTTTACAAACATGTTTCTTATGATTGCGCAGTTTTGCAACCTTTATTTTTGTTATTTACCATTTAATTATAAAAATAATCAAATTTGCTGTTTTATTATTTTCTTTACATTCATTTTCATTGAATTACTAAGGTAAATGCATGGAAATAGCAGTTAATGCAATTTAATCGATGTCTGTCAAAATTTTATGAGCGAGAAACTAAAGACAATTATTTTGGATCGGTGGTGTAAGAAAAGGTGCTTTCGATGCAAATTGCTTTCGATAAAAGATTATTTCGTTCAAGCGTGTTCCGGCGAACCATGAAATCGGCGAATCTTGGTGTCGGCCAACCATTCATTCTATGTAGCGTTATTCGGCGAAACGTGCTGTCGCTGAATAATGGTATCGACTAATAGTTTTTTCGTATTACCGTTCGTCGGTGAACCATGCTTTCTGTAGACAGTTATATCGTTCAAGCGTAATTCGATATACCGTACGGGACTCTATGTTTGTACCTGCGTTCAAGGAATTGTGAATGCAGTTTGAGTGATTAGTATTAGAAAGAAAAGTGTTTTGTTTATAAAAAAGGTGTGTTTAGGTAAATATGTAATATACTAAGAAAACAAGAAAGTCATTTTTAATAGTGATATCATCATCTGCCTAGCCTTTTCTCCGCTATATTGGGTTCAGTTTCCAGTCAAACCGGATTCAGTTGAATTAAAGTATTTTACGCAGAGCGGCTGCCTACCAGACCTCCACAATCCATTAAGTGGGTAACACGGTACTCATGGCAAGACTAGCGTCAGATTTTCTAGTTTCTGACTATCCGTAACGACTGCCAAAGATCTCCAAATGACAGCCGGGACCACTTCTTAACGTGCTTTCCGAGCCACGGATGAAACTCGGTATGTTAAGATAGTCACCCATCCACAGACCAACCTCGGCAAGCGTTGCTTAGCCTTGAAGATCGACCTGTGCGGCAGTTATTATTTAGCCACGAGCTTCTCCTCTATAATTAATAGTGATAAATGTTACTTAATTAGAGAACGACTTGTTTCAGTAAAAAATAGGACCATGACCTGAAAATTGGGACTATTGAAAATTGAGTTAAGAACTATTTAGGATAATATGTTCTAAATATTACCTACCATTTTATAAGGAGGATCCATGAAATGTTTGTATACAAGACACATTAACTTGAGCCCTGTTTGAAGTGAGTAAATGGCCACCATTGCAATAACTGACGTATGAAAAAAATGTAAGTTGAAAATAATGGATCGTTCCATTATTTGAATTAAAATTTAATACTTAAATTGGGAATAAGAGAGTTCTCCCAGTAACTCTCAATTTAAAAAGCTAACAAATAAATGTAAAGACATCATAATAATCTAAAAATCAAGTTCAATACCTTTACAAAACATTTGAAAGAAGCAGACGTAAACAAACTGATGTCTATAAAAAGTAAAAAAGAAAATAAATCTCAAGTTACTGCAAAACCTTTTAAATTGAAGTATTGAGAAAAACAAAGTACGAAGTACTCGGCGCCTTTACGCTGGACAAGTTCAAATTAGTTGACAACAAAATTCACTCAGCGAAAGAAGGTATTTATACGCACATGGATAATATATTTTTATTAATAGCTACCACGCCTTCGTAAATAATTTGGCGAAAATTGGCCTAAAGTGTGTGTTAAATTAGAATTTGTTTACCTGCTTTAAATAGCTGGACTTTATTTTGCCAAAAAATCTTCTCGTACTCACCATGGTGTAGACGTCGTAATCAATAGATATATATTTTTTTACAACTACATAAATGAATTTTGCGGTTAACCTCATTTTGGGAATTTGTGTTTTGCATTTATATTAATTGATTTTACAATACAAAAGAAACCCGAATCGCCAAAACTCATGCTTAGCGGGGTGCAAGAATAAGTTATTTGAGGTTGATTTTTCACTTTTATTTTAGGGATATTTTTTTGTGAATTTTGTCAAAAAGCGTTTTTTTAAATAGACGTTTGAAAGTCGGTACTTACCCAAAAAAACAAGGCTACCTTAAAATTAATCCCAAGGAACCCACAAAGTCCTCCAAATTTTTTATCAATAAAGCTATTTCCACTAAAGTAAAAATCACAACCAAGTCTAATTAAAAACAGAACTCACCAGGATTCCAACAATAAAAAAAACCTTTTGAATGAAAATATCGAAGATAAAATAGGTACCTATTCAGGTTGCATGTCATTTATTTGTACGGACCGTACAATTTTCATTACGGAAGAATACAAACCGTAGGATTTTCATTAAGCCCTCAAAGTTTTTTTAATGCTTCGTTGAACAGAATCGAAATGTGAATGAAGCCTGAAATGTGATCTGAAATTCCCTTCGGTGGCTGTACTAAAATAACTGCGTATTTAATGGTATTTTCAGAGCTGGGATTTAAATTCCATTCCAATTTGATCTAATAATAGGGAATATGCATGAAAAAAGTATTTATGATCTGAACAGTTTATCTAAAAGTATTGGAAAATATAATACTAACAGTGAAATTAGAATCTAAATTGTTGGAAAAACGAACGAGATACAATTATTTTAAACAAATATATCTGTCCCTCTCGCGAAAACGCTGTTTTCTATGGCAGCTGTATAGTCGTCGTGTAATTTGACGTCACATTACGTATCGGACTTCTCTTTCTAACTGTAGTCTTTGAAGCTTTATAACTTAATAAATAATGAAAGTATTTAAAAAATAATTTCATGATTGTTTACTAGAGCTAATAAATATTTTATTTTGAAAATAAAAAAATCGCATGCATATTCCCTATTATTTGGTGCGTTAGTTGGTAGGTATTTATAGCGTCATTGTATGTTTGATGCCATTGGAGTTATTGGAGTATTATCATGCGATAATTTTAGTAACCAATACCCAGTATTAACCCAGTTGTATATGTATATGTCCCTTGGTGCCTATATATATTGGCCTAACTCAAATCTGTCTCCTGCTTAATATGGAGGGAAGTGGAAATTATATTTATTGCTTCCTACTCCTCCGCTGTACTCTTCTGATTAATTTCGATGCGGGATCCAAGACAGTTGAATCGTTTCTCCGGGACTCGTCGGGCTTCATTAGCTCGGCGTTTTTCTGGTGGTCGTGACTGTTGATTCTGGCTTTCAGGAGTTGCAGTGGTTGGGAATGTGTGGCGGGCTTGTCCCAAAAAAAAAAATACCCAGTATTAAAATGTATTACAAAAAAAACACTACAAAGTAAAAAATAACTTTAATTTCGGAAGTCGGTGTTTTTGTTAGTTTCTTCGTATTTTGACACCGACTTCCGAAATTAAAGTTATTTTAAAAGTTTTTTTTGTTTGGATTTTTTTTGTAAAAAGTTTTTTATTTTTCACTTTTTAGTGGTACCCCACACCTAACAACACCACTGCAAAATCGCAAAATACGCAATTTCGATTACTTGGATGACATAAAACCATTATCCAAGTAGAGGAATCCAGCTATTTCGATTTAAAATCCAAAGTTCGTAACCGATTTTGATAAAATTTAAATGGTACCTGCAAGTATATCCTTTCAGATAAAACTTAAGAATTTTTCAAATCGCTTCATAATTGTTGGAGTTATGAGGTAACAAACATAAAAAAAAAATACAACCGATTTGAGAACCTCCTCCTTTTTGGGAAGTCGGTTAAATAGTGTGACTAACACGACTTTCTTTTATATTTATATAGATATACCTACTTTGTTGTACACCTCATAGCAAGCACAGAAAAAACGTTTGGATGGACTGAACGAAAGAAGTTAGATTTAGACATAACTTAAGACTGGCTGCCTCATTTATCCGACACAATTTCAACTATTTCAAGCACACTAATTGAGCAAAGAATTTAGGACCGAAATTAGTCCCTATCTTGCCGGGGCACGTCTTGACCAGACCATTGTTAGCCCTTAGCCCGTAGGGCCAGTACAGTCTAGAGAATGGAAGGCATTGTCTGACACTACAATATGGGACTATCTCCTGTATTGTGTGCTGTGCCCGCATGGTTTGAGTTTAGCACGTATGGTAGTTGGTGTAATGTGAAATATATTTAAAATGGTGTAGCATTTGGACAAGATCTGTTTGCTTTCGTAGAGCATGTAAAATTATGTAGATTTGTTTGTTAATAAAATATAAGAAAAATACATTTTCGATTCCCTATACTTTAATATTATACGGCTGAAGAGTTTGTTTGTTTGTTTGTTTGCTTGAACGCGCTGATCTCAGGAACTACTGGCCCGATTTGAAAAAATCTTTCAGTGTTAGAAAGCCCGTTTATCGAGGAATGCTATATATATCATCATGCTAAGACAAAAAGGAGAGGAACATTAATGGAAAATGTGACGCAGACGAAGTTGTTGTAACAACTAATGAAAATGTGAAGTAGGTAGACAACGTTGCACGGGTCAGCTAGTTTCAAATAAAGAGTCAACTTGACAATTAAAATCAATATGTAATCTGGCTGGCTTTTCCCAGCTACATATGTTGGGGACTGGGTTCGACTTCCAGTCAAAGAAGCCGTTGTAGTTGAATGCCAGTAGATATTTTCACATGGAGTACTTAAGACCTCAGTAATTGAGTTGCACAGCCTCCGTGGTCGAGTGGTTTAGGCGCTTGCATTGTGATCTGATGGTCTTGTGTTCGATTCCCACGGGAAGCATATTTCTTGAAGTTGTTTCCAGTTTGGCTAGGACATTACAGGCTTGAATCACCTGATTGTCTGATAAAAAGATGATTCCATGCTTCGGAGGCAGTTATAAGCCGGTGGTCCCGGCCGCCAAATGACGTTCGTCAAATAAACCGTGTCAGAGACCCTTGAGGCGGTATAAAAACTCTGATACTAGGATGTGTGGGGTCGTTAGACCTTAATTTATTTATTTAAACTTTATGTACAACAGTGTTACATGGGCGGACTTAAGGCAACAATGCATTCTCTACCAGTCAACCACACGACTCAATGTCCACACGAAAAGAAGAAGATAGTCTCCATTAGTGCTTTCGGGGTTCTGACTAAACCGCAACAACCGCGGGGGCCGAGTCACCCGCGTCCGTAGGAGAATACCCTTCAGCGAACCCCTACACGTGGTCCCCAGGTGGTGCTAAACAAGTGACACTAACCGCCTCCGTGGTCTAGTGGTTATACCACCTGATTCAGACCCAGAGGTCCCGGGTTCGATTCCCAGCGGGGGCAAATTTTTTGCTCGGTTTGGTTGGTGGTAGGACTTGTTCTAAGTCTGCCTGGCAAACTACCACCATCATGTCTAAGTCTGTCGCCATAACAACAATGTTAACAGCATTGTTGTGTTCCGGCAGTTAGAGGTATGATAGCCAGTGCCTCTGTGTTAGAGGATTCCAGGTAAAGCTCGCTTCCATCTTCGGCCTAATCATCACTTTCCATCAGGTGAGATTTGGGCAAAGAGTTTACCCGTTTTGAATATAATAAAAAAAAAGAAAGCAGAATTACATCTCATCTTCGCCTAGCTTTTTCCCAACTATATAGGGATTGGCTTCCAGTCAAACCGGGTTTAGCTGAGTACCAGTATTTTAGAGCGGCTGCCTACCAGACCACCACAACCCATTAACTGGGTAAACACGGCACTTCATGGCAGGACTGCAGTCAGATTAACTGGCTTCTGACTATCCGTAACAACTGCCAAAGAGCTACAAATGACAGCCGGGACCAGCGGCTTAACGTGCTTTCCGAGGCACGGAGGAAACTCGGTATGTTGAGATGGTCATCCATCCACAGACCAACCATGGCAAGCGTTGCTTAACCTTGAGGATCGACCCGTGCGGCTTTTTATTATATAGCCACGACCTCCTCACAAGCAGAATTACCGTTGTCAATAATTTAACACTTCCGAGAATATTCTAGTTTGTAAGACCTAACTCAATTTAATATTCATGTAAACGAACCTCCCATACATTATCGTGTTATCACTTGATTGAAATCGATTTTCAATTAGTATTTGATATGGGTTTGATGGCACTTTGTTTGCAAATTGTTATTTAGGTCTGTAGGATAGGTATGTAAGTCAAAAATGCATGAGGCTTTTTTGCGAGACATTTAAGGCGTTTGTATCAGAAAACACGTGAAGTCCTTGCCGACATTTGTAGATCTTTGGCAGTTTTTTTTTTTTACAAAATGGCGAAACTCTTGGCCCAAATCTCACCTGATGGAAAGTGATGATTAGGCCGAAGATGGAAGCGAGTTTCACCCGGAATCCTCTAACACAGAGGAACTGGCTATCATACCTGCTTGTGTCAAAAGAAGAAAAAATATCGGACCGCAAAAAAAGACTAACTGAATAAGTTCTGCCATTCTCAATATTTTTATTTTATTTTATGTTGAGTCTGTACTGTTCCACTGCAAGGAAAAGACCTCCCATTCCTCTTTTTACTTTCGCCGGTCTTCTGTCATTTCGGGCCACTCCATTGAGAAGGAGTTCAGCTCATCTCGCCATCTCTTTCTGGGCCTGTCCAGTTGTCTTTACCTTGCGTTACGGAGTTACATTTTGGGTAGGTAATTGTATACTCTTATTTAAAGGGATTAATTGAAATCAGTCGAAGTAGAAAAAAATTGGGATAGTCATGTTGTGAAAAAATACGAGTCACCTTTCAAAATTTAAATTTAAACTCTGAAGTGATTTTTATTTCGAAGTCGATTGTATTTTTTTATAAAAAGATTTTTTTACTTGGTAGTGCTTCGTTTGGAAGTCGGTCATATATAATGTATAATAATTTAAATATTATATATTTATATATAAAAAAGAAATATATTTTTAAGTTTGAAGTGGTAGACGATGTCTTCGTCACGCAGAAATTTAAATAAATAAAATAAAAACGATTGAGCCAAAGTAAAAAATAATTCACATTTTTTTTTACGGGACCAAATCACAAGTATAGCCGTCATCGAACTAAAAAAGAATCACAGAAATCAGATCATAAACTTGAGAGTAATCAGTGTACATACATTAAAAACAATACCAACAGAATTTTTGGAAGCCGGTTAAAAACATTACACCCCCTTTGGAGCAGTTGAGCACAAATATTTTGTACGTCTTCCGTATTTTCTTCAACCGAATTAAACATGTGTGATTCCGAAGGCCTTGCTTGACTTCCTTACACCAAATTTTCACATCAAAAGAAACCAATTTCTTACGTTATACACACACACGTATGATGATTATGTTTTCTGTGACCCAAATGAAGTGTAACCCAGATTTTGAGGGTGAAGTAAGAGCTTTCCAATGTGTAAAACGTAATTCCAATTCGTAAGAAAACTGAAGTACGTTCGGTCATATTATTTTTTTCCTTTAGATGAGAATTCATCAAATGACTCTTCCCGCACTGGGCGAAGTAGAAGGGAGTGTCTTACTGACTTAAACCCATCCGTGTTCCTCCTAGTGCCCTTTGCGTTCCAGGGCTGCGGTGACTCTTTCGAATAAATTTCGCAACCCCGGCAGGCACTGGCCCTAGCGGGCCCCGTTTAGTCATAGTCTTACAAGTATGTTTATGGCGCCTTTAGTACCTTATGAGTGTTTCAGAATTGTATGACTCTGAAACTTACACTTGTGATTGAAATTTGTGTTAAAACAATATTGCCCAAACTAATGCCAAACTCATTGCAGGGAGAATGGATGTAGATTCTTCATTCATGGAGCATTGGACAAGACTACATGTACGGGTGGAGCGGTCCTGATCCAATGTTTCTATTGTTTTGTGTTGTTTGTTGTTTGTTTTGTTGTTTGTTGTTGTTGTAATTTATGTTTTGTATATTTTATGGATGGTTGCAATTGCTAAATGTGTTTGTAATTATCTGAAATAAAATAAATTGAATTGAATTGAATTGAATGCCTCATATTCTTAATATTTCAACTATGGTGTTTTTAAAATATTCTTATGATTAAAAGGTATAACTTATTGATATTTTGTATTGTTCTGTTTGTTAAAAATTCCTGACTATTCTACGATATAACTAGCGATCACAGACAACGAACATACCCGAAGCTAGCCGAATGTCGCACGACACTGGCGAACAAAAACAGTTGGCCGAAACCTCGTTTTCATAACGTGGTTTTTTGAACCTAGTTTATTCGGCCTCATCTAGTTTAAAATATCCAAAAATGATTGATATGTAAAAGTGTTACACCTACTTACAAATTAAATATAATTTATCATTATCATATATCCAAAACTTAAAACTCAAGCTTTTATTTCAAACCATTTTACAGGCACTTTTGAATAGTCAATGTCGGTAGGTCCAAAAAGATGAAGCTATTGGCACGTTCCAAAGCGTGGCTCTATGGAGAAGAACGTGCAAGAAACTGCCCGGACACTCTTTTAAAAATAATAAATTGTTACAAAGTTTTGTTGCATCGCGTTGAAATTATACATATATGTGAGAACGATGTAAAAGTCGAGCATGATAAATACGTCCGGAATAAAAACGAACAATTAATAGAAATAATTAAAATAAACCATAGCAGCAGAGAAATGACCAGTCCCAACCGACGGCGCCCGTTTACGAACATGACTCATGCGCCAGGCCCACTCGTTTCAACCATTTTGAATGGAGCCAAATAATGATCCAACGCATACGCCACCACAGCTAGGCTTTTGAGTGAGCATGACACTCCCAAACGCCAGAGTACTTGAGTATATACAATGCAAATTTTGCTACTAGCCTTCTTAAAATAATTGATTCTTCCTTAAAATAACTGATTTCGACAGTCCATACAGAGTAGTATTAAATTTATTAGACTTCACAATGAATAGCATAAGAGTCATTTACCCCTAACAGAGGCAGTGAGCCAAGCCATGATCAGGAACTATAGCAGTGTGAATTAGTCATAATCCTATTAGTTGTCAGTTGGCTCCAGTATGGAAACCACAGAGTAAGGAAAGTTCCGACGGAGGCCAGTGGAGACGACATTCATCCATACTCAATATTATGAAATCCAAAATGTTTATTTATTTGTTAAAGTTTCACGCTTAAACATGTGAAATATAGCACTCGGTTGGACCAAGCAGAAGTTTCTATCTTCTAATATATATAAAAATGAATTGCTGTTCTTTAGTCTCGCTAAAACTCAAGAACGGCTCGACCGATTTTGCTAATTCTTTTTTTGTTGTGTTTGTTACTGTCAGGAGAAGGTTCATATGAATGAAAAAAAATTAAAAAATGTAGTTGATGGGAGCGAAGCCGCGGGGCACAGCAAGTAAGTACTTAATAATAAAATAAATTCGAAAGCAAGACTGTTTGTCAAGTTTTGACAATCCCGACTCTTGCAGTGGTCGCTAGTTGTTTCGTAGCTCTGTGGCAGAAACAGCTGAAACCCTCTCAAATCTGCTTCCATCAGAGTTGAGTGCAGACTGACATTATTTGGTTTGGTAGACTTTTGTTTAGTTATCGTAAAGGACATCTGCCCTTTTAGGGATTAAAGTAAGTCTAGAATGGTATTACATTTTAAATATTTCCATAGGCAACCTTTCTATCTACACAAATATAATAAAGCTTAAGAGGGCTTTCACATTTTTTCTTGAATTTTAGCGTTTTATTCGAATTTTGATGTGTGATTTTGCTTTAGATATAGCCTTAAAAAAAAAAACAAAAATATGCCTAAGATAGTTTGATTATTTATCTTGGGAGTGTTCTAAATAAATATTTCAATTTGTTCACGTACATCAGTAAAATCCTTGACTCCGCAAAGGATGTTTCACAAAACGTTGCTTTAGGGTATCTTTTGATACCTTGGTACACCGAAGATATTATAATTTAATCATTTTATAAAAATGTCCACGGTACAACTGTATCTTATACTTTGGAATGTTTAAATCAATTTATTACGTTTCATACAGTAATACATCAAAAATAATTCTGTAAAACTGAGAGTTATTGACAATTTTCCTTAGGAAACTATAATTTTTATCTATGAAATTATAATCAAAATTCAAATAAAAAATATTTAATAATTAAGGTGGCATTGCTATATTGCTTGAAAAAAAAATTGGTCTAATTAAAAGTAAAGTAAATATTTTTAAATAATGGTCGAAAATCAATATAATCTTGTGACGCGCGGTATTCAACTTTAGTCAACCTGAGCTATTCCTGAGATATTGTAAAAGCGCTTTGACAAAACTGTCTTAGGCGTATTTTTAGTTTTTTTAAGGCTATATCTATCGCAAAATCATCAAAAGCAAAATCACACATCAAAATTCGAATAAAACGCTAAAATTCAAGAAAAAATGTGAAAGCGCTCTTAAGAGTTTGTTTGTTTGAACGCGGTAATATTTGGAACGACCTGTCGGATTTGGAAAATTCTTATTGTATTCGATAGCTACATTCATGAGTAAGGCTACAGGCTATACGGGAGCCCGCGACTTCGTTTCCACATATTCTCTTATTTCCTGTCCCGTAGGAATATCGGGAAATCCACTTTGTGCTCCCTTGCGGAAGATAAGGAAGCTACATGCCTTCAGCTTTCTACGACCGGTAGTTTTGGCTGTGCGTTGTCAGTCTGCCAGTCAGTGACTAAATCAGTAAGTAATGGAAGAATCTATACTAATATTATAAAGCTGAAGAGTTTGTTTGTTTGCTTGCTTGAACGTGTTAATCTCAGGAACTACGGGTCCGATTTGAAAAAATCTTTCAGTTTTAGATAGCCCATTTATCGAGGAAGGTTATATCATCACGCTCAGACAAATAGGAGCGGAAAATTAATGGAAAATGTTACGCAGACGCAGTTGCGCGGGTCAGCTAGTTTATATAAATATTGATTGACTAGCTGTCCCCCGCGGCTTCGATCCCGTCAACTGGCTACCCTACCTACCCATTTTTTTTTTGCTTTAAAACCTTCCCTGTATTCCGGCGAATTAAACAAAAAAATAATGACCGAAATCGGCCCAGCTGTTCTCGAGTTTTAGCGAGACTAACGAACAGCAATTCATTTTTATATATAAGAGAAAGATGATACGATAAAGCTACGAATATCATACTATCTGACTCGATTCCCTACGTGTATCGTAAGCTGAGTTATAATCATTTTTCCCACCAAAATAAACGTATAGTCCCCTAGGGAAATGTCGTTATTATGATGAAAACACGTGGCTTTTAGCTATCACGTCCTTCGGTTCACCACTGAAAATAGAAAAATAAGAATATTGAACGGTTCCGACCCACCTTTTCGAAAACAAAAATGTTCCGTCTCACAAGAAAAAAATGTTATTCTATGTATTGAATACGCACCGAGAGTTCCGTTTGAATAAATGTTCAGCCTTGAGCGATTGATACGTTTAGTGGGTCAATCATTTTGTACCTGGCATCCCCAATACCAATGATTCTGTGTTTACTAAAGCCATTTTATAATTTGAAAATTTCAATACCGTGAATTTTGTCAGTACTTTTAATTTTATTAGTTTTTTTTACTGTATTTTTATTAAAAGAGGAATGTCTCTAATTAGTTTTTTTTTTTTATTGTGTATTTTAATTATTTACAGATCTAATTTTTTAAATAGCTTTTGTTCGTAGTTATGCTTGCGATAAAATAATAGCCGTCTTCAGGGTCTCTATCTATCTCTGTAACAAAGTTTATCAAAATTGGTTCGGCAATTTAAGCGTGACACCTGCCAGGGTTGCGGAATTTGTTCGAAAGAATCACCGCGGCCCTGGAACGCAAAAGGCACTAGAAGGAACACGGATGGGTTTTAGTTAGTAAGAGTCTGACACGCCCGTCTGCTCCGCCCAGAGCGGGAGGAGTCATTTGATGACGTGCCATCCTTAAAAAAAAGTATTATCTATCTCTGGAACAATATCTATTAATATATTATGGTTTGGCTATTTAGGCGACTTCCTAACTTACGTTCGTATTTGTAATCAAAGTCAGAATTAGGAAGTTAGGATAAATTGCAATAGGAGAAAAAAATACGTATACATTTTTTTCCAGATGCTCATTCAATTTATACCTCCCTATAACCCTAGTAAACTTGTACCAACAGATAGGCACGTCCTTAAAACCTTCTTCGCGAAACACTAATTAATGTAGTTCAAGGCTCTCTAAGATCTGTCTGCCTCGCGTACAAAGCAATGTGATCACTCCAGCTAAGACATTACTTCAGTCAATTTAATTCTACTTGTATTAAGAGTGTGTATTCCGCCCACTAGCGCCGCCAATAGTTTTTTATATATTGTGGTAAATTTAAGACACGTAGATAAAAAACCGCTCGTAGTGCACTGAAGAAATGTATCTATTATTTTTTGACAGCTATTTTTAATACATAACTCATGGTTAAATAGCCAAAACGGCAATTATTGCTAAAAGTGGCCACTTTTAGCAAAAATATCGACTTTGGCAACTATTTATGTTCTAAAGTACAAAACTTAACTCTCAAAACATAATAAATACATTTCTTCAGTGCACTACAGAGCGGTTTTTTATCTACGTGTCTTAAATTTACCACAAATAATAAAAAACGATTGGCGGCGCTAGTGGACGGAATACACGCTCTTAAGCTATTTAGTCATCTTTTATAGACAAAGCGTTTCATTCTGTTATAGTCTTAGAAGGTACTAAAGAACAGTGCCCACTTCCCATACATTTAAAAACCTGATAATGAAAGTACATGTATAGTTATAAGGTATAGTAGAAAGACTACCTTTAAGTTTAGAAAATAACGTCCAACAGTCATTTTTACGATTTAAACGCCACGAATTCCAAAAAATACGTTGCAGTTTATGCAAAGTATACGTCGACTTTTTGGTATAAGCGGCATTGTCAAGAGGTTTACAACGGTATGGTAAGCAAAGGTCGTCAGATGAGGAAGATATCGAGGTCCAGGGGCGGTAAACATGGTCATAAAAAGAAGAAACTCACACAAAATGGCACAATACACAACGAAACGCAAGCACAACAACCACAGAGTATTTTTATACAACAACGAAGGACTGCGCTAATGTCAATTGCAGAGCTGTCAAATGTCAAAACAAAGATCCATTTCACTCGTGCGATCTCAATTATATGCTGCGTGATTAATTTATTTAATTATTATGTTATTTTTAAGTAGCCTTCATTATAAAAAGACTAATAAAAATACTTTTTGATAAAATAAAACGTAATATAATGAATAAAACTCTGAAACAGAGTTGAATAAAGTCAAGTATCAGTGTGTAAAATGGAACGTCGTAAAAAAGGCTATTTGAGATGCGTTCAAAACATTGTAATACGTTAACCCTTGAGGTAGAATAAACATAAAGAAAAACTAAAAAATATGTTTTACCTGCGTTTCTTTTAACATTGTGATAAGCGTATCTAATATACAATTCAATAAGCTGAATTTTAAGATTTATTTCATTTCTATACAAAGTCAGGTCAAAAATGGGCATTCTTCTTTGAATTTCAGTGTGCCAATTCTACTAAGTTTCACATTCGCATCTCAATCGCAAACTGTCAAAAATGTATGAAAATTAAGAATTGTTTGACAGTTTGCGATTGACATGCGAATGCGAAAGTTGTTTAAAAATTCGTAGAATTGGCCCTCTGGATGTTTCCTAGTCATTCACGCCTCAACGGTTCAACGAATTTAAACGTCATTTGGCCATGATCTCAATTAAATACGTATGATACATAACTGCAAATTAAAGTAATGCTTCTCATGTTCTATAATGATGTTACTTGGATAAATAAGTTTAAATGAAAAATATAGTAGGTACCTACATACATTTAAGACTGTTTTCTTTTTTTCTTTAAAATCCATCCAAAGGTTGTCTTTAAAAGAGCGCTCGAACGTAATGTTTTCAAACAACCAATGTAATGTTTTCTTATTAATCTTTTTTTATCTGTAACTTAAACTGGCTGCGTACACGGTATTGTTTCCTGATAAGTAGTTCAGAATCGGAGTCCTAAATGTTTGCCTTACAAACAAAATGTTCAACTCGGCACTCACGTTTCTTTATTTTCCGAATGATGAAAAAACTTCAAAAAATTTATATCGGAAAAACAAACAGGAAATTGTGCATATTATGCGGCCAGCCTTATATGGCGTACATAATAGAGAATATTCTATTTTAAGCAGCTTCTTTGCGGTAACTAGAAAAACCAATTTTATTCATAGAATGCTTCCACATTTTGAATTTGAATTTGGAACTTCAACGGTTCCATTTTTCAACCCACCGGTGGAATCCTAAATGTGTAACATCTAAAGGAAGATGGCATTCAGTGGAAATCTCTGGAGCCATTTCCATTATCCTGTGGCACGGGAACCCGACGTCATATTGACACATTTGCGCTGAGGGTTTGCGGTTCTCACGAGATATTTTTAGCTGAATTTTTGCGAAGTTTAGCCTTGAACTTTGCGTGGCATTTTAGTGAAATAATAGTTTTTTAGATCTGTATCTTTTTGAGTGTTCACGTTTATAAATGCTGTCATTCGTTATTATATAAAAAATTGAGTTATGAAATAAACTCTGACTTGTCAATACTGACATAGCACTCTCTGAACACTTCACGTAAATTTTCCATTAAGAGGCCCTCCATTATTAATGATGTGTTTAATATGACTTAAATTAATTCTTAGCTATAAATTTTGTAGTCATTATCGTTTTCATCCACAGCCTCTTTCTTGAGCGAATCCCCTTGTATCTGCTCCAGCTTCAATCAGGTTTTGTCCGCAATGGCAACAATATCGTCTGCACATTTCTCACTGACGACCGACACTGCTTCTTCCAGTCTGCGGATGCCAGTCAGCCACAGCCTTACTTTTATAGTATCTTATTCTGATACGACATCTGATCTGCCTAGCCTTTTCACAACTAAATTGGGATCGGCTTACAATCAAACCGGATTCAGCTGAACACCAGTATTTTACGTTGAGCGGCTGCCTACCAGACCTCCACAACCCATTAACTGGGTAACACGGTACTCCTTGGCAATACTGGAGTCAGATTTTCTAGCTTCAGACTATCCGTAATCACCTGCCAAATATCTCCAAATGACAGCCGGGACCAACAGCTTAACGTGTTTTCCGAGGCACGGAGGAAACCCGGTATGTTAAGATGGTCACCCATCCACAGACTAACCTCGGCAAGAGTTGCTTAACTTTGTAATCAACCTGTGCAGCTGTTATTAATTAGCCACAAGCTCTTTAATCTGAAACAACAAAACATTAAATTACTGACAGTTAAATTCGGAAAACTGGTACAATATTTCGTTCTTTGCTCATCATCCGTCTCTCTTTAATGCCTAGTTTTACTCGTTAGGCTAATTTCCACAACCAAAAGGTTTCCTAATCTCCAACAAAGATCTCTTTTCTTTCAGCATTCTTCGAAGCGCTTGTAAGCGATGAAGTCCGCGATAAAAACCGAAACAGGACAAAAGCGTGGTCTCATGATCATTAATGTCTTTGAAAGGTCACGGAAAATCAATGGAAGGCCAAGTTCAAGGTGTAGTTTAGTAGGCTGTTGAAGCTTTTGTTAAAATTTTGTGTTTTACATGTCAAATAATGTCTAATTTCTGATTCTTCTGAGGAAGGATTCAATCTATACTAATATTATAAAGCTGAAGAGCTTGTCTCTTTGTTTGTTTGATCGCGCTAATCTCAGGAACTACTGGTCCAATTAGAAAAAATATTTCAGTGTTAGATAGCGCATTTATCGAGAAAGGCTATAGGCTTTATAATAAATATAGCCTATATCATCACGCTAAGACAAAAATGAGCGGAAAATTAATGGAAAATGTGACGCAGAATACGAGAATAATTTTACAACTTCGTCTTTTTATGTGCCTTTTTATTTAGCGTCTGCCAATGGCGCGGGTTTCGGCCCCATGATCGTTAGAAATTTAATTCCCAGGAAACCGTACACCAGGGATGAAAAAGTATTTGATTATTGCCCATGTAATATAGCAGAACTATCCACATACCCAGTTTCATCCAAATCCGTTCAGCCGTTAATGCATGAAGAGGTAACAAACAGTTAAACGGATTGTAGCACTGCACTGGCATGTCATTCCATACGGAATATTAGAAATATCTATGTTTGCCTCTTTATTATATTATTGATTTATTATAGGCTCTCACCAAGTATTGCATTTTATAAAACCAGGAAAGCACATGCACAAATAAAAAACACCCCAGGTCGTATTGCGGAGTGCATTCGTCCATTTTGTGTTCCGAACGCGGGAATTTAATGGCAGGTCGACCATGTTTTTTCTTTTTTTATTTTGTGCCAGTATGTGGGGCATAGACTAGGACATGAAGGCAGGTAATTGAGTCTGGCTGGATAATGGAGCCTCTTTTTTCTCGAGAGGGATATTAAAATTCATCGTTAGATTTTTCTTTCCCGTCGAGGACCATGGTTATTGTTAAAAAATACGTTTTTGCTCATTAGCGATGAAGGACCGTGGCTTTTTAACATTTTATGTACTTTATTTACTTTACTTTATATTATTTTACGATGAAATTTAAAAATAAGGTTTTAGTGACTACAATTACTGTTTTGACGGAATAATTACTGCCAGTCGATTCTGTCGACATATCACCGTGATCACTTGGTGGAGTGAACGATAAGTGAGCTGTCATGCCATCGTTTTTGTATGGTTTGACAGCTCACTTGTCGTTCACTTCGCCTAAGTGTTCACATCGACATGTTTACAGAATCGCACTGCATTATCTTTAGTAAGGCGTAATAACTACAAACACTGTAGATTTAAATTGACCGTTCCGTTAGGAACGAAAAATGTTTTTTCTTTAACAGTTCGTCGAAAGATTCCTGGAAAATTTGTATGTGTCTGAGTATCAACAACTTTGAGCTACTAAGAAAACTTTGAGCTTAAATCTTTTGATGATCTACTTAGTGCTGAAAAAATCAGCAACTCGTTTCCAAGCTGTACCTAAGCTCAGCCCAAATGAAATATGTTTTAAGATTTACCATCAAAAGTGCCTTATATTCGCTCTTAGGTTCTCTTAGGAACGTTTCTCATTAGTATTCGTTTTAGTGCGGTGATTAGTTTAAAAAAACATAACAAGACAATGGAACCTTCTCCCTGATGCACTGGTACTCGTGATTATTTTATTAGTTGTAATATGCCTGGTTGACACTTGCACAGACCAGGAAAACATTGGCACACAAGAGTGGAAGCGTGTGATACAAGAGGAGAGCTATACCGCGTGTATCTGACATCGACGCACAAACGATTTCCATGGGTCCAGAGCATGATTCTGGAATTTTTCGTCGGTTCTTTTCTCATTTTTTTCAAGAGTACCACAAATAGGTTTTATTCAGATTGCTCTTTTTATTGAAAGTAGTTAGTTTATTATTTTTTTATTACAAATCTCATTGGGTTAGGTCAGAATAACGATTATGAGCAGTCCAAAGTAAAAAAACCCCTTGAAAAAAATATAAAAAAGCCGACGAAATATTCTAAGTCTAGGGTGTCCAGAATCATGCCCTGGACCCATGGAAATCGTTTGTGCGTCGATGTCAGATACACGCGGTATTATACGCGGCAGTGCGTTGAATAAGGCGACCAATGGTAATGATGATGAAGGAGTAAAATACCAACACATAATTAAAATTATTGTATAAATTGTAGGTAGATCGACACCGACACATTAATTAATAGGTAATATTAAATTGTAACCTTATGGCCGTTCACTGCCTCTTAAAACACTGGTATACCCTATTTTAAGAGACAGGGTTTCGTAAATTGTCAACAGCTGATGTACCATGTACTTACATGTCAGCATGTTGAAAGAAAGAAAGAAAGAAAAATAGTTTATTTGCGGCCAGTATGACGCATACCAAAAAAAAAAACACAAATTACAATTATACACATGAAAAATTGGGAAGATTAAGTTATGTTTACCGTAAAATGTAGTTACATAACTTTGTACATCTTGCTAGCAACTAGTTTTAAGTTTACTATAAACAATTTACTTATTATTTATTAATTACAGAAACCAAATATTTTAGGCCGCGCAATTGTGTAACACATTGAATCCTGCCGCACTGGCGGTAAAAAATCCGTGCGGAAAAAGTGTGTGATTTGATGCAAATGTGCGCGATGATGCGGTGCGGATTTATTTCCGCACGAATAAAAATCGCACTGCGGACAGGGCCTTACTCTCCATATTTTGCGAATAGGAAAACTAAAGCCAAACAAAGCTAGAATCTGTAACGAACCATCTGCCAGAAATATTGGAGCCATCAATCTGGCGCAATATAGCCCGTCGAGATTAATCCTCAATCCATCTAAAAAACTAAAACAATTTTTCCCTCTGCAAACGTGACGTTAGGTATAGATTTGCGTTACTGTAGAGCTAATAGTTCTGTAAATGAAGATTGACTGGTTTTGTTTTTTGTTAATGGAGGTTCACTAGCCTCAATTATTATTCTGTGATTCTGATATACAATGTCTGTGAGCTTTTATATAAAAAAATATACAATATTATGTCACCGGAAAATGGCGAACTCCGTAAGATTGTCACACGGGTTGATAATCCAGGTTAAGCAACGCTTGCCAAATTTAGTCTGTGAATGGGTGACCATCTTAACATTCCGGAGACCCCTCCATGCCTCGGAAAGCACGTTAGTGCTTTTAGTTAGTGTTAGAGTTAGTGCCGTGTGAGAAATAAAGAAAATCGCATTTATTGGCACAATAGAAAACACCTATCTTAATATATACTAGCTGACCCGCGCAACTTCGCCTGCGCCACCTTTTCCATTAATGCTCCGTGCTCAAATAATATTGCGACTATAAATTGAGATGTAAGCTACCCTCTATCTTTCAAGTTGGATCAAACTGCACACGGTGTGCAAATTTGATTAAAATTGGTTAAGTAGTTTAGGAGTCCATCGCGGACAAACAACGTGACACGTGATTTATATATATTAAGATAGATATATATATATAATTATATAAATCACGTGTCACACGTGATTTCACGCGATGGACTCCTAAACTACTTAACCGATTTTAATCAAATTTGCACACCGTGTGCAGTTTGATCCAACTTGAAAGATAGGGTAGCTTACATCTCAATTTTTTGTTGCAATATTATTTAGGAGCGGAAAATGTGACGCAGACGAAGTTGCGCGAGTCGTCTAGTTATAATATATTTTTGTATTAGGATTTCGTGCCAAAAGGGCCTCAGCTCAGCATAATGTCAGGTGGCAACACTAGATATTACCACCTGACGCTGATTTTCAGCTGCAGCCCACGAGTGTCATACACTCGAACGCGCAAAACGCATATAAATAACAATAAAATAAGAAATAAAAAGTGTAGGTATAAATCTGAAAATCAAAGTAAACCAAAGTGCCGTTGAAAAATGCAGAATTAGGTAAGTAAAACACAACTAAATAAATAGTAAATATTCACAATAATTCCGTAAAAGATTTAAAAAAAATATGATATATTGTTTTAAACTTTCATGGTCACTAACATTACACAATGACATGGTAGCAATCCCGATTTAAACTATTCTAAATAAAAAATGGCATTAAATTCAAAATTGTAGAAATCAAAGTGATTGTGAAATAAACACTAAAAGAAATTTTATTATGTTAAAATAAAACAGTAATTCAAAAAATTAAATAAAAAGCGATGTCAAAAATAAAAATCAATTAAAAATAAAGAAAATTCAATCAAGTAAATTTAATAATTTCAACAAAATAAAATTCCATTGAAAAAAATATATGGCTGTTATTATTTAGCTACGAGCTCCTTTTGTGATGAAAATGCGTGTTTTTTATGTTAATTAATCAGGGCCTCTTCTTTTACAAACAATTGTCTTGAATTTATTAATTGACAAATCCTGCTGCAAGACACCTAAAATTACGATTTCAAAAGCAGATTTCCTTTCCTCCACTTTCCCACTTCAATGTTACAAATCTTCAACCTAAAAGAACCTCAACAACAACAATAAAATTCCTAATGAGGAAAATCAAAACATCAAAAAACTCTTCTAAAGAAAATAACACAAAAACCGAAGCCCCATCCATCATATTGAAAACCGCAGACAAAGTTGGAAACAAAAAAAGTTAATAAAAAAAACAACTTGCTATTCGCCGTGTAATCTTCGACTCTCTGCCAATCGCCGAGTTTAGGCAGCTCGACTTGAAGGTCCATTAATTAAAAAAGTTACCCACAACGTTCGTGCGTGAACACAAACGGGTAAGCCGACAACTACATAAATAAATCAACTTTATTTCAAACTTCATAGAGTTCATATTCAGTTGTCAGGTAAAACGGACTGGCTAGGTAAAAGTTGCTGACGTCAATTATACAAGTTACAATCCGCGCTTCGATCATTAAAACGTTCGATCGGTTTATTTTGTGAATAGACCGGCTAAGCTGTGGATTGCCCGGTTAATTCGTGAACTGGGAAAAGTACACAGTTGATTGCTCGGTTATTTTGATTACTATTTGATGTTTGTACACTTTTTAGTTAGGACATTAAAATCAATGCACATTTTCATTATCTTTACTGTTTGTTCGCTTATATCTTTTAAACTTCGGATCAATGCGGTTTTCATCAATAGGCAGAGTGATTCAAGAGGAAGGTTTATTTGTAAAATTCGTCCCGAAATTCCTACGGGAATGGGAAAAACGGGATATGTGTGTACGAAGTCGCGGGCAATAGCTAGTCTTATTCGTCCTTTGCCCGTGGGTTCACTCGCTTTACTATAGAGTTTCGCGTAAAAAGTAAGTTATAAGCTGTTATTTCTGTACCAACATTCATCAAAATTGGTTCGGCGATTTAGGCGTAAAACACAACTGTCTGTCTGTTCGTGATAAACTCAAAAAATACTGCACCGATTTTCATGTTGTTTTCACCAATGGGCATCAGCTTTCATAATAAATAGAAGGTAGGTATTAAATGCCAATGACAAAGTCTCACTTCAAATCCTTTGAATAGCGGACCCCCTTACACAAGCATAATTAGTTTAGTTGCACTGACTAGAGACGAGAATACTTTTAATTTCATTTAAACTGAAAATGCTGCATATTTGCTCTAATTACATTTGAAACTTAGACTGCACCAGCTGTTGCAAAAGCCGTTAATTTGAATCGAATGGATGAGATATTCCATCGAATGGTTTGAAAATTTTAAACGTCGAACGAGATTGAGATTTTTAGGGTTCAGAACATTCGGAAGAAACGGAAACCTTACGTGATCACTCGGGTGTCTTTCAGTATGTCTGACCGTCGGCCAACCAGCCAGTTTTTTCCGAATAATCTAAACCGATTCTGTTGAAGCACTATGGACAACTGTGACCCAAACACGGACGCGTTAAGCTGCTTTCAGACTACGGTATAAGATATAGCATAGAGTATATATAGCTCATAGCACAACAATATCGCACACCATACAATGTCAATATAGATAGTACAGTACAGTGTGAACGTGTCCATAACGATGTACGGTGCATGTTATTTTTGTGCTATGAGCTATATACTATAATTATGCTATTATAATAATATTATAGCGTAGTCTGAGCAGCTTCACGTTAATAAATGAATATGAATATGGATTTTTGGGTCACTTTTGAAGGTCAAACTAGAAAATTAAAATATATTTTTTTAAATTGTATCGTGTGACATATCAAATGAAAAGGCTGACTGTAAGTTCTATAATTATTTATTCTTTTCATAATTTAAAAATATAATAAAAATTAGACCAAACATGACCAAACTCCCGTACCTCCGAAACTATAGAGCCTAAAATTTTGAAAAAAAATATATTTGGAGATAAGAGTTCTTTACCTACAGATTACAAGAAGTCTTTAGTGTTTAAGTAACACATTACAAAAATAAAATTTGGTTGGGAACCCTTTGCACGTGAGTCCGACTCGCTCTTGGCCAGGTTTTTTTTCATCTTTGAAATTGACAGTTGATATTTATTTTTATTTCGTAGATAATATTGGCAAAAAAAATGTTTTTGGATGAAGATGTTACAATTTTATTATTTTTATTTCTTTATCTTTCTGCTGGAGTTTGCGTGAAGACACGTCTTACTTTCTACGAGCGTTCACGTTCAAGTTTTTATTAAGAAAATTGTTGTGAACTGTAATAAACATTCCTTTGAGCGAGATATAAAGAACAAGTTGTCTATTAATAGAAATGAAATAAAATGTAAGAACTACGAAAAGAAGCTGTTTATAAAATAATACAAAAGCTTAAAAGTAATGTTAATGTTTGAAGAAAAGTAAATGAAAATATTATTGACAGTGAATGAAAGTCAATAAATAATTGTTTTGATCTTGCCTTATTTTTTGCTGTCTGAGGTAATCTTTATGCCTATTCAATTTATATTTTATCTCAAAATATAACACGAGCCTACTGGCAATTAAGACACGCAACAGGCTACCTAACTTCCATGGATCCACACTACGGTTTATGATCTACAAAACTAAAAATATTCACAATATCGTTACTTAACCGTACAAAACTGGTAGCTAAAGTAATAACACTAGACACAGTAGGTAGGTACGCCACCTGAAGCTCCATACAAAGTGCCCGGAAATTCATAACCTACTTCACTACAGTGTCACAAAAAATGCGAACTGAACGAAATGCTTTTATTTCTACCATAACAAGGTTAGGGAGGCACCGGCGGAGTACATCACGTTCAAAGTGCTGACGATGGTGTAACAACGTAGGGTTTGTGTAGACGTTCCACAAACCAGCCACATTCTAGCGACAAAATTGTTGCGGACACGGACCATAAAGTCTTCACACAAATTGTGTTACAAGGCAGCTATTCCATTCACACGAATAATTGGACGTCGTTTATTACTGTCCCAAAAGTGTGACCAGTATCAACGACAATGCGGCCACAAGGCAATCACTAAAGATGCAAATAAAGGCTTCCGCAGAAAGATATGGTGCAAAAATGCGACAAGATTAGAAAGCAGCGCTTTCGTAGCAATTGTGATAACAAATTGCTCTGCATTTATAATAATATCAGTGAAAACACTTGTACGTCGCAGGATTTTAGCGTTGAGCGTGTCTACAATAACTAGATGTCAATATTGCGACGACTATTTGTTTTGCTGTAGCTGCAGCGCAACTACAATTATTAGCTGTAGCACAACAATTTCTGATCAAATTAAATATTTTCATTTCAAATAGACCGTTTAGAGGCACTCCTGATTAATTGTCAAGGTCGATAAGACAAAAACACTAAGCTAATCTAGTGGTATTGCTGCGACTGCAGGTAACATTTTCTTGCTAAAGTATAATATGCTTGTGGGACGTCTGCAGCAACCATTACACAGACCGGACCGGAATCCCCAGAGCCTCCCCACAACGATTTCATTGGACATACCTACACGTGTCTATATAATTGACAAACATGCAATTAGTTCAAAGTGACGTCACTATCAGCAATTATTGTCTTTTGAAGAACTGGGACATTGACGCACGTATTTTATTTTTGATTGACAATAGGTGACGTTAAAAGTTGATGAGCTGGAATTAAAAAGTTAGTGTGTTGGCTCAATGTTTTCGTTATTAATTGTGGTTAGTAGGTCAAGTTGTTTATTGGAAATCAATATCTATACTCAATAGGGAATAAAGTCGCTTTTCGTATGTATGTGTGACCGCGATGTTCTTCTTATCCATGCGACGTATTTTAATACCGTTTTCACTATATTTTAAACAGTTTATTCCGGAAGGTTTATTTGAATCATACTAACGTTTATATCTTTAATCAATGTTTTTTTGTTTGTTATCTGTTCCCATAGGCTACGATCTGGAGAAGAACATAATTTTTATCAACATACCAAGCGGGCGAAGTGGCTAAATAACAGCAGCCACACGGGTCGATCTTCAAGGTTAAGCAACGCTTGCCAAGGTTGGTCTGTGGATGGGTGGACCATCTTAACATATCGAGTTTGCTCCGTGCCTCGGAAAGCACGTTAAGCCGTTGGTCCCGGCTGTCATTAGTAGATCTTTAGCAGTCGTTACGGATTGTCAGAAGCCAGTAAATCTGACTCCAATCTTGCTACGAAATACCGTGTTACCCAGTTTATGGGTTGTGGAGGCCTGGTAGGCAGCCGCTCCACGTAAAATACTGGTATTCAGCTGAATCCAGTTTGACTGGAAGCAGACCCCAATGTAGTTGAGAAAACGCTAGGCAGATGATGAAGT
The DNA here is from genome assembly GCA_963859965.1 of Ceramica pisi. NCBI lineage: Eukaryota > Metazoa > Arthropoda > Insecta > Lepidoptera > Noctuidae > Ceramica > Ceramica pisi. The sequence goes on from OY982542.1 coordinate 1,395,056, forward strand.
GGGCGAAGTCGCGCCTAAAAATAGTTTACAACAATACTTAACAATTGGTAGCTAGTAATTTATTTAAATTCAATGCTTCAGAATTGTCTATTCATTCCTAATTTTCTTTTCATTACGAGAAATTATGAATTTAATATCTGCCCAGGCGAGCTATTCAGGAATAAAACTTATGTTCTACTTACACACCCTACACACCACCACCTCACACCCCACACTTTAGTTCGACACCGCAGCTGCGTTCAATTTCAAACTAGGTGTAGAGTATGCCCACAGATCACAGAGATGGCACCGAGGTCGTATCTCATCGACAAGTGACATATTATATCGTATCGTATATCAGTGACAGCGTGGCGATAGCTATTGTAAAAAAAATATATATTATATTGAATTGTGATGATTCCTGAGTTTTTTTTTTTCCGGAATTTTTTTTAATTCTATTTAGTTCGTCATTTGGATTATTGAACACGTATATTATTTCGCTTTATCAAATCAATAAAAATTGACGAAGATAAAACGCATCAAAGATCAAGAGTGGGGGCTGGTGACGTCACTGTTTTGAAAATGTGTATTTATAACGTCACAAGAGTTTTCAACGCACTGGTCTTAATTTTTTTTTTTTTTTTTTTAACATTTATAGGCGTACGTTTGACCGCTATCTCACCTGATGTTAAGCGATGATGCGGTCTAAGGTGGAGCACGCTTGCCTAGAAGTAACCTATTCACTCTTGACTTAAAGACTCCCAGGTTGTAGCTATCAGGAAACACAGACTCAGGCAGGGAATTCCACTCCTTAGCTGTACGCACAATGAATGTATTCCCAAAACGTTTTGTGCGTATAGGTGGGATGTCCACCATGTACCGGTGGTACATCGCCGTACGTCTTGTGGTCCGATGGTGGAACGGGCTTGGCGGAATTAAGTTATGCAATTCCGTCGCACACTCCCCAAAATGTAAACGATAGAAAACCGACAGGCCAGCAACTCGGCGTCGATGCTCAAGACTTTGGAGCTTCGATTCGACGAGCTTATCATCACCGATGATCCTCTTGGCTCGTTTTTCAATTGACTCGAGGGCATCAAGCTGGTATCTGGCAGATCCGTCCCAAAGATGAGAGCAGTATTCCATACACGATCGAACTTGCGCTTGATACAGTTTAAGAAGCTGTTCCGGCGTGAAGTACCGTCTCACCTTTGCCAGGATCCCCAACTTTCTAGCAGCCACTTGAGCCTTGGCCTCTATGAAGGGGCCAAAATTGAGGGTGGATGTTAATGTAACACCAAGAAGCTCAAGTCTGTCGGTTATCGGCAGGGTTACACCGCGGAGAGATGGAGCAGGGTCGAATTGACACCTTTTAGCGGAAAAAAGACACGCTTGGGTCTTCGCAGCATTGAACTTGACCAGATTGGCATCGCCCCATTCGGAGACAGCCTGTAAGGACACGTTCAAGCGCTCAACCATAGCCTCCCGGAGAGACCGGGTCTGTGACCCACCAGCTCGTGCGTCAGACACGTATCTCTCAGCAACAGTGCTGTCGTCTGCATACCCAAAAGTACCGGGTTTTAGCAGATCGTTAATATGCAGCAGGAACAATGTTGCCGAGAGTACTGACCCCTGAGGAACCCCGGTATTAATATCCAGCAGTCCGGACGAGCAGCCATCTATGACTGGAAATCTGCAATCCAGTCACACAATCCGACGGGCAGACCGAAGGAAGGAAGCTTACTAATAAGGCCATCGTGCCAGACCCTATCGAAGGCCTTCGAGATGTCTAGGGAGACCGCAAGTGCTTCCCCGTGTTTCTCAATGGCCTCACTCCAGATGTGAATGGCATACGCTAGAAGATCCCCAGTTGACCGATTTCGGCGAAAGCCGTATTGTCGGTCACTAAGGATATCGTTCGCTTCTAGGTATGCCAGGAGCTTACGATTCAGTACCCGTTCCATACTCTTTTTTTACGTGAAAAAAGAAAAATTCGTGGCCAATATTGTTTGGAAATAAAAAATAAATAAAAAATAAAATAAAATTGTTTATTTACAAAAGAAAACCATTTGCATTTTAAGGAATCAATTTGGATTAATAAGATCTTTTTAGTCATCTACCCTATTGATATGTGCCACTACAGTGGCTATCGTCAATTCCTTTCACTTCTTCTTCCCAGCTAAAACACTAGGAATCGGTGATAGACGGGCATTTTTATTCGGTTGTATGTTTTTTCTTATGTTTGTTACCTCAAAACTCCGTCAAATTATGAACCGATTTGAAAAAATCTTGTTTTATTTGAAAGGATACACTTTCAGATTGGTCCCATTAAAATTTTATCAAAATCGGTTACGAAGTTTGGATTTTAAATCGAAATAGCTGGAATTTGACTATTTAGATGATTCTTTGATAATCGAAATTGCGTATTTTGCTTTTCTGCGATTTGCAGTGGTGTTGTTAGGTGTGGGGCACCACTAAAAAGTGAAAAATAAAAAACATTTTTCAAAAAAATACAACCGACTTCCAAAAAAAAAAACACTACAAAGTAAAAAATAACTTTAATTTCGGAAGTCGGTGTCAAAATATTTAGAAAGTAACAAAAACACCGTCTTCCGAAATTAAAGTTATTTTTTACTTTGTAGTGTTTTTTTTTGGAAGTCGGTTGTATTTTTTTGTTGTTATTCAAGTAATCGAAATTGCGTATTTTGCTTTTCTGCGATTTTGCAGTGGTGTTGTTAGATGTGGGGTACCACACAATTTCGGAAGTCGGTGTCAAAATACGAAGAAACTAACAAAAACTCCGACTTCCGAAATTAAAGTTATTAATAGTGTTTTTTTTTATTTGGAATTCGGTTGTCTGACAACCGACTTCCAAAAAAAAACACTACAAAGTAAAAAATAACTTTAATTTCAGAAGTCGGTGCTTTTGTTACTTTCTTCGTATTTTGACACCGACTTCTGAAATTAAAGTTATTTTTTACTTTGTAGTGTTTTTTTTTGGAAGTCGGTTGTATTTTTTTGTAAAAAGTTTTTTATTTGTAAAAAGTTTTAGAAGGCTGTATTTATGTAAAATTTGAATCTTCATATAGTTCTGGCTCCCAACCTTGGTTTTGAAAATCTTTGAGTGAAGGTTGACATAACAAGGGCCACCTTTTTTTACAATACAAATTCTTTTACAATTACGGTCGCTCAATGTAAAATATTGGTATTCAGTTGCATCCCGTGAGACTGAAAGCCAAGTGTAATGAGTAAAATGATAGACAGATTAAAGTTTACAATGTAACCGACTTCCAAAAATGGAGGAGATTCTCAATTCGGTGTATAAATATATATTTTTTAATGTATACTCCAATTACTCCAAGGTTTTTGATCCGATTTGTATGTTTCAAACATACTTGTCGTTTGATTCGGTTTGACTCAGCAGTTTTTATTGTTTGAGCATTTTTGCTTACTTCAATTTCTGCGTAGATTATGACGTTGTCCGAGTTTCACTGCTTAAAAACGTAAAATAAAAACTTTTTTACAAAAAAATATAGCCGACTTCCAAACAGAGCACCAAAAAATAACTAAGTACTAAGTATAAAATAACTTTAATTTCAAAAGTCGGTGTTTTGTTTAGAATTCGGTTATATTTTTTACTTCACGATAAGTCAAACTCAAAATGAGTTGGTCAAAATACATAACATGGTCTAAAAGAAGAAAATGTGGGCCAGTTTATCTGTCAGAGTTGCGGAATTTGTTCGAAAGGGTCACCGCGGCCCTAGAACAAAGGGCACTAGGAGGAGCATGGATGGGTTTTAGTCAGTAAGAGTCTGACACTCCCTTCCGCTCCACCCAGAGTGGAGAGTCATGTGATGACTTCTCATTCTGAAAAAAAGGGACAAATGAAGGCAGAAAACCACCTTTCTTCATCATCTGCCTAGCCTTTTCCCAACTATATTGGGGTCGGCTTCCAGTCAAACCGGATTTAGCTGGGTACCAGTATTTTACGCGGAGCGGCTGCCAACCAGACCTCCACAACCCATTAACTGGGTAACACGGTACTTCATGGCGAGACTGGTGTCAGATTAACTGGCTTCTGACTATCCGTAACGACTGCCAAAGATGTACAAATGACAGCCGGGACCAACGGCTTAACGTGCTTTCCGAGGCACGGAAGAAACTCGGTATGTTAAGATGGTCACCCATCCACAGACCAAACTTGGCAAGCGTTGCTTAACCTTGAACATCGACCCGTGCGGCTTGTATTTAGCCACGAGCTCCTCAGAAAACCACCTTCATTAATACTAGGTATTTAGATATTGAAGAAGAGGGACCATAACTTTTCATTTACCTAATAATTTTAAACTCCCTGTCCAAGCTACAATTTTATCAACTTTTTAAGATCGAATCGCAAAATCAAGAGCCCACTTTACCTAGATACCATTGGCCTACATTCCACATTTTTCTCCACAAGTTGGAACGCCCTTCTCGAAACTCATTATAGTATAATAAGAGATTAGTTCTCGGTACGACCAACAAGTAATTTGGTTTATATTTGGTTCCCTACATCTTGAAACAAACAGTCATTGATGAATATTGTATGAGCGCTGTTTCCAATGTGGGTAGGAAATAAAAAGGTCGTACTATGAATACACAAGGAATAGTTATTCGTTCAGTTAACAAGCTATAAGTGTTATAAGGCTGTTTTTATTCAGTCTTATTTTAAAAAATCTAACCATGGATGATCAGTTGAATATTATTTATTTAATGATGAATAAAATAACTTTGTATTTGTCTTTGGAGGCTTGTTATTAGCGATTTAATTATACATTGTTGTTATTATAATAATATTGGTCTGTAAGTCTTCCAAATATATGTATATTTATAATAATATTAAAAAAAGGAGATTTTCTAGGGGGTACCTCCAGATCTACTGAACGATTTTGAAAATTATTTCACCAATTGAAAGCCACGTTATTTGTAAGTGTCATAGGCTCACGGATCAGCTAGGGATACTAAATAAAATAATCTTCAAAAAATCGTTATTGTGTTTTTCCTTACAATTTCATCAACATTTCAGCAGAAAAACGTCCACCGCTGGTCAAAGGCTTACCGGCAACCACTAAGAATGAATGAGTAATTTGACAGTGACAACAGGATTTGTCAGCTACTGTCAAATCGTGTTGTTATTCATTCTTAGTTCGGTCGGTCTGTTCGGTTGACAACTCATCGTGTACACTGAAGTGGAGTGAATGACAAGTGAGCTATCATTCCATCTTATTTGTATGGTTTGACAGATCACTTTTCGTTCACTTCGTTCATGTTTACAGAATCACACTACAGGTTCGAGTGAAAGAAATAATAAGTAGGTAATATAAGATTTGCCTAAAGTATAAATCTTACATTAAAATTAGCTCAATAATACAATTACTCCTAATAAGCTTATACATAGATTAACTGCTCATGTTAACAAATAGGATCGCGTGAATATTTAAGTCGTTGGGCATAAACGATAACATGGCTGCCTTTTGAAGAAAGAACGAAGGATATCGTGACCTCGTTCGAGTAGCGTACAATTAATATTAGAATATGGCCTTCCTCGATAATTCGGCTATCCAACAACAATAAGAATTTCAATTCGAACCAGTTGGTCCCGAGATTGTCGCGTCCAAACAAACGAACCCAGCTATAAAGTAAGTATTAAGTATAGCTAGACAACGATACAGTAAAAATGAGCTTAGCGTGTCCATACCGAAAGGATTACCATCTCAGAATTTACTGGGCGATATATTATTAATTACATACTCGTATCAGTCTCTCATATTCAGATATGTTATCATACATTATATGTTGCCATTGTTGCTGACGTCATTTGATGATATTTAGCTGTGTTACATACACTTAGTTAGCTTTCACTCGCATCCACTCCCGCGGTGACTTATCTCTCAGTTTTTGATGATATTTAGCTGTGTTACATACACTTAGTTAGTTTTCACCCGCATCCACTCCCGCGGTGACTTATCTCTCAGTTTTGATGATATTTAGCTGTGTTACATACACTTAGTTAGCTTTCACTCGCATCCACTCCCGCGGTGACTTATCTCTCAGTTTTTGATAATATTTAGCTGTGTTACATACACTTAGTTAGCTTTCACTCGCATCCACTCCCGCGGTGACTTATCTCTCAGTTTTTGATGATATTTAGCTGTGTTACATACACTTAGTTAGTTTTCACTCGCATCCACTCCCGCGGTGACTTATCTCTCAGTTTTTGATGATATTTAGCTGTGTTACATACACTTAGTTAGCTTTCACTCGCATCCACTCCCGCGGTGACTTATCTCTCAGTTTTTGATAATATTTAGCTGTGTTACATACACTTAGTTAGCTTTCACTCGCATCCACTCCCGCGGTGACTTATCTCTCAGTTTTTGATGATATTTAGCTGTGTTACATACACTTAGTTAGTTTTCACTCGCATCCACTCCCGCGGTGACTTATCTCTCAGTTTTTGATGATATTTAGCTGTGTTACATACACTTAGTTAGCTTTCACTCGCATCCACTCCCGCGGTGACTTATCTCTCAGTTTTTGATGATATTTAGCTGTGTTACATACACTTAGTTAGCTTTCACTCGCATCCACTTCCGCGGTGACTTATCTCTCAGTTTTTGATGATATTTAGCTGTGTTACATACACTTAGTTAGATTTCACTCGCATCCACTCCCGCGGTGACTTATCTCTCAGTTTTTGATGATATTTAGCTGTGTTACATACACTTAGTTAGCTTTCACTCGCATCCGCTCCGGTGACTTATCCTTCAGTTTTTTCAGGATAAACATTAAAATGTGACATTTATTAATTTTTAATATTAGTGAAAGAATTTTTGAAACAAAAAAAGTCAGGCCAAGTGCGAGTCAATCTCTCACACGAAGAGTTCCGTACCAAAACCGAAGTAAAAACTCGTTTCTTGTATGGGAGCTCCCTTTAATTTTAAAATTATTTAATTTTTACTTTTTGTTGTAATAGCTGCTACAGAAATCACAATATGTGAACTATTCTCTTTTCAACTGTCTTTCAATAACGGTTCTGGAGATACAGGCCACTGACCTAGACGGACTCATGGACAGACGGACGGATAGCGAAAGCTTAGTTTTCTTTTATTTTCTTTTTCTTTTTGTATGAAACCCCAAAATTAAGAGAATAAAGTATTATTTACGAATATACTGCAATAGGGCCTGCGCTATCGATAGCAGCATCGATATATTCTTTGATAGTTTGCTGAAATTTAAAAATAAAATAATTAAAATTGACCTGTGATCAGCCGCCTGCATCCATTTTGTACAGCTGTTACGTAATATGCAATAAATTTTGTTTAAAAGTGTCGAAATTTAAATGAAATATATTGTAATTTAATTCATAATTTTAATCCATAATTTTATTTCATAATTTTAATTCATAATTTTAATTCATAATTTTGGAGAAATTCCAAGTGTGGAATTTCTCCTGTATCGTGGGTGCGTTTACAAACATACAAAGTCACATACACAAACAGCCAGACCCGGAATAACTATCTGTAGGTTATACAAGTATTTGGTCCGTGCGGGAATCGAAGCCGCGACACGTAGCGCAGTAGTCAATCGTTCAACCACTGCGACAACCATGCCGTCGCATAAGCAGACCAGCAGCCTATCTAAGCAGTTTATCCAAAAATATACAAAACTATAGCATTAACAGTGAAAATAGAATCAAAATTACTCGAAAAACAAATGAAATATAATTATTACGTACACAACCCTAAAAATGCGCATTGTCTCCGAAGTAACCCTGTGTAACCCAGAGAGCCAAGTCAACTTATATTAACCGAACCTTTCTCACTTAACATAAAAACTCATAAAAATAAAAGGAAGATATTATTTTATCAATTTCCTGGTAACGTCCTCTTCTGAAACCATCACTTAACTTCAAAAAAATATGGGTCGAAGCTAATTTCCCGAAGGACGGGTGATAAAGGCAGTGACCCACAACATTTATTTGACCTGAGACCACTTTGATTGGGTCTTATACAAAAAAAATATATATATATAATTAGTCCGTCACATAGATTTCCATACAATATTGGGCACGTATTTTTTGCTTGATTAAATCAATAAAAAACTAAGACAAAACTCATCAATGATCAGCCGGTAAATTTTGTAAACTTGTCGCATTGAAGGCTTGGGTGAAGTGATCAAGAAGTGAGTTATCATTCCATCGTGATTACTTGGCTTGGATTAACAGCTCACTTCGTGATCACTTCACTTTGACATGTTTACCGAGTTACACTGCAGGTCTAGGGGCTAGTAACATCACTTTCCGATAAAAGGTGAATCGGAATGTGACGTCACACGAGTTTTCAACGATTTGTAACGTCTTATTTTTTGATTTTTGACGGCACGGTTGGCGCAGTGGTTGAACGATCGGCTGCTGCGCTGCGTGTCGCGGATTCGATTCCCACACGGAACAAATATTTGTATGGCCTACAGATAGTTGTTCCGGCTCTAGTTGTTTGTTTGTGTATGTGAGTTTGTATGTTTGTAAACGTACCCACGATACAGGAGAAATTTCTAGTGCAGGGCAACGTTTTTTATAAGAAGAAGAAAAGATTTTCCCGAAAAAAGAAAAAATACGTGGCCAAAATTTTTGGTAATCTATTTGACGGATTTTTTTTTTTAGTATGATAACCCTATACTTGTATCACAGAGCTATTCTTTGAAATCAAAAGTAAAAAACAGTATCCTAGAAAACACAAAAATTCAAATAGAAACTTGAATCAGTTTGCGTCAACGACATATTTTTGAGGTGAAAAAAGTGAAATTTTAAACCTTTTGCGGCCTACTTTTAGGCCTTGCGGACAGTTTGGGAATCACTGGTCTAAGGGGAGTTTGAAGAGGCCAATTTATTAGGAAAATATTTCCACTTTAATGGAGTCACGCCCTGGTCGCGACATGAAGACGTTTTTAATCTGTTTGCTTCCGTTCGATGTTAATAAGAAATGCCCGGATAAATTGGTCCTTTGGTGTGCAAAACGAATTTTCAATTTAAATGAGGTCATAGTAGAAAATGGTTGACGGTTAAAAAAATAGGAAGTGGCGACGGGCGGGGCGTTTCTGGAGGTCTGTCTTTTTGTAAAAGTTGGCGTTCAAAAAGTGCTGGCATCATCTGCTTAGCCTTTTCCCAACTATATTCGGGTCGGTTTCCAGTCAAACCGATTCAGCTGGATACCAGTATATTACGTGGATGGGCTGCCTACTAGAACTCCACAATCCATTAACCGGGTAACATGGTACTTCTTGGCAAGACTGGAGGTAGATTTACTGGCTTCTGAAAATCCGTAACGACTGCCAAATATCTACAAATGACAGCCGGGACCAACCGTAACGTCTTAACGTGTTTTCCATAGCGCGAAACTCAGTATGTTATGATAGTCACTCATCCACAGACCAACCTTGGCAAACGTTGCTTAACCTTGAAGATCGACACGTGGCGCTGTCATTATTTAGCCACGAGCTCCTCCAAAAAGTGCTGCCACTCAGACTTATTTGAATAAATGGCTTTTAACTTTTGAGGTTATTATTCAGCTGAGCAAATTTACGTTGCATACACAGGAACAGTCGGACAAAGTGATATTGGGTTTTTTTATCAAGAGTTACGTAATAGTTGCCAATAGTCATTTAGATTTGTGAACATTTATTGGCATTTGGCCTACTCCTATTACAAGGACTTCAGTAAAGCTTTCAATAGTTAGAGCACAGCCAAATTATTTGCGGAGAGTGGCCGTAGATTATATAATACAATAGAAAATCTATAGTAGTAGGTAGTTTAGGTAGTCTCTACCCTTATTTGATAATGTTCGGTTGGGAGTGTCATGCTCACTCAAAAGTCTAGCTGATGGTGGCGTATGCGTTTGATCATTTGGCTCCCTTCAAAATGGTTGAGCCGAATGGTGCTGGCGCATGCGTCATGTTCGTGAACGGGCGCCGTCAGTCGGGACTGGTCATTTCTTAGCTGCCATGGTTAATTTTAATTATTTCTTTGAATTGTTCCTCTTTTATTCTGGACGCTTTTATCCTGCTCGTCTTTTACATCGTTCTCACATGTATGTATAATTTCAACCCGATGTAAATAAATCTTTGTAAAAAAAATAAAAATAAAAGAGTATCCGTGGAGTTTCTTGCACGTTCTTCTCCATAGAGTAATTTATTAATTTAGGTCAAAATGAAATCACTTTTAAATGTATTTTTTTTCTTGCTGTATATCTTAGGTAAGAGTTTCTGAACGTGTTAAAATTTGTACATCTGTTTCAATGGGACCCTATATTATTTAGTGGGCATTTAACAATTTTAGGAACTAGCATAGCAAATACCTTGTTTTTAAATAACTTTTGATAGGCATCACTATCTCACCTGATGGTAAGCGATGATGCGGTCAAAGATGGATCACGCTTGTCTAGAAGTAACCCATTCACTCTTGAATTAAAAACTCCCGGGTTGTAGCTATCAGGAAAAACAGACTCCGGTAGGGAATCCCACTCCTTTGCTGTACGCACCATGAATGTGTTCCCTAGCGTTTTATGCATATGGATGAGACTTCCACCATTTACCAGTGGCGCATTGCCGTTTGTCTTGTGGTCTGATGATGGAACGTGCTTAGCGGAATTAAATTATTCAGTTCCGTCGCACATTCCCCAAAATGCAATCGGTAGAAAACCGACAGGCTAGCATTTCGAAGAGCATATTATTACCGATTATAATTATTTTGTTTATAAAAGCAGCCATTGATACTCCGAAAGGTGTTTTGAATTGTTTATAATAATAATATATTATATCTACATAATGTTTATTTACAAATAGCACAAACAAATTCTTGGTAAAGGCTATAAAGGAAATTCGGTGAAACAACCCACACGTTCGGAAAGTTTTGATAAATAACCGTTGAAATCGAACTAGTATTTTTTTTTTATATAAAACGGGGGAACTCTTGGCCCAAATCTCACCTCATGGAAAGTGATGATTAGGCCGAAGATGGAAGCTAGTTTCACCCGGAAGCTTCTTACACAGAGGAACTGGCTATCATACCTCTAACTGCCGGAACACCACAATGCTGTTAACATAGTTGTTATGGCGACAGACTTAGACATGATGGTGGTAGCTTGCCAGGCGGACTTAAAACAAGTCCTACCACCAACCAAACCGAGCAAAAAATTTGCCTCCGCTGGGAATCGAACCCCGACCTCTGGGTCTGAATCAGGTGGTATAACCACTAGACCATGGAGGCGGTTAGTGTCACCTGTTTAGCACCACCCGGGGACCACGTGTAGGAATTCGCTGAAGGGTATTCTCCTACGGATGCGGGTGACTCGGCCCCCAAGAAAGTGGAAAAATTCGCCAAACGATTGATGGTACAGAGTGAGCTTTGACTCGTTGGCAATGTGTAGGGGTGAAAGGGCTCCAAAATGTGAACAACTACTGTAGGCAACAAGCCCTCATAACAGAATGACATTATTGATGAATTAAAAAAAAAAACCGATAATAATCATTACGACCTAATTATTTTATGACAAATATTATTATATTTGTCATAAAATAACTGGCCAAGTGCGAGAATGCAATCTTACGGAGTCTTCCATTTTCCGGTGACATATATGTATAATAAATCCCATCCAAATTCAAAACTTTCCAAACTTAATTAGACAAAAAAGTTTACAATTTCACGCGATATTTTACAATCTAACGTTTTCCACTTTCCGGTGACATATTCATGAGTGCTTTCATCCCTAAAAAATTAAAATGAATTAAAAGTCAACCTATATAATTAACGACACCAAATCACAAGTACTCACACTACGGATCTATTTTTACGCCTTCGATTCGATAAAATGTTGGTCCTTCTTCACGTTAAGAATTCTGCAGCGAGCCCGGTATTCAATTATTGTACTTCAGGATTCGACGAACGAAGGGTGAGAAAAGGGTTTTTTCCTTGAGAGAAGAAATTAAATCGTGACGATATTTACTCGCCTTCGAAGATATTTCTTAGGGAGCTGGGAAGAGAATTAACTAATCTCATTATTAGTATTTGCTCTTTGTTTAAGTTGATTAATTTAATTGGGTTTTTGTCTTAGAGTAATCAAATTATCAGGGTTAGTGGAATGATTTATTTGAGTCAAGATTTTCCTGTAACTTTAATGAAACTTGTCCGAAAATAAAATGTAGTTAGTACCTCATTTTTGTGTATTTTACTGGAACATCTGCCACTTGGAATTGAACTGCTGTGGTGTAGACACCCAGGTAGACCACAACTTGGCGTAACAAGGTTTTATGTACCCGTTAATAACCAACCCGTTAACCCGTTATTCCTGATAGTGCCAGGCATCGGCCATACTCCGTGCCGCAAGTGGCCCTGCACTTTCAGGAATTAAATAAATGCCACCGATTAACTCTCGACTCGAAATTAAGAAGAAGCTGCGTGTATTTTTTAGATAGCAGATCAGCATGATAAAAAATAATTATTCTTTCATTTTCGATTGGATCCATCCAATTCCACACTGATCCATTGCTGTTAATTAGATAAAATACACACTGATCCATTGCTGTTAATTAGATAAATCAATAATACCAACATTTATAAATATGTGTGTGTTTGCATTGTATAGATTCAAGTACTCTGGTGGTTGGGAGTGTCATGCTCACTCAAAAGCCTAGCTGATGGCATATGCGTTAAATTATTTGGCTTCATTCAAAATGGTTGAGACGAATGGGCCTGGTGCATGTCATGGTACCATCGGTTGGGACTGGTCATTTCTCAGCTGCCATGGTTTATTTTAATTTATTTCAATTATTTCTTTGAATTGTTCCTTTTTTATTCCGGACTTTTTTATCATGCTCGTCACATCTTTCTCACATGTATGTATAATTTCAACACGAATGTCAACAAAACTTAGTAACAATTTATTATTTTTAAAAGAGTGTCCGTGGAGTTTCTTGCACGTTCTTCTCCATAGATCCGGATCTACGCTTTGGAACGTGCAAATAGCTTCATCTTTTTGGACCGACCGACCTTGACAATTCAAAAGTGCCTGTAAATGTTTTAATTGAAATAAATGTTTGAGTCTTTGAGTCAAACATAAACAACAATAAAAAAAATATTTGACAGACGCAAAACGGCAAAACATAATTCATGTCCTAGGGGACAGGTTTTCAATTCGCTACAAGCATTTTTGACGCCAGTAGGTACACTTTTAAAATCATTATCCATAATGTGTGATTGCTCAACAAATGAAAAAAATGAATCTATCTATCTATCTATCCTTCATTCCTTCACTTAATTAATTCCGTCTCTAGCGAAGGCTTCGAATAATTCCGAATAATTTTGGTCCTTGAAAAGACGGTTATTATAACCGGTTATGAAAGTATTCATGCAGTTCGTTGACTCAAATGCGCCTGACAGAACACAAAGCAGACGTAATTTATTTTCGTAATGTTTTTTCACATTTTTCACCCACTTTGATGTAGTCTCTGAATATTTTTAAAAGTCTTATCACCAGATTCTAGATTAGATTTGAATAATGTGCGAAAAAGAAAATCTAATCTTATGATTTGTAGGGATTAAAGATTGTTTTTTTTTTAGGATAGGCTAGCAGTCTTGATCGAATGTATAAATAATGATTGCTCTCAGTAGTGGCAAAGTAATCCAAAGAGGTTGATTATGCGAAGCAGAATAAATGTTACTTATGAGCTTCTAAGTGTAGAATTAGCTAAAACTACCCTCTGTCAGGACAAGCCCCCCTCAAAGAACTATACTGGATCCGCCACTGATTATTTTAGAAGCTAGGTGGGTGGTCCAAAGTTGCAAGTAAAATATCTAGCTCAGACTATGTTAAATTTGGTTTGTTCCACGGTAGAGATTTACGATTTTGGTTTGATTTTAATCCATATCTATACTATATACTATAATATAATATATATTATATATAATATTATAAAGCAGAAGAGTTTGTTTGTTTGTTTATTTGTTTGGTTGAACGCGCTAATCTCAGGAACTACTGGTCCGATTTGAAAAATTATTTCAGTGTTAGATAGCCCATTTATCAAGGAAGGCTATAGGCTATATATCATCACGCTAAGACCAATAGGAGCGAAGCAGTAATGAAAAATGTTACACAGACGAAGTTGCACGGGTCAGCTAGTCTAAAATAAAGACTAAACAATTTGACTTTTAACTTGATTATTTTTTCAGTGTGTGTGTAATACTTATGAATTTGAACAACTTCCACTGTGAGACCTAATCTGAAAAAGAACCCATAGTGGATTGTGACCATTTTCATAGATGTAAGATGATTAGTAGTACTTTTTGAATACTTTGCTCAGTTTTCAAAAGATTATGAAATAAAAAAAAGTTATTTTTTCGTATTTAAATCTCCAAATCGGAAAGCACGTGAAGCCGTTTGTCTCGGTTTTTATAAGAAGACTAGCTTTTGCCTGCGACTTTGTACGCACATATCTCGTTGTTTCTCGTTCCCGTGGATATACTTATCGAAAAATTCTTTTAATTTCTACTCTCTACGACCAGTAGCATCGGCTGTGTGTTGTCTGTCAGTCAGTCACTCACAGTAACGGAAGCATTTTATATATTATTCGGTACCAATACCAATAGTATCAGACTGTTTGGTTCCTGGCGAACCAAACAATCTGATACAAGTCTTGCCAAGTAATTTCGTGTTATCCAGTTACTAAGTTGTGGATGTCAGATGTACGCACAATGAATGTATTCCCAAAATATTTTGTGCGTATAGGTATGTCCACCATTATGCCGGTGGCGCGTCGCCGTACGTCTTGTGGTCCGATGGTGGAAAGGGCTTGGCGGAATTAAATTATGCAATTCCGGCGCACACTCTCCAAAATGAAACCGATACAAAACCGACACATTTATTTCGTTGCGGGATCTTGAATTGTTTCTCCGGGACTCGTCGGGTTTCATTAATTAGCTCGGCGTTTTTTTTTGGTCGGCACAGTTTATTCTGGCTTTCAGGAGTTGCAGTGGTTGCGAATGTGTGGCAGCCCTATATAACAATACTTAGCTGCATGAAAAATACAGATACTTACTGATCCCAATTTATTGGGTAAAAATTCTATACAGATTGATCAATGAATGATACATTTATTTGCAAGAATATAGGTAGGTAGCTGACATAAGTTCTTAAAATGTATGAGTTTCACTATATTCGGCATTTTAGGTACATGCCGTACATATTTAATAAATAATTAGCATTAACATAAAGTACAAGTACTAATACTTATCAATTTCGTAATTTAAATTTAGGTTTTTATGTAATTAATAAAATAAAATTAAATACAGTCATTTACAATTATCTATCAGTGATTTCATGTCAATAAAAATAATAATATATGAATAACAAAAATGCTTAATTATTATTAATGTCAATATTTGGATGTCAAAGTAATTATAGTAAATACATAAGTTTTATAATTTATACTCAAAATATTCATTGATGGAATAAAAACATCTCTCACACAACCAGTTATATAGATTGTTATTAAATTCTAAATGATTGATTGATTATCACCAATTCACAGATTGAAAGGGCGTTTTCTATATTACCCGGGAAGCATACAAACATTCTGATTAAAAATCAATACAACATAGAGAAATCAAGCATAAAGCGTTGTTTTAACAAGGGTAAGCGTAACACAGATGTTTGCTCTCATTCCGTCTCAATTAGTGTTATTGGAGCAGTGATTCCCAACCTTTAGACCAGGGACGACTTTCATTTCTTTGTAAACTACTTTACTAGAAACAAGATTTAAAAAAAAAAAGTCGACCCACACTTGAAATTTTTCCTGTATCGTGGTTGCGTTCACAAACATAGAAACTCTCATACAGAAACCGCCAGACCCGAAACAACTATTTGTAGGCCATATAAATATTTGTTTGGTGTAAGAACCAAAACCGCGACACGCAGCGCAACAGCCAATCGCTCAACCACTGCGACAAAAGTTTCGTCTAATTAAACTTATTTTATTAAAATTAAACTGTAGCAATCTAACAATAAACTGAAATCATAAAGATATTCAAAACTTGTAGCAAAACTATTCATTGGAATCAAAACTTATGAGCATAATTATATAAAACACAACATTTCTCATAAAAACTTTTTTATTTATCTGATGGTAAGTGATGATTTGGTCGATGATGGAGCACACACTTTTAACTTAAATCAGTTTGCATCGATGACATTTTGAAGGGAAAATATTGATTTTACCTTTCGTGGACCATACATAGTTTGGTATTAAGCTGAATCCGGTTTGACTGGAAGGCGACCCCAATGTAGTTGGGAAAAGGCAAGGCAGGCATATAGTTTCGCTCTTTCGTACCCCCGGTAGTCCGTGGACCATAGATTGGGAACCACTGTATTAGAGAAGCCTGCACGATATAGCTGGAGGCTTCGATAATTGCCTACAAATTGCTACATCATCGAACATCCTGTTCAATCATTAGGCAATATTATTACAATTTCCTGCCTTGTTCGTGTATTTTTTTCTTGGTATTTTGCTTGCTAATGTTAGGAAAAGGAGCTACACGTAAAGAAAATTTTTGTACAATTTTATCTTGAATCAAAAATACCTGAAAGGGCGCAAAAACATTTTGCTCTAGCTTCGTCCCGCGACTGCGGTCTTGTGGCCTATCTCATAAAACCTGCATTATTTCGGGATAAAACCCATAACACATGAAAATAGTGTTGCTATGTGTGTTGAAACAAAAAACATACAGCAGGCGTCACGAGTCATGAGCACAGATGAATGCTGCAGGGTGATCTCGCCAATGTACGGTGAGCGAACGAAACTTGCAAGCGATGGTCGATGAGTATTGTCTGACAAATCAATAACGTGAAGCGTTAGAGCTGCCATCGTCAAACCAACCAATGAAGAGTGTGCTCAAACTCGTGCCCTCGTGCCCGTTATTATAAAGATGAAGGATGGGAAATCATGAAATAATAATAATAATAATATAATAATAATAATATCCTTGGACATTTCACACAACGCCATATAGTCCCAAGCTAAGCAACCTAATGCTTGTGTTATGGTAACGAGATGGCTGATAAACTACTTATATACATTTTTTTCTTGTAAATACATACATATTATAGATAGAAAAACACCCAGACTCGGAACAAATACATGTAGGTCGTACACATATTTGTTCCGTGCGGGAATCGAACCCGCGACATGCTGCGCAACAGTCAATCGCTCAACCACTGCGCCAACCGTGTCAAATGACTCCTCCCGCTCTGGGTAAAGCAGGAGGGAGTGTCAGGCTCCTACTAACTAAAACCCATCCGTGTTCCTCCTAATGCCCTTTGCATTCCAGGGCCGCGGTGACTCTTTCGAACAAATTTCGCAACCCCGGCAGGCACTGGCCCTAGCGGGCCCCATCTTCTTTGCTGACAACTCACCGACAGCGCGCCGTCGACACAGTCCCCGCCTGGTTCTGATTAGACAGCAAGCCACCCAATGCTCGCCGTCCGCAGGCCTACGGTGGCCGAGAATCGCCCTGCGACTTCCGATGCCAGGGGCGTCTTCTTCTGTTGCGGCGGCCGGGGCGCGATGTTTCCCTCTCCCTCACGCGTTCGGCCTCCTCCTTTGCTAGCATTACTGTGACCGCTTCCCACCGCTCGGTGACGGGAGAGGACGCCGCCGCCGATCGCCTGGACGAGGACACGGTGTTGCTCCACCCGCGCAGGGCTTTCCTCTCCCGTTTCCACACGCGTAGGTATGTCCTCTACCATGACGTGCCAGTGTATCCAGTAAGACTCAGTTTCCTTCATCCTGGTCTGCCACGACGTCGCCTAGCATTTAGGGTGTGTTTCCACCAGAAATGTGCGAGGGTGCGAAGCGTTTTTGTTAAGAACCAATAGAATGCACCTTTAATGGGATCCAATAAGTGGTTTTTTTAAGCCCACAGCTCTTATGAATCGCAGACAGGTATTAACATAAGTTTTAAAGCGAAAAATATAGCTCATAATAATTAACCTTCATAACTATAAAGTTTAAGTGTCTGTTGAAGTGCCTATACAACTTAAAAGCTTTGTAGTTCAATATGAGCCTGTTATTAAACTTAGAATATTAGTTATGAAGAGAAAATTGTTATTGACAAGTCTGAAGTTCGAGAAGCGTGCGTTCAGGCGATTTTGCCATACCTATTACTGGAATCAAAAGTAGCTCACAATTTAGGACCCATTAGTTTAAATGTTAATATATAATCCGTGGTGCTTGGCAACTGGGCTTAACCCAGTTGTATGTGTCCCTTGGTGCCTATTGGCCTAGCTCTAATCTGTCTCCTGCTTGATGTGGAGGGAAGTGGAAATTATATTTATTTTTCCTACTCCTCCGCTGTACTCTTCTGATTAATTTCGTTGCGGGATCCAAGACAGTTGAATCGTTTCTCCGGGACTCGTCGGGTTTCATTAACTCGGCGTTTTTCTGGTGGTCGCCACTGTTGATTCTGGCTTTCAGGAGTTGCAGTGGTTGGGAATGTGTGGCGGGCTTGTCCCATATAAAAAAAAAAGTCTGAAGTTAATTGTTTTGATCAGGTCATCTAGATCTAATTTACCATCCCTACCTTGTTGCTATTCCACCAATTCGCACGAAGCGTTTCCAAGCGTCCTTCATAATGCGCACAGCAAAGGAATGGACCTCTTTGCCTGCGTCTGTGTTTCCTAACGCTTACAACCTTAATCTTTTCAAAGTTAGAGTGAACAGGCTACTTCTGGGTAAGCTCGCTCCATCGTAGACATTGTCTCTATCTTCTCTGATCAAGACAAGAGTCACGAGCAATCCAAGAGCAAACCAACCACAAATAATAAAAAAAATATTACCTACCTACCACCTTACCTACCTATCATAATAAAATTACGAACAAAATTTATACCGCCCATTGTACACTTGTTTTATAGAAGTTTTTTCTGTACTTGTTATGAGGTGTTTAATAAAGTAATTAATAAATATATTTTCAAGATATGATTTCATCAGTTTGCCGGCGTGATTACATATTATGTATACCTACCTACACATACCAAATTCCAACTCTCTAGTGCTAAGCGTCTCTGAGCTAAACCACAGACAGACAGACGGACGGACATGGCGAAACTATAAGGGTTCCTTGTTGAATTCAGACCCTAAAAATACGGCGCTTATTTGGTATTAGTACAGATTTTAAAATTCTCTCTAATGCCACTGCTCACATTTAGGAGTACATACTTTTACTCTCTAAAATATCATATGTTTTGTTAGATAGCACTCTTATAAAATAAAATCGTGTTCAAAAATACATGAGTGTACATAAATGCGCAGCGTAGCGCATTTTCGCACGATATTAAATGTCACAGAGATATAAATCGTAATTTATCAATTACGGTTTTCAAACAAGTACGAGTCGAACTCGCCCACCAAGGGTTCCGTTAAAAATTGTAGGTTTGTACATCCTACTTTAAAAAAAGAATATATTTTTATGATTAAATTAGATTTTTTGGAAGTATAGTTTTTTGGAAGTATAGTTTTCAGGTTTTATCTTATACTTGTAGTATAAGACGGTATTACTTGCCAAATTTCAGTGAGCATTGTACGTTTTTACATATTTTTTCACAGCTTCAAGGGACAGTAGACCTGAGTATATGGTTTTAATTTCAGACAGTGGAATTGACAGATAGACGGACGGACGGAAAACAAAGTGATTTTAAAAGGGTTTGGTATTTTACTTTTGAGGTACGGAACCCTAAAAATTACAAAAGCCAAACACGACATCAAAAGCCAACGGAACCACTAAAGCCGTTTTCAATATGAAAATTTCCGTAAAATATTAATTCAGTATCAATTTATTATCACGCTGAGTGCTACAATTTGCGTGGGCGATCTTAAAAGCCTAGCAGTGGGCGAAGTGAATGAAAATAATATTATAATTAAACACAGGTACATTGTAGTATACAGCGCATGTTTCGACAAAAAGTAATAATAATATGTTCTACGGGTGATGACAAAGTCGTGAATTTGTGTACAACAACCTGTATTTTTAACCGACTTCCAAAAAAGGGGGAAGTTCTTAATTCGACGGGTATTATTTTTTTGAAGTGAAAACTTCTTTAGGCCGCATTGAGCACTTTTCTTGGGATGGGGGTATAATGTTAAACTCGCGTCTGGACACGTGACCTGTTCGAAAATGCACAACGTTAATGTTCAAATTTTCACTTCTGCCGGCACTCCCGGAGTGCAACCCGTTGTTTTTTTTTATGTATGTATACCGATTACTCCGAGGTTTCTGAGCCGATTTGTGTGATTCTTTTTTTAATTCGATGCGGCATACTGGCCATTTGGTCCCATAAAGTTCAGTTTGGCTCTGTAGTTTTTATTTTATGAGCATCTTTGCTTATTTAAATTTCTACGTGACGAAGACGTCGTTCAAGTACTTATAAGTGAAAAATAAAAATATTTTTTTACAAAAAAATATAACCGACCCCAAAAGGCGCTACTTACAAAGTATATTTTTTTTTTACAAAAAAAAATATAACCGACTCCCAAAAAGCACGACAAAGTATAACATAACCTTAATTTCAGAAGTTGGTGTTAAAAAACGAATATACAAAACCAAAACCACCGACTTCCGAAAATGAGGAAACAAGATTTTTATGTTTTGTTTAAAAAAAATACATTGTCCCACACTACGAATTTCTCCTGTAGCGTAGGTGCGTTCACAAACATACAAACTCACATACACAAACAGCCAGACCCGTCGTCCAATGTCGTCCAGTCGTATCGTATGTTAATACAATTAATAATTGTAGGTAATAGTTTTATTATGCTCATTCTATAGTACCTATTATTTTTTCATTCAAGAAAGTAAGTCATCAAAATAGTATTTTTCACTACATTTTTAACGTCAGTGTTCCTACGTATATTTTTGAGTAGGTTTATGTCAAAGAGTTTCTATAAGTAAAGAAAAAACACTTAGACATTTTGTTCCTTATTTGTCTACACTGACAATAAATATAAAAAAAAACTCACGTCTCTTTTTAAGTACATTCAAATCATTACCTATTGGAAAAGGCATAGCAGACAGGCATTATGACGGTCACATATTTTTCACATGGACCATGTGAATTCTTCTTTATTTGTCTAAGATGGTATTTTTATGAAAAAACCACAAAAAATACCTGAATAATATATTAAAAAAAGAAATTAAAAACTGTTCTATATCTTTACATAGTATAAAAAAGTCGCTTCCGTTGTCTGTTCGCTTAGATCTTTGAAACTACTCAACGGATTTTAATGCAGTTCAGCAATAGATAGAGTGATTCAAGAGGGAGGTTTAAATGTGTAATTTGTTCCCAGTATTCCTACGGGAAAGGAAAAAAATGAGATATGTGAGTACGAAGTCGCGGGCAGTAGCTAGTGTTTTATAAACACGTTACGTCATTTTTAACCGACTTCTCAAAAAGGAGGAGGTTCTAAATTCGGTTGAATGTTTTTTATCTTTTTCTTATCCAAATGTTTGTTACCTCATAACTCCGTCAATTATGAACTGATTTAAAAAATTCTTGTTTTATCTGAAAGATTCTTTCAGATTGGTCCCATTTAAATTTTATCAAAATCGGTTACGAATTTTGGATTTTTAATCGAAATAGCGGGAATTCGTTTAAGTACTTGGATGATGGTTTTTTGTTATCCAAGTAATCGAAACTGCGTATTTTGCTTTTCTGCGATTTTGCAGTGGTGTTGTTAGGTGTGGAGTACCACTAAAAAGTGAAAAATAAAAAAACTTTTTACAAAAAAATACAACCGACTTCCTAATAAAAAAAAACACTACAAAGTAAAAAATAACTTTAATTTTGGAAGTCGTTTTTTCTGTTACTTTCTTCGTATTTTGACAGCGACTTCCGAAATGAAAGTTATTTTTTACTTTGTAGTGTTTTTTTTGTTATTTGGAAGTCGGTTGCATTTTTTTGTGAAAAGGTTTTTTTATTATTAAAATATTCAATGCTTCCATATGACTATAAAACTAATAAAAACACTATTAATATCCACTTTAATCCCATCACAATTTGCAGCGATAACCCGGTACACAAGTTAATGAATAAGTAAGTGATGAGACGCAATCAAGCTATATCGGTGACCCTACGGAGGGACCTCGGTATATCAGTGACCCTACGTCGTGACCCTTATAGGCTCGGTAATTACAGGCGAATATGGGTCAATGGCAAATATTTCTGGCACCATGAATGGCATATTTGGGCAAAATGCCTGAAATAACGGGAATCGTGAGAGGTATTCGATAAGTATTTTGGTTATGTTGTTAATCCTAACTGGGTCAGTCGAAGTTTTATATACAGGGTTATTTGTAAAACACCGGCAGCCTCTCAGGACTATGTTCCTAACATCATTATCAACAACTTTTGTTCTATGATTCTTAAAAATTCATCATATTCTGGTTCATCAGGTTTTCATACAAATAAAAAACTCTTTCTTTTTTAGGGTTCCGTAGCCAAATGGCAAAAACGGAACCCTTATAGATTCGTCATGTCTGTCCGTCCGTATGTCACAGCCACTTTTC
The DNA here is from genome assembly GCA_963859965.1 of Ceramica pisi. Taxonomy (NCBI): domain Eukaryota; kingdom Metazoa; phylum Arthropoda; class Insecta; order Lepidoptera; family Noctuidae; genus Ceramica; species Ceramica pisi. The sequence goes on from OY982542.1 coordinate 1,417,677, forward strand.
TCCGAAACTATAACAACTATGCTGTTGAAACTTGGTAAGTAAATGTATTCTGTGAACCGCATTAAGATTTTCACACAAAAATAGAAAAAAAAAAACAATATATTCCCCATACTTAGAACTGAAACTCAATTTTTTTTTTTTTCATCAAACCCATACGTGTACTTTCTATGGATAGGTCTTCGAAAATTATTTTGAGGTTTCTAATAAAAAAAATTCTAAACTGAATATGTTGCGAGAGAGACACTTCCAAAGTGGTGAAATGTGTCCCCCCCCCTGTAACTTCTAAAATAAGAGAATGATAAAACTAAAAAAAATATAAGATGTTTATTACCATGTAAACTACCAGCGAAAATTGGTTTGAATGAGATCTAGTAAGTAGTTTTTTTTAATACGTCATAAATCGTATAATACGATAATGGTACGGAACCCTTCGTGCGCGAGTCCGACTCGCACTTGGCCAGTTTTTCTTTTGTTGCTTCACATAGACTTCGTAACATTTAGAGCGTTCAATTTAAATATTTTTATTTTGTTCACGCTGTCGGTGTTTTACAAATAACCTTGAATCCTTACTGATATTATGTGTCCTGTAAACGTACGCAGACATGATAATTTTTAGTGTAGTAGTTCATCATCATTATATAAGCATATGCTGAGATACTGACCTTTTTTGGCCTCGCACAGATCAATTTCATGTTATTTTCTGTGTTTTGTTATTTTGCTTCTGTCTGTTTTGTGTGAGTCCCAAATAAACATTTTTCTTTCTTTCTGCTGGGTATTGGCCTCACCACGCGTGTCGCGACAATAACCGGTCCTGTGCGTTTTGCATTCACCAGCTACCCGCGACCCTCACCAGGTCATCGGTCCATCCACCTTGTGGGAGGTCTTCCAACGGTACGTCTTCCGGCACACCGTCGCTACTCCAGAACTTCTCAGCCCCATCGTCCATCAGTTCTGCGAGAAATATATGCCCTGCCCACCGCCACTTCAGTGAGGCAATCCTTCGGGCTATGTCGGTAACCTTGGTTCCCTTGCGGGTCTCATCATTACTGATTCGATCACGCAGAAACTCCAAGCATTGCCCTCTCCATTGCTCTTGGTGACTTTGAGACTTCTGTTGAGGCCCATCATGAGGAGTACCTATGTTCCCTTTTTTTTTTGTGATGGGAAATCATCCAATGACTCCTCCCGCTCTGGGTGTAGCGGGAGGGAGTGTCAGACTTCTACTGACTAAAACCCATCCATGTTCCTTCATTGCCCTATGTGTTCCGGAGTCACGGTGTCTCTTGCGAATAATCCCGTGACTCCGGCAGGCGTCAGCCCTTTCGGGCCCCTCTGTGTTGCTGACTCTCTTTGAGGCGCGCGTGGAACACTAACGCGCCGTCGACACGGCCTGTCGTCACTAGACGGACGGACGGCGAGCCACCCATAGCTCGCCGTCCACAGGCCCGCGCCTACGGTGGCCGGAGGTCACCAGGTGGTGGCCCCCGACGCCCGCGGCGTCTACCACGGCGGCCGGGACGAGAGGGTCTCCTCTCCCGCTCCGCCACCTCCTTCGCTAGCATGACTGCTTCGCAGAAGGAGGCAACGGCGTCCCATTCCGTCTCGCTCCGGACCATGGCTTGGACCAGGGCCGGAAGGAGTATGTTCCCTGCGATAATATACGAAACGCAGGCGAAAAAATACTAAACGTCGATGTTACTGTATTACCATAATATAAATAAATTATTTGTAAAAAAAATTATTTAAAACAAGCTTTATTAGTTTTCGTGTTCTCCTTGGCAAGCCTTTTTATTTGATACCCATACTGTGGTAGGGCAGGAACAATAACTAATACGCTTTGGATGATCCGCCATATTGCAATTCGAATGACGTCACATAGCTACGCATGCATTGTCATCCAAAATCAGCGTGTATACCAAATTTCAGCTCAGTCGGTTAAAGATTTGATTTAAAACTCAATTGCAAGATTCCACCCGGACAAAAATATTATATACGTTAATTAAAAGCTTTTAAAAAGCATTATATTTTTTTTTTAAACCCACGTCGATTAAAACGCACCTAATTGAAAAAGGATAAAATAATTTGAAAACCCTCGAACTTAAAGAATTTATTTCGCGGGTAAAAAATCCCGGTACAAATAAAAGTCTCAGTTTAATAAACGAACAGTTAAGTTCAAAAACAGCAGTAAAATTCACTATGAAGATTCCATGAATGAAATGAAATGCCCGAATATATGAAAAATCCATACTCTCATATTAATATTGTAAATGCGAAAGTTCTGTCAACCTGTGTGTAACGCAATCACGCCTAAACTACTGAACCGATTTAAACGAAAATTGGTACAGATATAGTATAGAGCCTGAGAAAGGAAATAGGCTACTTTTTATCCCAGCAGTATGTTCCATAGGGATCATGCCGGCAAAGTCGCTGGCAGAAGCTTGTGTTGTAATACGTGACTCTAGTTGTTACTTCATTAAAACTGTTTAATATTGAGCCAAAAGTACATTTGAACTAATTAGTTTGAAGAATCTAGAGTTAATAAAATACCTAATTAGGTACTCAAAGTAAAGACAAGTTTTTTAGTGAAGTTATCGTAGTTACGAAGCTTGCGTCTTTCAAGTGCTAATTAAAATGAAACTAGATCCTCTAGAAGAAAAGTTTGTGGTTTATTTAATGTGGTGATTTTCAAGCAATTTGTCAATTCTAAGTTTTTTTTTTAAATAACAATACCTACTATAGTCCCCAAAAAAAACTTCTACTAAGTTTCGTAGCGACAGCAAATAATGCCAAATTCAATCAACTCATTTTTTTTTTCTTTATTACGAAACTAAACAGCAATTTCACTTGGTCGGGTTATATTTTAACGATATTTAAGCGTTGTCGTGTTGTCTAATGTTTTGTCTGACACTTGGTACAAATTGAAACAGTTGAATGTGTGTTATAGCTATAAAATTATAGCTTACAGCCACGAGAAGCTATAATTTTGGTTGTATTTTATAAACACCTACTTTTTTACTTATAGGAAAACTTTTGACTACTCTAGCCTGGTAGGAAGCCATGATGGTTAATGATGTAACACGTATCCTTTTCTTTGGGTAAAACCTTCAAAAGGCGCCTAGACTTTTAACGATGAACACCAAACTATGGACATATTAATTTAATTGAATAATCAATTTATTGCAGAAGAAAATTCCATATATTTTATCCAACATTTGGTACTAACTATCATGACAACTTACTAAATATGTTAGTAGACAACAGTTACAGGGGGAATGTAGCTGGCGTATGTTCATGATTAACAGGACAATCCAGTTTGCTGACAATGACACTCAGGTGACCGTTTGTACTGGCGTTGGATGGATTTACTTCGCGTTTATTTAAGAGTCCTATTACATTTTTTACGGAAATTCATGATTTTTGACGCTGTAATTATCAGCAGCAGTAAGATATTTTAATTATTTGATCATGAATAACGATAGTGCCAGTCTCTTTCATGTAAGTTAGAGTTACACATTTTCATTTTTCTTTTCGTGTAATTTACTACAAATATTTTACGAACTCAGTTTGCAAGAAAAAATGTTGGCGATGGAATTTTGACGGTCTAATTCACATTGTTACAATCAATTCTTTTAAAAGCTAAAATTACTAAAAGGTAAGTTGAATGTTTTACTTGTTTATTGGAGTTCTAGAATTTCTTTAAATTCCTTGAGTTTTCACGGAAAAAAAACGTAAAGAAAGCCTAATTTAAGCCAGAAATGTCTTGATTCAGCGTCCATTATATTCCAAATAAAAACAATTTTATCAAATAAATTAATATGATATAAAATTTCAATCTACAATGAATACGTTTCATTAGTTTTCGTTTGTCAATATAATTAAACAAAATTACAATAAATAAAATTAAAGTACTATATATTCTGCGTCAATTCAGCGCGCGCGCTCCTCAGTCTCGCCCGAGCGCCCAAATTAACTATAATCCTTTTCAGACTAGTAAGTATCAAAATTGTTTCGCGGACTATAAATGTACTCCCAACGCAGACCAACGTAACTTCGTCTATTGCAGACGAGCACTTACGATTCGTAATAGGACTCTTAATTGTTAACGCTATACCATGAAAATGAAGACGGGGTTTACAATTCAACCCCACCCACGTTTTTCAGTTTCACGAAAACCATTACTAAGCTGTTTCAATAACGTAGGCGTGTTTACAAACACAAATCTCTCAGTACAAACAGCCGACCTGTTTGTTTTATTTTACAACCCACTCGATTTTTAACCGACTTCAAAAAAAGGAGGAGGTTCTCAATTCGGTAGTATTTTTTTATGTTCGTTACCTTATAACTCCGTCATTTACGAACCGATTTAAAAACATATTGAGTTTTATCTGAAAGGATATAGTTTTCAAATTGGTCCCATAGAAATTTTATCCAAATCTGTTTCGAAGTTTGGCTTTTAAATTAAAATAGCTGGAATTCGTTTACTTGGATGACGGTTTGTTGTCATCAAAGTAAACGAAATTGTGTGTTTTGCTTTTCTGCGATTTTGCAGTGGTGTTGTTAGGTGTGGGATACCACTAAAAAGAGAAAAATACAGATTTCAAAATACGAAGAAACTAGCAAAAACACCGACTTCCCAAATTAAATTTTTGTAAGTCTATTGTATTATTTTGTAAAAAGTTTTATTTTATTTTTTTGTTTTAATTATTTAACTGCATATTCCTCAAAAGAATTTCACAAACAATAATCTTTTTACTAACGATCTGACTACGATATCAGCTTAATTAACTAAACCATCAGGTGAGTGGTCAAACGCGTGCCTATTAAAAGTAAAAAAAAAAACCCCGCCAAGCGCGAGTCGGACTCTCACACGAAGGGTTCCGTACCAGGAGGGCTACTCTCTAAGCCCGAAGTCCGTAGTTTCAGGCTTTTGTACTCCGTATCACCTACGGGCTTACGGTTAGTCCCGAACCCGAACTAAAAATGAATGACAACATGATTTGACAGTAACTTTCGAATTTTGTTGTCATTAATTCTTAGTGGTTAGATAATACGGACTAGAATTCGCCCGCAACTAAGCCCGAAACTACGGGCTTCGGGCTTAGAGAGTAGCCCCATAGAAACCGAAAAAAAAAAAATACGTTTCTTATGTAATACGCACCTTTTAATTTTTAATATGATTATTGTTATTTATTTAAAGCGACACTAGAAATACACACTGTAAAAATACACACTGTAAAAAATTCCATTGGTTATCAAAATTCAACTGTCTGTAAAAATTCAACTGTCTTCTTATTATTGTTCTTGAGATATAGGTATATAGCCCGCTGACAGACAGACAGCCGGACCGACAGCGGAGGCTTAGTAATAGGGTTCCGTTGGTTACCTTTTGGTTACGGAACCCTAAAAATTAAGTGAGATATGATCAAAAATGTATCTGTAGTTAATATATTTTATACCATACCATATACCATATGTGTAACTAGCTGTTCCTCGCGGCTCCACTCCGGTCAACTGGCAACTTTCTTATTTTTTTTAGATAAAACCCGTCTCCTAATAATAACAAACCCAACAAAAGAAGAATTAGCGAAATCGGTTCAGCTGTTCTCGAGATTTCTGCTTAGCAACACATTCAGCGATTCATTTTTATATTACACAGATATATTTAATACCATACCATTATATTTATGTGTAATATAATCTATACCATAACATCAACGAGTATTACAACAGTCGATATTTTGTCGCTGTAAGTTCAAGTACGATGGGAAGGATCTCTCAGGGGGTATCCAGGGACCGAGGGTATTTTGATGAAGGGACGGACTTAAACCTGTCAGGGGAATTATTGACAGTAATGAAATCTGCCCTACATTGTGCCTTAAGTTTGAATGTTTTTCGTTTCCATATTTATTTTCTAATTTAAGGTCAAGAAAGTACGGATTTTTTTTTTACGCCTAGGAATTTCTCCTGTATCGTGGGTGCGTTTACAAACATACAAAGTCTCATACACAAACAGCCAGACCCGGAACAACAATCTGTAGGTCATACAAGTATTTGTTCCGTGCGGGAATCGAACCCACGACAAGCGACGCAGCAGCCGATCGCTCAACCACTGCGCCAACCGTGCCGTCAGAACGAACCCTGCTACAATCCTTGCATACTCCTTTTGCTATACTACGTTGATATATTTATTTTTATTGAGATAAGATGAGGTTTGCTCTTGAATTTTGTAGAAAAAGCCAGAGCTCTAACTTTGAAGAGATAAGGGTTGAATGTGTTCGGGAACACATGTAGAGAGCTCCTTTGCTGTGCGCATTTTAAAAGACGTTTGGGAACGCTTAGTGCATATTGGGAGGAATAATATAACTGCTAATACAATGCATGCTTTCAGTTGTAATGCGGTAGATGTATTGTGTGGTTAGTGTTTCCTCCCATTTCAATTAACATCTGCTTTGAATGTGGACAAACCATTTAACCTCTTTAGGCAAAATGTGTAAAATTTTTGCGCAATCTTAACTCCAGATCCGCTATCTAGAACTTGGTCTAAAAAGCATATATTTTTTGGTCGTTTTCTTTTTCTTTCAAATCACATCGTAGCATATTATGTTACCTTTATCTGTAAAAGGGCTAGTTTTCCATATAACATTTGTCGACATTTAAATAAGTACATTCTCCAATCAACAGTTTTACGTACATAATGCCATTAAACAGATTTGAGTACGTGTTACTCAGCTGCGACTGAACACAAATGTTACGCGTAGTTCATTAAATTATTTAAATTAACTTTATTAAAACACTGTTTGGAACAATAAATTCGTCTAGAGCAGTAAGATTTTCATAGTCGTTGAGAGTGGAATGTTACTTTCTACAGACTGTATTCACTTCATAATTATTTCAATCTGTATGGGAAGACTACTGAATATTCATCCCGCTATGTTTTTTTTTTTACTTTTATTAACCGACATTCCAAAAAGGAGGAGGTTCTCAATTCGGTTGTATGTTTTTTTATGTTTGTTACCTCATAACTCCAACAATTATGAACCGACTTGCAGATTGGTCCCATTTAAATTTTATCGTAATCGTTTACGAACTTTGGATTTTAAATCGAAAAAGCTGGAATTCGTCTACTTGGATGATAGTTTTACGACATCCAAGTAATCGAAATTCCGTATTTTGCTTTCTGCGATTTTGCAGTGGTGTTTTTAGGTGTGAGGTACCACTAAAAAGTGAAAAAAAAAAACTTTTTACAAAAAAATAATAACAAAAAATAAACAACTTAAAAAATAACTTTAATTTCGGAAGTCGGTGTTTTTGTTAGTTTCTTCGTATTTTGACACCGACTTCCGAAATTAAAGTTATTTTTTACTTTGTAGTGTTTTTTTTTGGAAGTCGGTTGTTTTTTTTTTGTAAAAAGTTTTTTAGGCACGCGATTGACCACTATCTCACCTGATTGTAAGCGATGATGTGGTTGAGGATGGAGCATGCTTGCCTAGAAGTAACCTATTCACTCTTGACTTATAGACTCCCAGGTTGTAGCTATCAGGAAACACAGACTCCGGCAGGGAATTCCACTCCCTAGCTGCACACACTATGAACGAGACATTCTCCAATAAACAGTTCAACGTACTCAATGCCATTCAAACAGATTTAAGTACGTGTTACTCAGCTGTGACAGGACACAAATTGCGCGTAGTTCATTCAATTTATTTAAATTAACTTAATTAAAACGTTGCTTTGAACAATAACATTGTAACTTACTTCTGGAACAGTAAGATTTTCATAGTCGTTGAGAATGGAATATTATTTTCTAAAGACTGAATAAGAATGGTCTGTTTTGAACTTCATAATTATTTCAATCTGTATGTTAAAGCTGCTGAATATTCATTCCCTTATGTTTTAACTAAGAAAACTGATTCTGAGAAATGAATAAGAGAACAATAGGATTTTCTTCCTTACAATATGATCCAAGATAGGTTACTTAGAAAGGTTTTACCCTTTATCTGAACTAACAATTTGAAGTGGAGAATTATTCGTCACAGTCCCTACGAAAAAAACCTGAAAACTTGTCCAAGTTTGAGGATAAAGTTATAGTAGTAATTAACTCCAAATACGCAGTTCACCGGTCCGAATACAAAGTGCCATTTTATCAGCAATGACGATCAACCAATGGTTTGTCATCCGACAAGATGACATTTTGCCAGCGCCTGCCAATCTTATACATTTTTCACTGACCTTTTTTTTTGAAATGGGTTTATTCTTGCCTCTAGCTCAGAGATGACAGAGACAAAGTCTACGATGGAGAGAGCTTACACAGAAGTAGCCTGTTCACTCTAACTTTGAAAACATTAGTGTTGTAACCGTTCGAAAACGCAGACGTAGGCAGAGAGTTCCACTCCTTTGCTGTGCGCATTATAAAAGATAATTGAAAACGCTTAGTGCGATTTGGTGGCATAGCAACAATGTAGGGATGGTAACTTGATTGATAGTATTTAAGGTACTTTGTGGTCTCTGTTCACTATTACAGTATCGATCTTCATGATGTCGCTTTTATTTCTCCTCAAGACGAATTAGTGTGGAAAGCAATGCAGAAAGCAGACTTTTGTTAAGAGGGCTTTCACATTTTTTCTTGAATTTTAGCGTTTTATTCGAATTTTGATGTGTGATTTTGCTTTAGATATAGCCTTAAAAAAACAAAAATATGCCTAAGATAGTTTGATCATTTATCTTGGGAGTGTTCTAAATAAATATTTCAATTTGTTCACGTACATCAGTAAAATCCTTGACTCCGCAAAAGATGTTTCACAAAACGTTGCTTTAGGGTATCTTTTGATACCTTGGTACACCGAAGATATTACAATTTAATCATTTATAAAAATGTCCACGGTAAAACTGTATCTTCTACTTTGGAATGTTTAAATCAATTTATTACGATTCATACAGTAATACACCAAAAATAATTCTGTAAAACTGAGAGTTATTGACAATTTTCCGTACAAAACTATTAATTTTATCTATGAAATTATAATCAAAATTCAAATAAAAAATATTTAATAATTAAGGTGGCATTGCTATATTGCTTGAAAAAAAAATTGGTCTAATTAAAAGTAAAGTAAATATTTTTAAATAATTGTCGAAAATCAATATAATCTTGTGGCGCGCGGTATTCAACTTTAGTCAACCTGAGCAATTCGATTTTGTAAGAGCGCTTTGACAAAACTGTCTTAGGCATATTTTTATTTTTTATAAGGCTATATCTAAAGCAAAATCACACATCAAAATTCGTATAAAACGCTAAAATTCAAGAAAAAATGTGAAAGCGCTCTTAAGTCACTGTTAAAAAATCAAAATTATAACATTTTCTAACAGCCCCAGTATAATTTACCCCAACCACGAAGTTGTAAAATTTGGGTCAAATTAACTTTCCGGATCGCTCCGGCCATAACAATCAAAATATCAGAAAACTAACGCTTGTATTTTCCTGTTTCAACCCTCTTGCGGTCAGAGGGTATTGTTAATTTAAACGTTACGGGTCAAATGAACGTGCTTTTCAAGGGTTAATAGACTCGTTTTAATAAACTACCAACTACTTCAAAAAAATAAAAAATAAGATTCATCTTTTAATTTAATAAACTTGCAACTATCCTAGGGCGCATTGCTGCATGACAAAAGTATAAAATTAAATGTTTTATACAGGACAACCACCTCTAAAAGTTTTTATTAAATGAATCAGACTTTTATTTTATTAAATAAAACTGTGAAAAACTTTTAATTAGTGTAATGAGACACCTGAGCTCAGATTCAATCGTTGTGGGGTGAACGTAGCTCAGTTTTGCTGTTCTGAATATGTCATACCTAAGGGAATGTATTGCTACATTGAACTTTTTAACTTAAATCTTTTGTGGTAGGTATCTTTAGACATTTAAGTAACAATGCTTTTTCAAATTGCTAAATACTTTATAAGGTTTTGGGTTACCAATGGAACCATATCAGGATGATGAAATAGAGTTTGATGTTATTAACAAACAACGTTGACTTTCAATGTTTTACTTATAAAGTCTACATCAGTTGTTGTCTTTTTTAACCACTTCTACCGTCCGTCTGTCTGTCAGTGAACTATTTTGAACCGTAATATGCAGTTGACACACATGCAAGAAACGTAATTTTTTCGTCGGAACCCCGGGAATTTGTGTGCGGAGCCAATTCGCACTTGGCCGGTATTTTACGCTTTTAACGCCACACTAAATATAATACATAGCTCGAAGGATCGCCAAAATTAAGTGGCAGTGGGCAGGGTATATTACTCGCAGAACAGATGGTCAATGGAGTTGGAAAGTTCTGGAGTGGCGACCGCGTACCAAAAGGCGCAGCATAGGAAAGCCTCGATCCCACAAGATAGACCGGTGATCAAGTGAGGATAGCCGATGGATGCGAGACGCACAGGAAAGTTGTGGTGACACTTGGGATGACCAGCAGTGTACGTCTTTCGGCTGATATGATGATGAAATACAATACAACCAGAACATCTTTCAAATATTTTGTTCTCACACTATCACAGATAACATTCGGTTTTCAGTGGTATTTCGGTGAGTGTGCCGCAGAACTCCACGACCTCATTCCACCGGCCCCCTTCTACCATCGGACATCCAGACGTACTGCAACTTACCATCCCTACCTTGTTGCTATTCCACGAATTCGCACTAAGCGTTTCCAAACGTCTTTTACAATGCGCACAGCAAAGGAGTGGAACTCTCTGCCTGCATCTGTGTTTCCGATCGCTTACGACCCTAATTTCTCCAAAGTTAGAGTAAACAGGCTCCTTCTGGGTAAGCTCGCTTCATCGTAGACTTTGTCTCTGTCATCGCTGACCAAGACTAAAGTCAAGAGCAAACCCATCTCAAATAAAAAAAATCTTTTTCATTTCACACGACATAGATATCAACGAAAAATATCCAATAGAAAATTGAAAACAAACACACTTACTATCGCCGATCTTCCACAAATTGGTACTTAACATTAGAACGTTATTCTGCGCGTTAGTCTGCGCTTATCATCAGAGGTATAGATAGTTATAGTCAGGGGAACTGAGAATTACCGAAGTTTTACTGAAATTTCCTTGAAATTCCCTGGGAATTTTACTGTAAGCGAGGTGGGTTAAGGTCCTCAAAGACAGGTGCGTCGTGACAGTGCGACGCTTAGTGCGGGTCGCGTTTTCATATAAATTTTTCTACAAATGTACAAATGTCATATTTTGAACGCGGTGTTTTGTGTATATTTTATGAATTTTATAAATTTATTAGTCACTAATATAAAAGTAATACAAAAACAAAATACACTTAGGCGTCGAAGAATTCCTCCGCAGCATCCTGAGAGGACCGGCTGCATTTCCACTTTGAATGGCAATGCTAATTGTTTGAGCCCTCTGGCCGCACAAATGTATTAGTATGTCGTGTTTTTATGTGTGCTGTTTATAACAAAAATATTATAAAAATTAACATAATTTAAAAAGCAAATAAAATATAGTTAAGCTTTTCCATGAAAAAGCGCTTTCACATCTGTCTGCGGAGAACCTTATAGTAGTCGATAGGGGTCGTAATGATAATCACAGAGGAACACGCACAGAAATTTGTCCCTCTTCAGGCAAAAATATATGCTTCAACCAGTTTTTTGATGAATAGGTACGTCTCATACAATGTGATTGCAATTTATTTTGTTAGGTTATGTGGGACTCTTCCAGAATAATAGTCTACAGAAATACAGGTTGGGTAGCTAACCCGCTTTGAGCCACTCTTCATAAAGTCCCATAAAATAGGGGTGATCCTATTGCCTGGGTACGGAACTAGACGCTGAGATCTAGAGGTTTTACTCAGAAATTCGAGATCGTATAACAATTACACTAGTTTCCACCATCAATAAATTGCAAAACTATTTAGTCCGTCAGTTAGAGTATTGAAAAATAATTGACACGTATTTTTTTATTTTTATAAATCAATCAATATTGACAAAGATAAAACTCATCAAAACTAGTAGAGGGGGTCTCGTGACGTCAGAACGCACTAAAATTATACCACGGCAGGCATTGAGAATTTTCAAAGCGTCGTATCTTTTCAATTTAGATTGACGTAACAAAGGAAAAAACACGGGTCGAATATTTTTTGTAACTGACGGATTAATTCGATTTTCTCAGTGGACAAGCTTATTGAACCTAGGGTTTCATGCTCAGCAGTAGGACTTGTAAGATAGTTCTTTAGCGGTTGCACTAAATAGACCAACGGTTCCGTTACTGACACAAAGTTTGACAATACCATGAAGTTCGCCATGTCCCGCGTAACTTATAAAATGTTAAGAAGACCCTCATGCCTACGTGGGAAGTCGCCATTTGTCTAGTCCTAATGTTCCATGCACCCGCTTGAATAATAAACCGATATGAAATATTCATACTCTCGAACTACGCCGCGTTTCAGTAGACAGCGGAACTCTGTTAGATCTAACTTTGAGTCGTTTTTCGAATTGCTTTAGGAAGTCTTTGACTTTAGAATGTTTTTGATAAACCATTCGTTTTTTTTTTTGTGAGAGGTTCTTACAGAATCAGAATCAGAATCAGAATCAGAATGCTTTATTTGTAAACATAGGTCAAATTACAATAGTTGCGAGATGGTACAGTTATATAGATCCTCTATGTTTTGCCCTGAGGCGTACAAATATTCATCAATTCAAATAGTAACGAGTAACTGTAATAGTACATGCATAAATTATCAATATGAATTATAATTATGATCAATTTCAATAAATATCCAAGAGACTGTGTTACATGTCATAATAAAAGTAATGCTAATGTCAACAAAAACAAAAAAAAAAAAAAATTGTCTGAAGTGATGTAAGATTCTAACATGTCTACCAGTCAATATTAATAGGCACATGTATTTATGTCAAATAGAAAAGATAAAAAAGTTATAATCAATTTCAATAAAATGTCAAATCGATATATGTCATAAAATTGTCATACTTATGATGATGTCAAATAATATTCTAAATCGTCTAAGTTGGTGTACAGTTTTCTAAAGCAGTAATTATAGAATTATCGTCCAAATATTCCTTTAGTGAGTAATAGCATTTATTTACCAAAATTTTTAATAATGCTGTTTTGAAATTGTCCAGATTCAACGTTTTTATTTTCTCAGGTAGTTTGTTATATATTTTTTTAGCCATGCAGAAGGTACTTTTATTCATAAGTGCAGTTTTACCATAGGTCACTTCGAGCTCTGATTTGTTTTTATCTCTTAACTTCCTGTAATAACTTTTAGTGGCCATTTTATATTGTGAAATGTTTGATTTAACAAATACATTTGTTTCGTATATGTATAGTGATGGCAAGGTAAGAATTTTTAGACGTATAAAGAACGGCTGACAACTGTCTGTGTTTTTTAGGCCACACATCGCTCTGACGCATCTCTTCTGGGCTCTAAATACAACTTTTCTATCTACTGAATTGCCCCAGAAAATTATGCCATATCTGAGAGTTGATGCAACATAGCCGTGATAAGCTGTTAGCACGGACTCCCGGCTCACTATTTTTGATAGTTTATAGAGCGCATATGCAAATTTATTGAGTTTTTTACATATTTCGTCTGTCTGGGGTCTCCAAGTCAAATTGTTGTCTATTTTAATTCCAAGAAATTTAGTAGTCGTCGTTGATTCTATTTTTGTCCCTGAATAGCAAATTTCAAGTATTGTACTGGGAATTCTTTGATAGAAATGCATGATTTTTGTCTTTTCTAAGTTTATAATTAAATTGTTGCTCTCAAACCATGAAATGATTCTATTTAGCGTCTCATTGATTTCCTTTTCATAAGTATTGGGATCATCACACTTAATTATTACTGTGCTATCATCGGCGAATAGCACCATGGGGTGGTTAATTTGACTTGGAAGGTCATTTATGTAGAGCAAAAAAAATGGGGGTCCTAGCACGCTACCCTGAGGAACGCCGTATTTAATTACCTCGCTTTCAGAACGATATCTTTTCTCTGAGTTGGTTTTTGTGGAAATTTGTGTGATTTCCACAAATTGCTTTCTGTCTGTTAGGTAAGATCGTATGAGATCAAGTATATTGCCTCTGATACCATATCTTTCTAGTTTATGTATTAGTATAGGATAATCGACATAATCAAAAGCCTTCGTTAGATCCATATAGATGGCACATATAGGATTTCTCTTATCTACATTTGTCAAAATCGGAAGAAGCAAGTCATGTATGGCCATATTGATTGTCTTATGCTTACGAAATCCCTTTTGTTCATTTACTAATATATTTGATTTCTCGAGATAGTTGTATAAAGACTTATAAATGACTTTCTCAAATATTTTTGAAAATACGGGTATCAATGCGATGGGTCTATAATTTGACATAGTTTGTCTATCATTTTTTTTTTTATGTAATGGTACAATAATTGATGTTTTTAATTTATCGGGAAAAATTCCGCTAGAAATACTCATATTAATTATGTGACTGAGATGCGGAGCTATGTAGTGAGATACTTCTTTGATAACTTTGGTGCATATTCCGTCATAACCAACACTATTTGTATTCCGAAGTGAGTTAATATGGTTAACTATATCTTGAGGTATGGTTGGCTCCATAAATAAAGAGTTTGAGGTATTTAAGGGTACGTTAATTTCTGGTATAGTTGTATTTTTTGGTTTGGTAACTTGATTAATATAAAACTTGTTAAAAGCCTGAGCTATGTTAAATGGGTTCGTGATTGTCTGTGTCCCTGTTTTAATTTGTGTAATTGGTTCTTTAGGAAAATTAGTCTTAGAATTATTAATTACGGCCCATGTCGCTTTAGATTTATTTTCGGATGTCTGAATGAAATAGTTGTTTTGTGATGACTGTGTTAATGATAGAACTCTTTTAAACCTTGCAGAATATGCCTTAAACAGCTTTTTATTTGTTGGGGTTGGATTTGTTCTATATTGCCATAGCAATTGTCGTTTCCTTTTACTACATTTCTTAATCCCGTTAGTAATCCATTTTGATTTTTTGGTAGTTGATTTGGTTATTATTTCATAGGGAAAACAAAGATCGTAAAAACATCTGAAAAGATCAAGGAAATGGTTGTAAGCCTCATTGACGTCGCTAATTGTATATATGTCCGAAAAAGTTACATTTTTTAAGCAACATTTAAATTTCTCAACATTATCTTGACAGTAATCCCGTCTTTTTATTTTCCAACGCTTTAAGACACATGTCTTTTGAACTGGACATTTCAAAACTTGTGCAGTATGATCTGACAGGCCCAATTCTATAATTTCCCCTTTAGAGCCTTTTACATTATGTGCGATATTGTCCAAGCATGTGGCACTGCTTAGCCTAGTGGGTTCATAAAATTGAAATTTTAAATTATAATTTAACAATGTGTGTTCGAAGTCTAAGGATTGTTTATTTCTTTTCAATAGATTGATATTAAAGTCCCCACGTAAGATAATCTTTTTGTTGTTTAATTTTAAACACAATAACTCCAAAATATTATTTAAATTTTCGTAGAATTTATCCAAATTAGATTGGGGTACCCTATAAATACATATAATAATGATTTTGTGCGCTGTCAACTCTATTGCACAGCATTCTATTTCATTAATTACGGAATATTTCTTTAAGTTTATCACTTTATATTTGTGACCGACCCTGGTTAAAATGCACGAGCCACCTCTTCTGTTATCTCTGGAGAAACTTGTTGCTAGGCTGTAATTTGGTATATTTAGAAGTTGTTCTTGTTCAGGCGTCATAAAATGTTCGGTTATGCATATGGTATCGATTCGTCTGTTGCTATTTTCTAGTTCTTCCAAATACACAGTAAGTGTATCGCTTTTATTCAGAAGCCCAGCAATATTTTGATGAAGAATATGAATGCTGTTATAAACGAAAAAAGCTGGGGTTTTGTATCAGGCGTGAATTGGGTTCTTCACCGATGGGAGTCGTTAAAATCTCCTTATACTCTTGACTGTTGTTGTTAATTGTTTGTCTACTTGTCTGACAGTATAAGTCTAAGTCAATCTGTATGTTACTCATAATATTATAATATATATTTCTGATTCCGTGTTTATTGATTCTGCCCGTTGTGTAGGAAAACATCTCATGAGTTAGATCCCGATTACTGTCGAAGACGTATGCATACTTATGGTTTTGGTTATCTAGATGAAGAAGGTTATTAAACAGCTCGACTTTGAAGTTATATATAAGTGATCCCATCTTATACGTGGGAAGACAGATAACTACGTTGGTGTGCGTAATTTTTCGCAGGGACTCCTTTATTAACGTAATTAAGTTTATGTAGTTGTTGTCATTTGTGATTATATGGTTTTCTCCAATAAAGATTAGGCAGTAGTCATTTAGAGTGAATCCCTTCAATCTTTCCTCGATGCCGCTTAACAATTGTTCTAAGGTACTGTTAGGCATTGTGTAATGACAGTAGTTGAAATATTCGAAGAAAGCTTCCTCGATGTATGGCAAAGAGACGTTGGATTTGTTACTACTTAAGATAAACAGTTTATTCTTTTCGTGAGGTTTCGATTTCACAGGTTTTGGTATTACAGGATTGTTTGATGGTTCAGGGGCAGGTGACCCTTTATCTTTGTTTGGCGTGTGATTAACATTATTAATAGTCTGAGTACCTTTATTGTGTTTGTTTGTTGCGTAGTTTGTGCGTTTTGGTATTGCGCTTTTTTTCTCAGGCGTTGAGCATATCTTCTTATAGGTGTTAACTGTCGTGACCATATTTTGTAGATCCGTTTTGAGGCGGAGGTTTTCAATGTTTAAATTATCTATCTCTTGATGGGCACCTAGCAATTGCTGTTTAAGTGATTCGATTTCACTATTCAACTCACGTATTTCGTCAGTAGTGTCGTGTAAGCTATCCGGAACACTCATCATAGTTGTATCTAATATAGTTTTCTCGCAGTCGTTTGATGTAATTTTAGACAAGTCTGATAACGAGCTTGCTCTATAGTACGGTTTATTCCGGAAAGTTATGGTATCGTTTTCGTGGTCCATTTTTGTTCAAAGCACTCGTAGCGCCCTCTAGTGTGATCTTTTTTAAGCCACTTGCTTATTATATTGGTGCCTTGTAGAAGTAGAAATTTTAGAAAACACAAAAAGAGTTAACGAATAGCGGGGATCGAACTTGCGATCGGTCGAGTCTTCTTTGAAGCCGCACTTATCGCCACTGACCCAAACGTGCTTACGATTAAGCTGTGAAATTGGACACTCCAATAAGCAGATGAAGTATTTAAACAAACGAAAGACGGTTAGAAATGAGTCATTCCATTGGAATTTTTTGCACTGTCGAACACTTGAGTCACTTTGTCTTTGTTTTGAAAAGTTATGGAATAACACACTTTCTTACACTGTTACGTTTTGTTTATTGGAGATTGTTAATGGTTTAGTTTATAACACTGTTTTGACATTGGAATTGGTATAATTCAGAGTTTATGTCACTGTTTATTTTAATTAAGCCAGACGTCTTTGTTTAAAAACGTATATATTATGTTTACGTTTTCAATTAGCATTAAAGTTCACTGCTTTTAAAAGTCATAACATTCGTTTTCTGGTAATTGTAACTGTCGTTAATTTGATATTTTCTTTTTTATTGAACGCGTAATTTTTATAATGGATATTTATGTTTAATGTTCGAGATAACACTTTCACTAATTAATGGCAACTTTCAGAACAAATTTAGTGAATCAAAGTCAATAAAAAGTCACTTTTTACTATTTTTTTTTGTTAAACTTGTCGCGGAGCGGATTCGATCGCGCGGTCACTCCGTTCGGGTTCTCAATCAACTTTTACTTTTACTTTTACTACTCAATCTCAATTACTTGATAATAGAATGTTTTTTTTTTCATGGGGAAATTTACATAGGTAATTTAGGAATCCATTTAACCTGGTATCAGTGAAGTTTTATTCTGCTACCACGAGATAGAACCGCGAGATTAATAAAAAATCACGGCAGGTACATTTGAATGTAAAACTTGTACGTAAATCAGGGGCCCGAGTCTGCTATTACAATAGTGTCAGAATGGTCGATCACTGATTTCAAAATGGTTGATTTTGATAAGTTTGCTAATCTTCTAACATAATGGCATCATAATGGCGTCATTATGACATTCCAATGATCAATCACTGACACGCCATTGAAAGAAAGCCATACGAATGGTAATCTCGTACATAATGACAGATTTAGTATTTACAAACTTCTCACTACTTCAGATTGCTTAAACACTAATAAATAATATGTAAAACTAAATATAAATAAAATCTGGCATGAATAAATACTCAAATTTAGCTCGGTTTTATAATAATGGCAATACGGCATTCCTACCGCAATTCTTTTATGAGACCATTGACGTTCCAGTGACCGGCCACTGACGACCCAGTGACCGGCCACTGACGTGCCAGTGACCGTGCGATTATGAATTTAGCAGATTACGAACTTTTAGCAAAATGACAATGGCATGACAATGGGATCGTGTCGGAATGACAAATTTATCAAAATAGCAGACTCGGGCCCCAGATGTGTTGCTGGGGAGTTTGTTGCGCCACTTCTTCTCCACAGCTAAAACAATATTTCCGCAGATCGGGTTTAAGAAGTTAAAATTACGGGTCTAAACATGCGTATAAATGATGAACGATTTTGGGGACATCGAAGATCATAATGCTATAGACATCAAAATCGACATGTATCAACATGACAGAAGCCCCAAAATAACAATATTCTCCTATGGCAATTGTACCAACAAGAATTAGACACGTGTAATCAAGGTGAAAGTGTTTATTTCTCGTCGTCAATCACGGTGCCTGTCTGTTATAGCTGACATGGAAGGAAACGGTCACCCACACGCCCACCGGTCGATCTGACACAAATATTGATAAAAACGGTCACGTGAGTGGGTTTACTTTGCTGTAGTAAAAGAAACACAGAAGAATCAATCTTGGTTTTTTTTATTATGTTTAAAAAAAATGAATAACGTTGCCCCACACTAGATATTTCTCCTTTAATGTGGGTGCGTTTACAAACATAATAAAAACCACAAACACAAACAAACAAACAAACAACTAACAACAAACAGCAAACAGCAAACAACAACAACACACAACAGACATACATAACTCACGTACACGAATGACCAGAACCGGGACAACTATTTATAGGCCTTACAAATAATTGATCCGTGTGGGAATTGAACCCGCGACACGTAGCGCAGCAGTCAATTGCTCAACCACTTCACCAACCGAGTTGTCAATAGTTCAAGGTTGTGTTGTCAGTAAAAGAATTGGACGATTGCTCGATTTGTAATATGCTTAAGTGACTGGGATATACATACCATTTCTGGAACCTGTGGAGGAGTTCGTGGAATATTAGCAACTACGGGCCGATCTTCGAGGTTAAGCGATACTTTCAGAGGTCAGGCCCGTGGATGGGTATTACATTACATACGTTGATCCTAGCTGTCATTTTAACAACTGACAATCGTTACGGCTAGCCAAAAAATCTGACACCAGTCTTGCCAAAGGGTGTCGCCTTATCGTATTATCCGGTTTCTCAGTAACCGTCATATATATGTACACTAACAATTGTAAAGGTCATAATACTGTCTATATGACCTTTACAATTTATCGCTCTATATAAAATACTGGTAACACCAGTGGTTGACTGGAAGCTGATGCCAGCATCATCTGCCTAGCCTTTACCCAATTATATTGGGGTTGGCTTCCAGTAAAACTGGATTCAGCTTCTGCTTCATATCGTGTGGTGGCCAGTAAGGTCTAAAGATCCTACACACCCTCGTATCACAGCTTCTAAACCGCCTCAAAGGCCTCTGACATGGTTTATTTGACCGGCCGGTACCACCGCTTTAAACGTGCCTTCCGAAGCAGGGAATCATCTCTTTATCAGACAATCAGGTAAGGTAACACGGTGCTCAGCAAGACTAGTGTCAGATTTACTAGGGAAGCCGACGACAATATAGATAGGAAATTATTGAATTCGTGAACGGGTTCCGTCACCGTCAGTCGGGACTGGTCATTTCTCAGCTGCCATGGTTGATTTTAATTATTTCTTTGAATTGTACCTCTTTTATTCCGGACGCTTTTATTCTGCTCGTCTTTTACATCGTTCTCACATGTATTTCAACCCGATGTAAATAAATCTTTGTAAAAATTTATTATTTTTAAAAGAGTGTCCGTGGAGTTTCTTGCACATTCTTCTCCATAGAGATCTACGCTTTGGAACGTGCAAATAGCTTCAAATTTTTGGACCGACCGACCTTGACAATTCAAAAGTGCCTGTAAATGGTTTAATTGAAATAAATGCTTGAATTTTGAATTTTGAATGGTATTTCTGTAAGTTCCTCTTCAATGGTAACTCGTTCTGTTCAGTTATATCACGGTAGACTTCGAATATTTGTTTTGCTTCAGTTTGGAGTTTGTTGACATTAACCGTTGGGTTGTTAGGTAGGTTGCTATCGATCTGTAACAACCAGGTGTTGTGGGGTAACAACTTCATAATAATATTGTCGTGCTAGAAGATCTCTTTCGGTAGGTTTGTGAACTTGTCCATGTATTTAGCAGTGATTTATTGTCTGGAGGTAGGTGTTTCCAGAAAGGGTCTATATGTACAGGTATATTATTTTGTGAGACATGGGGCTTGACAAAATATCGTGCGGTAGCCGCGGGCCAGCCTTACGGCTACCACCTTTTGGGGCGCGTTCAGATAATGGGCGGCACGCTGCCTCAAGGAACGCGCCCACACCGGGGCCCCGTAAAGGGCCATGAACCGCACGATCCCCGCGTAGAGCCTCCGGCAGGAGGCTTTTGGTCTCCCCAGGTTGGGCAGGAGCCGCCTGAAAGCAGCCCCGGCCCGCTCCAGTTTGGGGTCCAAACGTCGGAAATGCTCCACGAAGTTCCAACGGCACTACAAATTGCCTGCGTCTGTGTTTCCGAACGCTTACAACTCTTTTTTTTCAAAGATAGAGTGAACAGGCCACTTCTGGGTAAGCTCGCTCCATCGTAGACTTTGTCTCTGTCATCTCTGACCCGGACTA
The DNA here is from genome assembly GCA_963859965.1 of Ceramica pisi. Lineage (NCBI taxonomy): Eukaryota > Metazoa > Arthropoda > Insecta > Lepidoptera > Noctuidae > Ceramica > Ceramica pisi. The sequence continues at coordinate 1,438,773 of OY982542.1, forward strand.
GAGTCAAGAGCTTCCAATCTTCAAAGCCATCAAAAGTAAAAAAAAAACTCAGAAACCTTAACTCTTTGTAAGGAAACCTCAATTCGTTCAGAAATATCGGAAGCCGTTAACATAATTTCAAACTCGAACTGTGTACTTTAACTTCTTCAGAACTCTTTACAATCGCTGTGTTACCAATAAACTTTCATACAATATCTAAAGGTCAACCGAGGTCAATCGACATCCGTTAGTGTGCAATAATGTTAGCACTCACCGGATATTTCAATATTGTCGAGTTTAGCTTTTATGTACAAGTTTGTTGGCGTTACGATAGTGACTTGATATTGTTTGAGTTTACTTGCTAAGTTAACAATGAACCGAGATTTCTATTGATACAGAAGTTGAGGTTAGTTGGGGTCAAATCTCAAATCTTGATTGTTATCAATAATGGTAGATAAGTATTAATAAAGATATTAATCAACTATGGACCCTGTCGAGAGTTTTCATTCTTTAATTTTTGCGATTGAAATATGAACACTTCTTAAAATTACGAGAGATGCCTTCTGCAGTGCGATTCTGTAAACATCTCATTGTGTAAACTTAGCAAAAGTGAATAGTAGGGAATATGCATGAAAAAAATATTAATAATCACTTCATGTTTACACAATAGACTTGACTTTCAGCCGGTTCATTCTGTCGGCATCTCACCGTGATCACTTAGGTGGAGTGAATGACAAGTAAGCTGTCATGCCATCTTGTTTGTATGGTTGGATAGCTCACTTTTCGTTAAATTCGCCTAAGTGCTCACTTCGACATGTTTACACAATAGACTTGCCTTTCAGTTCATGCTCACTCCACCCAAGTTTATAACGTAGTAAGTATTATTATAATATCAAACAAAACTGAACATATTTATTAGAATGAACAAAGCATTCTCTGCTTTCATACATGGAGCTACAATGCCTATTCATTTCAGTACATTCTAACTCCTGATAGCTATAACCTGGGAGTCTCTAAGTCAAGAGTGAATAGGTTACTTCTAGGTAAGCGTGCTCTATCTTAGACCGCATCATTGCTTACGAGTAACATCAGGTGAGATAGTGGTCAAACGTACGCCTGAAAGAAGTAAAAAAAATCTCGTACAAAGATAGCTTCTTCCTGTTAATCGTACAGCCTTGAACTTTGGCGCTGGAACGATATCCATAAAGCGTGGGTGATATGAAGCCTATGTATCTTTATTATAGGTATATTATGTACATATTTGTTTTTGTTTCAAAGGTCGAGCACCTTGTAACGTTCACGAAACTATGGCTTCATGAATGTTGTAGGCTTTGTTTGATTCGGTTATTATATTTTTGGTACCTACTAAGTTGTAGATTTTATTCAGGGATTTTGTTGTTTGATTTTGTTAGCCATGTCTTTCGTAGGAAGGTACTTAGTTTGGCAATTTATGATACTTTTAATAGTTACATTGTTTAAATTGATCAGTTCTTTTATATAGGTATTTTTCTTACCAAATGTTATAAAGAGGTAAATATTCGGTTTGTTTGTGGGAGACTATCTCTGGAAGTTCCACTCTGATCGCGAATTTCATTTCACAAATTATTTATATCGATGAGTTTCTATTGCTACATTTATATCTTGCAAAAATGCACGGTTTCTTAAGAATAGGCTACGGTACTTCTCATGAAAAAGGTTGTTAGTCCTAAAATAAATGGTCTAAAATACCAACATTTGTGTGTGTACCAACATTTACCAACAGTGACTTTGCTAAGGTGAGTTCGCTTGATTCCCAATTAATCATGAGCACGGCAAAGAAACGAAATTAGTACCTTTAACACATAATATAAATTGCTAGTGTGTGCCAGCAGCTTCGCTTGCGTGATCAAACTCCCTCATAAATATATAACCTATTTTAGTTCACGTTCCCGTGGGATTTTCTGAATAAAAACTATCCTATGTCCTTTCCCGGGTTTTAAACTGTCTTTGTACAAAATTTCATCCAAATCGGGTCAGGAGTTTCGGACAGAAAGACAGACACACAGACTGAGTTACTGAGTTACCTTCGCATTTATAATATTAGTAGGCACCAAATTGGTTCCGTGGTTTAAGCATGAAGAAGAGACAGCCATAGTTACTTTTGAATTTATAATATAAGTAGTTATTGTAATTTACCTCTCTTACTCAGTTAAGTTTCACAAAGTATTCGAATAAAACATGAGAATTTTCTCAAACTGAGATCTCGTTCCGAGAAAATAAAGTTTGGAAGTATTTTCGAATGCGGCAAACTGCTCGTTTTCGCGGAGTTACCGAGTTACCTCACAATGCAATAAGTGTGAGTCCATTTGTGGGTCACTGGGTTCAAAGCTTGCATAGTACGCGCGTCGACTGGGAAAGTATACTCGTATTTGGATATATTGGATCAGGATTTTCTCATGAGATCCAGTTAAGATATATTGTCAAGTTTTGTAGAAAAATGTGTGGCAATGCTGCCAGTGTTCTGAGCACTGGTCCCGTTGACGTCGATGTTGACGAATATTTTGAAAATAAATTTTTCCCTATGAAGTTTTAAAAGCCCATTATATTATTCATTGTTTTATTTTTTATTTTTGTAAGTATGTTTCCATGACATGACCAGTATGACCACTACGTACAATTCATATATAAGAAGGATTAAACTGTTCTTTCAGCGTTTTAAACGTTATTTTTGTCTTCACTCTAACGTAAAGGAACATCAAACTGTAACAAATTTTCAAATAAAACAGTATTTTTGCTGTTTGTAAATAAAACTTCAACATATCAGTTTTATTTTTTTAAATCCGACAAGCAGTGTGCCTATTATGAATTCTACAAAAAAGAAAACTAAAAAAAAATCCGTTTGACGGACAGTGTGTATATGTAATTAAAATGTGGTGAAAGCGGTTTAAATACCTTTTTTTCTCTCTTTTCAGATTACTGAGCAGTAAAGATATCTATGTGAGTAATTATCTAGAATAATAATTATATAAAAGCTATAAAATTTGGTTTTTAGGGTACTTTCCCATTTATTTATTTATGCAAAATATTCCAAGATAAATATTATAGAAGTTACTCAGTGCAATTAAAAAAAAAATTGTATCATAATAATAAAATAAAATAGATTAAGTATATAAAATTACTGATGACAATTAATAGGATTTGGCGTAGAAAAAAATGTATTAACACACCAGAGAACAGGTAAGCTTAAAACCAAAATAGCTCTAAAATGTGAAACAAAGAAAGAATGTCATCATGTAAAATAAAATGCAATAAAACACAATTAGCCTGAATCTTTGTATTGTTGAATGGTCAGATAGTACCTAACTTCTCGAATGGAAATACAATAATTTACTACGTCCAATAAATAACTTAAATAAAATGTGACTGTGTACCTACCTATTATTTTTTAAAGGAAGGAAAAGCATTTATTCACGCGGAGCTGACCTGCATTTCTTAAAGATAGTATTACTTATAATCTACGATATAAATTCACTCTCACATTTTCTTCTTTTACAACATTTATTTTCGAGGAAGAACTCGAGCGGAAGTCTACACGCGCATGTTCTGAGGAAAATAAACTGTCAAGTTATTGAGGCGCGCCTTTGTACACATCTCTCTGGAGAACGAATGAGGACGAATCACCTTTGCCTTGATAGAAAGGGTCGCTACTTCTCTACAAGTGAATTTTAAAAGGCAACCTTTATATGAATTGAAAAGAGGGACGGACTTAGGTTTTGTATACTACAGGTACCTATAAAAGTAAAATAATATTAGAACTCGCGGTGACAGAGATTACTAGGTCAGATATAGGGCTTTTATAAATAACCATCAACTATGGCGTTCAAGTTGGCTTCAAACTACCATCAGAAATCTGTCTGCCAAAAGCGATGATTACCAAACTTTTTCTGAGTGAGCGGAAAAACTTGCTCCGACCATTGACTTCCGGTTGAATTAAGCCTTAGTTTTCAAATAATAAAAACAAATTTGAATAGGTGAAAAAGAAGGAAAACAATTTTCTATCATTTTGCCGATACATCGTGAAATTTCTAACTAAAGGCAATTTTCTATCTCGGCTTTCACATAAAAGCCGAGATATGTGATCTGTGTACAAATCCACCGTTAAGAACTGCCCTGGTTAAAATAACCTACAACTCTCCAAGGATCGTATCTATCTCTGTACAAAAATTCATCAAAGTCGGTTCAACAATTTAGGGGTAAAAGCTTAGGGCACGCCACAATAGTGGCGATAAGTCGCCTCTTTGAGGAGTGGCTTGAAAGGTGCCACGGCGTCCTCACCTTCCGCCTGACGCAGGTCCTCACCGGACATGGATGTTTTGGGAGGTTCCTGCACCGAATCAGGCGGGAGGAAAGGCTCGGGTGTCACCACTGCGGGGATCGTCCGGAGTACACGGTGGAGCACACTGTGCAGGTGTGCCCCGCTTGGGCGGAGCACCGCCGTGTCCTCGAAGCGGTGATCGGCGGCGACCTCTCGCGTCCGGCCTTGGTCCAAGCCATGGTCCGGAGCGAGATGGAATGGGACGCCGTTGCCTCCTGCGAAGCAGTCATGCTAGCGAAGGAGGTGGCGGAGAGGGAGAGGAGACCCTCTCGTCCCGGCCGCCGTGGTAGACGCCGCGGGCGTCGGGGGCCACCACCTGGTGACCTCCGGCCACCGTAGGCGAGAGCCTATGGACGGCGAGCTATGGGTGGCTCGCCGTCCGTCCGTCTAGTGACGACAGGCCGTGTCGATGGCGCGTTAGTGTTCCACGCGCGCCTCAAAGAGAGTCAGCACACAGAGGGGCCCGAAAGGGCCGACGCCTTCTGGAGTCGCGGGATTATTCGCAAGAGACACCGGAGCACAAAGGGCAATGAAGGAACATGGATGGGTTTTAGTCAGTAGAAGTCTGACACCCCCTCCCACTACACCCAGAGCGGGAGGATTCATTGGATGATTTCCCATCCCTAAAAAAAAGGGGTAAAAGCTTATAAACAAATAAACTCAATATCGCATTTATAATATTATCAAGTTTGGATAGCCGAGCTGAAAAATTTGTTCAGTAGTTTTTTTTTTTACTTTTTATAGGCACGCGTATGACCACTATCTCACCTGATGGTAAGCGATGATGCGTATAAGATGTAGCATACTTGCCTAGAAGTAACCTATTCACTCTTGACTTAGTTTTGCGTGAAAGAGTACCAAACCTACATCAATAAATCACTCGCGAAGGATAGTGGTTTCTTAAGTCGTTTCCAAGATCTGTTTTTTATATATGTCGGCCATCATGCCAGTGCGGTCGAGTGGTTGAGGCGTTTGCCTTGTAACCCGGTGGTTGTGGGTTCGATTCCCATGGGAAACCATACTTTGTTAAGTGATTTTCCAGTTTGGTTAGGAAATTTGCAGGATTGAATCTGATATAAAAACAATGATTCCGTCGGAAGACACGTATTTATAAGCCGGTGGTCCCGGCCGCCAAAAGGCGGTCGTCAAATAAACAATGTCAGAAGCCCTTGAGCCGGTTTAGAAACTCTGACACATGGGCACACTATAAGAAAAAGTAGAAGATCAAATTGCAAACAAAAGTTAATAGGCAACCAAATACCGAACCAATTTTGAATGCGTAATTTCTCGATGACGGTACTGTAACCGTTATAAAAATGAAGGGCCAGTAACATCTCTATGATATTGCGATTGACACTTAAAGCCATACGCCTCCGATCAATCGCGTTTTTATGTGTTTATATCATGACACCGATCCACTTTATGTTGCGCACGGTAAATTGGATGGGACATGGCACACTTAAGTGTCTTTAATCATCATCATAAAGGACTGAACCTAGGAATAATAGGTTGTGGAAGTGCAAACAATCGAAAGAGGAGTTCATGGCTAAATAATACAAGCCGCACAGGTCGATCTTCAAGGTTAACGCTTTTCAAGGTTGGTCTGTGGATGGGTGACTATCTTAACATACCGAGTTTCCTACGTGCCTCGGAAAGCACATTAAGCCGTTGGTCCCGGCTGTCATTTGTACATCTTTGGCAGTCGTTACGGATAGTCAGAAGCCAGTTAATCTGACACCAGTCTTGCCATGAAGTACCGTGTTACCCAGTTAATGGGTTGTGAAGGTCTGGTAGGCAGCCGCTCCGCGTAAAATACTGGTACTCAGCTAAATCCGGTTTGACTGGAAGCCGACCCCAATATAGTTGGGAAAAGGCTAGGCAGATGAAGTGCAAACAATCAAGTTCGTTAATTTACTGTAAACGTTAAATGCAGTTAGTGTTTGAAAAGTCAAAGATCATTTATCTACAGGGTTATTGGTTAAACAGCGACAACCTCTCAGGACTATGTTAGTAACATCATAATCAACAACTTTTGTTCTATGACTCTTAAAAACTCATGATATTTTAGTACGAATTCTATGCGAAGCAAAAGTAAGGTCTTTCTTTTTCTTTCGCTTCGCATAGACTTCGTAACAGTTAGATCGTTCAATTTAAATAATGTGTGTTGTGTGTTTTTTAATGTCTAAGTGTGTCTGTGTATATGTGATTAGTTTACTTGTTTGACATGAACGAGCATGGTGATCGAGAGCATGTCATGCTCACTCAAATGTTTTGCTGATGGCGTGTGTGTTGGATCATTCGGTTCCCTTCAAAATGGTTGAGCTGAATGGTGCCGATACATACGTCAAGTTCGTGAACGGGCGCCGTCAGTTGAGACTGGTCATCTCTTAATCACCACTGGCTTATTTTCATCTTTATATTTAAGTTTTTGTTTTAAGTTTTTTTTTATTTTGCATTGTCCTCACATGAAGAAGCAAGTACATGTAACAAAACATCACATGATTTAAAAGAGTGTCCATGGAGTTTCTTGCACGTTCTTCTCCATAGAGATCTACGCTTTGGAACGTGCAAATAGCCTCATGTTTTTGACTGACCGACCTTGACATTTCAAAAGTGCCTGTAAATGGTTTATTTGAAATAAATGCTTTGAATCTTGAATCTTGTCGCCATAACAACAATGTTAACAGCATTGTTGTGTTCCGACAGTTAGAGGTATGATAGCCAGTTCCTCTGTGTAAGAGGAATCCGGGTGAAACTCGCTTCCATCTTCGGCCTAATCATCACTTTCCATCAGGTGAGATTTGGGCCAAGAGTTACCCCGTTTTGTATAAAAAAAATATATTTTTTATTTTTGTATGAAAACCTGATGAACTAAAATATTATGATGAATATTTAAAAGTCATAGAACAAAAGTTGTTTTAGTAACATAGATTGAGTGCTTCGTTGGGCGGTATTTTCGGGTTAATACTTACATACAGCAAATAACGTGCTTTTTTATTGGTAAAATAACTATCAAAATCGGTGCAGAAGATCCAGAGACTACCTCTTACAACTTAACAAACTCACAAACTTAACCTCTTTATAATATAGATAGGTACCATTAGCATGCCATTTTAAGTTTCAAGACAAACGGTTTCAAACATTAAGTAAAAGTGTCTCTAGTAGGCCATTCGGTAGATTCTCCTCGAAAAAAAAAGGCGAAGAAACTCCACAGTTACCCTTTTCAAATAAATGTTTTAGCCTTCGTGCAACAAATAACTTATTTATTCAGCGATTGCTTTTGGCAGCGGCTAAGCACGCTTTATTATCGAAAATTAGCCCAAGGAGAGAAGTAAGATCTGCTTCTCAGTCGTAATCTGTCAAAAACATACGAGATTGACAGATTGTGATTGTGATGCCAATGAGAAAGTTAAAAAACTAGGAGACTTGGCCCTCAAGTCTGTGTTTCTTGATAGCTATAGCAGGAGGCCTATACCTGGAGTTTTTTAAGTCAAAAGTGAATAAGCTATCTAATTCTAAGCTAACTTCATTGTCTACTACAAATGTAATCATCGCTCACCAATAAATGATCAAATGCTTGCTTAGTAGAAAAAAGACGATCGATTACCAATAATCTATTAACGAAAGACCGGAAAGTAAAATGTCACTTTCATTATAATTATGTCAGTGACATTTAACAAACGTTGTGTTTCAAAATTCAAAATTCAAAAGTCATTTATTCAAATTAGGCTGAGAGCCAGCACTTTTTGAACGTAAAGTTTTACAAAAGACAGTCCCCCAAAACGCCCGCCCGTCACCACTTCCTAGTGTTTTAGCTGTGGAGAAGAAGTGGCCAACAAACTCCCCAGCAACACAACTGTCTGTTACGTTTTAGGAACTAGAATTTTACAAGTTTGTCAAATACGATCGGCATTTTTAGGTTAATAAATACATTTTGGTTTACTTTAATAACACAAAATATTATAAAACAAAGTCCGCCGCCGCGTCTATCTTTCTGTCTGTTCGCGATAAACTCGAAAACTACTGCACCGATTTTTATGCTGTTTTCACCAATGGATGGTGGTTCTCAACGAAGGTTTTAGTATATAATTTATCAAGCCGGCAAAGCTGCAGGCATCAACTAGTATATAATATAAGACGTGGGAAGACGTCATATTAAAAGTTTTCTTGGCGGCTTTTTATTTGTATAATCGAATATAATGTATTAACAACCTACACCAAAGTAACCCTTCAGAAAAGTTAAGTTCATTGGTCAATAGTACAAAACCACAAAAGGTCACAACATAATTCCAATTTTGATGCAAATTAAACTTTATGTCACATAAGTTAAGATCTTAATCACAAAGCGTGTTAATTCTAAAATTAAAGTGTCTATAAATTAACTGGCTTCATGGAACCGCACTCAATGAGTCAGGTTTCTTTTTAATTTTATCTCCATGACGCTAACAGGGACTAAATTAGATTTCCTAGAATAAAACCTATTCACAGAGTATGATGGAGGGAACTCGTATAAAATTAGTTTTTAGAAAGTTAAAATAGTTCAAAAGCTCAAAGATAGCCACTTTACCTTTAAATACCTCGGCGACATAACACTTTAGCCTCGGGACCTTGTTGCTAAAAATTTTTGTTTGTGTAAGTGTCCTCTACCCATGTCTTGCGCCGCAGCTTGAAAAAAAAAACCAAATGACAGCAGGGACTATGCCAGCTTCCATAGAAATAAGTTCGAGCCCATTTGTAAGCAACTTCGCCATTCGCATCTCAGACGCAATCTGTCTAAAAATCTCATTTCTCATTTTGGCGGCTAAAAAGCGAATGAGATCGTTTACTGAAAATTTGAAGAATAATTAAATACTTATTAGATCTAGTAACATTCATTAAATATTTTTTTACATACCTTCATCAGCGGTAAAGTTATAAAACTTCAAAGGTTACAATTAGAAACAGAAATCCGATATGGACTTTGACGTCAAAGTGAACTTTGACGTCAAAGTCCATATCGGATTTCTGAACATCATGAATGATGTCTATACAGTTACCATAGAAAACAGCGTTTTCGCGAGAGGGACAGAAATATTCGTTTAAAATAATTTTATCTCGTTTCTTTTTCGAATAATTTTGATGCTATTTTCACTGCTAGTTTTATATTTTTAGAAAAACCGTATAGATATTTTTTTAATTATGCATATTCCCTATTGTCACCCTTTTTTTAGGGATGTGGAGTGTCAGACTTCTACCGACTAAAACCCATCCATGTTCCTTCAGTGCCCTTTGTGTTCCGGAGCCACGGTATCTCTTTCGAATAGTCCCGCGGCTCCGGCAGGCGTCGGCCCTTTATTTGTTCAAAAGAGTTACTGCGGCCCTGGACCGCAAAAGGCACTAAGTGGAATACGGATGGGTTTCAGTCAGTAAGAGTCTGATACTCCCTTCTGCTTCGCCCAAAGCGGAAGGAGTCATTTGATGATTTCCCATCCATAAAAAAATGCTCTAATATCGCCTTCAGGGTTTCTAGACCGGTCCCTGAAAAGCGAACGACAAAAGTAACACGGGTGGGTTTTAGTCAGTGAGAATCTGACACTGTCTCCCGCTCCACCCAGTGCAGGAAGAGTCAGTTGATGATTTCACATCTAAAGAAATGGGTACTAGAGACAGGTCGCTACTTTCTCGTGGATTTGCTTCCAGAAAAGTAAGTAGTGCTTGTCCTTTGGCTCGCCTTGGCAAGGACACTACCGTGCCCCCAATAGGGTAAAACCAGGATTGTTGCCACACATTTTGAAATTACTTAATATCTCTCTCTCTCAAAAAGCTAAATACTTTATTTTGTGACTAGCTGACCCGTGCAACGTCGTCTGCGTAACATTTTTCATTACTGCTCCGCTACTATTGGTCTTGGCGTGATGATATATGGCCTATAGCCTTCCTCGATAAATGGGCTATCTAATAAGGGATAAGTATAGATGGGTTTGCTCTTGACCTTGGTCTTGGTCAGAAATTACAGAGACAAAGTCTACGATGGAGCGAGCTTACCCAGAAGGAGCCTGTTGACTCTAACTTTGAAGAGATTAGGGTTGTAAGCGTTCGGAAACACAGACGCAGGCAGAGAGTTCCACTTCTTTGCTGTCCGCATTATAAAAGACGTTTGCAATCGCAAGACGTGCGAATTCGTGGAATAGCAACAAGGTAGGGATGATAAGTTGCAGTGCGTCTGGATGTCCGATGGTAGAATATGATAATAGTTTTCTGATTTATAACAACCGGTAACGCTAGATGATTAACAATAGTCAATCGAAACCAACTGCTTATAGTACTTTCCAAGGTACAGAGGGGTCTTGGCATCTCAATAAGTAATGAATAGTGGCCCATCCGTAACCTTATTTTAACAATTTTAACCTAACTTTGGCTTTCGTTGCTTAACCTTAAACGTCGACCTATACAGCTGTTATAACTTAGTTCTGAGGTACCTGAGAGGCACGTCTCTGAGGTACCTGAGAGGCACGTCTCTGAGTAACTTTAATGGCGAAAGTAATCAAAGAATTAAACTTATACGGAAGATCTGACACAATTATGCAAAATTCAATCAGTCTTTGATTTAATTAATTAATTATAAGAACAGAAACTCAAGATTTAATATTTGAATGAAGCAGTCCAAATTGATTTTGTACTTCCCTTTTTCCATATTTCTCAGAACTAAGTCGAGGTCAGATATCAATTTAAATTTTGAAATATTTGAACTTAAAATTGATTAAGGTAAATATTTCCAACTTCTTCGGTATTATTTACTTACTGGCTTTAATATAAAACAGTGTAAAGAAGCGAATGATTTAATTTTGTTTGTTTGTAATGACCAATACCATAGAGAAATTTATTTCACTGATAAAAAGCTGTAATGAGAATCCCCTTTTTAAATAGAAGAGCAGATGTGACTTGCTACGATCGTGTAGCAGCGTGTACAATCGTAGCAGTTGATCGAAGTTTGAAGTTCGTTGGCTACGCTAGCTACCGCAAGTTACGGCTAGCGTAGCCAACGCACTTGCTACGGCGTAGCAGTTGCGTAGACATCTTGAACACTTTGAAGTATATTATTATTTGTGTACCATGTCAATTCAATGACTGGGTTTCTGAGGTAAGACGGGCAGTCGTTCTTTGTGAAGTACCTACTGCTACTCCTAGGCTGCGTTTCCACCACCAGAGATGCCATTCATCTACCTAGCCTCCCTCAGCACAAGCGATTCTATTAGTTTTTAACAAACACACCCCACGCAACACATCCTCGCCAATCTCTGGTAGAAGCACAGCCTTAGACTGGGTGTCGACTCCAAGATAATTGAGATAAGGCTTGGCAGATTGTTTTTTTTTTTTATTTTGGTTTGGTTTTGCTCTTGATTCTAGGCTAGGTCAGAGGTTACAGAGACAAAGTCGACAACCCAGAAAAAGCCTGTTCTAATGTGTAATCATTTTTGGAAAATACAAACTAAAATTCAACTTAAACACTCAATTCCTAACACATCTCTTTAATTTCTCGCCGCTTGTACAAAGTAGTCCTGTTAAGAGCTAAGTTATACCCGCTATTACTTAGTTTAAGCACAGTATTTAAGCTTTACGAGAGCGTTTTCTGTAGATTTTGTGTTATGAGTTTATACTGTGGTCTGGAGTTTCATTTTGTTAGAAGCTTTTACATAACTATAGTTAGTGATTGGAAGTCATGGTCGTGTTTTGTTTTTAGTTAAAATTGTTAAGTTTGCTTTTGTTGATAATTTTCTTAAGGAACAACTCGTCTGGGGAGGTTATCTATTCTATAATATAAAAATGAATCGCTAAATGTGTTGCTAAGCGCAAATCTCGAGAACAGCTGAACCGATTTCGCTAATTCTTTTTTTATTGTGTTTGTGATTACGAGTAGAATGTTCTTATGAACGAATATAATAGAAAAGGTGATGGGAGCGAAGGCGCGGGGGACAGCTATTAATCAATAAAACTATTTGGTATGCAGGCAGCTAACTTGCAATTTCTATCAAAAAATGTTGTGAATGTGTCCAGTAGACAATTATTGTACACCAGACACTTGTAAGTAAAAAGTTATAATGCTTAATACATTAGACATATTTATTAAAACTTTTTACAAAAAAATACAACCGACTTCTAAGAAAAAACACTACAAAGTAAAAAATAACTTTAAATTCGGTGTTTTTGTTAGTTTCTTCGTATTTTGACACCGACTTCCGAATTTAAAGTTATTTTTTACTTTGTAGTGTTTTTTTTAGAAGTCGGTTGTATTTTTTTTAAAAAGTTTTTTATTTTTCACTTTTTAGTGGTGCCCCACACCTAACAACACCACTACAAAATCGCAGAAAAGCAAAATACGCAATTTCGATTATCAAAGAATCATCTAAATAGTCAAATTCCAGCGATTTTGATTTAAAATCCAAAGTTCGTGACCGATTTTGATATGATTTTAATGGGACTAATCTGCAAGTATATCCTTTCAGATAAAAAAAAATTCAAATCGGTTCATAATTGTCGGAGTTATGAGGTAACAAACATTAAAAAAAAAAAAAAAAAAACATACAACCGAATTGATAACCTCCTCCTTTTTGGGAAGTCGGTTAAAAATATTGGCAGTTACGTGTAACTAATAATATTTTTGCCTGTTAGCAAAATAGCTTTATTTGTTGATTGTCATTATTATTGGGTTAACGACAGTGATATTCTATCAGAGATAATGAATGTCTGAATGTCAAAAATACATATTGACAAGTTTTACCGAAATGTGATCAAACCTAAACATATTGGACTCCTGAAATTTTTTATCAATAATTGGGGGCTGGGTGGTGTCCACGCCAACGCGAACCACAGAACAGGCACCAAGCTTTTAACCTATAGCAGCAGCTTTTAGCAGTATAACCACAAAAAAATAATGACTTACTGTGTATAGTCCTCCTTTTATTAGATGTGAAGTCATCAAATGACTCTTTCTGCTCAGGGTGAAGCAGGAGACAGTGTCACATTCTCACTGACTAAAACCCTTGTTGAGTTACTTTGTCCTTCGCTTATCAGGAACCGGGTAACTCTTTCGAACATAACTGGTCTAGAAATCCCTGAAGCCAATGTTAAAGCCTTTTTTACGGATGGGAAAACTTCAAATGACTCCTCCCGCTTTGGGCGAAGCAGAAGGGAGTGTCAGCTTGTGATAATTGCACTCAGATGCATCTGTTATACTGTGTTACATATGGGATTTTGTCCCTCCAGTGGGTAGGAACAAAAGCCCAGATGCAAGGTGGGTTGAGGTTGTAATGCAAAGAAACAACGAATTGTCTTAAACAATATAATTTTATTTGCAGGCAACTACCCACTAAAAATATAAAAATGGTTAGGCTTAGGTAGAGGTTAGGGTAATGCCAGCCAGCATAAAGTTCAGTCGGTGGAACTTGGGTAGTGGGGGGTTGAAGATAACCCAGTACTGTACCTATTATTTAAATTTAAATTAACTATTAATTGTTCTTAATAAATTTCAAGGACAACCTTCCAGTTTAGTGAATGAGAATTATAATCTTAAATTAATTAAACTAAATGGGCGCCAGGGACTTGAAGAGTCCCGGATCCCTGAGCCGACTAAGATGTTCAATATCCTTCCAGTTAAGCGTAGGTGTCGAACCCGGGGTCCATTAATTGAAGGTAGATAAAGACCGGCTTCTAATTTTGAAAACCGGGTAGGTAGTAAACTGGTTCTAGAATGAACCGGTTGAAAATTGAGGGTAAAAGTTAAATATTAAAAAAAAACCGTCCCGCCTGCGCTATATCGCTAGGCGGACTCTGCCACTGCACGGTCGTCTCCACAGGAGGCGTTGTGTGGACTCGAGGAACGGGTCTCACGTCCAGGCTCCAGAGGCGCCTCTAGATCCTGGCGGCGAGACGAATCTCTCGAGTTGCCTCACGGTTGATTGTGGCTGAAGACACTTGGCTGCAAGCTTCGACCGGCTGTAGACGGGTCCGCCTAATTTCCTTAGCGAATCCTTTCAAAACATGGAGTCCTTTTAAAACAAGAGAATAAAATTTGTTGCTCAGTCAAGCGTGACAAATCGAAAATGAATGATCAATCTTTTGTCGGGGATGTCAACCAGAACAAGACAGACTTCCCCCTTTCAAGGTAAAACATGTGGGAACTCGGGTGACTGAATCACTACAACAAGATATTAAATTCCTGGAAAAATCCCTAACAACCGTCTAACTTGAAGTTTCCACCCTGGAACAATAATAATAATCAGGATCCAAGCTAACAAACTCATCATTTCCCACTTCCAACACTATCGTTTGTCTTGAGTGGGGTAATTCTTTGATAAAATCGGCTAATCGAGAATGTACAACCTGGCCACACCAAACCAGTGACAAACCATAGACAATGTGGTTTTCGAAATTTCTAGAACAATGTCTATAATGAAAAAATAATTACATTTCCGTCTATGGTTAAAAGACCAGTGTCTTTTCACCAAAAGCCGAAAACTATTAAGGATTGTTCTATACGATATTAGTATTAGTTTCCAAGCAATCTGACAAAATCAACTAATAATATCGATTAAACTACAACTTTGAATCGGCAACCGCTAGAGGTCGCCTCCAACTGACAGAGACTGACGTTTCAACAGAATGACATTTGCAATGTCGACTGTCACAACATTATGATATGACGTATTTATATTATTGTGAAAATCTGTTTATTTAGGGTTTAGAAAAGTGATTTATCGACAGAAAGTGTTATCATTAGGGTCTAGTGACGCCGTAAAAATGAAGCAAATAACTCCTTTCATAAATCGCAAGTCAAAGTCAGTTGCACAAACTACAATGATCATTTTACTTGGAAACCTAAGGTAAATGTTAGGTTCAAGAAAAACAACGTAACAACTGAAAGCAGAGCCCAATAAGTTGTGATAACTCAAACAGATTTATAAAAGTCTTAAAACTTCAGAAACATTAGCTCAAAGTTTATAATTATAAATACACGACCCGCGCAACTTCGTCTACGTCACATTTTCTATGAATGCTCCACTCCTATTTGTCTTACCGTGATGATATACAGCCTGTAGGCTGTATACCATCACGGTAATTCATCGAGGAAGGCTGTAAGCCTTCCTCGATAAATGGGCTATCTTACACTGAACAAATTTTTCAAATCGTACCAGCAGTTCCTGAAATTAGTGCGTTCAAGCAAACAAACAAACAAACTCTTCAGCTTTATAATATTAGTATAGATTCTCTCAATTTGAGAAAAAATTCCAAGAAATGTTAAACAATTTACACGTTTCTGTAATTGGCTATGTTTAAATAATTTCGGTGTCGAAAATAGCCCGAAGAAAGATTCTCGTTTTGGCCACAAGGTGCGAATTGAGAGGAGATAATAAAATTTTATGTTCTTAATAGCTGTCCGCGGGGCTATAGACATGGATGAGCTGTTTTCTTTTATTAAAATGGAGATATTTTTGGGAAAAGGTTTTATTAAATAAAGATAGAAGTATTTTTGTTGTACTTGAAATAGTAAAAAGATTGAAAAACACAGTATTGTTTGCTTGGGGACAGTTGTTATAAAATAATTTTCCTGGAATTACTCACAACAAAAACAATTTTTTTAAAAGTTATTCAAGGATTTTTTATAATTAGTATGATTTGAGGGGCTCGTGGCTCCTGCCGGAGTCACGGGACTATTCAAAAGAGATACCGTGGCTCCGGAACACAAAGGGCACTGAAGGAACATGGATGGGTTTTAGTCAGTAGAAGTGTGACACTCCCTCTCGCTCCGCCCAGAGCGGGAGAAGTCATTGAATGATTTCCCATCCCTAAAAAAAGGGAGCTAGTGGCTAAATAATAACAGCCGCACAGGTCGATCTTCAAGGTTATGGGTGGGTGGGTGACTATAAGCTATTAGTCCCGGTTGCCATTTGAAGGTCTTTGGCAGTCGTTACGGATAGTCAGAAGCCAGAAAATCTGACACCAGCCTGAGTACTGTGTTACTCAGATAATGGGTTGTATAGGTCTGGTAGGCGACCCCAATATAGTTGGGAAAAAGCTAGGCAGATGAGTAAGATTTTTTATTTGAGTTGGGTTTGTTCATGATTGTCCAGAGATGACAGATACAAAGTCTACAATGGTCTACAAAGGGTAAGCTCGCTAGCTTACCCAGAAGTAGCTTGTTCACTCTAACTTTGAAAAGATTAGGGTTGTAAGCGTACGGAAACATAGACGCAGGCAGAGAGTTCCACTCCTTTGCTGTGCGCATTATAAAAGATGTTATGAAACACTTAGTGCGAATTGATGAAATAGCAACAAGGTAGGGATGGTAACTTGCAGTGCGTCTGGATGTCCGATGGTAGAAGGGGGCCGATGGGATGAGAAAGTGGAGTTCTTGGGCACATTCACCGAAGTACAAGTTTAAAAGACTTGCGCGCTACGGAACTTAAAAAAGTATGACCATTAAAAAGTATCACTATATCTAACTCGAAGATATCCATAATATGTATTGGCTTATAAGTGGTCATCATCATTATCAGAATTTCTGTCGAAAGTCGTCCACTGCTGGATTTAGGCCTATGTTTTTGTATTCAGCCTACTTTTGTGGCCTTCTCCAGGCACACGGTACGCGGTCACTACTCTACCTTTTTTTGGCATCGTTGACCATCTTGTTTTGTCGTATTTCATCATAAATTGTGTTACCAAAGTCTATATACAACGAGCTTTTGCCCGTGACTTAGGATGCGCACTTCCCATTTTCCCGTTCCCGTGGAAATTTCGGGAACTTCACTCTTATTGCTCCCCTACGGATTGTAGGGAAGCTATGTGCCAAATATAAGCTTTTTACGACCAGTAGTTTCGGCTGCACGTTAGAGGTTAGCTGGAACAGATAAAATTAGAAACCTGTTTCACCTGTTTCAGTTCCAAGAAGAAAACAGTTCCAAAATCCTGTTCCAAAATAACAGCCTGTTCCACTGGAACTAAAGACTCATTGATTGCAACAAATTCAGAAATAGTACCTGGAAGTAGCTTCACAGGCAGGGAACAGGTTCTATCTCTTTCTATTACAATGAACCAGAGGAGCAAAGAGCTTGTTCCAAAGAACATATGTTGTCTCTTTCTTATTATAATAAGTCAGAAGAGAAAGGAGCATGTTTCATTTGTAACTGTTTCACATAGCTGTTCCAGGACATTTCGTTTGTATCACTCAAAGTTACGGCTACTATGGTTGTTTGAGGAACAGGCGAAATAGGTAGGAGCTGTTATTTCGGTTCTGAAATACTTCACATGTTGTTAATTTGAAATACTGTTTCGATAAATACGGCTCACTCCTACTGTGCGGTGTCTGTTAGTCACTCAGTAACGGAAGAATTTTATATATTAGGATTTGATTCTCCAACAGTATCGTTTTAAACCCTTCCCGCGGGCCCCTGCAGGAGCCAGTCTGAAGTGAATTTGTAATTTATATTAGGTTAGGTAGGAGCTACACGAGACGTCGTCGGCGACCATTATCTAAATTGCATCTGCGACGTTCTGCCGGGCCACGGTTCTGGCATTAGGAGTGTTGCCGTGTTCATTACCTATATAAATTATTTTAAATATGAGTGGTACGTTTTAAAAAGCGCAAATAGGTCGATTCTAGTGTAACAGTGGGTCTAAAAAGGGCATTTTAGTAGAATCATAAAATTAACCATACAAGAATCTGTCAAATTCAATTTTCAACTTTATCGCTATCGCGATAGGTTCAAGGTTGATTGGGAAAATTCGACAGTGACAGGTAGCGTAATGTGCTTTCTGATTCTGCTAAAGTGGTATTTTTAGACCCCCTGGAATGGGTTCTGGTGCTCGGCCGCCGAGCACCAGATCCCTTCTATTGTTGGTGAATAATTTGGGTTAGATGAGGTTATAACTGATGGCGACGATAGCTCGTGGTAAGGGAAATGAAGTAAGAGTGGACTGTATAACAAGGTGTATTGAACAAATAAACTAATTACAAAACGGTACGGTTGTTTTACGTTGAACATTAAAATAAGGAAATCTAAAATGCGCGAGCGCAGCCGTGCTCGGGGATACGCAACAGCTGACTGGTTTGTCGCGGGGCCGGCTTTGGCTGCTGGCCGTAAGGCGAGCCGCTGTCCCCGCACCCCTCCTTCATTGCCGCCGACGTGCAGTTGTGTTGGGGTCTATGACCTCAACATGCTCCCCCCGTTGAAGGTTCTTCAACAGTCGTTACTGGTAGCGGGCAGATGGTGTTGAAGGCGCGCCGGATGACACCCTTTCTTGTGCGGATGTCGGCGACCCTCGCGATGCCGTCTTTGCCTGGGAGAACATGGGTGATGCGTCCTAGAAGCCACATAAGAGGGGGTAAGTTTTTCTCCTTTATAACGACCAATGTTCCCACTTTAAGCTCGCCAGACGACCGGCACCATTTGCTTTTCTCTTGCAGCCACAAAACGTAATCGTGCGAGAATCGAGCCCAGAAATGCTGCTTCAAACATTCGATGCGGCGAAATCGTTTCAAGCTGTTGACACTGGTGTTCTGGATCTGTGGATGAGGCAGCATGATTAGAGAACGACCAATAAGGAAGTGTGCTGGAGTTAAAGGAACCAGGTCGGAAGGATCGTTGGACAGTGGAGTTAAGGGCCTTGAATTCAAGGTAGCCTCAACTTGAATTAAGCAGGTAGCCATTTCCTCGAAGGTCAGGTTTGTTAAACCCAAAATGCGCCTAAGATGATGTTTAGTGGATTTAACTGCAGACTCCCATAAGCCTCCGAAGTGTGGCGTATATGCAGGTATGAATGAAAAATGTATACTAGGATCAATTATGCTGTTTAGGTTTAGGTCTTGCGAAAGCAGTCTGGCCAACTCATTGAAAGCACCGACAAAAGTTGTGCCGTTGTCGGAAAAGATGTTGCGGGGTTTTCCCCTTCGAGCAATAAAACGATTTAGTGCAGCTAAGAAAGCTTCCTTTGTAAGATCTGATACCAGCTCGAGGTGGACGGCTCGCGTCGCTAGACACACAAAGACACATATGAAGCATTTGATGAGCCTGCACCCTCTACCTTTTCGGTCAGCTATCATGATGGGACCGGCGTAGTCTACCCCTGTGTCTAAAAATGGAAATTCTAAATGTAGACGCTGCTCTGGAAGGTTACCCATGACAGGTTGAATGGTGTTGGCTTTGATCCTGCAACATTTTACACACTGATGTGTGATCTTTTTTGCCAGGTTCCTACCTCCAATGGGATAGTAGTGATGACGAACAGTGGCTAATAAAAGCTGTGGCCCAGCATGTAAGAGACGTAAGTGAAACATGTTGAACAAAAGAATGCAAATTGTATGATAACTTGATAACAGAATTGGATGCTTAACGTTATAGTCATAAAATGAGTTATTTAATCTTCCTCCAACACGAATAAGGTTAGAATGAGTATCAAAAAAAGGAGACAAAGACAGTAGTTTGTTCTTTGCTGGTAACTGTTTACCTGATTTAAGTAATTGGTACTCTTCTGAGAAGGATTCCATTTGACTAAGTCTTAATAATAAGTTTAAAGAATTGTTAAGTTCAGTAGAGGTTAATGAACCAGAGACGATTGATTGTTTTTTGCATTTGTGTATGAATCGCGTCACATATGCCGCCACACGCTGTAATTTGTTAAAATCTGAAAATTTTGAAAATAACGCAGCAATAGGATTTTCAATACTGTGATTAGAAATATGACACGTAGCTACTGTTTCCGGTAACCCAGAACGATTACGATGTGATTCAGGGAACTGAGGCCATGAAGATGTACCTTTGCTAAGAAATTGTGGTCCTGACCACCACAATGAAGACGACAACAGCCTGTCAGTACTAAGTCCACGCGAAGCGAGGTCTGCGGGGTTTTCAGCTGACGGAACATAGTGCCAAACCTCTCCTCCTACTGTTTCCTGAATTTCTGACACCCGATGACGAACGAATGTCTTTAGTTGATTTGGTGAAGTAGATAACCATCCCAAGACGATGGTTGAATCACACCAAAAATGGACTTCATCAAAATGCAAAGTAAGTGACTGACGAACCTTTGAGTACAACCGTGAACCCAACAATGCACCACACAGCTCAAGCCGCGGTATGGTTGTGGATTTGATTGGAGCTACCTTGCTTTTAGCGGTAAGGAGATGTACTGTAACCTCGCCATCTCTTGAAACACTGCGAACATAGACACACGCCGCATAAGCTTTTTCGGATGAATCAGTGAATATGTGCAGATGTAGACGGGACGCAAATTCACACAACACCCACCGAGGTATCTTGAACTCGTTTAAAAGATGTAGGTTTTTTTCAAAGTCATTCCAAGCATTCTGAATATGCGTGGGAACAAGCTCATCCCATGAACATTTGGCTAGCCACAAGTGCTGCATGATAATTTTGGCTTCCACTATGCATGGAACGACCAGGCCAACGGGATCAAAGATCTGTGCTATGGTTGATAAGATATAACGTTTAGTAGCCTTTTCAGAGGTATTTAAGTTAATAGAAAAGGAAAACGTGTCACTTAAGCTTTTCCATAGAAGCCCCAGAGTCTTCGACTGCTCGTTGTCACTCAGGTCTACAACATCAGAACCGTCATGTACACCACTAAGCGCCTGCAGCACCTCACTGGAGTTGGACCGCCACTTTCGAAGGTTGTATTTTGCAGACCGAAGAACATCGTCAACACGGCGGCTTTTTTCTAAAGTTTCTGAAACAGATGATCCACCAGACAAGTAGTCGTCCACGTAAAAATCACGTGCTATCGAAAACTTAGTTGAAGAATCTGAGCATTCTTCTGCCAGTTGAAGTAAACACCTAGTAGCTAAAAAGGGTGCCGATGCTGTGCCATACGTTACAGTATTAAGCGTGTACTCTTTCAACGGACGAGTTGGTTCTGCCCTCCAAAGGATTTTTTGTAAGGGACGATTACTGTCATGAACAAGAGTTTGTCGGTACATTTTTTCAATGTCCGCGCTTACAACAATTTTATGCTGACGGAATCGAAGCAATATTGACAACAAGTCATCTTGAATGGGGGGACCGACCATCTGTATTTCGTTGAAAGACTTACCTGATGTGGTTCTAGCGGAGGCGTCAAAAACTACCCTTAATTTGGTAGTAGTTCTCGACTCCTTCAGAACACCATGATGTGGTAAATAATTCGAACATGTTGAGTCGAGTGGGCGCCTAGTAGACTCAGACATGTGTCCCAACTCTATGTACTCATTAATGAAGTCAACGTAAAGGCTTTTAAGGCGGGGATCTCTACCCAAACGACGTTCAAGAGATAGAAATCGCTGCTTAGCCATCATGTATGAGTCACCCAATAAGTTCAGTGACTCTTTAAGAGGAATGCTTACCACAAATCGCCCATCAGCAGTGCGATATGTGGTGTCTTTAAAAAGTTGTTCACAGGATCTCTCTTCACAAGAATGTTTATATACGGAAGATACAGAATCTAACTCCCAAAACCGATCTAAATCTACTTGTAAGTTATTAGTATGCATACAAACATGTGAAGAAGAGTCAGACTGATGATATGCACCCGAAATGAGCCAACCTAATTTTGACTCAAGTAACGTGGGCTTATGAGTACCTAATGCGATACGACCCGTGCCTATGATACCCCAAAAGACTTCCGCTCCGACAAGGACGTCGATCGAAGACGGAACGTAATAAGTGGGGTCGGCAAGACGGACGTTCGTAGGTATACGTATGTTGCTAGTATCAACATAAGTATGAGCAACTGATGCTGATACTTTCGGCAATACGAGGCAGTCGATGTTCAGTTCATACTCATTGTCATCAATTGATTTTAATGACACTGAGCATCCCTGAGTACAACTAGATGTTTGAAAATTAATACCTGTTACCTTGGATTTGGTAATGTAGGTAGGAATATGTAGTTTACGAACAAAATCCTCCGAAATAAAGTTTGTTGTACTTCCACTGTCCAGCAAGACCCGTGCTGTATGGTGATTACCGTCTGCGTCGGTGACTCTCACGAGCGCTGTGGAAAGTAAAATTACTCGAGATGTAGTCGATTGACTAGCTGATAATGCAGTGTTGTGTGCATTAGGAAGAACATTGTCACTATCGATGTGTAACATAGTATTGTGTTTTTTACTACAATATTTACAGTTACCTAGCTTGCATTTGGAAATATCATGACCTGGACGAAGACAATTCATACATATATTTGAACTCTGAGCCTTTTTAATACGGGCCTGTACTGAGAGATTTTTAAACTGCTCGCATGCAAAAAGTAAATGATCCCGACGACACATGGGACATGACACAGGCTTTAATGGTTTCTCAGGCACAGCACTGGTCTTATGCTTGATCGCAGGTGTGGTGGGTTCGCTTTTAGCTATCGCCATAGGCTTAGATTCCTCAAGTGTCTCCAGTAGATCAGCTCTGCTACTAATGAAATTAGTGAAAGCAGATAATGTTGGAGGTTCGGAAAATGTGTTTCTGTGCTCTTCCCACTGTCGATTCGTTACGTGGTCGAGTTTACTGGTCATTATGTAGATGACAAGTACGTCAACGAAGGCGTTTTGAACTGGTTGACCAAGAGTTGACAATGCTCTAAGATTTTTATTTGTAGTGTCAATTATGTAACGAAGTGACTTACTTGACTCTTTATCAATAGGCTGAACGTTGAAAAGTGCCTGCACATGATTGTTGACAAGCAATCTTTTGTTGTCATACCTCTCACAGAGTAATTTCCAGGCATTGTCGTAGTTTTCCGATTTGAAGTCAAGGTTATCAATAACCAGAGAAGCACTCCCCTTTAAGGAAGCACGCAAGTAGTGTAGTTTGTTGATGTTATCTAAGGTATTGTTGTTGTGTACTATAGAAACAAAGGTATCTCTAAATTCCAGCCAATCATGATAGCTACCTGAAAACCTGGGTAAGTCAATTTTGGGTAAGCGAATTGAACTGTGTTTGTGTGTACTAGTAATACCAGAATCCACCTCGGTTGCGGAGTTCCCCTCAAGAAGCCTTCTTGCGCCGCTGATCAGCTGACGTGCAGAAGCCACCGTAGCGTAGTATAACTTCTCAAATTCTTCGCGTTCCGCATATTGCTCGCTGGGGTCATCCACCAACGCCTCCAATTCATCCTGTAATGCATCATATTTCTCGTATAAGCTCTCAAAAATATTAAGCCGATACTCGATTTCGATGACTTGAACCTCACTTAACTTTTCGCAAGACTTTGAAATATTTAAATACGAAGTGAATTGTGTAAGCTTGGCCTTAATTGAAGCTCGCTTCTTAATAAAGCTTTTGAGATCAGCCATGACTAAGAAAATTTAGAAGTTGCAGCAAACAAGAGAAGACAAAGGAAAAATTAAAATAATGAAGGTACTATTTAATGTTATGCGAAATTGACTGGACGTGTAGCAATAGGTTGTAAAGTGGGCAATGAGCTATAACTAGCGAGATATGAGATTGCTATTGCAAAGCGCTAGGCGTTTTTAATCGAATCTGCTGAGTAATGCTAAGCGACTAAGCGAGTGATAGCTTTTTTTTTTTTTTTTTTTCCAATCTACAGTAAATTCGACTTAATTCCCTGGAATAGTGTTAAGTATGTTGTTAGATTGAAATAAATATGATCTATTATTAAAAAGTCGTTATCAACGAAACTGCGACTGGTATGTAGGTACTTACAAAAAGTGAGATAAGTATTATGATCACTTTTGTATCTGGCTTATTAAAGTTCGGTATGGCGTAAAATAATGGAAACTGTTTAAACAAGTTGATAGGCTGAAGATTATGAACTGGGTTGAATGAATTGTAGATTGAAATGAAACTATTAAAATATGTTAAAAAAAAAAACAAAGTGATGGAACAAAGGAATTGGAACGTTCTCACGGTTTTATGCTGTCAACCTCTGATGATGAGTTGATGACTGTGGCTCCGATGAGAAGACCTCTCGTTGCTCGATGGATGATGACGAAAAAAAAGCTTCTTGTCCCGAAGTCTCGACGAACTTTTCTTGCGCCGCCCGTTGGTTTGAACCCGATTAAGACGGCTGTTGCCGTATCGACGTTCACGATGACCCAATGCAGACGATGACACGCGAAAAGTGAAGACCTGTTGAGAAGCTTGAACCCGAAGATGAAGTCCTTTGTTCTCCAACCGACGAACCGTTGAATTTTCGAATTTGAAAATTCCGTTGTTTTGTTCGTTTGGTTCCAACTTTAACGGTAGAAGGACCAATGATGGCGACGATAGCTCGTGGTAAGGGAAATGAAGTAAGAGTGGACTGTATAACAAGGTGTATTGAACAAATAAACTAATTACAAAACGGTACGGTTGTTTTACGTTGAACATTAAAATAAGGAAATCTAAAATGCGCGAGCGCAGCCGTGCTCGGGGATACGCAACAGCTGACTGGTTTGTCGCGGGGCCGGCTTTGGCTGCTGGCCGTAAGGCGAGCCGCTGTCCCCGCACCCCTCCTTCATTGCCGCCGACGTGCAGTTGTGTTGGGGTCTATGACCTCAACAATAACATATGCGAACAAACCGTATACTTATAATACAGACTGGTCTGTAGTCATACCTACGTAGTTTGCTTTAAAAATATGCAAGCAAACTGTATACTTATACAAACTGGTCTGTAGTCATACGTAGTTTGCTTTAGAGTATTTGTTATTTTTAAGAGCACAAAGTGATCGAGTACAGACTACGGGTGTCGGTACTGATATACACAATGGCAATACGCCCCCGGGCGACGGTAGACGCAGGGCTATTCCTGGTCACCGTTAGGCGCGGGCCTGCGGACTTCAAGCGTTGAGTGGCTCGCCCTTTGATAAGAATCAGTCGGTATACTCTATCAATATCTTACCGTGGAAACTTATTTGGGGTAAGCATTAAGTGAACTATCATTCCGTCTGCATTGACCACTCACTTCTTGTTCACTTCACAAAAACTAACACGGTGAAAGGTTTACAGAATCGGACTGCGGGTCCGGGTCGACGGAGTTTTGTGTTGTCATAGTATGTCAGCATAGTAGAAGGGGGCCCGCTAGGGCCAGTGTCACCGCAGCCCTGAAATGCAAGGGGTATTTAGGAGCAGAGGGGCCCGAAAGGGCCGACGGCTGCCGGAGTCGCGGGACTATTCGAAAGAGATACCGTGGCTTCGGAACACAAAGGGCACATGAAGGAACATGGATGGGTTTTAGTCAGTAGAAGTCTGACATCAGAGCGAGGGAAGTAATTAGATGATTTCCCATCTCTAAAAAAAAAGAAAA
This sequence comes from Ceramica pisi, assembly GCA_963859965.1. Taxonomy (NCBI): domain Eukaryota; kingdom Metazoa; phylum Arthropoda; class Insecta; order Lepidoptera; family Noctuidae; genus Ceramica; species Ceramica pisi. Next base: position 1,464,375 of record OY982542.1, read on the forward strand.
AATAGGGGTATTTAGGAGGAACACGGATGGGTTTTTAGTCAGTCGAAAATATTTGTACTTAGTAGAACCAACAGCCACACCAACACGCAATTAAAATACTACATTGTTATCCTAGGTTTGAAAGGAAAGTAAAAATAAAACACGAATTAGCTAAAGCAAAAATCCTTAACTGAATCCATAAATATTTGGTGAGCTCATGGTGTTAATTACAAATCTGTGCTATAATTATGTTCAACTCGAATAAACAAATGAAGATCGGATTGCCGCTTTCTCGCCTGTTTTGTTTTCTTTTTCCGTGACCGGCCAGCTCTTCAGCCATAACATTTTCCATCATTGTTTTTTTTTATGATGTGGTGGCTGTCAGTTGAAAACGATTCTCCTTAGGGCTGAAAGTAATACTTTCAACCCGCTCCTCAGGCACCTTCAGGCCCACTTTCCGAGTATGAGTAATGAAAAAGGTTTTTTGAAACTCCAATTTTAAAAGTAAGTTTTTACATCAGAACACAACCCACTCGACCCATCCGTACATTCGACCCAGTCAACAACTTTCACAAATACAAAGTAAGATATTCCGATACGGGCTATGACGTATTACAGTTTACATAATATACGTCATTGTATACGGGTATGTAGACAGGATCTTTCCTTCGCATGAACAATTCCATAGTTTCGGGATGACATTCGCGAATTGTTACATGTGTGACTTGGTAATGCGGAAAAAGGGTTCGGAATAGAAGTTGTAATGTGACCGGGTCAATGTGACATACATGATCGTTCGAGTGAAAGGGTAGATGTGGGTGTAGGTACTACCTATGTTTGCTTCTATTTAATATTAATGATGTCTGTGAAGTTCACTTTTCATTGCGCTGTGTAATGTGCAGCTCGCCTAACGCTATATTTGTAACTGCACATACATTAGTATGTCCAAATTTTTTCAGTTGACAAGCCTATTAAGGCTTGTCACCGAATGCGACCGCATTCGTTTAAGTTGTCGGTTAACCGGAATCGCGGTAACCGGTCTGCAGCCTATTGGGTTTACCGAAAACCTGTTTACACTAGTCGGTGAACGAATACGGGCTGTGGTCGAATACGGCTAACTTGAAACCGGTTTACACTTAATGGTGACGGTTTACGGGCTGCAACCGAATCGGTCAAGACAACTTAGGTCGGGTTGTTTCACGTTCACTTAACACATGCGTAAACGTTAACTATCGTTAAATCAATAAATTGGGTTGTTTCACAAAATGTCAGTGTTGACGCACGTAAAATATAACGTTTACGTTAACAGATGGTCTGAGCACTGGTTAACGTTACTTTAGTTGCGTCAAATAGAACAATATTGTGAAATTTCTTTTGAATTCCTCAATACCAGTTCTTCTGATGACACAAATAAGTGGTGAATGCCAAAAAAGCTATTTAGGTAGAACACGATGTAAATAACTTAGCTATTGGGATGAGCAGAAATTTATACCAAAATGTTTTGAAACAACGCTTCTTATTTAACGAACGTTAAAGATCTTCCGTAATCGTAACTTTTTGACGTACATATGTTACGTAAACCAACTGTTTGATACAACCCGCCCTTGTAAATGAGCCATAACTGTGTCGAGAATTTCGAGACGCTATTAGGTTTGACGCTACTTGTATAGGTTATTGATTTGTACGTATATAAATTGTGTTCATTTTTAGCACTTGTGACTTTCTTTTTTATTCTATGTCAACGATTTGCCTTGTACCTACTGGTCGGTACCGAATTAGGTACTCTTATAAGGTTGTAATAATTTTGAGAATTAGAAGCAAAAACGCGATGTAAGGAACATTTATAGAAGGTATGCGGAGCAGGTTATAAATATCCCTAAACCTCCATAGAAATGGAAGGAGGCTCCAACTGGATGGTTGTTATATTTCGGAGGCAACTCTGAAAATTGATATTCGAGCTATGGTACATGTTTATATTGCACGGAATAATTTGATACCTTGATGCTGCAATTTCGTTCAGTGGTTCGTCGCTGGCGATGTAAATGGCGCTCCTTTTCTTTTTTTTGTGGTAGAAATTACGCTTTGAAGCGGCTACACGTTGTCGTTCTATAGTTTCTGCTTAATCTATCGAACGTGAAATAAGTGTAAGTTTAAATTTTTATTAATTTCGTGATATTGATGAAAACTATCTAAAATTTCCCCTTATCTAGGTACTGTTTAAAAGCTGCTCCAAACTATGACGAATAATTGCTATCATGACTTTTTTTGTGAAAAAAACACTACAAAGTAAAAAATAACTTTAATTTCGGAAATCGGTGTTTTTGTTCGTTTCTTCGTATTTTGACACCGACTTCCGAAATTAAAGTTATTTTTTACTTTGTAGTGTTTTTTTTTGGAAGTCGGTTGTATTTTTTTGTAAAAAGTTTTTTATTTTTCACTTTTTAGTGGTGCCCCACACCTACCACACCACTGCCAAATCGCAGAAAAGCAAAATACGCAATTTCGATTATCAAAGAATCATCTAAATAGTCAAATTCCAGCTATTTCGATTTAAAATCCAAAGTTCGTAACCGATTTCGATATAATTTAAATGGAACCAATCTGCAAGCATATCCTTTCAGATGAAATAAAAAATTTTCAAATCGGTTCATAATTTTCGGAGTTATGAGGTAACAAACATAAAAAAAAAAAAAAAAAAAACATACAACCGAATTGATAACCTCCTCCTTTTTGGGAAGTCGGTTAAAAAAAGATAGTGCTATTCGTGTTATATAACTCCGTCTCTTTCTCACAGCAGAATCATCTATCAAGATTTACAAATAGCCAATTTGATACAACAAAGCCTTTCTGTTTCTCTGAACAGATATTTAACTGTTTCCCCTTTTAACGTCCAAATAAAAACACATTCAAGAATAGTCGATGTGCCTCTGGCTGACAACATTCACATCTTGTTATAAAGGTAAAAAGCAAACAGGAAAAGTTACTTAAGGGGGACATTATTTATAAAAAATGTTTGTTTATATCGGTACCTACCTTTTCCTCACCAAAGCCGCCAAACCACGGCAATACATTTAAAACTTATTTCCGAAGTGGCAAGATTAAATTTCCTTTGCAGCGCACTGATGCACAATCTATTCGAGAGATTTTTCTTCGAAACAGGAAAGCTATAAATATGGACGTTGCCTACGCTTTTCTATAAATATTGGTCCTAATCAATTTTTCTTTGAACTTTTCACGGTTGAGAGAATAATTTTGCTCGGCTTTAATTGGCTTGAAACACAGAATAGATAAACATTGTTTTATCTACATCACTACCTATTTTTAAACCTAAACACCTTGGATTGTATAGCTAAAACGAAAATTTTATCAGCCTGGGGAAAAATTAGTAACAGTCACATTTGGTCATTTATACTGTTTAAAGTTTTATAACAAAATACCGCCACATATACTAGAACTAAATGAGACGAAATTTAAAAACTGTGTAAAACGCACACTATGCAAACAAGCATATTATAAATTAGGGGAGTACATTGACGACAAAAATGCTTGGCTCAATGCTGGTCCGCTCCACAACGACTAAAATGCCCGAACTTTGATGAAGATGTGAAAACATTGTTGGACCTGCTGAAGATTGTAAGATTATCTTTGCATTGTATAGACTCATTAAATAATCTAACCATGATTTTGTAAAAAGGCAGTGTTTAAAAGAGTGTCCATGGAGTTTCTTGCACGTTCTTCTCCATAGGATCTACTCTTTGGAACGTGCAACTGCCGCGCTGGAGATAGGGTCGGTGAGTTTGTTTTGTTGCAGAATAACTTGCTACTCTTGTCGCTAGCGCGGCAGAATTAGCTTCATCTATTTGACTGACATACCTTGACTATTCAAAAGTGCCTGTAAACTGGTCTATTTGAAATAAAGGATTTTGTATATTTGTTGTATATTTGTATATTTGGTCAGTAAAAAAACTGGCCAAGTGTGAGTCGGATTCGCGTACAAAGAGTTCCGAACCAATATAATTTTTTTTAACAAGATATTGTTGTTCTATGTATGTGTGTGTATGTGTTTGTGTGATTTTGTTACTTCTTATAGATTCGCCTGATATACAGGGAAATTGAAAAAATACCCGAAACCTCTTAGGCAGTGAAAGTACACATGATTATAAGCAACTTTTGTTTTGGTAAAACTCCGAAATCTCGAAAAAAAATATCAGCTGTTTCATACAAAATGCAGTATTTATCCAATGAAAATGTATGAAACAGCTGATATTTTTTTCGAGATTTCGGAGTTTTACCAAAACAAAAGTTGCTTATAATCATGTGTACTTTCACTGCCTAAGAGGTTTCGGGTATTTTTTCAATTTCCCTGTATATAGGTAGGTACCTACCTATAGAAATATTATCTCTTATTATCTAAAATTTTAGGCTCAGTAGTTTTGGAGATATAGGGGGATGGTAATTTTTAGTCTAATTTCTTGAATAACTTCCAAACAAATTATTATAAATAAATAAAATAAAAATTTGTTTATTTCAGACCACGTTATGTCCACATTTTGTTAGTAATTTTTTTATAAATTTAATTTTCTTTTTTGACCCCAAAAAGTGACCCCCATACTCAAACTTTATTTATTTACAGAATTGTAATATATTTGGGTCACAGAAGTCCATAATGTTACATACCGAATTTCAACAGAATCGGTCGAGCACATCCGGAGGAAACTGGCTGTGACAGATGGATAGTAAGACAGAGAGACACCAGAGTGATCCCATAAGGGTTCCGTTTTTGACGGATGTATAATATCCGTGATTGATAATAAAAATAAATATTAACTTTAAATATAAACGAGCTGTCCCCCGCGGATTCGCTCCCGTTTAACCCGCATAGTTGCCGTTCCCGTGGAAAAGAAACTATCTTATGTCCGTCTCCAGGTTCTAAGCTACCTCCCCACCAATTTTCAGCCAAATCGGTTCAGCCGTTCTTGAGTTATAAATGAGGAGTGACGGAACGAAATATGATAATTCCACTTTAAAAAAAAAAAAAGTTAGTTAAAGCATTCGACCGAATACTATAAATTACATTACCCACCAAGCTGGTGTGGTTCAAATCAAGTTAATTCCTCTAGTAAATAGCCTCTAAAGTTGACAGTTTGATGCAGATCATGATATTTCCGTTTTAAAAAGACAAACAAGTTACAGGTTTTTGAGGTTTTGTGAAAAATTGGATATTGTGGAATTATCATTTTTTGTTCCGTCACTCCTCAAATAGTGTAACTAACACGATTCTATTTTATATATATAGATAACTAGAGGCCGCCCGCGACTTTGTCCGCGTATAAATTCTTGTTATTCCCGTGTAAATCCCGATCCCTCGGGAACTCCGGGATAAAAAGTAGCCTATGTGTTATTCTGGGTCTTCAGCTACCTACATACCAAATTTTATCGTAATCCATCCAGGAGTTTTTTCGTGAAAGGGTAAAAAACATACATACACATACACATACATCTATCGTCACAAACTTTCGCATTTATAATATTATTAGTTTAGTAGGATGAGGAATTTAAACCGTGCCATTTTATGTGTCCTTAATGTAACTTTAATGCTATTTGAAATAGTTGCGTTCCCGCAGTTCCCTACAGTTAAACTTATTTGTATGCAGTTCATGAATAAGACATCGATACGGTCGAACATTAGAAGCACAACAAAAGAGAAAGAAAGTTTCTCCTTCAGTGAATTATAGTGACAACCTTCAGCTTAACTCATTTTCGCATTTATTGCAGAATTTAAGGAATGTACTCTGTTGCGATGCCAATTTAGCTCACACTCTGACCCATTGCTGTTAATTAGATAAATCAATAGTAGGTACCAACATTTGTAAATATGTGTGTGGTATGTTTGCATTGTATAGACTCAAGTACCCTGGCGGTTGGGAGTGTCATGCTCACTCAAAAGCTAAGTTGATGGTGGCGTATGCATTGGATTATTTGACTCCATTCAAAATGGTTGAGACGAATGGGCCTGGCGCATGCCATTGCGCCGTCGGTTGGGACTGGTCATTTCTCAGCTGCCATGGTTTATTTTAATTTATTTTAATTATTTCTTTGAATTGTTCCTTTTTTATTCTGGACGTTTTTATCATGCTCGTCACATCGTTCTCACATGTATGTATAATTTCAAAACGATGTCAACAAAACTTTGTAACAGTGTATTATTTTTAAAAGAGTGTCCATGGAGTTTTTTGCACGTTCTTCTCCATAGATATCTACGCTTTGGAACGTGCAAATAGCTTCATCTTTTTGGATCGACCGACCTTGACTATTCAAAAGTGCCTGTAAATGGTTTAATTGTAATAAATGCTTGAGTTTGAGTTTGAGAGAATTGGATTCCAAGTACGTTGGTTTCCTATATTGGTTGGTTTCTTATATTCCGCTTGACTGCGCGCGGCATGAGTCACGTGATGACGTCAACTGCGCTCGGCTAGATAAAAAAAACGCGCCAGCTGCACGCCAGCTGTCCCCGTTATGTAAACATTTTTTATCGTCGCCTCCTATTTCAAGGCCCACTTAACTATTTTGTTTGTTCGAAAGCTGATAAACGGCTCTTTAAACTTACGTTAAGTGTATGATAACGGTTAGTTTCTATATTTTTTAATTAATTTGTAAACATTGAATATTGGTGAAAAAAACACATTATGTGAACTTTGAACAGGAATAATTTAAAAAGTAAATCGATAACATATATATTTTATGACTTGTATGTGTAGCTGGGTTATATCTAAAAACGATAAATAACAAACAACATACTCCACCGTACAAAAATATTAATATATAAGCGTAAATCTACCTCCAAACATTAGCCATTTCCCGCCATTTTGCATTGTTCTCTTCCCGACCCACTGAACAAAAATTCTAATCATAACGTAAATTTCGTTTGTTTTGTTTATGTTTTGGCTGAAATCTATTGCCCAGTAAACATAAAATGCGATAATAATTACTTTTTAGTCAGAACAAGTAGCTAGACTTAATAATTAATCAATTACGATAGCGTTCTGACAACATGGACGCCTTGTGTAACAAGGGCTAAGAAAATCATAAAAAAACATTATAAAACTTACCCACATGTTTAATTTCACTTGCACACACATTAATCACATCACAATGCACCAATAAAACATTAATTAACACTAATTCACTCACAAACAACATAATAAACAAGTTTATTCGACACTACGTCATTGCGCAACTCGCGTCATACCACAGACTGACTAAAACATTTAATTTCTTTCTAAAAATGGACTCGCCCGTTGCGTGTTTCGTATTTTAAGCATGTAGAAATGTATAAAGATTCGAGTGGAAAAGAGCAAAATGATACAAAATATCGTTGGTAAGACAGAAATGGACATAATTTGTTGCCAGGTCGTTATTTTAAAAATAGGGACTATAGTTCCGATGACGCAATCTAGAGCAAAAAAAATTTAGGGACTATAGTTCCGGTAACCCAATCGAGCGGATCAAAAATCCGGGTAGCGGAGCGAACATAGAATATATTTCCATCATCATATCAGTCAATTTCCATCCACTGCTGAACGTAAGCTTCTCCTAAAGAGTGCCAACCATCCCGGTTGGCCGGATATATTGTGCTTGATGGGAACTGTATTCAATTATGCATATATCGTGGATAAAGATATCATTTAATAATTAGTTGCTGATTTGAGTATTGTAGTAGTGGGTAGTGGTCATGAAGGTATAGATAAATATGGAGTCCACACTTCGAATACCTACTTGAAGCAGAAATGAAGTATCGCTATCTCGCTCAATGTGGTCAAACCCTCTCTTTCTAAGTAGGGTGACCGTTATTCTTTTTTCTCAGGACAGCACTTTGTAAGTAGTTGCTTTCCGTTGAGTGGACAATATGTACCTATGCCACACAAATATACGTACAAATATTTATGTACAAATTACGCATAAAACAAGCCGTTTGTTACAGTATAAAAGTTTGAATGGTTATTTGATTATTAAAACGGATACATAGGAGATGAAGTTCATGGAGTACTTAGTTAACCCGCTCCAATGAAGTCGCGGGCGAAGTGCTAGTAATTATATAAAAACACTTTCCAAATTAAAATCATTTAGTAACTATTCTTTAATACATGACTAACGATCATTGCTCTGTGTAGTTTCTGTCTCCACGTTAATCACTGAGTATATTTTCTGTATGACTCATAAGTAAGCACGTATATGCTTGTTAAAAATAGTATTTGCTATTTTTTAAGCAGTATGGTTTCATGCAATTCATAGCAATAAATTGAGTTCATGATCGGATGGTTAATTTCTTGTAACAGAGGAGTAAAATTTTGTGATACAAATGATACAATATTTATTTATTTTCGATGTCATTTACTCTATCTGCCAAAATTAGCACTTGGTGTAGCCAGATCAGCTATTTTCACTATAGACTCTTCATGTGTCACTTGATATCTGAAAATTATATTAAGAACATTACTTTTTGCCATAATATTTCAACTACTATATTGCTAGAAACATAATACTGTGTGTGGAGGTTCCCATTAGGTAGTTGTAAATGCACTTTCATAAAATTTCATTTTCAATGATGCAATGGATGACTACAGTTTCCTCTGAGTACTATTTTTAGGAAATAAAAAAAACATTGTTGGTATATTATTTTATGCTCTAAATAATTAATTATAAAATATCTAATAACAGACATTTGTTCCCTGTATGAGTATGTGTATGATTTAATGATTAAGAAACATGTTCACATTTAATATTAAAGATCCCGGAGAAAGTGTCCCAGATATATTCTCAATATGGTCACACTACTTCAAAATTACTTCCGATGTAAACAAAAATAAAAAATTGCACTAAGTCAATGAAAATCGATGAAAACCTATTTGATATTTACATAGTTATCAGTATACTCATTTATTAGTACGTTGAACACATTGGTTAAGCGTTATGTGAAGTAATTCATAGAAAATACAAAGAAATATGTTTAAAATGCCTCAATGTCAGAAATCACGATTTAAACACTTTCACGTGAAATTGTATATCACCTCCTGGACACCACGTATTACCGCAACCATGCTCTTCACAACTGTGCACCATTTCTTTGATTATACCTTCAATTACAGACAAATATTTCAAACGAAGCTGTGAACCGTAATGTAAACAAGCGCCATGTTGGAACATTTTTACTGACAACTTGACATATGGCGGCCAATGTTGCCACACTACCAAATCCCAAGGAAATGGGATTAAAATTCACATTATATGCCATCTCGAAAAGCATCCGTGATCTACAATTTTAGGATTTTTTATATAATCGTAGTTCAACTATTTATTTGTAGACACATTATCTAAAAGTGTTTTACTTCAGATTCTGTTAGTTTGGTGAGTCTTTTTAAGAAGTTATAAGGAAATTTCATAAAAGAGATTTCCACACTAAGTCCACACAAGAAAGAGAAGTCGGCCACCATAGAGTGAGATAGAATTGCGTAGGTATTTGACTCAAACAGTTGTTCCAAGTCTGGACTCCATATTTATCTATACCTTCATGGTAGTGGTAAACGCCGTGACGTCAGTTGACAGTTGTAATGGCGGCACGTGGACAGAGTCGTATTGGAGAGAGGGGACTTTGCCGAGCGCACTTTGGCTTGAGACACCGACTATAGGACACTCGTCCAGAACAAAACTGTCGGTTTACCTATATTAATTAAATTAAACAGAATTCTTTAATAATGTTATAAATGCGAGTTCTTTTAACTCAAAAGATAGATGTGTTGCTGTGGAGTTTGTTGGCCACTTATTCTCCCTAGCTAAAACACTAGGAAATGGTAACGGTGGGTGTTTTGGGGGACTGTCTATTTGTAAAGTACTAGCACTCGGCCACAGTTAAAAAAGAGAGCTTAGTACTGTATTGAGTGTTTTATTCTACAATGATCCTGATTCCACCGAACCCAAACGATGATGGCGCTATCACTCAGCCGTCGCTGACTCCTTCAAATACAATATATTTTTGCCTTCTAACAGTATCATTTGATTCGTTTGAAGTGCCGAAGTGATATACGCTGTAAGATTTTAAAAACAATTAAGATGTGGGCGAAATAAGGTGGTAGGGTAAATTGAGCCATATTTATATGTACTACGATTTTATCTATACTAATATTATAAAGCAGACGAGTTTGTATGTTTGTTTAGTTCAACGCGCTTATCTCAGGAACTACCGGCTCGAACTAAAACATTCTTTTTGCGTTGGATAGTACATTTATCAAGGAAAGTTATAGGCTATATAACATCACGCTATGACCAATAGTAGCGGAGCAGCAATACGAAATGTGGCGCAGACGAAGTTGCGTGGGTCAGCTAGTTACCTATAATTTGTCCACCACTGTTAATAGATCTTATAGTGTCAGGTTTCAGTAATAGCGTAATTTGGCTTTTATTTAGGATACCTATTAATAGGCAATAGAAACTCTGAGATCATCGTCACCCATAGCCCGACTTCGCCTCCTCCTGAGAATATGAAAAAAAAAAAAAAAAAAAACAAATAAATGGAATGGAATAATTATGCCGCATTAAGATCACACAAAAATAGAAAAAAAAAACAATGAATTTTGGGGGTCACCATACTACGAACTGAATCTCAAAAAAATTTTTTCATCATACGAGAATACGTATGGGGTATCTATGGATAGCTCTTCGAAAATGATTTTTTTCTTAACTGAAGAGTTTGCGAGAGAGACACTTCCAAAATGGTAAAATGTGTCCCCCCCCCCATCCCGTAACTTCTACAATAAGAGAACGACAAAACTAAAAAAAATATATTATGTATATTACACTATGTAAACTACCAGCAAAAATTGGTTTGAACAAGATCTAGTAAGTAGTTTTTTTTTAATACGTCATAAATCGTAAATCGCAACTTTTGCTTATAATAAAACACTACAGGTTTGTACGGAACCCTCGGTGCGCGAGTCCGACTCGCACTTGGCCGGTTTTTATGTCAAACCCCACATTCTTGTGCCACCCTATTGTTCTACCGACAATGGCAACAATGTCGTCTATCCATCTCGCTATAAATTAAAACAATTAGAGGAAATCGGCACATTTACTCCTTAATACAGGCTATTTCATAGCCTAACAAAAGGAATAGCACGTCACCCACTTGATAGCCAGATATTTAATACTAACCACTTTGTGAAAACTGTAACATGTAATACAATCTTTGTGTGTGTTTTTAGTATCATCTCGCAATCCATTCATTCATTCCATTCTTCCAGTTTGCGGACGTCATTTTACCTATCTTCACCGCGCGGATACCGTAAAACTGTGTCCTACTGACATAAAGACCTACTTCATGTACACAAACAACTTTCAGCTAATGTCATCGTAAACACAGCTCATTCCTCGCTCGGCTCTAATGGTGCTGTTACTCAACTGTGGACATTTATTTTCGGACTAATGGTAGGTTAGTAATGGCGGTATCATATCGATCGTTATTAGTCGCCGATACGCAGTAGAAACATGCCTTGAAATGGGTAGGTATACCAGCGCAGAAGGGCAACTCCGGACAAAAGATTAAAAAAAAAAGTTAAATAACTCCAGGTCTTGTTGAGCTACAAGATCTACGGAACTGTTCGAAATAATTATTTGAAGAAACATGCGTGAGTTTAGTCAGTCAGTGTCGGGGCGTCGAGCGTCCACCGCCGTGAAAAACGCCAGCATTGCCATCGTATGGGAAATTCCCCAAACTGCGGGGAATCTCAAGGTGATTTATTGGGGATTGGCAAGATATGAGAAAAAGGCGGAGATTTGAATATCTCTGAAGTCTGAACACTTTTTCAAGAAATCGAATTAAACTTAAAACTAGTCTTAAGGCGCAGATACCCCTCAGTAGCCGATTAAAATTCACGTCTAAACGGCTTGTCGTAATTTTTAAAAAAAATATATGTTACGACATGAACATACATGTCCCCAAATTGGGGAATGTGACTTGGATTTTCGTGAAATTTGATAAATTGGTGCTAGCTCTTGTGACTGGCATTTCTTTCACAGTAAGCACGTGTCTATTTTTTAAGATCCATGCCCAAAAGCGCAAAGGCATACTAAGGGAGAATTCATACGTACTAAAACCACACCATGTTTCACTCAGATCGCCTCCAGTTTTTGCGTCTACGTAACGTTGTATTTGCGAGGTAGCCATGTGGGATATGAACCCTGCATCTGAGTGTGAGAGTGAGTATCGAATATAAGCGTACTTGAATCGTGTGTACGTGCGTTTTCACTCGTTGTTTGGAGTTGACCTTCTGTACCTATCTACTTTGTGGGCACGCTTTCTTCATAGTGAAATAAATTCTTAAAAGGAAAGGAAGCGCTTAGAATATCGACTTGGTTTTATGGAGGTTTTTCGGTAAGGTCTATATTTTTGATGGCGTGCTGCTGAGCTATTAGAGATCTTCTTTGCTTGAGCAGTCGGTCGTGAAATAATTTCATAAATAGGTAAATACGGTTTTGGTTACAAGGTCGTTTTTTGCGGAGCTATGTTTTAGTTCCGCGCCTGTAAAGTCACATTTTGACATGTTTTCCACATTGATTAGCACTGAAATGATATATAAACACATGACTTCAATCGCTTTTTAACCATCTTCCAAAAAGGAGGAGGTTCTCAATTCGGCGGGTATTATTTTTGTGCATGTACACCGATTGCTCCGAGGTTTCTGATCCGATTTGTGTGATTCTTTTTTTAGTTCGATGCAGCATAATTGCCTTTTCGTCCATTAAATTAATTTAGTTTGGATCAGTAGTTTCTATTTTGTGAGCATTTTTGCTTATTTCAATTACTGCGTAGACGAAGATGTCCAAGTATCACCACTTAAAAGTGAAAAATAAAAAACTTCGTACAAAAAATATAACCGTCTTCCAAACAAGGAAGTCGGTGTTTTTGGTTTTGTATCTTTGTTTTTTAATACTTACTTCCGAAATTAAGGTTACCTTATGCTTTTTAACCGACTTCCCAAAAAGGAGGAGGTTCTCAATTCGGTTGTATTTTTTTTATGTTTGACCTGTTGTTACCTCATAACTCCGACAATTATGAACCGATTTGAAAAATTATTTCTTCTTCAGTTTTATCTGAACGGATATACTTGCAGATTGGTCCCATTTAAATTTTAATTCGGTTACGAACTTTGGATTTTAAATCGAAATAGCTAAAATTCGTCTACTTGGATGATGGTTTTATGCCATCCAAGTAATCGAAATTTCGAATTTTGGTTTTCTGCGATTTTGCAGTGGTGTTGTTAGGGGTGGGGTACCACTAAAAAGTGAAAAATAAAAAACTATTAAAAAAATACAACCGACTTCCAAAAAAAAAACACTACATACCAGTAAAAAATAACTTTAATTTCGGAAGTCTGTGTCAAAATACGAAGAAACTAACAAAAACACCGACTTCCAAAATTAAAGTTATTTTTTACTTTGTGGTGTTTTTTTTTTTTGGAAATCGGTTGTATTTTTTTAGTATTTTGTTTGGAAGTAGGTTATATTTTTTTTGTTAAAAAGTTTTTTTAGGTAGGTACAAGAATTGCCTTAACAAATCTAAAAATGATAGCGTGATTCGAAGAACCTGACTATCCGTATCCACCTGTGATTTATTTATTAACGCTGTTGCTACGAACACCAGTACCACATACTGTGCCAGTACCTACCGATCTTAAGCCTAACTCACCGTCCAACTATTGATTAGCCTTGTGTTCTACAAGTCCACATGTAGACACATTACTTTCAGCTAGAACTACCTCGGGGCTCCCAGCTGTGGAGTAAATGTAATTTATTACAATTTAACCAATTTCAACACACGTCTTCTTTGCCAGCTGATTTCGTAAGTAGGTTGTGTAATGTTGGGTTAGTTTTGCGATAGAGATGGGTATCTGTTTCACGATTATTTTTTACTGTGGTAAAGAGATAGCTTAGTTCAAAATACGCTTCTTTGAAAAGGACGGGGCATAAATATCAACCACCAGTACATCTCGCACCTCAGATTTGCAGATGACATTGTCATAACAGCAGATCTCTGCAAAAGCTGGAGGTGATGCTGAACAGCTTGGTGATTCTTCAAGGTGGATGGGCCGAGATGAATCTGGAGAAAATTAAAATCATGTACTAACAATGGTCATATCACCCCCAGACCTGTAATTGTAAATGGCGCTACCCTCCAGTTTGTGCAAGAAATATATACCTTAGTCAAATTATACAACTAAGGCGGCATAATTTTGAGAAGTAGGAGACCAGAAGAAAACATTTGAGCTGGGCGGCATTCGGGAAACTGCAGGATATCTTTAAATTGCATAGTAGACACTCACCACACCGCCAGGGTCAAAGAGTCACTGCGGTCCTGGAACGCTAAGAGCACTAGGAGAAATGCGGATGGGTTTTAGTCAGTAAGAGTCTGACACTCCCTTCTGCTTCGCCCAGAGCGGAAGAAGTAATTTGAAAGACTCTCACCAAGGGCCTGTTCCACATATTCCAGGTTGCCAGCGTGCAACGGAGAGAGCAATTCTCGGGGATTCTCTGGTGGATAGAATTCGCAATATTGTCATTCGCCAGATTGACAATATTGCGAATTCCATCCATGGCTTTGCGTGTGGAATCAGCTGATGGAGACACGATGCACTAATGATTTCAAGAAGGTAGCTGGCAGCAGATGGATGCGGACTGCTCAAGATATGGTTGGCGCTGATATACCTATGACGAAAAACTTTCCACTATAAGAATCCGCAGAACTTTCTTGTAAGAAATAAAACGTTGGTTAATTTTAATAATTTCAAATTAATACTTTAGACTTAAAATATGCATGTCAATTTGTGTAATTTTGTAGCATTAATTCCGCCACTAATTGGGTTTTCCCTCCTTAGTAACTACGTATAATTAAGTACAACTTCATATTATTTTGTAATTATGTGTGATGTACAGTTTCATTGGATTTTTTTTACGTCGCTAGCACGATTGTAATTTCAATTTCATGTTTGTGATTAGTTAATTTTCACATGGAAAATTTATCTCCAAATGTCTCAGCAACGTAACTCTTCAGGGCAACAAGTTTCTATCATTTCTTTTTTGTTTAAGTGTCTTCTGCCCAAAAATAGTATAAATACATGAGACATCGAGCACCGCAAATTAAAAAAAAATACCAAAATTGTGGTAGTTGTCTATCTTTATGTTCAAACAAATTTGTTCGGAATTGCCACTGTCAGCGCATGGAGCATGGTTTGCAATACAACTTCGCATCCTCACCTTTCTCCAGTTCTGTCGAGGTCCAGTTTACAAAGTTTGAGTAGCACCTTCCAACTTTGATGCTGTTCCATTGAATTTCTGTTACGCTGTATTCGCACTTTTGCTGAAACTTAGTTTTACCTTATCCTTGACAAAGTATGTTCCACATTTTAATCACCCCATCGTCGACTTTGTCTCAGTAACTTCTGACCCAGACTAAAGTCAAGAGCAAACTCAAAAAATCACTTACCTAATAAACAGTTTTTAAAGAAATCTATCTTTAATCTTTTTCTTTCCTAATCTACTTAGTATCTACCCAATCACTTAGCCGGATCTAGCTCTAATGTTGCTCTCGGGAAATGATAATAGAGAAGAAGCCATTTCCAAATAAATTGAATTTTCTTACTGTTTAACTTGAGAGTAAGAAAATTAAAATAAAATTATTAATTAATAGAAAATTATTTTCACATTCGCATCTCAATCGCAATCTGTCAAAAATGTACGAAAATTAAAGTTTATTTTGACAGTTTGCAATTGACATGCGAATTCGAAAGTCGTTTAAAGTATAGTAGAATTGGCCCTCTGACCCTAACTATGATAGACATCAGATAAATGTGAAATAACGGTCATTGACACACACACACATATAGGGTTTGGAGGGGAATGTGATAGACCCAAACCTTCATTCAATCTTCATTTATTCTTAAAATTTCTTTAACTTATTTTATTTGCAACTAGCTGACCCACGCAACTTCGTTTGCGTCACATTTTCCATTAATGCTCGGTTTTTAGTCTTAGCGTGATGATATGTAGTAGCCTATAGCCTTCCTCAATAAATGGACTATCAGAAAACTGAAAGAATATTTCTAATCGGACCCGTAGTTCCTGAGATTACCCCCTACATACAAACTTACAAACAGACTAGCTGTTGCCCGCGACTTCGTTCGCGTGTGTGTGTCGAAAAGTAAAATATTGTCACTAGGTAAGATCTCTAAGATAAAATAAACAGGGTGATTTTTAAAATGCGCCTTCATGGCCAAACCGACACGTTAAAGTTTTTTTTCCTAATAAATTGAATTTTCTTACTGTTCACCCCGACATCATTACTAAGATAGACGTCAGATAAATGTATAAAAATAAAAGCGCTTCACTTCTTGAATAGGGAATATGCATGCGATTTTTTTATTTGCAAAATAAAATACTTATTAGCTCTAGTAAACAATAATGAAATTATTTTTTAAATACCTTCATCATTTATTAAGTTATAAAGCTTCAAAGACTACAGTTAGAAAGAGAAGTCCGATACGTACTGTGACGTCAAATTACACGACGACTATACAGCTGCCATAGAAAACAGCGTTTTCGCGAGAGGGACAGATATATTTGTTTAAAATAATTGTATCTCGTTCGTTTTTCGAGCAATTTAGATTCTAATTTCACAGTTAGTATTATATTTTCCAATACTTTTAGATAAACTGTTCAGATCATAAATACTTTTTTCATGCATATTCCCTATTCTTTATTTATTAATATCTTTAAATTATTTTATTTACAATCTCGTTGACATCGTCGTCGTCGTATCTTGTGTTCTATCCCTTCCACACACATACTCTTTCATTCACTTAACGCTGTGTTCCACATCCATCACTCGTTTAAAACTTTGATGCGTTCCAAATAAAAAATCCCATTTACATTTATTGACTTAACAAAAATAAAGATTTATAAAGCTGTCCTGAATCGACGTCTATCGAGATACTTTGCGTTTTCTCATAATGAAAAACGGTGCATAATTTATTGTTCGGGTATTTACAGAGGATATTAGTGAAAGGTCAATATACTTTATTGTAAGTTTATCTGGTGCCAGTCGTAGTTAAAGTAACTTGACCTTTTTAAAAACACTTCTTAGACAAGTGCGAGTAAGTGTGAAATTAAGTTATTGCAGTAAGTCTAGCGAGAAAACTTTAAGCTAGACAAGTGCGTCATTCTTTACGCTAGAACGATCTAGAAGCATCTGAGGCCTTAGTGTGAGTTTTTTCGACTCACGTTCGAACGCGTTCGATTGCGAGCGCGTTAGAATTTAGTATAGGAATTTAGTTATAGTGCCACCTGGTGGTCACTCGTAGAACTTAATTTCCCGTACTAAATTCTAACGCGCTCGCAATCGAACGCGTTCGAACGTGAGTCGAAAAAACTCACACTAAGGCCTCTGATTGAGTTACTTGATATTTGAGTCTCAGAAAAAAACTGTGGGCAGGGTAGCAAATAAAACGAATTGTTTGAACTGATTCAGCTGCTTCACGTGATATTTGGGTGCAGTCAGCGAATGTCACGAGTGTTTGAATTGATTCAGCAGTTTTTTTTGTGGTATTATAAAGACGGCCCTTTACTTATTTGAATAGAAGGGTTTTGGGATCCAGTTACGTAGTCTTTACCAGTCAGTTGCCAAAAATCAAAAGTAATTTAAACTGAATGCCACCACCTTTCCTCCGGAACTACGAGTCAGATATAGGCTATACGGGAACACCGAAAAAAAAAACGGGATATGCGTTTTAGAAGTCGCGGGTGAAAGCTATAGTTATATTATGCTCTTCCCTCGTTTCTACCACCCGGTTATCTGGTGCCTACCATATTCTAATACTAGCTGACCCGCGCAACTTCGTCTGCGTCACATTTTCCATTAAGAGTGTGTATTCCGTCCACTAGCGCCGCCAATCGTTTTTTATTAATTGTGGTAAATTTAGGACACGTAGATAAAAAACCGCTCTGTAGTGTACTGAAGAAATCTATCTATTATTTTTTGACAGCTATTTTTAATACATAACTCATGGCTAAATAGCCAAAACGGAAATTATTCCTAAAAGTGTCCACTTTTAGCAAAAATATCGAGTTTTTCAACTACTTATGTTCTAAAGTACAAAACATAACTCTCAAAACATTCTTCAAAAGCCTTCTACGATAAATGGGCTATCTAACACTGAAATAATGTTTTCAAATCCAACCAGTAGTTCCTGAGATTACCCACTACATACAAACTTACAAACAAATGTTACCTCTTTATATTATTAGTATAGAAGTATAGACTAGCTGTTGCCCGTGAATTCGTTCGCGTGTGTGTGTCGAAAAGTAAAATATTGTCACTAGGTAAGATCTCTAAGATAAACTCTTCTTCTCTTCTGCGTTCAAACAAACAAACTCTTCAGCTTTATATGAAACACTAGAAAAAAAAATATTATGTAGGTTTTGCAATACCTACATTTTTTTTAAAATTAATTTACTTGTAGTGGCCCATTCCTAACAAATGTTGTTAGGGGTGGGCCACTGGAAAGTCGCAGGAAAGCAAAATACGCAATTTCCTTTACTTGAATTACAAAATACGTCATCCAAGTAAACGAATATTAGACTTAAACCTTCGGACCAATCGAAACGTATATTTTTTCAATTAAAACATTTTTTTTCAAATCGGTTCATAATTGACGGAGTTATGAGGTACCTAACAATCATAAAAAAATACAAAGAATTAGAGAACCTCCTCCTTTTTTGAAATCGCTAAAAAAAGACATTTGAATTGTCTCAAAAATCGATACAAAGCTATGTGCAGCTACTTTTGGCCCAAAAAGTCCCAGAAAAGTTTCCTTTGACCCTCACAAACCAGTGGTCACTCTCCACAAGAGGACTTAATGTTGACCCTCACTTTAAATTCTAAGCAATACCTAAGCGAAGGATCGGTCGCGTTAGTGCTCACTCTAAAGTCTAGAACTCTTTATAATAACGCATAAAGGCTTTGGGAGCAGCACATTATTTTGGTTCAATACCTCGACCATTTGAAATCTATTTTAAATGTAGCAGAGGTTTTTGATTTGTTTATAATGTCGCGAATGAGAAATGTCTCGTCTAATTTGCGACACTTGTTACATTTTGCTAATGGTACGTTTTCTGATTGGGACTTTTTTAATCGTTAAATTTTAAAAGTAATCATGGCGAACTTTCAGCATTATTCCCTTTTTTTAGTATTAAATAAAATATATTTAATACAGCTATTATTAAATGACTGATGGAACTTAGTTGGTTACAAAAACAACCTCAGTATTAAATTTTATGGTTTTAAGTTTACCAGTAAACACAATTATCATTAAAACAATATAGAAGCTTCTCTTTACAAAAAACCACACATCCTCCTGTTTTTACCAGAGATGGATTTCCTCTTGACTCTAGTCTAGGGGTGACAGAGAAAAAGTTGACGATGGAGCGAGCTTACCCAAAAGAAGCCTGTTGACTCTGATTTTCAAGAGATATGGGTCGAATGCGTATTTGTCCGTCATCAATAGGGAATATGCATAAAAAAAATATTTATTATCGAAACACTTTATCTAAAAATATACAAAAATTATATTACTAACAGTGGAAATAGAATCAAAATTGCTCGAAAAACAAACGAGATATAATCATTTTAAACAAATATATCTGTCTCTCTCGCGAAAACGCTGTTTTCTATGGCAGATGCATAGACGTCACGTAATGTGACGTCAAATTCCGTGTCGGACTTCTCGTTCTAAAAGTAATCTTTGAAGCGTTATAACTTCATCGCTGATGAAGATATTTAAAAAATATTTTCTAGAGTGTTTACTGGAGCTTATAAGTAATTCATTTTATAAATAAAAAAATCGCGTGCATATTCCCTATTTCTGCTGACTTTCCAGCCTTGATATGCCGAAAGTTCCACACCATTGTAGAAAATAACAATACAACCATGTTCGGATAACATCGTTACTATGTTGGAACGTACACAAAGCCCGATACATCAATAATTTCTCATCTCCACAGTAAAAAGGCCGAGGTTGGAATCAATTTCCGATTCATATCCGACGCCATCTTTGTACCGCGGATAGGCGGTAATATTTTTTATGTCAAACACTTTTTTAAACGTGTATGAAGTTTTTTAAAAAAGGGTATAGCGATAAAATATAATTTAAAAGCTTTTGTCCGAGATTTTGTACGAGAGGGGACCTGGTGATTTGAAATACAGGCATTTTCATGCCTACCTCAGACACCAGTTTCTCACAAATTCTAGAATATCCACAAACCTGTATTTAAATAGATATGTTTAATAAGTACATCGTAATCATGTAATGGCTGTTTTTTTTTGTGAGGAGAAATAAATAAAATATTATTATTATTCGTTTATTCATTGTTATATACATATAATTTACATTTTTAAATATATCTTTAAAAAAAACATTAAAAAATACATTTAAAAATATAAAAAATAGTAGTCCGCCGGTGTCGGGAGCAGGGTCCAAGCTACCGGTGGTTAGGGCTCCAGAGAAAGGAACTTCCTCACAATACGAGCCGTATCAAGGAGTACTGCCTTCTGTATCTGGCCCTTTACCCAACCGCGTAACGCCAGCTTTGACAGGTGGTTGTCAAAGCTTTTGGCAAACAGGCCATTGGCCGTAACGACAATCGGCACAATGACTGCCGAGTCCACATTCCACATGTCGACATTATATTATTATTATTATTATGGGTTCAAACTTAAAGTTCTCAGGTACTAACCTGGGGTTTTCTAGAATCTCACGGGCGTGAACCAAGGTGAGATCCTAGTTCATATTTTAAGATGGTAAATGGCTTTGTACTGGATTGAAATTATTATCTAAGTCCATTTGTAAAAAATTCCTAACTATACGGCAAGTGTTCAATATGGCGGCTTTTTGTAATGTAAGGTATGTGTATTTCGATAGATTGAGGATATTAAAGCTATTGAATATTTGTTTTGTTTTGTTTATTATTATTATTACTTTCTCGGGCCCCTGGAGACCCGGTCCTTTGGTAGGCGTACGAGGGGCCGAAACCAATATTATTATTATTACTTGTACGCGTATATCCCGTTTTTTCCGTTCCCGTAGGAATTTCCGGAAAATCCCATACACGCCCTAAGGAACCCATATGCCGAAGCTTTCTACGACCAGTTGTTTCGGCTATGTGCTATCTGTTAGTCAGTCACCTAGTCACTCACTCACTTAGTAACGAAAGAATTTTATGTATATTGATGATACACATGAATGAGAGAGAAGAAAAGGCTCATCTAGAATCGGCCACATCTAGAATAATATGACCAAAAAAAATTTTGAAGTTTAAAGAGTCACGTAAACTACATATTTACAAAATAAATATGAGCTGACCCACGCAACTTCGTTTGCGGTCACATTTTCCAATACTGCTCCGCTCCTATTTGTCTCAGCGTGATGATATGTAGCCTATAACCTTCCTCGATAAATGGGCTATCTAATCCTGAAAGATTTTTTCAAATCGGACCAGTAAGTAGTTCCTGAGATTAACGCGTTCAACCAAAGATACAAACAAACTTCAAACTCTTCTGCTTTATAATATTAGTATAGATTTGATTCGCCACGAGCATGGTTTTTTTTTTTGCAATGGCATTAAACTTTTTTTTTTAACTATAAAACCCAACCAATCAAAAGTTGAAAACTTATTTTATTTTTACAGAATACTTCGTTATTGTACTCTACTTTGACATTTCAGGAAACGTTAATCACCCATAGGAAATTAAGTGGGAGGATTTTCAGCCTTTTGTTAATTTGAAATTGATGATCGAAAAGGTCAAATAATGGTCTATTTCAGATTCAATTTTAGTTTAAAATTGAATGATTATAAATTAAACGTTGCTTTATTACACCAACATGTTTTATCACCTTCTTCTTGGTTTCCAGACTGATCTCATGTTATTTGATGTTTGTGCAACACGCATTCATCTTCCATTTTCCCCAAGGAACTACCACGCTTACATTCTCCTTCTCATCATTCCTCAGACAATCCATTATTTTTGGCTTCTTACTCCCTCTGTTCTATATCCTGTTATTATGTCCTGTTATTATACATGATTTATTTGGAAATATTCCTACGCAATACTTGCGTCTTACAAATAGTATTAATTTGTTTTTCCTCAACTGTCCAGACGCACTGCAACCACCATCCTTACCTTGTTGCTATTCCACGAATTCGCACTACCTAAGCGTTTCCAAACGTCTTTCATGATGCGCACAGCAAAGGAGTGGAACTATCTGCCTGCATCTGTTTTTCCGAACGCTTACAACCCTAATCTCTTCAAAGTTAGAGTTAACAGGCTCCTTCTGTGTAAGCTCGCTCCATCATAGAATTTGTCTCTGTCATCTCTGACCAAAACTAAATTCAAGAGCAAACCCCTCACAAATTAAAAAATTAAAAGAAATACTCACAGTAAGCTCCTTCATTTAATTTGTCATACGATATATTTTGAAAAACTATTTTTTTTTTAATTTTCCCGTTTGACCTCCAAAACTGACCCCCATACTTGTCAAGTCAAGAGCAAACCCACCTCAAATAAAAAAACTGTATTAACAACACAAATTCAGCTTCCAGCAGCTGAATTTGCAGCGATTGTTACTAGTAACAATCGCTTGAACGGTTCAACACGAGTAACTCCGAATTTCCCCAGTTGGAGCCTCTCCAAACACCTCTGTGCAAACTGGCGTTTATTCAAGTGTTAACGTGTTTCAGAAACAACAGTTCTACGGAATGCTAACATATATATGGTTTGTATACATCGATTTGGTGCGCACGAGGGAAGTCGAAGAATTTCTCGAGACCGTGTTTGAATGTCGATAATATATGCATGCGATTTTTTTATTTGCAAAATAAAATATTTATTAGCTCTAGTAAACAATCATGGAATTATTTTTTAAATACTTTCATCATTTATTAAGTTATAAAGCTCTAAAGACTACAGTTAGAAAGAGAAGTCCGATACGTAATGTGACGTCAAATTACACGACGACTATACAGCTGCCATAGAAAACAGCGTTTTCGCGAGAGGGACAGATGTATTTGTTTAAAATAATTGTATCTCGTTCGTTTTTCGAACAATTTAGATTCTAATTTCACAGTTAGTATTATATTTTCCAATACTTTTAGATAAACTGTTCAGATCATAAATACTTTTTTCATGCATATTCCCTATTGTATTGAATCGAGAAAGCTCAAGAAGGGTTATATAGTTTTTATAGTTAAATGGACAAAATACTTAGAACGCTAATGTTTGTTTTTTTTTTTCATAACTAATTTCACTTACTATGTTTACTCTACGAGTGACTTCATCACCATCCACAACGGGTCTTATCTCATCAGAAAGCTTAGAGTTACTCAATGGGCTAGGTTCGGTTTCCCTGCGTGAACGAATCAGGTATAAAGATATCCACAGGAGAACCGAGGATCGGCACATAGCCCGAAGAATCGCCAATTTTAAGTGGGCAAGGCTAATTCCTCGCAGGATAGATGGTCGATGGGATCAACACGTTCTGCAGTGGCAGCTATGTACGGCGGGCACGTTGGTAGGCCTCCCATAAAGTGGACTGATGACCTGGTAATGATAGCGGTAACCCGCTGGATGCGAGAAGCATAGAACTGGTCGATGTGGTGACTCTTGAAGGAGGCCTATGTCCAGGAGTGGACGACTTTTGGCTGAAATGAGGATGATGAATGATGGCTTCATTTTAGTTTTCTCCGCACTGATCCTGTTACATTGACCAGGTCATTAGACCAGCCTGTGGAAGGCCCATCCTAAGCATCGCCACATGCCCCGGTCTTGTGCTTCTCGCCTCCTGTTTGACTAAAAGGGGAATTTGATTCATAAACAACAGAATATTTATGAAATGGCGCTTTAGCATCTCAATCGTTATTTGTTAAAAAAAAAACACATTTTAACAGGTTGCAACGGAAATGCGAATGCTAACGTTACTTGAAAATTAGTAGGAACGGAATTTTCTTTATTTTTTTAAGAAATATATAAACTTCTAAAGAAAAGAAATAAAACAGTTTATTTGCGCCCAGTACGACGCAAACTAAAAAAAAAAAAACACAATTATATGAAAGTTGGGAAGATATCGCAATTTTGCGATATCTACCATATTCGGAAAAGTGCTATGAAAAATATTTATTTAAACCTGAATTTAACCTTTAAACCTTCTCATTTTCTGTCGGCATTATGACAGGACCACACCACTGAAACACAGATTACCATTTGTCAGAATTCAAAATGGCGTCCGAATTAAGCGACATTATGACAACAATTATCGCGACCCGTGTCAAGTGTGATAATACGTGGTATGACGTCACATGTCAGGACAATATGGACGATAAGGCTGTACAAGACGAAGGTTGTGTGATAAAATAATTATAATCGGTCGAGTAGGTTTGGTTAGTGTTATCTTTAAGACTTTATTGTAATCAAATTCTAATAACCTTATAGTGTAGACCAGCTATTCTTACCCTGATGCCCGCGAGCCGCATATGGTCCGCCATACTGTATCTTAACACATTATTACTGCTATCTTTAGTTACTTCATGCACTGACTGATGTGTATTTGTCCGTGCTCTGCTGATTCACTCCTTGACGATATGCTGAGACAATTCCTCTCCCACTATCTACGTGAAAAGTTTGCCTATTTAAAAACGGTCCTTTGTCCAATTTCAAAAGTCCCATTCCTGCAGATATTAATAAATGTAGAATTTCATTTCACTGTATGTTATAAAAAAAAAGTTTATTGCCACACCACAACATACATTTGCAAACAATACCAATACATTTCACATAGGTACATTGGATTCTGGGAGAAGGCTGCACATGTAGTGAAAAACCCTGCCTCCTAAACAAGGGGGATCCTGTAACTAGGAGTCAGTGTTCTACTGTAACTTCGTGTACAAAAGAGACCTTTTATTTTACGTATGTGTGTTGCCGCGCATCATGCCCACAGAGGTGTTTCGTATAAGTATAGTGTGCATTTATTTCCTGTCCACCTTTGCACCTGTTATGCACCACCTTAAACTCGGCTGGTAGAAAATGTCCGCCATTGTAGAGTGTGTTTTACTCGAAAATTCATACTAAACAATAAATTAATCACATAACCTCACCTCACCTCAGGTTACTCAACCTCAGATAATTTCAACCATGTTTGATTCACCAGTTCCTCAATACAACCGAAACACAATTCGTACATCAAACTAATGCGGTCTTTATTTGCCCTGTCCGCCATTTTGTTTGCCAGCTCGTACAAATTGCGAGCAAACCGATATTTATGGATGGGTCGGGCTACCTTTGAATTCATGAGGTGATTTCTGTTAAGTTTCTTAATCTTGGAGTGTTTGCCTGCTTTGATACCCGAAGATAATGTAAAAAGGTCGTTTTAATCAAACGTATTGGCGATTTAGTTACAAATAGGGTGAAGCGATACTTCAAGCCTGAGCAGCTTTTGACTCTTTATAAAGCACAAGTCCGATCCTGCATGGAGTATTGCAGCCACCTTTGGGATGGCTCAGCTAAGTATCAGCTTGCCGCGCTTGACTCGGTGGAACGCAGAGCTAAGAGGCTCATTGGTGACGTAAAACTGTTGGATACCAAGCTACACAGCTTGGCTCATCGCCGCAAGGTTGCCTGTTTGTCGGTCTTCTACAGATTGTACTTCGGAGAGTGTGCCCAGGAACTCCACGACCTCATCCCACCAGCCCCCTTCTACCATCGGACATCCAGACGCACTGCAACTTGCCATCCCTACCTTGTTGCTATTCCACCAACTCGCACTAAGCGCTTCCAAGCGTCTTTCATAATGCGCACAGCAAAGGAGTGGAACTCTTTGCCTGCGTTTGTGTTTCCGAATGCTTACAACCCTAATCTTTTCAAAGTTAGAGTGAACAGGCTACTTCTGGGTAAGCTCGCTCCATCGTAGACTTTGTCTCTGACATTTCTGACCAAGACTAGAGTCAAGAGCAAACCCATACCAAGACAAAAAAAAAAAAAAAAATTAGAATCAAGAGTACGTAATTTACACGAATATCTACCTAACTTCTTGAAAGATGCCAAAAGGGAGAAGGTAACTGTTAGATGAGAAGTATCCACAACTTCACGACTTTATAAAACCCAAGGCACCCACCGGTGGCCCCCAGGGGCCTCCAGGGCGTGAATTGCAATGGCTTATTTGGAAAGCGCCAAATCGTTTGTGTCTCCAGGTAGTTAGCTAAAAAACAGCTTGGCGAAATTGGGTTTATAGAACCGTGGGATACCGAGTGCAGTGCCACTGTTCAGAACATGAGCCACATGTTAGAATGCCCAAAGTGCCCATACGCCGGTACTTTGGAGGATTTAATGAATGCTACCTACTGGGCCAAAAAACCATAGAGATTTAATCATCTACTCGAAAAAAGAAGAAGCTATAATCTACCCAGCTACGTTTGGGTTGATTTCTAGTCAAAATGAATACTACTAAACAACAATGTTTTAATGGAGCGACTGCTTATTAGGGGTGCTAAAAAGGCCACTGTTGCAGAATCATATTAGAATCATAATGAAAAACCACACAACAAAATGTCAAATTTCATTTTCATCTTTATCGCTAACGCATTAGGTTCAAGGTTGATTGGGAAAATTTGGTAGTGACGGGTAGCATGATGTGCTTTCTGATTCTGCTAAAGTGGCCTTTTTAGATTGCCTGACCTCGACAACCCAGTAAATGGGTAAAACGATACTCCTTGGCTAGACTGGTGTTAGATTTTCTACCTTCTGAATGTCCACAATGACTGTCGAAGATCTTTAAATGTCAGCCGGGACTTACGATCTCACTTTGTGAGGCACGGAAGAAAATTGGCATTTCATGATTGATCACCCATCCACAGACCGACTCCGGTACGTGTAGCTTAACCTTGAAATTAGGTAACTCCTCATTGCTTAATTATTTTCGAAGAAAAAGGTTTTTTACTTTCGTACCAGTTAGTATCTATATCAAAAACAAAATAATTTGATACCTCTTTCTTTAATGTAAAAGACCAAGCTTTTATCCGAAGGTTACACTCAAAAATATATGAAACTCAGTCTATGGTTGCCATTTATTATTTCAGAAATGTACAAATGTTCCTGGAGGCAATCAAATGGTTCTCCAATTTGAACTCTCCATTATTTGATAGAAAGTCTAGTTTAAGTCGTATCCAGCATATGTATCTCCGGACAAAAATATTGACCCATCTTGCGAACAAACCTTTACACAGACGTGGTCTTAACGCACATTTAATTCACTTCCCCGATAGCTAAACAAAGCTAGATCAAAGTAATGCCGTTTTTATTGCGTACGGAGCCATTTGTTTAGTCGCTACTAACAGATTGCTTGCAAACCAATATTTATCGTAGGGTCGTGCGTCGAGCTACCTCTGTTTGTTCGCTCACCAGTTCATTCTGGTTTTAACTTGTTTTAGTGCGTGGTTATTGGTTTTTGGAGTTTCTGCTGTATTTAATTGTTCCAGTTAACAACAAGTAGGTAAACACAGCAGAAATTCCAAAAAGTTAACAAAAAAAAATCTCATTGCATTAATAGAGCAAAAGCTGTCAATACTGTTATGTAGGCCTGCGCTTTGTGTGAAGGAGGCTTTCCCTGCTTCTGCAGCCCTGGAACGCAAAGGCTATTTGGAAAAACACGGGTAGGTTTTCATCAGTAAGAGTCTGACACTCACTCTTGATTATTTATTTCCCAACCAAAAAAAAAACTCGACCTTACTCCACCACTGAGACCTAGTGCGCATTGGTTAATGTCACATATCTTCGAATCTTCATCGTTTTAATAGCAGTGGTGGTGCTATATTTCATCACCAAGTAATTATCACTTCAATTCACTACTGGGCCATCACTGCTCATTTAAAATCATTTTGGAACGACTCCAGTTTGATTGATTCACAAATTTAAAAAAGACTCATTTTTGGGTTGTTTGGGCTTATGAAGATGATGGCCGATTGTCTATAATGTTATTCCCACATAGTTGATCAGTTGAAGTATTCTTAAGTTCTTTGGTATTGTTCGTCGGATCATTGAGCTCCTCAAAGTTCTGAGTTGAGCTGCATGATAACTGACAAATGCTTGCACTGTCTGGACAGGTCAACTCAAACCTGCGTGGTACTTTCCTCAAAAGGCCAACACAGAAGTGAACCTACATGGTTTTCATATATTATTCAAGTTTGTCTGGACTTTAAAAGAGACTATGACATCTGAGTTTGTTTCGGTTTTTCTTCTCAGGGTAGTCAGCTAGGAAACATCGGCCAAGTCTAGAATAATATGACCAAAAAATATTGACGTGTAAAAGAGTTACATGTAACCTATTTGCAAAATAAATATGATTTACTGATTTACATAAGTGAAAACCAATATTGAGCTACCCACAGACTGGCTGGCACGCGTACAAATAAGTACACGTAAGTTAGTGAATATTCATGAAGACTATTCGCAAGAGTGGTTTCCAATACCAGAGATTTCTACGAAGAAATCCTAGTTTGTTCAAGCTCGCCAAAGGATCACCTTCATTTTGCATGGAAACACTGAATAAATGCAAATACTTGGTACTGCGAGCTGGGTGGTTTTGCATGCACTGATGTGTAACTGTTTCATTGAAACGATGGAAGCAAACGGATTTATTTAACGATTTGGTTACTTTTGTTTTTCTTTGTTGGTACCTACTTGTGATATTATAATTCTACTATCTTATTTAATATTAAATGGAAATTAAGTCGTGAGACACACACTATTTTTTTTTTTTAATAATTGGCATTTTTATTGTTTAAGAATGACTCTCGAAAAAAATGTTTCTTTATTGTTTTACGTAATTATTCGCGCCTTAGAACCTGAAAAGATTGGATGAAATTTGATATGGGTACCTAAGTCATTATGTTCTTGTAGGATAATTTTCGACTTGTTGCGGATTTTGTTCAGTAGAGTCATCGCGGCCCTGAAAAGCAAAGGGCACTAAGAGGAACACGGACGAGTTTTAGTTACTAAGAGCTTGACACTCCCTTCTGCGCCGCCCAGAGCAGGAGTCATTTTCCCATCCTTAAAAAAAAGATTTTATCTAAAAATAGACTTACTTAATGAAAAAAATAAGTTTATTTTAATGCCAACGTTTCAAAATGTTGCACAGAATAGACCAAATAGTTTCGTCTGAACCAACGATGACTTGTCAAACTTAAACATAACTAACATTTCTCTAGAGTATTAACTGGTCCATATTGCTGACCAGTTGACCCAGTTTCTATTAACAAGGTAAACGAAATACATGTTGTAAATGGTTGGAGCTGGGTGCATATGTGTGCACGAATGTGTAAATGTTCCGATGACACTGTACCACTTATCTTGCTTCCTGTTACTGAGAAACTCCGACAGTGTTTGTATGTGTACCTGTATGTTACAGATACCGGCACGGTTCTTGAGCGCTCGGCGGAAGAGTGAGGATCGCTTTGCGCATCGTACACTTATGACAAATAAAACGTACATTGGATTCTGGGAAAAGGCTGCACATGTAGTGAAAAACCCTGCCTCCTAAACAAGGGGGATCCTGTAACTAGGAGTCAGTGTTCTA
This sequence comes from Ceramica pisi, assembly GCA_963859965.1. Lineage (NCBI taxonomy): Eukaryota > Metazoa > Arthropoda > Insecta > Lepidoptera > Noctuidae > Ceramica > Ceramica pisi. Next base: position 1,494,071 of record OY982542.1, read on the forward strand.
CTGTAACTTCGTGTACAAAAGAGACCTTTTATTTTACGTATGTGTGTTGCCGCGCATCACCGCTCGATTGCCTTACGGAACTACAGTTCCTAAATTTTTTTTGCTCTAGATTGCGTCATCGGAACTACAGTTCCTATTTTTAAAATAACGACCTGGCAACAAATTATGTCCATTTCTGTCTAACCAACGATATTTTGTATCATTTTGCTCTTTTCCACTCGAATCTTTATACATTTCTACATGCTAAAAATACGAAACAGGCCACGGGCGAGTCCATTTTTTAAAAGAAATTAAATTTCAAATTCAGTCTGTGGTATGACGCGAGTTACGTATCACGTAGCTGTCGAATAAAAGTGTTTAATAAGTTGTTTGTGAGTTTTGTGATGTGAATTAATGATTTATTGGTGACATGTGCTATAGTTAATGTGTGTGCAAGTGAATTACAACATTTGGGTAAGTTAAATTATGTTTTTGATTCTTTTTCGTAACCCTTGTTACACAAGGCGTCCATGTTGTCAGAACGCTATCGTAATTTATTAATTATTAAGTCTAGCTACTTGTTCTGACTAAAAAGTAATTATTATCGCATTTTATGTTTACTGGGCAATAGATTTCAGCCAAAACATAAACAAAACAAACGAAATTTACGTTATGATTAGAATTTTTGTTCCGTGGGTCGGAAGGTAAATAATGCAAAATGGCGGGAAATGGCTAATGTTTGGTGGTAGATTTTTTTTTTTTATATATGTTTTTGTACGGTGGAGTATGTTGTTTGTTATTTATCGTTTTTAGATATAACCCAGCTACCCATACAAGTCATAAAATATATATGTTATCGATTTACTTTTTAAATTATTCCTGTTCAAAGTTCACGTAATGTGTTTTTTTCACCAATATTCAATGTTTACAAATTAGTTAAAAAATATAGAAACTAACCGTTATCATACACTTAACGTAACTATAAGGAGCCGTTTCTCAGCTATACAAATAACAATACACTTGAGTGGTAGCTCTAATAGGAGGCCACTAAAAAAAGGTTAACGTAAACATAAACATCTGGCGTACAGCTGCCCGCGGTTTGATATTTGAAGCCCGGGCAGTCAACGTCATCACGTGACTCATGCTCGCCGGCGGCCAAGCGGATCATGACCACAGTTTAAAGGTGTTTCGTATAAGTATAGTGTGCTTTTATTTCCTGTCCACCTTTGCACCTGTTATGCACCACCTTAAACTCGGCTGGTAGAAAATGTCCGCCATTGTAGAGTGTGTTTTACTCGACAATTCGTACTAAACAATAAATTAATCACATAACCTCACCTCACCTCACCTCAGGTTACTCAACCTCAGATAATTTCAACCATGTTTGATTCACCAGTTCCTCAATACAACCGAAACACAAGTCGTACATCAAACTAATGCGGTCTTTATTTGCCCTGTCCGCCATTTTGTTTGCCAGCTCGTACAAATTGCGAGCAAACCGATATTTATGAATGGGTCGGGCTACCTTTGAATTCATGAGGTGATTTCTGTTAAGTTTCTTAATCTTGGAGTGTTTGCCTGCTTTGATACCTGAAGATAATGTAAAAAGATCGTATAATAAAACGTATTGGCGATTTAATTACAATTAGAATCAAGAGTAGGTAATTTACACGAATCTCTGCCTAACTTTTTGGAACATGACAAAAGGGAGAAGGTAACTGTGGGAAGAGAAGTATCCACAACTTCACGACTTTATTAAACCCAAGGGGCCACTCTGCGGCCCCCAAAGGCCCCCAGGGAGTGAATTGCAATGGCTTATTTGGAAAGCGCCAAATCGTTTGTGTCTCCAGGTAGGTAGCTAAAAAACAGCTTGGCGAAATTGGGTTTATAGAACCGTGGGATACCGAGTGCAGTGCCACTGTTCAGAACATGAGCCACATGTTAGAATGCCCAAAGTGCCCATACGCCGTACTTTGGAGGATTTAATGAATGCTACCTACTGGGCCAAAAAACCATAGAGATTTAATCATCTACTCGAAAAAAGAAGAAGCTATAATCTACCCAGCTACGTTTGGGTTGATTTCTAGTCAAAATGAATACTACTAAACAACAATGTTTTAATGGAGCGACTGCTTATTAGGGGTGCTAAAAAGGCCACTGTTGCAGAATCATATTAGAATCATAATGAAAAACCACACAACAAAATGTCAAATTTCATTTTCATCTTTATCGCTAACGCATTAGGTTCAAGGTTGATTGGGAAAATTTGGTAGTGACGGGTAGCATGATGTGCTTTCTGATTCTGCTAAAGTGGCCTTTTTAGATTGCCTGACCTCGACAACCCAGTAAATGGGTAAAACGATACTCCTTGGCTAGACTGGTGTTAGATTTTCTACCTTCTGAATGTCCACAATGACTGTCGAAGATCTTTAAATGTCAGCCGGGACTTACGATCTCACTTTGTGAGGCACGGAAGAAAATTGGCATTTCATGATTGATCACCCATCCACAGACCGACTCCGGTACGTGTAGCTTAACCTTGAAATTAGGTAACTCCTCATTGCTTAATTATTTTCGAAGAAAAAGGTTTTTTACTTTCGTACCAGTTAGTATCTATATCAAAAACAAAATAATTTGATACCTCTTTCTTTAATGTAAAAGACCAAGCTTTTATCCGAAGGTTACACTCCTCTGTCTTGAAAAATATATGAAACTCAGTCTATGGTTGCCATTTATTATTTCAGAAATGTACAAATGTTCCTGGAGGCAATGAAATGGTTCTCCAATTTGAACTCTCCATTATTTGATAGAAAGTCTAGTTTAAGTCGTATCCAGCATATGTATCTCCGGACAAAAATATTGACCCATCTTGCGAACAAACCTTTACACAGACGTGGTCTTAACGCACATTTAATTCACTTCCCCGATAGCTAAACAAAGCTAGATCAAAGTAATGCCGTTTTTATTGCGTACGGAGCCATTTGTTTAGTCGCTACTAACAGATTGCTTGCAAACCAATATTTATCGTAGGGTCGTGCGTCGAGCTACCTCCGTTTGTTCGCTCACCAGTTCATTCTGGTTTTAACTTGTTTTAGTGCGTGGTTATTGGTTTTTGGAGTTTCTGCTGTGTTTAATTGTTCCAGTTAACAACAAGTAGGTAAACACAGCAGGAAACTCCAAAAAGTTAACAAAAAAAAATCTCAGTGCATTAATATAGCAAAAGCTGTCAATACTGTTATGTAGGCCTGCACTTTGTGTGAATGAGGCTTTCACTGCTTCTGCGGCCCTGGAACGCAAAGGCTATTTGGAAAAACACGGGTAGGTTTTCATCAGTAAGAGTCTGACACTCACTCTTGATTAATTATTTCCCAACCAAAAAAAAAAACTCGACCTTACTCCACCACTGAGACCTAGTGCGCATTGGTTAATGTCACATATCTTCGAATCTTCATCGTTTTAATAGCAGTGGTGGTGCTATATTTCATCACCAAGTAATTATCACTTCAATTCACTACTGGGCCATCACTGCTCATTTAAAATCATTTTGGAACGACACCAGTTTGATTGATTCACAAATTAAAAAAAGACAAATTTTTGGGTTGTTGGGCTTATGAAGATAATGGCCGATTGTCTATAAGGTTATTCTCACATAGTTGATCAGTTGAAGTATTCTTAAGTGCAAATGTACATATTTGTGTTATATACAATTTGACATTTTTTAAAATACTATTTCATACTTTTAGATACAATTTGACATTGATATTTTTATTTATTATTTTATACACTTTAACATTATTGGTTATTTTGTAAAGTATTATGTTTTTAGTTTTGAATTTGAGGACTATGTGGATTACTTTTTATTACATGTAATTTTTAACGATTATCTGGCGGTTTAAGTGCTGTGTACGGCCTACCTAAATGCCTTTTTTATGGTATTGTTCGTCAGAACGTTGAGCTCCTAAGTAGATCAGAATTGAGCTACACGACTACTGACAAATGCTTGCACTGACTGGACAGGTTCACTCAAATCTGCGTGGTTTCCTTCTGAAGACCATCTCAGACACTAATCCACATGGTGCTAAAATGAAGTATTGTAAGTGTGAGGACGATTTAGGTCGTTACTTTTTAAGATTAATTTCATGACTGTCTGAGTGCACGGCGGTTTGAGTACATTTTGTGGCCTACCCAAATGTTCTTACTTTGGTATTGTTCGTCGGATCATTGAGCTCCTCAAAGTTCTGAGTTGAGCTGCATGATAACTGACAAATGCTTGCACTGTCTGGACAGGTCAACTCAAACCTGCGTGGTACTTTCCTCAAAAGGCCAACACAGACGTGAACCTACATGGTTTTCATTATATTATTCAAGTTTGTCTGGACTTTAAAAGAGACTATGACCTCTGAGTTTGTTTCGGTTTTTCTTCTCTAATCTAGAATAATATGACCAAAAAATGTTGACGTGTAAAAGAGCTACATGTAACCTATTTGCAAAATAAATATGATTTACTGATTTACATAAGTGAAAACCAATATTGAGCTACCCACAGACTGGCTGGCACGCGTACAAATAAGTATACGTAAGTTAGTGAATATTCATGAAGACTATTCGCAAGTGGTTTCCAATACCAGAGATTTCTACGAAGAAATCCTTGTTTGTTCAAGCTCGCCAAAGGATCACCTTCATTTTGCATGGAAACACTGAATAAATGCAAATACTTGGTACTGCGAGCTGGGTGGTTTTGCATGCACTGATGTGTAACTGCTGCAGTGAAACGATGGAAGCAAACAGATTTATTTAACGATTTAGATACTTTTGTTTTTCTTGGTTCGTATTTGTGATATTATAATTCTACTATTCTACTTAATATTAAATGAAAATTAAGTCGTGAGTCGTGAGACACACACTATTTTTTTTTTTCAATAATTGGCAATTTTATTGTTTTTGAATGACTGTCGACAAAAATGTTTCTTTTTTGTCTAAGTTACATAATTAATCGCGCCTTAGAACCTGAAGAGATTGGATGAAACTTGACATACCTAAGTCATTATGTTCTTGTAGGATAATTTTCCACTTGTTGCGGATTTTGTTCAGTAGAGTCATCGCGGCCCTGAAAAGCAAAGGGTACTAAGAGGAACACGGACGGGTTTTAGTCACTAAGAGTCTGACACTCCCTTCTGCGTCGCCCAGAGCAGGAGGAGTCATTGATTTGATGATTTCCCAAAAAAATTGACTTACTTATTGAAAAAAATAAGTTTATTTTAACGCCAACGCTTCAAATTTATGCACAGAATAGACCAAATAGTTTCGTCTGAACCAACGATGACTTGTCAAACTTAAACATAACTAACATTTCTCCAGAGTATTAACTGGTCCATATTGCTGACCAGTTGACCCAGTTTCTATTAACAAGGTAAACGAAATACATGTTGTAAATGGTTGGAGCTGGGTGCATATTGTGTGCACGGATGTGTAAATGTTCCGATGACACTGTACCACTTATCTTGCTTCCTGTTACTGAGAAACTCCGACAGTGTTTGTGTGTGTACCTGTATGTTACAGATACCGGCACGGTTCTTGAGCGCTCGGCGGAAGAGTGAGGATCGCTTTGCGCATCGTACACTTATGACAAATAAAACGTCGTCGTGAGGTACGTGCAGCAAGAGTAAAGAACAAATCCTGAGTGACGGCTATAACGCGCGATGCGCTACGGGCCAATCACTGCACTTTCCCCGCCCCCGCGCCTCCGCGCCTCACTTCATACCACCAAAGGGACCCAATAACTCACTTTTGCGCAGGTGAAGGGCAGCGCTCAAGAATCGTGCCGATGATTGTATTCTTAGTTTTTAGGGTTCCAAACAAAAAACGGAACCTTTAAAGGAGCACTCGGTTGTCTGTCTGTCTGTCCATCTGCCACAGCCAGTTTTCTTCGGATCCACGGGACCGATTCTGTTGAAATTTGGGATATATACAGACTTCTGTGATTCAAACACGGACGCATTACGTAAATGAATAATGTTTTAGTATGGGGGTCAGTTTTAGGGGTCAAACTAGAAGTTTAAAAACAAAATAGTTTTTCAAAGTATATCGTATGACATTATTAAATGAAAGAGCTTACTGTGAGAGTTATATTTTTTTTTCAAAATTTTAAAATAAATAGTTGTATAGTTATTTTTTTAACTTTTTTTATTTGTGATGTCTGGGGTCTTCTGTTGCGGTGGCTGGGGTTTGAGGATTCCCTCTCTCTCACGCGTTCGGCTTCTTCCTTCGCAAAAGAGGTGACCGCTTCCCATGCATCCTCGCTCCGGACCATAGATTGAATCAAGGCCGGTCGCGAGAGGTCGCCGCCGCCTATCACCTCGATGAGGGCTCCGCCCCTGAAGGGCAGACCTCCACCTTATGTTCCACCGTGTCCTCCGGGCGATCCTCACAGTGTTGATACCCGGGCGTGTCCTCCCGCCGAATCCGAAACAGGTATCTCCCGAAACAACCGTGTCCGGTGAGTACTTGCGTCAGGCGGAAGGTGAGGCCGCCGTGGCGTCTCTCTAGCCACTCCTCAAAGAGGGGACTCACCACCACAATTGTGCGCAATTGTCTGAGTTTGTGTTTGCGAACACACTTGTACACTGCATTGTCATATAAACGTATAACCCAAATCGATGCCTAGTCTACGTTGAGATTGGGTTGAATTTTGAGGAATAAGAACAGGCCAATAATTCTCGTACTTAAAACTTCTTTAATGCTATTCACAATCTCAGCTCGGTGAAAATCAATATCAAATGTTGGGTAATCAATCCTAATATTGGCATGTAGGTTCCTTGGGGAGTGTCGGGGAGCACTAAGGAAGAAATTCCCGAAATTCTTACGGGATCAGAAAAAAACGAGATATGCGCATATGACGTCGCGTGTAAAAGCTGCAATACTTTTCACAAATTAAGTCCTAGATTAGAATAATAAAATAATTTATTAACAGAAAGGTGGGTATAAAATCATCTATCCTATTCTAAAACAATTTAAAAAAATATGTTTGTCTTAAAACCACGATTTCCTTGCCATTGTGATATTTGTGTGATTAAAACCAAATGTAAATCTGATTATCTCCCTCAATAATAAACAATCGAAAAATGCTGTAATTAGTGGAACCATAACGATAAAATTGATTAAGCAGTCATCGTGTTGAATTAGTGAATTTATTTAATTCACCCTGGATTTACAATATTTCACCTAAAACTTGACTGGGATCAATTTTGTCGAAATAACAATAAATTATTTTTATTGTGTAAAGCCAATATTAGAAGCACTCGATACTAGGCATCTGCACAATCGCGGAATTTATTTGAAAGTGTATCCGCGGCCCTGGAAGTTACGCAACAGGAAGGGTTTATTCAAAAAGAGTCTAACACTCCCTTCTGCTTCGCTCAGAGCGGGAGGAGTCATTTGAAGATCTCCCATAAAAAAATACTAGACACATGTCATTATTTGCCTTTTTCCAATTCAGTTGGGTCAAGTTCTTGCAAAACCTTCTGACAGCGGCTTCATACGTGTAAAAGTCAAAGAAACATGGACATGAGTCATAGTGGAAGGATATGTAGTCTACCTGTGTACCAAGTCTCATCATGTAGTTGACGCTTCGCGTGACCCAAGAGCTGGCTTTTACCTTGGACAGAGGATAAGCATTGCCATATAACGTGGCAATGCCGCCAATCTTTTGGGCTCACTTCCATTCGATAGTGATGGGGACGAATTTTTTGATGCCATATTTTAGTTAGGAGTTTTTTTTTTTCTATTTTAAGTGTTTATAGTTTGTTCTGTAAATAAATGACTTTGCCATTCCAAATGCATTGAGTCTCATCCAAATCTATTAAGCCGTTTAAGCGTGACAAACAAATGAACAGAACAAGTCAATAGACTGACAAAGTTGCTTTTGAATTCATGATATTAGCATAGATAGAGTGGAGTCGAGGATTTTTCCCGAAAGTTACACCGCGGCCCTGGAACGCAAAGGAATTTGGATGGGTTTTAGTCAGCAAGAGTCTGACACTCCTTCCGCTGCGCTCAAAGCAGAAGGAGTCATTTGAAAATCTCCTATCCTTAAAAAATACTAGACACATAATATATGTCATCATTTTTTTTTTTATACGGAACGGGGAAACTCTTGGCCCAAATCTCACCTGATGGAAAGTGATGATTAGGCCGAAGATGGAAGCGAGTTTCACCCGGAATCCTCTTACACAGAGGAACTGGCTATCATACCTCTAACTGCTGGAACACAACAATGCTGTTAACATAGTTGTTATGGCGACAGACTTAGACATGATGGTGGTAGCTTGCCAGGCGGACTTAGAAAAAGTCCTACCACCAACCAAACCGAGCAAAAAAATTGCCTCAGCTGGGAATCGAACCCGGGACCTCTGGGTCTGAATCAGGTGGTATAAACACGAGACCACGGAGGCGGTTAGTGTCACCTGTTTAGCACCACCCGGGGACCACGTGTAGGGATTCGCTGAAGGGTATTCTGCTACGGACGCGGGTGACTCGGCCCCCAAAAATCATCATTTGCCTTTTTCCAACTCAGTCGGGGTCAAGTTACAAAATAACGGCTTTGCCTTAATGTTGGAATATTGTTCTTAGAACGACAATGTTGCCTTCTAATCTTCATGATATAATTATTCTTTTATAATGCGCACAACTAAGGATTGGAACTCTCTGCCTGCGTCTGTGTTTCCGAACGCTTACAACCCTAATCTCTTCAAAGTTAGAGTGAACAGGCTACTTCTGGGTAAGCTCGCTCCATCGTAGACTTTGTCTCTGGCATCTCTGACCAAGACTAGAGTCAAGAGCAACCCCAACTCAAAAAAAAAAAAAAACAATGCATAATACTATAAATAGTAGAACCAGACCTAGTCTTTATCATGCTCGTCACATCGTTCTCACATGTTTGTATAATTTCAACACGATGTCAACAAAACTTTGTAACAATTTATTATTTTTAAAAGAGTGTCCGTGGAGTTTCTTGCACGTTCTTCTCCATAGAGATCTACGCTTTGGAACGTGCAAATTAGCTTCATTTTTTTTTGGACTGACCGACCTTGACAATTCAAAAGTGCCTGTAAATGGTTTAATTGAAATAAATGTTTGACTTTGACTTTGACCTACATGACAAAAGTCCTACACGACCATTTTCACAAATCCGGTACCGCAAACGACTTTGCAAGCACACAAATGGGTGCATATCAATTAGTTGGGGCACCCTATTTTCCGGCCCATTGGCTCCGTATGCCTTGCCCGAGGATTTAAAACGCGGAATAGATTGGTCGATGCAAGCACTGACTAGTTCTACATACGTCTGTTATTGAAGAGGGTAGGTTCCGGGTTGTAGAAACTAAATGGGCTTCGAAATTCGGGGTTTTACTTCCGGATAGATTTTTACCCGACTACCCAAAAAGGAGGAGGTTTTCAATTCGATTGTATTTTTTTATGTTTGTTACCTCATAACTCCGACAATTATGAACCGATTTGAAAAATTATTTTATATTGAAAGGATATACTTGCAGATTGGTCCCATTTAAATTTTATCAAAATCGGTTACAAACTTTGGATTTTAAATCGAAATAGCTGGAATTCGTCTACTTGGATGATGGTTTTATGTAATCCAAGTAATCGAAATTGCGTATTTTGCTTTTCTGCGATTTCACAGTGGTGGTACTACTAGAAAGTGAAAAATAAAAAACCTTTAACCAAAAAAATACAACCGACTTCCAAACCTCCTTGCTTTTTTGGAAGTCGGTTGTATTTTTTTTTTTTTTTTTTTTGTGACTAAGGTATGTGCTTCTGCTATATTTAAGGGAAATGAAATAAAGACATGGGATCGTAAGGGGGTCATACCCCCGGTTAGGGGGTTTTGGAAATGTGACCGCGTACAAACCTAGTTGGTCCCTGGCGAAGGTCATGGAAATCCATTGAATTAAATAAACACAGAGATGATCGATACAAGGATCCTTAGGGAAGGCTATTGTTAAATTCGAATCACTTCAATGTGATTGTTAGTGCCGGTTTCCATTGTAACGGACCGTCTGTTTTCCCGGTCCGTCAAACTGAAGACACGGTTGCCCTTGCCAGTGGCAGTACAATTTATGGTGGTCTAAGTGTAACGCGCAAGTCTGGCCGTAATCTTCGGTTTAATCTGATGGTCCTTCTCAGTAGGAACGAGAACTTAAGAGGGCGCATTCCGTCCACTAGCGCCGCCACTTGTTTTTTATTAATCGTGGTAAATTTAAGACACGTAGATAAAAAACGCTCTGCAGTGTTTTAAAGAAATGTGGTATTCATTATTTTTTTAAAGTTATGTTTTGTACTTTAGAACATAAAGTGGCCACTTTTAGCAATAATTGCGGTTTTGGCTATTTAGCCATGAGGTATGTATTAAAATAGCTCTCAAAAAATAATAGATACATTTCTTCAGAACAGTACAGAGCCGTTTTTTATCTACGTGTCTTAAATTTACCACAATTATTAAAAAACGATTGGTGGCGCAAGTGGACGGAATACACACCCTTAACTATTCTTAAGTTGACCCGCCATTACTTGCCTGTAACTGTATTTGTCTATACTACGTGTTGATGTCGTAATTTGCACAGCGAACGAGTGGAACTCTCTGCTTGCGTCTGTGTATCCGAACGCTTAAAACCCTAATATTTTCAAAGTTACAGTAAACAGGTTACTTTTGGGTAAGCTCGCGCCATCATAGACTTTGTCTCCGTCATCTCTGACCTAGACTAGTCAAGAGCAAACCAATAAAAAAAAAAAAGCTGTGCTTAAAATATATCTGACTAGCTGACCCGCGCAACTTCGTCTGCGTCACATTTTCCATTACTGCTCCGCTCCTATTTGTCTTAGCGTGATGATATACACTTAACATTCCTCAATAAATGGGCTATCTAAACATTGAAATAATTTTTCAAATCGGACTAGTAGTTCCTGAGATTAGCGCGTTCAACCAAACAAACAAACAAACTAACAAACAAACTCTTCTAGTATAGATTAATAATAACTGGATGACGCAACGTTCGAAGGCCTCCCACAAGATGGACCGATGACCTGGTGAAAGTCGCAGGTAGCCGATGGATGCGAGACGCACAGGACCGTTTGTTGTGGCGACGCTTGGGGGAGACCTGTGTCCAGCAGGGGACATCAGCTTTCGGCTGATTTAATATGTTGATGATAATAAAAGCGTATCTCAAATTGTTCTGAAATATTGTGCAAACTCATAAACATCACACAACAACAACAACGCAACAACAACTCATAATTTTCTATGGGTTTTATGGCCTGAAATATTTTATTTTTATTTTTTTTATATACTTCCACGCCAGTCCATGCTTTGAGTGCTGGACAATTGTAACTTCTTCTTGGCGTGTCACTAGCAAATAGTGATTAAAGGAGATGTTTTAAAATTGGCCAGGTCTATTTACACTACCTCAAAAAATAAGAGAAAAATCCGTACAATTTGGGAAAAGTACAGATAATTTATTTAATTTTTTACTTTTGTGGTAGTTAATCAATGTTTATAAATTTCTTTTATAGATTTTCAACATGGCGTCGCACAGATTTAGATACTCTATGCTTTAAAACAATGACAGTTAATCATAGAGATCATAGAAAGATAACTGTTAGCTGTCACAACAACATCAGTTTCGTTTCGTTGTAGGTAATTAAATATGTCAGAAATAAATGTCAAACGTCATTAATCAATCAAAATGACAGCTTACCGCCATTCAGGGTTTTTGTTGTGTATTGCATTTTCAAGTGTATAGTAATTTCTCCTGCTAAAGCAGAAGAAATTAACTCACACCAGCAAACAAAGCTATTTTAAAGAAACTGGACAGGTGAGAACTGTTTTAAATGTTTTTCTCTATTTTTAGTATAGTATACAAGGCCCTGGCCCAGGGGGGCTACTCTCTAAGTCCGTAGTTTCGGGCTTAGTAACGGGCGTATTCTACTCCGTATCACCTATGAACTTACGATTTGTCCCGAACCCGAACTAAAAATGAATGAAAACACAATTTGACAGTAGCTGTCAAATCGTATAGTTGTTGAATCTTTGTGGTTAGGTAATTCAGAGTACAATACGCCCGCAATTAAGCTCGAAACTACGGACTTCTGTTTTGCCCAGTACAGTTTGCTCAGCTACATTCAATTTTGGGGGCCGAGTCACCTGCGTCCGTAGAAGAATACCCTTCAGCGAATCCCTACACGTGGTCCCCGGGTGGTGCTAAACAGGTGACACTAACCGCCTCCGTGGTTATACCACCTGATTCAGACCCAGAGGTCCCGGGTTCGATTCCCAGCGGGGGCAAATTTTTTGCTCGGTTTGGTTGGTGGTAGGACTTGTTCTAAGTCCGCCTGGCAAGCTACTACCATCATGTCTAAGTCTGTCGCCATAACAACAATGTTAACTGCATTGTTGTGTTCCGGCAGTTAGAGGTATGATAGCCAGTTCCTCTGTGTAAGAGGATTCCGGGTGAAACTCGCTTCCATATTCGGCCTAATCATCACTTTCCACCAGGTGAGATTTGGGCCAAGAGTTTCCCCGTTTATTAAAAAAAAAAAAAAAAACATTCGCTGACTCAGCCATAAGGTGCTCACAAACAAGTACAGGTGACAGGACAGGCGACGTAATCGTAAGACAAAAGCTGGGCCATAGACTGTGAGAATCATTATAATATTGTACACGCAACAGTAAATCCCCATGTGTGTCAGTCTGTACATGTTTTTACAGCTAAACTATCCATTTTGATTGTGTTTGGCTCAGCTAGTCTATGAATATTAATGCCAGCATTGTCACGGACGGACGGAAATCTGTATTCAGCTGCACTCAACCCGTTTTAAATTAATGTTTTTATTAATGCATTTTTTATCTCATAAAACTTTACAATGGACTCATGAATACTTTGTTTGCTTTTTCAGATATTGTTGGAGTTAACAGGAAATACTATGTAAGTGGAAAGTCATACTTTAAAAAAAATCTTTCTTTGAAAAACTCTAGAGTCGAGACCATACGTGATATTATAAAAGCACCATGATACGGTTTGTTTATGTTACCGGAAAATGGCAGACTCTGTAAGATTGTAACAAATTTTGATTAGATTATATTTTCTGGATACTTAAATATTATGAAAAAATCGTTTTGTAATTAATTCCATCGAATATTTTCCAATGTATACGGATACATAGGAAACTATTGAATTTGGATGGAATTAATTCTTATGAATTAAGTCATATTTAGAAAAAAAAGTTTACAATTTCACGCGTTATTTTACAATCTTACGGCGTTTGCGACTTTCCGGTGACATATATTATATCTAGCTCCCAACGTTTCTCAGACTGTTGAGAAGATATAGAATAGAAATATGAAGTCTACCATGCGCGTTTTTGTTTTGGAAAACTAACCCCACTCTGAATATTTCGATACTTCGCGCGAAGAACAGAACCCGAAATACTAACAAAACCTTTCGCTTAAAATAATAGTCTTCCTAAAATAGATCCCTCTATTTTTGTTTTTACTGTTTTTAGTCGCACATTTGATCAACATCTCACTAGAAATTCATGTAGGGAAAACCGGGGTTGGTTGACTAGTTTTTTACATTTTAGCTCATAACTGCAGAACTTAATGAGATACGAAATGATATAGAGTAAGTAGTTCTAAAAAGAGCATTTTATTGATTATTTATGCAGCTATTTGAAGTTTCTTACTAAATAAAAAGAAACGTTATTTTTCGTTTTTTTTAAAGCATTTAATTAGTCAACCAACCCTGATAGAGGGGTTGGTTGGCTACCATTACCGCTCGAACATTACTTCAATCGGAGACCAAGGCCATGACTCATAATAACATCAAAAAAGCAAATAATATGTGGCATTAATCTATAGTCTCATAACCCAGTATGCTAAAGTGAAGAAAACAAAACTTTTCGATATACATTGCAGTCATAAAAAAAAAATGCCGATTGAAATGTTTACGCTCGTACCCGAATTTTTAAAATATCACCGTTGCTCCGTCTATACGTCCGTCCCCCGCGCACCGAGACGAGTAATTGGGTGTCACTTTACTTTGAACTCACAATCTGATGGACATCGTAGTAAGACGAATATTTTAGAAGGTATTGCCTGTTAGTCAACCTGCCCCTATAGTCAACCAACCTCGGTCTCCCTTCTCCTTCTTTTTAGGCTATTTGCACTACAAAACAAAACACATCTCTATTCCCTTAGCGATGTGAAAGGCAGACAAACTCAGTTTCCACGTGCAGTTCAATTCCCTACGTGGCTGTCACATGCAATTGTTACGAAACTGTTTGGGTAACACGGTAGGTACGTGAAGTTTTTGTACAGGAGTTTCAGAAGCAAAATAAGTGGTTTTTCGTGTCGATAGTTAAAACAATACTGTGGGAGGGGGTGTTGGTTCGCGAGATTTAGGTCGACATGGATTGGAAGCAATGTTGTGTTTGGTAAGCAATAAATTACTTGAAGTTTTTTTTTGGTAGGTGCACATTAGTCGTCTATCTAACTAATTTCTAGCTAAGCATTAGCATTGTAATATAACGCGGCAATGCTGCCAGCTTTTTGGGCATATTACTAGTGGCCAGCAATGAGTATGACTTTTTTGACGCAATATTTTAGTTTATTTTTAATTTTCGTTAAATTAAAAGTATTTTGTTTAATATTGTAATAGCGACAGGGCCGACCATTGTGTCACCCTATGTAATGTTTTCTTCATATATTTTTTCTATAACTTATATGGTGTACATAATAAAGTAGGTATTCTATTCTAAAGACTACACGTTTCTAAGTTCTGTATCTTTCTTGATTTGTGGAATTTATGTTTTTATTTTACTTCTGCGCTGTTCTTTTCCAATTAAATTTGTTGCGGAGTTCAAGACAGTTCAATCGTTTCTCTAGTAGTCGTCGAGTTTCATTGACTCTGCGTTTTTCTAGTGGTCGCCACTTGATTTTGGCTCTCGGGTGTTCCAGTAAATGGGAACAGTTTGGCCAGCTTATCCTAATATAAAATACCTTCACGTAAAAACTGAGTACATAGACAAACTTTGTGCCACAAGGTATTCTCTACCAAATAACTTAATAGTTACAAGTGATATAAAAATAACTATCCATAACTTGATCAACCAAGGTTACCGAGACAGCCCGAAGGATCGCCAAACTAAAGTGGCAGGGGGCAGGGCACATTCGTCGCAGAACTGATGGCCGAAAATTTTTGAAAAGATGGCCGCGTACTGGAAGACACAACGTTGGAAGGCCTCCCACAAGGTAGACCAATGACCTGGTGAAGGTCGCGGGTAGCCGATGGATGCGAGACGAGACGAGAGATAGTAAACTTGATACAGAGACCCAACACACACTAAAAAAAAAACTTTTTACAAAAAAATACAACCGACTTCCAAAAAAAAAAAACACTACAAAGTAAAAAATTACTTTAATTTCGGAAGTCGGTGATTTTGTTAGTTTCTTCGTACTTTGACACCGACTTCCGAAATTAAAGTAATTTTTTAGTTTGTAGTGTTTTTTTTTTTTTGGAAGTCGGTTGTATTTTTTTGTAAAAAGTTTTTTTTTATTTTTCACTTTTTAGTGGTACCCCACACCTAACAACACCACTGCAAAATTGCAGAAAAGCTAAATACGCAATTTTGATTACTTGGATGACATAAAACTATCATCCAAGTAGACGAATTCCAGCTATTCCGATTTAAAATCCAAAGTTCGTAACCGATTTTCATTAAATTTAAATGGGACCAATCTGCAAGTGTATCCTTTCAGTCGGTTCATAATTGTCGGAGTTATGAGGGAACAAACATAAAAAAAAACGTACAACCGAATTGATAACCTCCTCCTTTTTGGGAAGTCGGTTAAAAAGTAAGGCCAAATCATGGTCTAATAATAGACAAAAAAAAATGACTGCCATGGAAAAATCTATTGTTCCTAACAATAACATACTTAACATTAAACCCTCATCAAAGTTAACAGAATTACGCTAAAGTTAACGGCATAATGCTATCCGGCGTCAAAACTAACTGGATTACAAAGTGTGCGGTTAATCCAATCTTAGTTAAAGTTAGTTTCGATGTTAGAAGCTCGATTAGAATGGAGCGTTGTTTGTGAAGATTAGGTGTTTGCAGGAGTATTGAGGAGATAGTTCGATGCACCTGTACAGATTATAGAATAGAGATAGCGTGTGCCAGCAGCTTCGCCCGCGTGATCTCTAAGGAACATACTCCTGCAATATATATAACATACTAGCTCACCCGTGCAACTTCGTCTGCGTCACATTTTCCGCTCCTAAATAATATTGCAACAAAAAATTGAGATGTAAGCTACCCTATCTTTCAAGTTGGATCAAACTGCACACGGTGTGGAAATTTGATTAAAATCGGTTAAGTAGTTTAGGAGTACATCGCGGACAAACAACGTGACACGTACGTTTACCCGCATAATTTCCGTTCCCGTGGGAGATCCGAGATAAAAACTATCCTATGTCCATTCACTGGTCTTCAACTATCTTTGTTCAAAATTTTATCCAAATCGCTTCAGTGGTTTAGGCATGAAGAAGAGACAGACAGACAGATAGAGTTATTTTCGCATTTATTATATTAGTAGGGATATTGTTCCATTCCAGACTAACTAAAATGCAAGGAAAGTCTATACTAATATTATATAGCTGAAGAGTCTGTTTGTTTGTTTGGTTGAACGCGCTAATTTCAGGAGCTACTGCTTCGAATTGAAGAATTATTTTAGTTTTGGGTAGCCCATTTATAAAGTAAGGATACAGGTTTTATATCATCAACGCTGTAACTAATTGGAGCGGAGTATTATTAAAACTGTGACGTAGACAAAGTTATATAAATATATCTTATATATCTTCAGCCAATTATATACGCATCACTAGCTGTCGCACGCGGTTCCGCCCGCATGAATGAGGTAAAACTAGTAGCCTATGTGTTATTCCAGACTATAATCTACCTCTGTGCCAAATTTCATGAAGATCCATTCAGGCGTTCTGACGTGAACAGAATAAAAACAGAATAAAATTAATATTTAAGGGGGGTTCGATACAAAAACCTTGATTTTTTGCCATTTTTTATAGATAATGATACGGAACCCTTCGTGCGCGAGTCCGACTCGCACTTGGTCGGTTTTTTAGAGCTGTGATATCTTTTTTTAGAGCTGTGATATCTTTTTTTTTTCTGAAAAAAAAAGAAAAACGTTGCTCCACACTAGGAATTTCTCCTGTATCTTGGGTGCGTTTACAAACATACCAATTCACATACACAAACAGCCAGACCCGGAACAACTATCTATTGGCCATACAAATATTTGTTCCGTGCGGGGATCGAACCCACGACACGCGACACAGCAGTCGATCGCTCAACCACAGCGCCAACCGTGCCGTCAATGTACTAATTAACGTAGCAGTAAAACACGACAATATTGGTGTATGTCTGTCTGTATATCAAACGACATTGTTCTGAGCTAATTATTTTTTAAGAAGCTCTTGATGTTTAATTATAATCCAATATTAAATCATTCTTTTTATAGAAAACATTTCCAATCCACCTTAATATTTAACGCTAGACGTTGTTCTAAATCAGTCTGCAGGTACCTTGTACCCAAATAAAATAAAAGTAAGTTCCCAATTAAGTCTCTTCCTAAGCTTACGTAAGTAATTAATTCTATTTTGAGCCACAGCCTAACCAAGTAGATAGTCTTATCGTCTACACATGCCCTGTGACATGTGATGTCACACCTTGTATTATGACACTTGACACGGGTCCGATAATTATCGTTATAATGATGCTTAATTCAAACGTCGCTTTGAATTTTGACTTTAAACAGGTATCGGGGTAAAGGTCAAAATGTAATTAGGATACGACCGCTGTAAAAATATAACTGAATTGAAAGGTCAAGCGAGGATATAATTTGGATTGTTTTTGAAGGAGATCGGTTTTTTGTAAAAGAGAGATTGCCATCGTCCTGTGCTACTATTTAACTTATAATTCTGTTAAATGATGCTGATAAAATCTCTAACAGCGACTTTGTTGTAATCTGACAGCTGTTTAATGAGGAGAAACAGACAGCAGGCGGTTTAATGAGGAGATACAGACAGCTGTTTAATGAAGAGAAATATACAGCTGTTTAATGAGGAGAAACAGACAGATGCTTAATGAGGAGAAACAGACAGCTGTTTTTCGCTTGCTTCTTCTAAACCACGCAACGGGTTTGATACCGTTTTCACTAAAAGAAAGAGCTATAAAAAGGTTTGCGTATATACAATTTTGTTAGTTATATATCATCATATCACGCCTGTATTCTCCAAAAGTAAGAGGTGAAGCTTTAGTACGTCCGCATTTTACCAATCATTTTAATCCCCATGTGACACGGAACGAGATTATTGCCATTAACGTGTCAGGTGGATAAACCCAACAACATTTCCCGCTAGTCAACCGAATCTTGAAACGAATGCTTGGAACGTATGCTCAGTAGGAGCACTTTGAGTACATCCGACCTCCGGTAACGAAGCTATTCAACTAAGTAATTGCAATATTATGTAATTGTTATTTTGATTTACAACAAAAAACAAACCACAATCGAATTATTTTGAGTTAAAAAATAATTTCATGCAAATGGGATGTCAGTTTTCAACAGTGACTTTGTTGAAATTTTCCCAGACCCTTTGTCTTGTTCAAGGGAAGTCGACCTCAAAGCAGATTGATTAATATTGATTGACACATGATTGATTGGTAGACTGGCACTCAATCACTGAGAAGAGTGGGAACTAACAGGAAAAAACATAAAGCGGGCTTTCCAGGAAATGCTTAATTTTGTCCTACAGGCAAATTTACAGACACTGTAAAAGTAGATGAAACACAAAGGTTGGTTTTAAATTGCTCTGTTGTCTGACAGTCGAATTGAGAACCTCCTCTTTTATTTAGATCGGTTAAAAATCTGTTTTAACGACTCGTATTGTGACAGTTAAAATCACTGCAGAACGGCGGCAACCGCAACAACATCCTGAAGACGTTATTATATTGTACCCGCAAAGCGCTGTATGCTTTTTGAGTATAATTAACCCACAAGCAGCTTGTGTAGAAGGATTGGCACTAAGCTTTGAATAGCGCTAACTTCATTTTAGCTGAGCAACGAGCAAACCTGCGAGCCAACATATTACCCCGGACCGCCAGCGCTCTGCGTTCACGTTCAATGTCCTCGTCATCCCTCAGATCATCGGTGACAATGTGCCCTAGATATTTCACCTTTTTCACTCTGGTGAGAAGAGAGCCGTTCAGAAAAAGAGGTGGAGGCTCATGAGGGGTTTTATTAAAAATAATAGTTAATTAATAATCAATAATTAATTATTAATAATTAATTATTATTCAATATCGCATTAATTTTTCCATGAATTTAGGACACAATAATAAAACAATCCGTTCTCAAAGAGCAAACAACTCGCTTTGAAGTCGTCGCTATTGGAAAACGCAGCGTTTTCCAATATTCTCGGAATAGCGCGGCATTTAATTTACAATGTTTATTTACTGTTACTAGGAAACCAGAAGACTTTGTTCACACACGCGTGTTACGTAATATTGGTGAGAACATTATGTACTGCTGCTGAGCCACGGAACTTCGTCCATGTCACATTTTATTAATAAACCGGTCCTTTTGGTAGTAGCGTGATTTTTAACCGACTTCCCAAAAAGGAGAAGGTTATCAATTCGGTTGTTTTTTTTTTTATGTTTGTTACCTCATAACTCCGACAATTATGAACCGATTTGAAAAATTCTTGTTTTATCTGAAAGGATATACTTGCAGATTGGTCCCATTGAAACACATGGAAACTAACAAAAACACCGACTTCCGAAATTAAAGTTATTTTTTACTTTGTAGTGTTTTTTTTTTGGAAGTCGGTTGTATTTTTATTGTAAAAAGTTTTTTTTTTATATTGCGACTAAAACCGACCTGCAACAACATGTGCATATTTTTATCTTTGTTGCTGTTTTTTTTTCTCAGTTTAGTAAATTTTGTTTAAAGAACAAACTATATACACTTAAAATAAAAAAAAAAAAACTCCTAACTAAAATAGGCATCAAAAAATTCGTCCCCATCGCTATCGACTGGAAGTGAGCCCAAAAGACTGGCTGCATTGCCACGTTGTATGGCAATGCTTATTCTCTGTCCAAGGTAAAAGCCAGCTCTTGGGTCACGCGAAGCGTCAACTAAGCGTTTTGAAAGATCATTAAATAGGACGTGAGCACTCGGACCCCACGGTCCAAGAGTTTCAACCCCAAACGGCGCAAAAATGTAGTTGCCAATAAGGCTACTATATTTCCGCCGTTTGAGGTTTTCAGCAGCCGAAGCCGCAGAACCAGCTCAGCACGACGAGCTAGGAAGATGGGATGGCGCAAGAGTATCGACACAAGTAGCGTCCCATACTAAAGGCCTACCCATCTTCCATGGAAATAAAGACATACCGTTCGGTCTTTTGCCATCGTCGCGTGCCAGGCCAATGGGTTCTAATACGGCTGGCACGCCGACGGCGACAAGAGCGCGTCGGATTTATGTCGTTGATATTTGCGTGCCGTGCTATGCGACCCGCACTTCGACTGCATGACAGGCCGTGGTGCCCGAGGCTGTTGACAGCTTCGCCACAGTGGCAGCGATGAGGAGAACAACAGGATTCGCCTAAGCGAAGGGAAGCAGCGAGGCGGAAAGTAGTATCGTCGAACAAGGTGCCTATGTTCGACGACGGTAGTGCGTGTAGCCAGAGGCCCGACTCCCACTCAGCCACAGCCAGCAGGCGTGCACGTTCCGCAGAAGTGGCAGCAGAGGCAATTAGGTTATTCTGAACTCCTCTGCAGAGCGGCTCATCCCACCGTCTCTGGTATGATGGGTTGTCGGGTAAATTTTGATTCGGGCAAGCGAGACTCAAGGCATTTATAGCTTCGGTAAAGTACGGCACATCAAAATCAGTCAGTGTAGAAGCTAGGATATTCCTGACTAATTTTTCAGTGCCGTGAACCGAGGATATAAAAGCCGGTAAACTAATACTGGTAATTTTGCGGACGCCAAGGCCTCCCATGCGGATGGGAAGAGTGGCTTGAGCCCAAACTCGGTCGTCCATGGCCACATTTAAAATTGATGGTAGCGTTTGCTTTTTTTTTTTTTATTTTTTTTATTTGTGATGGGTTTGCTCTTGACCTTAGTCTTGGTCAGAAATGACAGAGACAAAGTCTACGATGGAACGAGCTTACCCAGAAGGAGCCTGTTTACTCTAACTTTGAAGAGATTAGGGTTGTAAGCGTTCGGAAACACAGACGCAGGCAGAGAATTCCACTCTTTTGCTGTCCGCATTATAAAAGACGTTTGGAATCGCTTAGTGCGAATTCGTGGAATAGCAACATGGTAGGGATGGTAAGCTGCAGTGCGTCTGGATGTTCGATGGTAGAAGGGTGCTGGTGGAATGAGGTCGTGGAGTTCTTGGGCACATTCGCCGAAGTACAATCTGTAGAAGACCGACAGGCAGGCAACCTTGCGGCGATGAGCCAAGCTGTGAAGCTTGGCATCCACCAGTTTTTCGTCACCGATGAGCCTCTTAGCTCTGCGTTCCACCGAGTCAAGCGCGGCAAGCTGGTACTTGGCCGAGCCATCCCAGAGGTGGCTGCAATACTCCATGCAGGATCGGACTTGTGCTTTGTAAAGGGTTAAAAGCTGTCCAGGCCTGAAGTATCGCTTCACTTTATTCAGGATGCCCAGCTTTTTGGCTGCAGTTTTGGCTTTGTACTCAATGGTGGCGCCGAAGTTCAGACTGGATGTCAACTCCATGCCTAGAAGCTCGAGCCGATCAGTCACAGGAACAGATACACCCCGAAAAGTAGGAGTTTGGGCGAAACGACTCCTTTTAGCGGTAAAAAGACACGCCTGAGTTTTGGTGGCGTTAAAAGTGACCAAATTGTCGTCACCCCACTGGGAGACAAGGCTCAATGTCAAATTTGTCCGCTCTACCATGGCCTCTCTCAATGAACGAACTTCACCCCCGCTGGTTGTTGCGCTAGACATGTATCTCTCTGAAACCGTACTGTCATCTGCGTACCCAACAAGACCAGGCTGAAGTAGGTCATTGATGTGCAGCAGGAAAAGAGTTGCAGAGAGGACAGACCCCTGAGGAACTCCGGCATCGATAGCCATGAGGTCAGAGTAGCAACCGTCAACAACGACTCTGATTGACCGTTCACTGAGGAAGTCTGATATCCAGCTACAAAAACCAGCCGGGATGCCATAAGCAGGAAGCTTGCTGAGTAGACTTGCGTGCCAGACCCTGTCAAAGGCCTTCGAGATATCGAGTGACACTGCAAGTGCTTCGCCGTGTCTCTCGATGGCCTCGCCCCAGCAGTGCGTGACATACACAAGAAGATCGCCAGTAGACCGTCCCCGGCGGAAGCCATATTGACGGTCACTGAGGAGATCATTGTCTTCAAGGTAGGTCAGCAACTTACTATTTAGAACCTTTTCCATAACCTTGCATAGTATGGAGGTGATGGCGATCGGACGGTAATGAGCAGGGTCCGCGCGGTCTCCCTTTTTGGGCACCGGTTGCACATTTGCAAGCTTCCAGGATTTTGGCACCGTTCTTTTTTCTAGAGAGAGGCGGAACAGACGTGTCAAAACAGGAGACAGTTCAGGCGCACATTGCCTCAAGACTCTCGCTGGAATGCCATCAGGTCCGCTGGCCTTATTCACGTCTAGACTGCTCAATATTCTCCGGACCTCTTTAATGTGAACTGTGACCTCCGGCATCGAAGAGTCACAACGAGGTAAAATTGGTGGTTGCTTGGAGCCAGCGTCCAGACGCGAATTGCTTGCAAAAAGAGATGCAAATAAATTTGCTTTCTCACTTGCAGAGTGAGCCAGCGACCCATCAGGTTTCAACATTGGAGGCAAAGTGGGTCGACAAAAGTTCGTTTCAACCGCTTTCGACAGGGACCAAAACTGCTTACTACCCGGAGGGTGCGATGCTAGTTTAGCCCCGATACGTCCTACATGGTCAAAACGTGCCCTACGTAGAACCCGCTTGCATAACTTAGCGGCAGAATTAAATGCTCTCTTCCTTGCGCGAACCCTACGTGCTTTAACTTTTCGGTCGCGGACCTTGATCCACGCTTGGTAAGCAGACTCTTTACGGGCCTCAGCGTGGGCGCATTCTGCATTATACCAAGGCCGCGACTTGTTACCGAGTGGGACGTCAGAGAATGGAATAAAATACTCCATCCCCTGCCGAATCACGTCTGCAATCACGTCAGCACAGCACGAGGGGTCACCCGAGGAGAAACACACTTGCCGCCATGGATAAGATGCAAAAAAATGCCGCATCTCATCCCAATCTGCTGACTCGTATCGCCATACTCGTCTCGTGCCTCTAGGACTCTTATCTGGAGGAGAGCAGGCCAACACGGATTTCACCAGGCAGTGGTCAGACGTTCCTAGTGGGGCTGAGACCGATACTGAATGACTGTCCGGATCAGTTGCCAGCAGAAGGTCCAAGCAATTGGGTGTATGGGCGTCAACATCCGGTACCCGTGTTGCCACATTCACCAGCTGGGTTAGATCTAGCGTTAAAGCAAACTTGCGCGCCTCTAACCCGGCATGGTCAGTTCTCTGGTACGGGAACAACCACTCTTGCTTTATAATTTCGTCCATTTTTTCCAGAAGGTGAGGGTTCTTCCATAGATGGGAAGCACGAAGAAAATATGATAATTTAGGGCCGAAACAGCAGTAGCGAATTATGGTGATGGCCGAATGCATGTTAATTTTTAACAATCTTTCCGAAACATCATTGAAATTTTGAATTTTTTCAACAACAAAATTAGGAAAAGAATTCTCAAAGATTGGCGACCCAGGGAGGCGAAGAGAGCTTTTATCCATTTTTTGATTTCAGGGGCTACTGCGTTGAATTTTGAAAGAATGAGTTGTCGGTCAGAACTGTCAGATAAAAATAATTCACATTTAGAAAAATTCAGATCAAGTCCTATGGAATGAAACTCAGTTTTTAAAAATTGTAGATCATCTAATTCCGAAATGACATCGCCACCAAGGGTTCCATCATCGAGATACCAAACATTACATTTTTAATTTAGCTGTCGAATAATTGGATGAATAGCTAAACTAAAGATCACTGGCCCGAGGGATCACCTTGTTGACAGCCAACAGCGGATTCCAAAAGGTTGTCCTGGTAAAGTAATTTATATGGTTGTCTATAACATTGCCAGAGAAAACTGAAAATTTGAGGTATTTCTTTTTAAGATTCTGCCAGCAAGGTGTCCCTATTAACAGAATTAAAAGCATTTTTGATGCCAACCTTCAGATTGACCTCTCCTTTACCAGAATTTACGAGGTCGACAATACGTGTACGGCAGCCTCACAGCCCCCTTTGGAACCGTAACCTAACTGAAGGGGCTGAAATTTTTTCGAAACGATTTTACCATAAAACTTACAACAAATCTTGGCTGCCATACGACGGTAAGTTGTTCCCACGGCAATGGGACGAATCCCGCCATCTCTCTTGCGGGCACATAAGTTAGCTCCATACAAGACGTCGATGACGGCCTCGTTCACCATGCTGGAGAGCATGAGGTTAATCAGAGCCGTGAGCTCCTTCAAAAGTAGCTCACCAGCTTCCCCGGCGCCTGAACAGGTAAGGTCCTTTAGGTGTTGAGGACTTAGGCCGTCGAGGCCGCCAGCAGATCCACTTCGGAAGGAGCAAACGGCTGTGATCACCTCTCGACCTGCAATGGTGAGGGAGTGAATGTTCGAATCAGGGGGGTCGGGAAAAGAAAGATCATCCGCTGGGGCAGGATGTTTGCTCTCCAGAGCTGCGAGAGTATTTGGAGAACAGGTTGCCACCACATCACTACTAAAAAGAATCCTGGCTGCTCCGCTAATGTCACCTTCCCCTTATTTAGATTCGACCACATGGGAAATACCTCTTAAAGAGGTAAACCTCTGTGTCGAAAATTTAGGTTCCAAATTATGGGCCGAAACGTTACAGTTTTCTTTAATTTGTGCTGTCAAAGTTTTTGTGGTTGCCAAATTCTTATTAACATGTAAAATTCGGTAGGGGAAAGTGAGAGGATGTTCCCAGGCACTTTGCGAGTTCTCCCGGGTGGCACGGCGATCCTGCTAAGTGTTGCGCCACTAGAGGTCTAGCGCCGCGGGGAACTCGCTTTAGAACAAGTATAGAGTTTTTGAATTTTGCAAGAGTTTTCCAAAACGGGTCAAAGGATGTAACTGGTGTAGGTGAAATGACAGGGTCTGAAGTGAGTGAATTTTGAGATTTTTTCTTTGTTGCTTGATTCGTAATTCCGATCGTAATTTCATGTCAAATACAAATGTTCGGTTTGAATGGAAACCATTCTCATTCACGATAAAAAATCGGTACATGAATAAATATTTTAGCAGCGAAATAATCACAGTATAAAATACCCGTCAATTTATTTCCAATCCGGAGCCGCGGGGCGTTTATGCAAAAATATTTTCAACAAACTCATTCATCATGAAAATTTCAAATCAAGCAACTCATTGAAATTAATAAAGATTCAATTCAGAAAAAATGTTCAAGTCACCTCAATATCGCGTGAGTTTGTTCAAACGATCTATTTAAACGTAACGATCGTTCATTCTGAACTTGAGTGAGTGAATGAATGAATGGCTAATGGAGCAAGCGCTCAGGTGATTTGGAAAGTTCCAATGTCAGTTCACTTTTGAGTTCTGACTAATGAGAAACACAGTTACAATTGAATTTTAAGAAGCCTAAATAAATGATAATGCCGACAAAGTTGATTGAATTTTTATGTAGGTTGGTACTTGTGAAATTAGTGATGTTGCTTTTCTCGAGAGCTCTCAAATTGGGTCTCTTGCTAAGTGGATTGGGAATATCAAAGTCTGTGCAAATCTGAAGAGGTCTTGACTACTTTGAATAAGTACATTATAATATAATGTGTCCTTTACGCTCTGTTAAATACTGTTACGAAAAATAGGCTTTTGATTTTTCTAGCGCCTGAAGAAACTGCTTGGCTCTTAAGTTTTTCGGTACGTATTTTGTTTATAGATTATAAAAGTTACTTATATTTTATTAGGTTGAGTAATTTCAAAGTCTGGATAAAAGAAATTCGTGTTAGTCACTCTATTTATAACTAAAGAACGGCTGAATTGTTTGAAATGTGTAGCGGCATCAATGCCGCTACAAGAAAAATCAACGAAACAAATCTGCATCGCAGCAAAAAGAACCGCGACGCTATCTATTCAACTGGCGGCGAACTAAAAAGTCCTAAGCAATGAAAGATAATGTTACCATGATTTTTGTATTAAGTACATCAATTGATTTAAAAGAGTGTCCGTGGAGTTTCTTGCACGTTCTTCTCCATAGAGATCTACGCTTTGGAACGTGCAAATAGCTTCATCATCTTTTTTGGACCGACCGACCTTCACAGTTCAAAAGTGTCTGTAAATGGTCTAATTGAAATAAATGATTGAGTACGATTGAGTATTGAGTATTGCGAAGCAGCGGGGGACAGCTATAGTTTGTAATATATTAACATTATTGAGCACCTTTTTTCTTTTGATAAGGGTCCTATAGCAATCATAACGGCGCAATAAGGTAATCACACTGAACGCAAAAACTAAACGAACATTTCGTTTCGAAGCTCGTAATTGAAAGAAGGTTGGCCAAAACGTACCTGGGGTCAAAACGATAGTGACCCTTTATGCCATATATATGGAAAATACCCTTATTTTTTAAGGTCATAAAAAACACAAGAAATATCTTTTTAAGTGGCCACAAAAAAAAGATATCCTTGTTTTAGTTTTTGTTTCTATTTCTACATTATTTTCAAATAATAGTTTCAGAACGCACCTATTGACGATTCATTTCGCGTATGGAATGACTTATTATTCAAAGACTATGAATATTCAATTTTTTCTGAATAGTTGTTAAACTGTTATTAAATTAAATTAGTATTTAGGCACCATATCACTACTATGCTGATTTATTAAGCGTTGGATCTTTGTCATAAAAGATAATTAAGTGAAAGCGTTTTGTTCAGTTACGTACAATGGAACGTCATTTGTGATCGACAAGTTACATATCTGTGGTCATCGACCCGCGCCATTGATTGACAGTATTGACACCCGGCAATCATCATCATACCGCATCCGCATCTCATTCGCTTCATTTGTTGTGAATTGTGATACACGCTGTACAGAAGGAAATCTCAAATAGAGATTTCCTTCTGTTGTTTTGACCTTGGCATTGTTGAAGAACGAAGAAACGAACGAAAGAAGAACGGTTGGGTGCTGTGTACATGTTATGACAATTGTGTGGTATCTTGGGTGGGCCAGGCATCAGCCAACAATATTAGCGCCAGCAGCATTCCTCGATACTGTAGTTGTAAGAGATGATGAATAAGAATTACTTTTGTGAAGCCTATTTCTTTCATTTCAGTACTCCTAAATCCTACGATTACACTTCATTTACTCCTGTATTTCTGTATAGATATCGACAAATCGAGTACGTCTCTAGGATTACACGTATTCGATTTGTCGATATCCATTCAACTTGAGTATTGAAGACTGAAAGACAGTGGGTAGTGTATCTAGCAACTAACTCTATTCAGTCAGAATTGAAGCGGTTAAACCACAAAAAAGTCTTGGAAGTCTTTCAGAAAGACTTCACGTGTACCTAGGTAATCTTATGCCATCCTTGTTTTCTACACTAGGTACACCTTGTGCAAGTTAGGTTAGGTGTAGTTTTTAACCGACTTCCCAAAAAGGAGGAGGTTATCAATTCGGTTGTATGTTTTTTTTTTTTTTTTTTTTTTTTTTTATGTTTGTTACCTCATAACTCCGACAATTATGAACCGATTTGAAAAATTTTTGTTTCATCTGAAAGGATATGCTTGCAGATTGGTCCCATTTAAATTATATCGAAATCGGTTACGAACTTTGGATTTTAAATCGAAATAGCTGGAATTTGACTATTTAGATGATTCTTTGATAATCGAAATTGCGTATTTTGCTTTTCTGCGATTTGGCAGTGGTGTTGGTAGGTGTGGGGCACCACTAAAAAGTGAAAAATAAAAAACTTTTTACAAAAAAATACAACCGACTTCCAAAAAAAAACACTACAAAGTAAAAAATAACTTTAATTTCGGAAGTCGGTGTCAAAATACGAAGAAACTAACAAAAACACCGACTTCCGAAATTAAAGTTATTTTTTACTTTGTAGTGTTTTTTTTTGGAAGTCGGTTGTATTTTTTTATTGAATTATTGGTCAAAACCTTGTGTCGAAGCGCACAAGACTCCACATCAAGTCGGCTTTACAGGTTCCTAGCCATTTTTGACCTCGAACTAAGAGTCTAATGGACAGACAAGGTGTCTGTTCAAGGTGAATTTCCCACAAAATAGGGTATCTGTCAAAGCGTTGGTGCGCTTTGACAGATGGCCTATTTTGTGGGAAATTCTTGAAGTGAAATCGCAACAATTAGAAATGAGATCGCTAATTACCCTCCTTGCTTATCGCTAAGTACACTTTTAGGCTACGCAACAGTCGGATAAAAGGTAGTTGTTGGTTCTAACCTCAAAAGTATAATTGACGCTTTTACAAAAAAATGTGGCTATTTAGACATGATTTTCAAACGGGATGATGTTTCCAACATAAGAACAAACCAATCTAAAGGAAGCTTATATTGGGACATGAAAAATAAAAGTAAGGTCCAGCTCCTATGGAAATTTGACCATTGTTCTTTCAATTTCGAATAAACCGACATGACACGATGTCAACCGAGGTAGCCAACCAATGAGAATGCATTAGCAATTCTGCGGGGACTGGTCCAATCACAACGATGTGGAGTTGAATGCAGAATTCGGGATGATTTCAATCCATCGCTAACAATAATTCAAGTATCGACTTTAGCATTGTGTATTTTAAGTTGATTTTTGAGTGATCATTTGCATTTAAAAGGCCCCATTAAAGAATGGATTGCGATGAAAATTGAACTTTGTTTTGCATGACATAAAGTTTATTGTTCATTGATTTCATTTATGGAATAAAACCAATCGCAAAATTGAGTTTAAGAATGTTTCAATTAGTGGCTGAAACTTTTAACATAATGAATTTTATCCGATATTGTTCGACTGTTTGAGTTGTTTTTTAATTGGGTATTATGATTCGGTTTCGATATGGATTGTGGATTTTATGTTAATACTGGATTATGAGGTTTATAAATTGTTTCGTGGTTGCTGTAATGTTCATATTTTGGGGTTTCGGTATGATTATTGGGATAGCTGTTATTTTACATGATGTTGTTTTGTGTGTTATATTTAGAATCGATTCGGCTAATTGTTTAGTAATAAGTAGGATGGATATTTTTGAAGTTTCTTTACGCACGCTTGACTTGGCGAGTATGCTGATGTAAGCGTTACGAAAAGTGTGATCGGGCGAGGCTAACGGGAGTTGAGTGGGGGATATAAGCAAGAGAAAGCACTGCGCGCGCGCGTTTTCTTTCACTCTTCCTCTCATAGCCAAATACGTTCCGTAGATCTAAGCGCAGTGCAGGCCTTTTGTCTGTATCACAGTGTGTCCGCGCACTGCTCTCTCTTGCTCCTACGCAAGAGAGAGCAGTGCGCGCGCACATTTTCTTTCTCTCTTTCTCTTATAGCTAGTAAATGAAATATGTAAATATCTCAGTCAGTTGTACATACAGATGGAGCGAAATAAGTTTCACTTCAGTCGTGTGGTCATAAGCACACTCTGATTATTTTTTATATTTCCATCTTTTTTTTCACTTCGATTGGATATTTCTCTTTATAGGACAGATACTTACCTTTATGTTACTTGTAAGTATCCAAACTCAAAGCAGACAATAATGATTTTACCCGCGTGTAATACGTACTTTCTACTTAGAACTGTTAGCTTATATTTTACGAATAATCTTCATAAAATAAATTATTATTAACTTATACTATTATCACAACAGTAACTACTACCCCATTATCTTATATTATTTAAATTATTTATATTAGACATTTTATTAAATTTATAATTAAATTTCATCAAAAGCCGTTCAGCAGTTTAAGCGTGAAAGAGTAACAAACATTCAACGTCATAATTTATAATACTAAATACATTCCTTGGTTTGTTATTTGTAAAATTCTAAGAAACCAAACATAAAGCACAAAATCCGCGCATTAAGTCCGCCTTTGTAGTGTCTTTACTTTTGCATAAAGTTTTAATCCTACTAATATTATAAATGTGAAAGTTTGTATGTTTGCATATTTGTCCGTCAATCACGCAAAAACGGCTGTTGGGATTTGGATGAAAATTTGGCACATATGTCGGTCACATCCTGGAATAAAACATAGGCTACTTTTATCCCGGTAACATACATGACTTAATGGAGACAGAGGAGGAAGTGGAAGTCCAAAGTTTCTGCTACCTTAGTACTTCAGATTCAAAAGTACCAGAGAACAGAAATATGTCAAACTATTGCCGGGGCTGGAATTATGAACGGTGCAGATTCACAAGTAGAAACCAGAAGACCAAAAACATATCAAAGTATTTTTTCAACAGAAATCGTGAGCGCTTAAGATTTACAAGTTCTTACCAGGAGATCACAAACATGTCGAAGTAATGTCGGGGCTGAAATCCTACTTTCAGCCGCACCGCAAAGTCTCACAATATCTGAATACCTTATTCATTAAGATGCAGTTCCAAGGATGAGACAATGAGGCAAAAAAGTTGCGCGGCAGTTCTAAAGTCTACGCAGACGAAGTCGCGGGAAGAAGCTAGTAAATAATAAATAAATAAACCAAATCCTAAAAAAAAAACTATTTACCTTTCACATTCAAACTAACACAACAAACGAGCTGAGTATATTAGCAGGTGTGATGTACTGAAAATAGTTTTCACCACTATTAATTTATGACCGCGTCCTCACCAAGCACACTAATTAAAACCTAATTATTGTAGCTGGCTTATTTAGTGTCTAAACACACTATGCCGAAGATACACGACCGAAGTTTGACATACCTAATAAGGGTGAGGCCAAACAAACGTAATTTTATGAGTTGTTGGCTGCGTAAAATGAGTCGGCGGAATTCGGTTTCTACTACTACTAAAATCCAACTCATTTTACGTTGCCGTGTGGCACAAACAGGATTTTAGTATGAAACTGAATGCAACGTAAATTCCGCCGACTTATTTTACTCTACTCACAACTGACAAAATTACGTTCGTTTGGCATCACTTTTTTTTTTGGGATGGGAAATCATCTAATGACTTCTCCCGCTCTGGGTGGAGCAGGAAGGAGTGTCAGACTTCTACTGACTAAAACCCATCCATGACCCTTCATTGCCCTTTGTGTTCCGGAGCCACGGTATCTCTTTCGAACAGTCCCGCGACTCTGGCAGGCGTCGGCCCTTTCGGGCCCCTCTGTGTGCTGACTTCTCTTTGTTCGTGGAACACAAGCGCGCCGTCGACACGGTCTGTCGTCATTAGACGGATGGACGGCGAGCCACCCATAGCTCGCCATCCACAGGCCCGCGCCTACGGTGGCCGGAGGTC
This sequence comes from Ceramica pisi, assembly GCA_963859965.1. Classification (NCBI taxonomy): domain Eukaryota; kingdom Metazoa; phylum Arthropoda; class Insecta; order Lepidoptera; family Noctuidae; genus Ceramica; species Ceramica pisi. The sequence goes on from OY982542.1 coordinate 1,525,720, forward strand.
ACCAGGTGGCCTCCGACGCCCGCGGCGTCTACCACGGCGGCCGGGACGAGACGATCTCTCCCTCTCCCACTCCGCCACCAATCTCCCGCTCCGCCACCAGTTTGGCCTCACCCTTACGTTGCGTTTAAGCGTACAACCGAACTTCGATCCGGCGTAAATTCAGCGGCATTTCAGTGGCAACGTATTCTGTAGAGCAGACATAGCACGTACGCGACCAAAGTTCGGTTCAATTGCCGACGAAGATCCGGGGCGGGGAGAAACGGGAGGCAGGCATGTCGTGTCCGCCTGTTGTGTTTGTTTCATCTCTATCTGATAGGTACCTGCACCCTGTTTGATTCTGAAAAAATAAGAACCACTGTTCAGTTTGCGTCCATGTTTATGGATCAATCATTTGCCCGTCTCAAAGAGTGTCTATCTGTCCGGCTGTTTAGATAACACGACAGGACGCGGCGATAGCGCCTGAGACACTAAATACCCACAAAGTTGCGCAACTGAATTTCTATTGCGTAAGTTCAGCATTTTTGGTGTGTCATATCAGCCGAAAATCAGCCGCGGAACTTCCGTCGCTTACCTTTGGCATAGTGTATTTAGATACTTAAGCCAAAGAGTCATCATTGCCATTCAATGTGGCAATGTTGATATCCCTTTGGGAACTTTTTCATTGACAGCGATGTGGATGATTTTTGTTGATGGTATGTAAACATTTTCTCTCTTTCCGCACATTTAATTGCTTGTGTAATTTTTTTTTAAAATAAACAAAAATACGAGACTGAGACAAGTAATACAAATAATTTCTTATTTGAGAAATTGTACCTAAGTTTTCAGTTTTCTAATAATACTATGGCACTATAAGAACTCAAAAAATCTTCTTCTTACAGAGAAGAATATAATATATACTAACGATAAATTGTGAATATAATTCAGAATGTTTTTTGCCAGTGTACAATTTACCGAAATTATTACCACAATTTTATTTTAACGACAAAAATCAATTTTTTTAGAAACTGGCAATATCCAGCAAAATCCTTCAGCCATACCAAATAAAATAAAATCAGGACTAAATCCAAGTCAAACGGACAGATTGTCCCATCCCAACACTACTAACTGGCCACCACTAGCTAATTCCCGACCACGAGTTGTGTACCTACTATGAGGTAACCACTTCATTAATCTAGTGCAAATGTAGCATCTAGTGCAGGTTTTGTGGTCTGTTTGATCTCAGGGTGGCTCTATCTAAAGATATATATCTATACTAATATTATAAAGCAGAAGAGTTTGTTTGTTTGATTGTTTGGTTGAACGCGCTAATCTCAGGAACTCCTGGTCCGATTTGAAAAATTCTTTCAGTGTTAGATAGCCCATTTATCGAGGAAGGTTATAGGCTCTATATCATCACGCTAAGACAAATAGGAGCGGAGCAGTAATGGAAAATGTGACGCAAACGAAGTAATGCGGGTCAGCTAGTAATTATTATTTATTTATTTAACACTTTAAGCACAAATGTACAGAGGCGGACTTAATGCCATAGGCATTCTCTACCAGTCAACCTTTGGGTGAAGTGGAGACAAATAGTGGTAGGTTTTTATTGTTAGATATATATTGTTGAGCTCCTTAAAGTTCGAAGTTTGAGCTACACGATAACTGGCAAATGCTTGCACTGTCTGGACAGGTCCACTCAAATCTGTGTGGTACTTTCCTCAAAATACCACTTTAGACATTGACCTACATGGTTCTCATATGATCTGACCAGTACGATTGTATGGACTTTAAAAGAGATTTTGACCTCTGAGTTTGTTTCGGCTTTTCTTCTCAGAGCAGTCAGCTAGGAAACGCCGGCCTCATCTACTTTAAAATGACCAGAAAAGATTGACGTGTAAAAGTGTTATTTACAACCCGAGTAAATATCATTTTTAGTTATATTAAATAGATAGATATTAGTATTATTATATAGATAGATAGTTGATAATTTTTACCCTAGAACCTTCTAGTCCACGGTTATGGAATTGTTCGGCCCTGTAAGTGGAACTCAATGGTCATTTTGAAAAACACGGGTGAGTTTTAGTCAGTATAAGTCTGATACTCACTTTCGCTCCGTCCAGAGCGGGAGAAGTCATTTGATGATTTGTCATCCAGAGAAATAGCCATACTAGTAATCTATACTAATATTATAAAGCAGAAGAGTTTGTTTGTTTGTATGTTTGGTTGAACGCGCTAATCTCAGGAACTACTGGTCCGATTTGAAAAATTCTTTCAGTGTTAGATAGCCCATTTATTGAGGAAGGTTATAGGCTATCATCACGCTAAGGCAAATAGGAGCGGAGCAGTAATGGAAAATGTGACGCAAACGAAGTTGCGCGGGTCAGCTAGTCTATATCTACACTCAAATTATAAAGAGGTAACATTTGTTTGTAAGTTTGTATGTTTGTAAGTTTGTATGTAGGGGGTAATCTCAGGAACTACGGGTCCGATTTGGAAAATTCTTTCAGTGTTAGATAACCCATTTATCGAAGAAGGTTATAGGCTATATATCATCACGCTAAGACAAATAGGAGCGGGGCATTAATGGAAAATGTGACGCAAACGAAGTTGCGCGGGTCAGCTAGTGTAAAATATTTTTAAACGAACCAGCAATGAGGCAAAGTGAACGACAAGTCCGAAGTCAAACCATACGAATAAGATGGAATGACAGGTCACTGGTCGTTCACTCTACCTAAGTGAACACCTTGACATCTTAACAGCCGGTCTATTCTGTCGACATCTCACCGTGTACACTGAGGTGGAGTGAACGACAAGTGAGCTGTAATTCCATCTTGTTTGTATGGTTTGACAGCTCACTTGTCGTTCACTTTGCCTAAGTTTTTACTTCGACACGATTAAAGAATCGCACTGCAGAATCGACCGGCTGTAAACATGTCGAAGTGATGATGGCTTGGGTGAAGTCATCACAAAGTGAGCGGTCAATCCGTTTTATCAAATAAATAAAAAATCATGATGGAATGACAACTCACGTCATAATCACCTCATCGAAGCCATTACTTCGAAATGTTTACAGAATCAGCCAGCATCTCAAAGAATCCGCCAGCAGTAGTTCCTGTAATAGCGCTGTCAACTGAACAAACAAACTCATCAGCTATTTAATCACTACATATTTAATAGAACAAAGTCGTCCACCGCGTCTGTCTGTCTGTCTTTTCACGATAAACTCAAAAACTACTGCACGGATTTTCATGCTGTTTTCACCAATGGATAGAGTGGTCCTCGAGGAAGGTTTTAGTACCTATTTAATTTGTGAAATGGGCGAAGCCGCTGGCTTCAGCTAGTATTGGTATAGATACCGCCATGTCACTCTAGTTGCAAACTCCGACACGCTTCCCAGCTGCCCCAACATCCAACGCCTGTCCATTAGCCCGTGTGTTCAAACAGAAACAATTATAAATTAATGAGTTCACACTAATTACCAACTGTGATTGTTTACAGCGGCCGCCAGTGGCTAACATGGCGGTTGACATGAGTGAAATTATTCATGGAAAGAGAAGCCAAATCCTGCTGCTTGTGAAATTTACCGACCATATGGTTCTTTCGCTCGTGGCTAGATAATAAAAGCCGCGCGGGTCAATCTTCAAGGTTAAGCAACGCTTACCAAGGTTGGTCTGTGAATGGGTGACCATCTTAAAATTCCGAGTTTCCTCCGTGCCTCGGAAAGCACGTTAAGCCGCTGGTCCCGGCTGTCAGTTGTAGATCCTTGGCAGTCGTTACGGATAGTCAGAAGACAGGTAAATCTGACTCCAGTCTTGCCATGAAGTACCGTGTTTACCCAGTTAATGGGTTTGGAGATCTGGTAGGCAGCCGCTCTGCGTAAAATACTGGTACCTACTAAGCTAAATCCGGTTTGACTGGAAGCTGACCCCAATATAGTTGGGAAAAGGCTAGGCAGATGATGGTTCGACGCGTTTAGAGAAAAGAGTAATTAACATAAAGAATATTTATAATAACTAATGTTTACTTTTACTATTTATCTGTTTGTACTCGTACATAAATAATAAAATAAATAAATAAATGTAGATGGATGGAACGTAAAAGTGAACGTTTGACAGCTGATAGGGCAGAGTGGAAGAAAAAAACGTGTTGCGCCGATCCCAAGTAACATAAGGGCAGGAAGATGATGATAAGGTTTGACGCGTTTGGGATAGGCTTTTGTTACTAGCGTGTTTTTCTAGCATGGGAAATCATCAAATGACTATCCGCTCTAGGTGAAGCGGAAGGGAGTGTCAAAATCATAATGACTTAAATCCATGTTCCTTCAAATGCCCTTTGAATTCAAGGCCGCTGTGACCCTTGCGAACAAATTCGAAAAAGCTGTGAAATATTAGCTATTTTATTCTTCAAAAGTCATTAGCTTTTTTTTTTAATATTTATAGGCGTACGTTTGACCGCTATCTCACCTGATGTTAAGCGATGATGCGGTCTAAGGTGGAGCACGCTTGCCTAGAAGTAACCTATTCACTCTTGACTTAATGACTCCCAGGTTGTAGCTATCAGGAAACACAGACTCAGGCAGGGAATTCCACTCCTTAGCTGTACGCACAATGAATGTATTCCCAAAACGTTTTGTGCGTATATGTGGGATGTCCACCATGTACCGGTGGCACATCGCCGTACGTCTTGATTATTTAAAAGCAGTTCTAAAACGGTCATAATATTTAATCTTACAGATAAAAACATCAGAATTTTCTATAATTTGTACAGTAGCAATATTAGGTCAATACTGATGATAAGATTTTTAAGTGAATTCGCCATTCCAATGTTCATATTTAGGCTTGCTCCTCAAGGTAACATCCCCATATTTTATCAAAACATTCTTTAGAACCAAATGAGAAAAATACTCTCTTGTTCTTGAGAAACAATTAACGGACAGTCAGACGGACTACAATGTTATTCTTTGAAGGTATTCGTCATTTTATTTCAAGGTAGATTATTAAACAGAAAATTAATAAAAAGAAGAGTCCGAATCTTCATAAGATATTATGAATCCTTGTCAACGACATTTCATCATGGCCATTTTATTTATATTCTTATCTTGTTGAATTATTTGCTTTTCATTATTTTACATTATTTCTTTTTCTTGTTTACTGTTTGCAACAGCTGTGTCTCATTTTATATTAACGTCTCTTAATATCATTTTATTTAAATACCAGCATTCTAGTATAGCATTGTTGTAGCATTATGCTGACCGAATCCTTTTGTTTCTTTTTAATTTCTTAACTATTAATTTCTTTTTGTTTGTTTGTGTGAAACTGTTTTGTTATTGAGTCTTTCTAGCTCTTGGATCTTTATTATTTCATATCTTTATTTTAATTATGAAATTAAAATAGGGCAGGTGAACAAGCATCTCTACATACCAAGAATAACTTGAGTAACCTGGACGTAATATTCGCACATTAGCTACTTTGATATTCTCCAAAGTAAGCCACAAGTACCTAAATCTAATCTAGATTTTGCGCACACACAATGTTTGAATGGTCAGCTTTTTCTCAAATAAGTAAGTTAGTGTCCAGTCTAACTGGCACGCTGAGTACCAGTAATTTACATGGAGCGGTAGTGGCCCTATGTCTTACAGCCATGGCTGTTCTGTTATAGAAGGAAGTAAGAGCCTAGACGCATATCACTATCTCTTTTATACAACTGAATCATCGTCATGATTGATAATGATGCTCAGGAAATGATAGTAGAAGGCAAACATCAACATTCTCACAAATTCAACGAAACTTTCCAAAGGTTTAAAACTTATATGAATCTCTTTTGCTTTGACACATCACTGAACGCTGAACGTGAACTTTTAATAAATTATATCGATAAATCTCAACCTAGAACCTACTTACGTCTCCAGGGAGTAGCCAGCTAGGGAGGTTTGAAGGGCAATAGCCACGCAGTCTCTTTCACTCCTCACTTAGGGTTGCCATTTTATTAATTATTGTCTGTAGCTGTATCAGTATTAATAAATGTATAACTAAAAGTCTACGGGGCCTTTTTAACCGATTTCTCAAAAAAAAAGGAGGTTCTTAATTCGGTTGTATTCTTTTTCCTTATGTTTGTTACCTCATAACTTTTTGTGACATACTTTTGACGGCACAGTTGGCGTAGTGGTTGAGCGATCGCCTGCTGCGTCGCGTGTCGTGGGTTCGATTCCCGCACGGAACAAATATTTGGATAACCTAGAGACAGATAGTTGTTCCGGGTCTGGCTGTTTATGTATGTGACTTTGTATGTTTGTGAACGCACCCACGATACAGGATAAATTTCTAGAGAGAGGCAACGTTTAAAAAAAAAAATAACTCTGTCAATTATGAATCGATTTGAAAAAATCTTGTGTTATTTGAAAGAATATACTATTTTTCAAAATTAAATTGCAAATTGGTCCCATTTAAATTTTATTAGAATCGGTTACGAAGTTTGGATTTTAAATCGAAATAGCTGGAATTCGTTTACTTGGATGATGGTTGTTTGTCATCCAAGTAATCGAAATTGCGTATTTTGCTTTTTTCCGATTTTGCAGTGATATTGTTAGGTATCCCACACCTAACAACAGCACTGCAAAATCGTCCAAGTAAACGAATTCCAGCGATACAGCAAACAATTTCACAACACAATCTTTTTATCTCATCCGTTTTAATTTTCATAGAATCAAATGAATACGTCTATTTCTACACCAGAAAATAATATAAATACCTAAGTAGATAACTACAAAACCAAAATACCAAAACGGAACTTCGTCAAAATCTCTACAGAAATCGTTCTAAATTATTCACATAATATAAAGCGGGAATTCAATGCGACATCAATTGAGTTGAGGCATGTAAATAACTTTGGAGCTTGCTCGAGGTTTAAATACATTGGTTTGAGTAGAGCCTTTGTACTTGGGGGATGTGAGACGCCGCCATTGTTGTAACCACTAGAGGTAATATCCGTAGTTAAAATTAGAACAACTAGCTTTGTTTGTGTGAAATTACATAAATTTCTCAAAAAAATTAAGCGAAAACATCAATTTCTTTTGGGTTCCGTTGATGATGGGTTCGGATATTGTATTACTCTGCCTCTACTATCCATCCATCGTCCGTCCGTCTGTTAGCGGGCAGCATCTCAAGAACCGTAATAAGAAAACAGTTGAAATTTTCACAGAGTGTGTAATTTCATTGCCACTATATAAAAATATTTAATTAAGTTAAGGGGGCCATACAAGTTGCATATTAAGTGATTTTTTTTTTCGGTTTATGTCATGGGTATGGAACCCTTTGTGTGAGAGTCGGACTCGCACCTGACCGGTTTTTTCATAACAATTCCTCACTTAATACTTTGGACATATAGTCTTATATGCTGCTGTATTAGTCTGTGGTCTTTTCATCCAAATAATTCCAAAATTGCTCGAAAGATATCACTTGATCATTCAAACAATCTACAATCAACTGTTACGGAATTTTCAAAGCATTTTGACTACAGCTGTTTAAAAACTTTAAGCCCACTACCTATTTTTAAGGATAAGAAATCATCAAGATATGAATCCTCCCGCTCTGGCTGAACTCTGTGTGGCGCTCTGGATACTCCTTTCTGCTGCAGAAGGGAGTGTCAGACTCTTACTGACTACAACCCATCCGTGTTCCTCCTAACGCCCTTTGCGTCCCAGGGAGGCTTCTCTCTAAGCCCGAAGTCCGTAGTTTCGGGCTTAGTTGCGGGCTTATTCTATTCCCTATCACCTCCTGATCCTGAACTAAGAATGAATGACAACAGGACTTGATAGTAAATTTCAAATCGTGTTGACAGTAATTCTTAGTGGTTTAGTGTTAAGGAGTAGAATACGCCCGCAACTAAGCCCGAAACTACGGACTTCGGGCTTAGAGAGTAACCCTCCAGGGCTGCGGTGACTCTTTCGAACAAAATGCGCAACAATATCACTGTCTAATTTAAAGTTTTCTACACCTGTGGTTTCTGCACGTTGATAAAAAATATTTATTGATAAGAGACTGTCTACTCGTGGCTAAAAGTGAGCTTGTGGCTAAATAATAACAGCTTGGGTTGATCTTTAAGGTTAAGCAACGCTTGCCAAGGTTGACCTGTGGATGGGTGACTATCTCAACATACCGAGTTTCCTGCGTGCCTCGGAAAGCACGTTAAGCCGTTGGTCCCGGCTGACATTTGTAGATCTTTGGCAGTCGTTACGGATTGTCAGAAGCCAGTAAATCTGACTCTAGTCTTGCCAAGAAATACCATGTTATCCAGTTAATGGGTTGTGGAGTCTGGTAGACAGCCGCTCCACGTAAAACACTGGTATTCAGCTGAATCCGGTTTTACTGGAAGCCGACTCCAATATAGTTGGGAAAAGGCTAGGCAGATGGCTGTCAACTATTATTATTTCTATACACAGGCTTTCATAAATATATCGCAAATATTTCTTGTATGTAGAAAAGAACAACCGCCATTCCTATTTCTGCTGCCAATAGGGAATATGCATGAAAAAAAATATTTATTATATAAACACTAATTTATCTAAAAATATGCAAAAATATATTACTAACAGTGGAAATAGAATCAAAATTGCTCGAAAAATTAGCGAGATATAATTATTTTAAACAAATATATCTGTCCCTCTCGCGAAAACGCTGTTTTCTATGGCAGATGTATAGACGTCACGTAATGTGACGTCAAATTCCATGTCGGACTTCTCGTTGTAAAAGTAATCTTTGAAGCGTTATAACTTCATCGCTGATGAAGATATTTAAAAAGTCTAGAGTGTTTACTGGAGCTTATAAGTAATTCATTTTATAAATTAAAAAATCGCGTGCATATTCCCTATTGTGGTTTACGTTTCTAAAGCCTCTTCTGAATCAAATAATTTTTAGCGCACACTGACATAATAAGCCTTTCAAATAAAGACGACACGTAACCACGAACAAATTTACTTTATCAATAGTCTCACTATATTTACTACGGTAATTCCAGAGTCGCCTACGCACTTTGCAGCTCACGCTAACATCAACCTTATTGTAAATGTAATGAAGATGAAATTAGTGTGTACTATAATTTATAAATGTTGAAGATTCTTAAGGCTTAAAACCACTATTTTAATATAAGGAATTGTTTGTTTTAATTTGAGTGAATGATTTTCATACTGATGATGTAATGGAAGGAAAACATGTGGTATGGGTACTTGTTTTTGATTAAGTTATAAAATACTAGCTGATGCCCGCGGGTTCGCCGGCTTGACAAATTATATACTAAAACCTTCCTCGAGAACCACTATCCATTGGTGAAAAACAACATGAAAATGGGTGTAGTAGTTAAGAGTTTATCGCGAACAGACAGTCGCGGCAAAGGACTTTGTTTTATAATATGTAGTGTTGTTTCTAGTTTGTATAGGGTTTCAAAGAGATGTTGGTACCTTCCTACTGATAATTTTGCAACTAACAACGGTGACAACGGTTTTGTCCGTTAGCCAATACTGATATTTATATTTCTCTACTACAATTTTAAAACGTCGAAAATTTAAGCCATTTTAGTATGCCACTCTAAATCCTTTCCGTTGGCGTGATTTAAATCAAACATTATTCACATTCATTTAGATTTAAAATGATTAGGAGATAGTGAGATTTTTATTTATTTATTAGGATCATCAACATTGCATGCACATTAAATATAACAAGCATTTTTTTTTTTTTTTTTTTACAAAAATTACGTAGTGCAGCAACACTTACAGCTAATCACAGCATTCAATAAACAAGTATCGCATGACAAGGTGTGAACTAACAGTATTCATTAAATTGTAATTTAAAATAAGAAATAATATAAATACAATGTCAGAATATAAAATAATTAAAAATTACAAAGAGATATGAGTAAATAATAATAATAATCAAAAATGTATATTAATAAAAAACTTTTTACAAAAAAATACACCCGGCTTCCAAAAAAAAAACAGTACAAAGTAAAAAATAACTTTAATTTCGAAAGTCAGTGTTTTTGTTACTTTCTTCGTATTTTGACACTGACTACTACCGAATTGATAACCTCCTCCTTTTTGGGAAGTCGGTTAAAAATGTCAGAGATGTTGAACAAAAAACAAACAAAGTACATTTAAACTAACACACAGTTAGAGCATTGAATCAAATATTATGATACGTCTACTTTAAATAGAGTTTCAGAGAGCTGCTGGTAGTACAATTTTTTATAAAACAATATTGTCACTCTCGATAACTAAACTGATTGCAATTATAAATTTCCCCCTACTGACCCTAAAAAAAGGAAGAAATGACCCATTAGCACCCTCCACAAAACCGCCTTCGCTCAACACCAATACTACACAATAGTACATACAACTCTAATTAGCAACAAAGTCACTCGTGAAAACTTTATACAATATTGCGTCAAATTAATGACAATAGTAATCAATAGAAATAAGAATGTATAAGCATTTACTATAAAGTATATTGTAAAAATATGCATGTGTAGTAAAGGTAAGGCAAAACACTAGATAATAAGCAAATAGAGTTTAAGCAGTAGTGTTTAAAAGGATTTAATAGAAATAAAAAATCATTGTAATTTAAGAAAACGTACCCTAAACTGTACTGTAACGCTGTAGCAATAAGTGATAGATTGTAAGAAATTTACTAGAGTAAGAACTAACATAGAATAACAAGTTGGCAAGCAGTGTTGTGTTGTTAAGAAAAGAGAAGAGTAGGACCCAACTAGGGTCATGAGAATAACAAGTTGGCAAGCAGTGTTGTGTTGTTAAGAAAAGAGTAGAGTAGGACCCAACTAGGGTCATGATTTAATAATGTAATCTAGGATTAAGGAACAAGTAGATAATATCTGTGAAATTTGATAATGTCACAGGGACAAGATTTAAAAAAAAAAAAAAAAAAAAATATAGTACATACATCTACAAACAAATTCACAAAAAATTAAACATAGTCGATATAAATAAACATCAATTAAAATCAAAATTAAGTGAATGGCTACTGAAACAGGACTACCTACAAACAGAGTCTTTACTCAAATATGTCGTCTAACTACCTATGTACATTATTTCTAATTACATACCCACACACACATATACAGACACACACACTCGCGCACATACAAACTTACACACACTCACGCCCACACACATACATACACGCTCAAACACACAATTACACATATCAAGTGAATGAAAATATATTTTCCTACATAATATTTCCTAGAATGCTCGGGTAGATCGACACAGTCTACTATAAATATAATAGCATCAATGTTAAGCTGAATCACTGTCTCTCAAGATACAGGCTACCTAGTTTGAGAGGCAGGGTTTTCCTAATTGTGTTCAGATTTTAGTTCCTAGATTGTACTGTATTGTGTTACTCCCAAAGCTCTTTTAATTGTCTTTATATTACATTGTGAAATCTGTATTTTTTGTGAAATAAAGTTATTATTTATAATAATAAATAAATAAATAATAACTTTGTTTCGGGAAATGACGCTATTCTGGAGTTGGTTATAATATACTCGTATAAGCTTGGAAAACTCTCGAAAGACATAATTCAATCTTATTCTGCCTTTGTACAGCGTTGTTTTGTCAAAGTTCCTCGTAGTCGAATAACCATCGCATTTCAGTTCGTCGTACAATTTAAATAGCGTATTAAAGATGGCAGCGATTTTGACTAGACTGAGAACTGGACGCGAGTTGACTTGGATAAATTCTCTCTTTGAATCAGCTGCTAATTGTGAGAGAAATAGTTTGCACGTTTGCACTGTCTGTAAGAGAGATAATTGTCTTAACTATAAATGAGGCCGTAACATTGTTTGTAGGCAATGTTTGTAAAAACAAACTGTTGTAGTATGAGGTTTGACAACCATCTATGTCCCAATACGTTTTGGATTCTGGTGTGGGAAGGAGATGGATCAACATCTATTTTTACAACTATTACAAAGCTAGAGAGTATTTTTGGTTGAATGCGCTAATCTCAGGAACTACTTTAAGTGTGGGATAGCCTATTTATCAAGGAAGGCTAATTTCTATAACATTAAGCTGCGACCAATAAGACTAATATATGATTTGACCAGTACGATTGTATGGACTTTAAAAGAGACTTTGACCTCTGAGTTTGTTTCGGCGTTTCTTCTCAGAGCAGTCAGCTAGGAAACGCCGGCCTCATCTAGTTTAAAATGACCAAAAAAGATTGACGTGTAAAAGTGTTATTTACAACCTACTTACAGAATAAATATCATTTATCATTTATAATAGGAGCGGAGGATTAATTTAAAATGTGACGTTGACTGAGTCGAGCTAGTATAGCTGCAAGACACAGAGCACATGGATGGCGGCAGCTTTTCACAACGGAATCACAAAGGCATTGGCCCCTGATAAAAAAGAAAAAAAAAAATAAGAAAAAAAGAAAAAATAAAATTGTAAAGACGGCAAATAGTGTACCTACCAATGGTTGACAACAAAAAAATAAAATAATAAAATGATACGATTATAAAAATCCATCGCACAGTGTCATAGACTACTTTGTATCCCGGAAAATGCACGGTTCCTACGGTATTCCGCAAAGATAGCCAAGTTATTTTAAATTAGTCCTCACTGGGAATACCAATATCGACCCTTCTTGTTAAAATTAACGTACATTCTTGGAAAACCCTAACTAGTTCTAAACTTGTTTCCTAAGGTCGTAAAAAGTCTCACTCATAAAAGTATATTTTCGTTTAAAACTTATAATGAAATAATCTGAAAATCAAACTATGTACTGCGTGCAAGATTATTCTGCAATATTAAATTCTCAGTATCCTCGCCAATTCCTCATTAAAATGCGTCCATTATTCGCGTAATGTATGAAACCAAATTAAATCTATCACGCTTGATGACGCCGCCATTTTGAACGAGCGGCCGTTCAAAATGGCTGTAAAAATTAAAACGGTTATAAAATCATTTGAGTGGACTGTTTTAATTGCAGTTTCAATTGCTTTTCGTTTTATTTATTTTTTTATTTATGTGGAAGGTGGAAGTAGGTTTATTTTAGGAACGGTGTGGTAGGTGTATATTTTGTTAAATTTTAAGGGTTCCATATCCAAGCTACCCAACGGAACCCTATTACCAAGCCTCTGCTGTCCATCTGTTTACATGTCTGTCTGTCGGCGGGATATGTCTCAAGAAGCGTAATCGGTACACAGTTGAAATTTTCAGTGTGTATTTTTTTTCGGCCGGTTTTTTATATCATGGTTTCATTGATATCATCGTGTTGAGCATAAGCCTCTCTTTTTTTAGGTAATCACCATGATATTGTCAATGCCAAGTTTTTGTCAAATAGAAGGGTGTAACAACGGAAGGTCTTATGTCAAAAAACTAAGTTTTACAGACAATCTTTACATGAATTTGACACGTCAAGAAAAAAGGTATTCAGCTTGATTCTCATCATCTAAGTACTTTTGTACTACCCAATACTACCCATATACACAAAAAAAAGTGTGCCAGACCAGTAACGCACAGTTCTACAAATTAACCATTTATTCTCACAAATACGTCGGTCCATAGCAAAAAGGTCCTAGAATGCTCCACAAGTTTTTTCTTTGTTTTCGGAAAGCGTTCTCATGTTCCTCACAATTAATGAATAGTTCGCTGAAGGGAAGTTTTCTTCGTACCTTTTTATCTATCTGGTGTTTAGTATTTTGTGCTGTTTTACGCACTTTAACGAATAAAGCCTTAAGTATTTATTGTGAAGGTATTGTGTGCATTTGTGGAATAATTTGGTGCAATAAAATCAAAGGTTTTTGGTTTTTTTTTGTGATGGGTTTGCTCTTGAGTCTGGGTCAGAGATGACGGAGACGAAGTCTACCATGGAGCGAGAGTATCCAGAAGTAGCCTGTTCACTCTAACTTTGAAAATATTGGGGTTGTAAGCGTTCAGAAACACAGACGCAGGCAGAGAGTTCCACTCCTTTGCTGTTCGCATTATGAAGGACGCTTAGAAACGGATGTTTTGAGTTTGAGGTATCATCCACCCATCCCAAACGCAGTGCCAGTACAAATAAAATACAAATACAAAATCCTTTATTTCAAATAGACCAGTTTACAGGCACTTTTGAATAGTCAAGGTTTGTCAGTCAAATAGATGAAGCTAATTCTGCCGCGCTAGCGACAAGAGTAGCGAGTTATTCTGCAACAAAACAAACTCACCGACCCTACCTCCAGCGCGGCAGTTGCACGTTCCAAAGAGTAGATCCTATGGAGAAGAACGTGCAAGAAACTCCATAAACAGAGTTCCTACAGAGCCCCTTCACAGGACATGCATAACATTCTTAGTTGCCCGTCATGCACAACTACCTGTACCATCCAAGATTTGTCTAGAAGAAGACTGACATGCGAATGTAAACCTCACGAAGAAAGTATAAAATTCAGAATACGTTTCAGATAGAAACACTATTGAGAGCTTTCTACAATAGGCTAGTTTCCACCATCAATAAATTGTAAATATATTTAATCCGTCCGTTAGAGTATTGAAAAATAATAGACACGTATTTTTTGGTTTTGTATATCTATGAATAGTGACAAAGATAAAACGCATCAAAACTCGGGAGTGGGGGCTTGTGACGTCAGAACGCGCCAAAAATTATACCACGGCGTGACGTATTGAGAATTTCAAAAGCATTTTTTTTCGTCAATATTGGTTTACGGACGTTTGACGGACTAATTAGATTTTTTCAGTTTACAAGCCTAATTTAGAACAAATCTACATAAGTATTTACATGAGAGTCGTTTTCATGGGCTAGACAGATTTTACACGAGTATTAATTATTGAAAGGTAGCATTGCCACCTCTGATGTAATAAATAATGTAAGATATAAAGATCTCGTGTCATAGTGTTTGTTATTGAACTCCTCCAAAACGACTTGACCGTTTTTATGTTTTTTTTTTGTGTATATTTGGTATGTCTCAGAATAGGTCGTAGGCTATTTTTTTTTTTACAAATATGGTAAAACAAACTTTGCTGGGATCCAGTAGCGTAGCTAAGCTCAAAGAGGCCCAGTATCAAACATTTTTGGGATATTGTTTTTTTTAGTGTAGGCATTGTATTTTTAAATAAATAAAATAGGTTCTTTTTATGGATAGGTAATCATCAAATGACTTCTTCCGCTTTGGGCGAAGCAGAAGAGAGTGTCAGACTCTTACTGACTAAAACCCATCCGTGTTCCTCTTAGAACCCTAGTTTGCGTTCCAGGGCCGCGGTGACTATTTCGAACAAATTCCGCAACCCTGGCAGGCATTGGCCCTATTGGGCCCCGTCTACTATGCTGACACCTCTTTGAGGCACGCGTGAAACACAACGCCTCGAACAAAATAGGTCCTACTCGCTCAAAACCGTCTTGGCAAGCCACGAAGGAGATGATGGAACCAAATGTATAACTTTGCGCACTAGGGGGCCCTTGTACCCCGGACCCCGTATCTTTTATACGGCTGATGTGGCAGTAGCTACGCCCTTGCTGGGATCAGCTAGTTATTGTATAAATATGCCCTCAAATCACATAAAAGTACATTTTTATTATAACTTAATGAGCTCGCAGTTCCACACCAAACATAATTCCCGAAGCAAATCGTAATTGCGCATTCGCTTGCTACTGAGGTCGCTTACTTCTACACAATAGCAACAAGTACTTGAAGTTAGACTTGTGTTGTTCGTAGATTTACTTCCGCAGCTCTGACGTGCATTATTTCGTATAGAATATAGCACTTGTGCATTTGGAAATGAGCTATTCAATGCAATAGTGACCAAAAAGCTACAGGAAATGTTATGTTTAGATTTTAAAATAGATCTGCAATAATTTGGAACATTTCTTAACAATGGGTTTTTCATGAATATAATAATAACACTTTAGAGGTTATCTGAACCTCCTTCTGCAAAGCAGTCATGCTAGCGAAGGAGGTGGCGGAGAGGGAGAGGAGACCCTCTCGTCCCGGCCGCCGTGGTAGACGCCGCGGGCGTCGGGGGCCACCACCTGGTGACCTCCGGCCACCGTAGGCGCGGGCCTGTGGACGGCGAGCTATGGGTGGCTCGCCGTCCGTCCGTCTAGTGACGACAGGCCTTGTCGACGGCGCGTTAGTGTTCCGCGCGCGCCTCAAAGAGAGTCAGCACACAGAGGGGCCCGAAAGGGCCGACGCCTGCCGGAGTCGCGGGATTGTTCGCAAGAGACACCGTGGCTCCAGAACACAAAGGGCAATGAAGGAACATGGATGGGTTTTAGTCAGTAGAAGTCTGACACTCCCTCCCGCTACACCCAGAGCGGGAGGAGTCATTGGATGATTTCCCATCTCACAAAAAAAAGAGGTTATCTGAACAAAACAAAATCATAGTAAATAAATTAGTGTTGTTCATATACATATATTTACTTCCGCGGGTCTGACGTGCATTGTTTTGTATAGAGTAGGTACACTTGTGAAGTGCATGATAAAGTGGAGTATACAATGCTGAATAGCGAGATGAAATTTTATATTTGGATTGTGAATGGGTCTGCTACAATTCTGTATGTTTCATTTCATCGTAGCAAATACAATGGTAGAGCCATTTTAATCCTTTATATAAACGTTTCTCTTGGAAAAAAATATGTGGAAATTGCTCGTTAAAGCTATGGCATGTGATATATTGTTTTAAACTTTCATGGTCACTAACATTAGAATAGCCCGCCGTGTTCCGTGATCATGGCGCTTGCAACAGTGCCGAAATATCGGGAACTCGCAAATAAAAAGGTACTCGTACATGGTAGCAATCCAGATAATAATATGAATTATTCTTATGGCATGTGATGCTGTAAATAGGAGAATTTTGTGAGGATAAGACTAGGCGAATACAAAAACAATTGAGCAGGAAGATTATGCATAAATTGCAGTAATGATCCGTTTACATATTTTTTTAGACTTTCAAAGTCTTATTTTTGGAGCCTCTCAGAATTAAAAATTATAAGTTCTAAGATACGATAAATTTATTCAGCACACGTATTTTCAGACAAAAACACTATTGAAAACATTCCACAATTTTATAACATTTACATGAGAATCACTTTCAGGGGCTAGACAGCTTTTTACATGAGTATCAATATAAAGGTATTACTGCCACCTTATAGAATCCTCTTGTTTATTTTCGAGACACCCTCAGCTGTACACAACATTGTCCAGCACTTTCCTTTGTTATAAACATCTATTGTAAAACATTCAATGTAAATAACGTTTGAAATAAAATAAGATTCAAGATTCCCGTAGACAGGAGCGACGTGACAAAGCGACTACGAATTTCATTGAAAACAACATTCTATTCGTTTGTTTTGGTTTATTCGCTTCTTAAAACATTTTCATTTACATTTTTAATTAAAGTATTAAAACATACATATTATTTTTACAAAAAAAAAAAAAAAAAAAATACAAAAAAATACAACCGACTTCTAAAAAAAAACACTACAAAGTAAAAAATAATTTTAATTTCGGAAGTCGGTGTTTTTGTTAGTTTCTTCGTATTTTGACACCGACTTCCGAAATTAAAGTTATTTTTTACTTCGTAGTGTTTTTTTTTTAGAAGTCGGTTGTATTTTTTTTTGTAAAAAGTTTTTTATTTTTCGCTTTTTAGTGGTGCCCCACACTTTTAACAACACCACTACAAACTCGCAGAAAAGCAAAATACGCAATTTCGATTATCAAAGAATCATCTAAATAGTCAAATTCCAGCTATTTCGATTTAAAATCCAAAGTTCGTAACCGATTTTGATATGATTTAAATGGGATCAATCTGCAAGTAAATCCTTTCAGATAAAACAAAAAAATTTCAAATCGGTTCATAATTGTCGGAGTTATGAGGTAACAAACATAAAAAAAAAAAAACATAACTACAACCGAATTGATAACCTCCTCCTTTTTGGGAAGTCGGTTAAAAAATCACCTGTTTTGAGAGTGGAACCCGCTTAGTAAACGGCCTGCCAGGGCCAGTGCCTGCCAGAGTTCTGGAATTTATTCAAAATTCTTACCCTGGAACGTAACGGTCATAAGAAGGAACACGTGTGGGTTTTAGTTAGTAAAAGTCTGACACTCCCTTCTGCTGCGTACCGATTTTCATTCCATAAAAAAATAAAAAAGGTTCCAAACTACCTATGATTTGGGCTTTTGTAACTACATAAGTACTGTTGCAGTGCAGTTGAAGTTAAGTAACCTATTCACTCTTGACTTAAAGACTCCCAGGTTGTAGCTATCAGGAAACACAGACTCAGATTCGATTCGATTATTATTTAGTGAGTAATATTATTTCTCTCCACCATAAGTAAGTTTGGTAGAGTTTGTGCAGTTGACGTGCAGTTCACGCGCATCTTACGCGCAGTTCAAAGATTACAAGAATAATGTTTATCACTCAACCTTGAACTTAACTGCAACTGCACTAAAACTTAATCGGCGCGTCATAAAATTACGTGAATTA
The DNA here is from genome assembly GCA_963859965.1 of Ceramica pisi. Taxonomy (NCBI): domain Eukaryota; kingdom Metazoa; phylum Arthropoda; class Insecta; order Lepidoptera; family Noctuidae; genus Ceramica; species Ceramica pisi. The sequence goes on from OY982542.1 coordinate 1,544,192, forward strand.
GCCTTCCGGACTTCCTCATAATACTAGCTGTTTTGCGGATTAGGTATACACCCTTATTATTAGTATTTATAGGTACATAAAAGATCTGCAAAGTATTTTTTTTTTAAAGTCTATGGAAACGCGTTGTCGCATGGTCGCTTACACCTGTCTGTAGCGAGCTTAACGTCTGTTTTATACCTACTCTTTTATTTTTCAATCTGTTTGAAAATAAGCGGCTTATACATAAATCTATTCATATACGACCTTTCACCCCGGATCAACTCTTATTTGATAAAATAAACAGCTGGGTTTATTTTAGCTGTACAGTAGAATTTGGACACAGATTATGTGTTTATTTACTTTTGAAATTATTCAGGTGCGATCTACGTTAGAAATTCATTGAAGAAAGGTTACAGTTATTTCATTTTAGGGTTGTCAAAGGAGATTTAATTATTTATCGGTGTTAAGTTCTCGTTATTTGGGTAGTCGAAAATTGTTTTGGTGATATTCTGTCTTGATGGGTTCCTGTAAATCCTGTTTTATTCTCGTTATTTTGAGTATTTCTACTGAAAGGTGAACTTTAAAAGTATTTTTTACAATATTTTGTAAGGTTTTGCATAATGATAGAACAAGATGAGTTTTAACTTTGTTTCTATATCGAATACGAAAGCAAATCTTGGTGTGACAAAATCGAAATTAAAACTCATTTATTCGAATTAGGCTGAGTGCCAGCACTTTTTGAACGTCAACGTTTACAAGTAGACAGTCTCCCAAAAACGCCCGCCCGTCACCACTTCCTAGTATTTTGGCTGGGATGAAGAAGTGGCCAACAAACTCCCCAGCAACACATTCTGTCTGTTGCGTTACAAGAACTTGCATTTATTTATACAATAGTATGCAAAGTATTATTACAAAGTAAATAATAAAAACATGGGTAACAAACCCATGGCTTTTCATCATTTGTTTCCATATTCAGCAATAGTACTGTTCCAACCGGGGATTGTCCTTGGGAATACTTTCACAGAGCATACAGGGATAATCGCCAGTTGGTGCCCCATTACATTTGAAATGTCTAACGGGGCCTCTGCGAGTTGGTTTCGGACCCTCGTACGCCTACCAAAGGACCGGGTCTCCAGGGACCCGAGAAAGTAAAAAAAAAACATGGGGTAACACGTACAACCTAAAAACTAAGTCATTCGTCACTTGTAAGCTAGCACACACCATTGCTATCATAATCAGACAACTCAAGCATAAAAAAGAATGTAAACCAAACTTAATAAGCCTCCAGACATAAAGGGCGTGCCCGCCTACACGTGCAGGGGTAAATCTAACAATATATCTGTGACACACATGCGAGGAGCTTGTGGCTAAATAATAACAGCCGCACAGGTCAATCTTCAAGGTAAAGCACCGCTTGCCGAGGTTGGTTTGTAGATGGGGACCATTTAACATACCGAGTTTCCTCCGTTCCTCGGAAAGCACGTTAAGCTGTTGGTCCCGGCTGTCATTTGGAGATCTTTGGCAGTCGTTTCGGATGGTCAGAAGCCAGAAAATCTGTCATCAATCTTGCCAAGGAGTACCGTGTTACCCAGTTAATGGGTTGTGGAGGCAGCCGCTCCACGTAAAATACTGATATTCAACTGAATTCGGTTTGACTGGAAGCCGACCCCAATATAGTTGGAAAAAGGCTAGGCAGATGTTGAATATCTCTGACATACAGGGCCTCCACATTTAGAATATCTTTATAACAGTAATTTCTTCTACAACTACAATAATATAGAAAGAAATGGACTTTCGAGTTATTATAATCGTCTCAGCCGAAACACGTACACTGCTGGGCATAGGCTTGCCCCAAGTGATGATCTGTTAGCACATGGACCGGTCTTCTGCGTTTCCCATATTATCCTAATATAAAATAAAATTATTTCGTTACTGAGTGACTTACAGACAACGCACAGCTGAAACTGCAGGTCCTAGAAAGCTGAAAGTTGGCATGTAGGGTTCTTTGGGAATTGTAGGGGAGCACTAAAGACGGGATTTCTCGAAATTCAAACGGGAACGGGCAAAACGGGATATGGGCGTACGCAGTCGCGGGCAAAAGCTATTCTATTTATATATAAAAGCAAAAAACAGACCGACTGATCGATCATCGCGCAACTGAAACTACTGGTCGTTAAAGCTGTAATTTACTAAATGAACTAAAATACCGACAAATTATTTAAGTTTCAATAAATAATTATTTACAATTTTAAATTTAAATTTTAATAATAGGTATCTAATTAGCATGTAGCTTCCTTAGATTCCGTAGGGGTACAGTATGAGAGAATTTTTCAGAAATTCCAACGGGAACGGGAAATTCGCGTACGGAGTTAGTTGCTAATTAGTGTCTTCTCATACACAGAAGGATTAAAGACGACATTGTTACAATTGCGTATAGAAGCTGGCTTACGAGTGTGGGTATTAGCACAGGAAAAGAGACGCCAAGGTCAGCCGTGGGTGAGATCGGGCTTTGGATGATGATAGATAAAGAGAAGGTAGGAGCACTAATCACCACGCTACCTCAAGGCGGTTTTAGAAGTAATTTATTACTGACAGTTTACGTCATCGTCATCATCATACCAGCCAAAAGACCCTGCTGGACATAAGTGCTGCCACAAGAACCGGTCCTGTGCGTTTCGCATCCACTGGCTATCCGCGACATTCACCAGGTCCTAGGTCCACTATTTGACAGGTCTTCCAACATTGCGCCTACGGGACGTGGTCGCCACTCCAGAACTTTTCGGCCCCATCGACCATCTTTTCTGCGAGAAACGTCTTTAACGCCACTTTAGTTTGGCAATATTACGGGCTATGTTTTATTTTTAAACTCTTGACCCAAATCTCACCTGATGGAAAGTTATGATTAGGCCGAAGATGGAAGCGAGTTCCACCCGGAATCCTCTTACACAGAGGAACTGGCTATCATACCTCTAACTGCCGGAACACAACAATGCTGTTAACATAGTTGTTATGGCGACAGACTTAGACATGGTGGTGGTAGCTTGCCAGGCGGACTTGGAACAAGTCCTACCACCAAACAAACCGAGCAAAAAATTTGCCTCCGCTGGGAATCGAACCCGGGACCTCTGGGTCTGAATCAGGTGGTATAACCACTAGACCACGGAGGCGGTTAGTGTCACCTGTTTAGCACGACCCGGGGACCACGTGTAACGATTTGCTGAAGAGTATTCTCCTACGGACGTGGGTGACTCGGTAACCTTGGACAGTTTACTTACCATAACCAATTCTGCCAGAATAGGAGAATTGATTAGGATGTGGATCAACATGTCAATAATTATATACGACTGTTATTGTTTCCAGACCCGGGTACAAATTATGCGAAAACTTTGGAACGTGGGAAAGCATTTGGGTATATATAGTTTGCCTTAAAGACCAAGTTGGAATATATTTATGCGGAATAATATTCCTTGGTTGTGTGTATTTCTTAATAAGTAATTGCGGTACTGCAGTTTACCCAGTTAATGGGTTGTAGGTCTGGTAGGCAGCCGCTCAACGCAAAATACTGGTATTCAGCTGAATTCGATTAGACTGGAAACCAACCCCAATATAGATGCGGGAAGGCTAGGCAGATGATGACACAGTCAAAGCCGCGATCAGAAGCTACTATGATATGTATGTCGTTATCTTACTAACAACTTAATCTATTTCCATCTTAGTATCATTGCATTTTCAATTAAAGTCATTAACCGGCTCATTTGCCATAATCGCTGTGGAACGTCTCGAGACGATATCAGATTCCACAAATGAATTCCATTTGCGATAATCGCTGCTATATCTGATAGTTAAATAATTTCTCCAAGATGGCCGTTTAAAACGAAGACAGTAATAGATTTTTCGAAATAAGATTTAGTTCTTTCCGTCATTGTGATCAGGGGAGCTTTCACCTACAGACTTACGATCAGTCCGGAACCCGAAATAAGAATAAATGACAACACGATTTGACAGTAATTGTCAAATCGTGCTGTCATCAATTCTTAGTGGTTAGGTAATACGAAGTAGAATAAGCCGAGAGTAGCCCCCAGGTTTTTATACTGTTTTATATTTTATTTTATTTGTTAAGGGTTTGCTCTTGACTCTAGTCTTGATCAGAAATGACAGACACAAAGTCTATGATAGAGCGAGCACACCAAAAAGGAGCTAGTTCACTCTGACTTTGAAGAAGAATAATATGGTATTTGACTGGATTTCTTTATTATTTCTCTAAACCTAGAATGCCTGGTGTAGACTGCCATAAAACCTACACCGTTCAGTTGGTTTCAACGTTGTTTTTCAGACGTTTTCTCATCTCGTCAGCATCTTAATCATCGATAACACTCCGATCAAGTTATGATTCGATCATCATCTGCCTAGCCTTGTTCCAATCGTATTGGGGTCGGCTTCCAGTCAAACAGAATTTAACTGCCTACCAGACCTCCACAACCCGTTAACTGGGTAACACGGTACTTCTTGGCAATACTGAAGACAGATTCACTGGATTCTGTCAAACTGTAACGACTGCCAAAGATCTACAAACGACAGCCAGGATCAACGGCTTAACGTGCTATCTGAGGCACGGAGGAAACTCGGTATGTTAAGATGGTCACCCATCCACAGGCTAACCTTTGCAAGCGTTGCTTAATCTGGAAGATCGACCTGTGCGGCTGTTAATGATTAGCCACGAGCCCCTCCATGTTATGATTCGATGCGATACTTATTCACAATATGAAATTGAGGGATTGGAACATTAATTTTGATTTGCCATCGTGGAAATTGGACAGTATCTAAATAAAACCAACTTGATGATATAGCATTATCATGTACATTAATTGTATCAATGTCTGCAATGTTTATTGTGGTAAGAAAATAAATATTCACTTATAACCGCGACGTAGATAAAGCTTCACGAATTATCACATTGGACAACAAATCCATTAATCTCCAGTTGTATTACTAGACTAAAAAAGTGCTGTGTCAGACACATATAAAGAAACAATCCTGTTTAGTTGCCAGTATTAATGTCACTGAGAAAAGGAGCGGACATTTCCCTTGTTCCGAGGCGTCCCTAAGGAGATCATGAACGGACAGGTTTCTCTATAAAGATAGAGAAACTATACAACGTAAAAGGGATAGGGAAAGTCTACGTAAAGACGAAGGCTTTCCATCTTCATCTAATTCCTGATTCAACCTTCTAGGATCTTAGTGTTTACTTTTGATTAAAAAGGTATACCTTCCCACGAGTACCCAAACCGTTTAAAGTATTTTTACTAGAAAATTAGTAGTTGAATATAATTGAACTGAACTGTTGACTTTGAGGTATTTCCAAGTTTTTGTATCACGTAATACGCGGAAATATTAGTGATTTATTTTAGTCAAAGGTTTTGTTTGAATAATGATAACAACTTACATAGGTTAAAAACTTAGAGCACCCAATTGATGATGGAGTTATGAATATAAATTTGGATGGATGGATAGGGAGACGAAGGCCAAAGAAAAGATGGATGGATTGTGTGAGGAGTGATACTAAAGAAATGGGAGTTAGTGATAGTTTGTCGGCTGATAGGGCAGAGTGAAAGAAAAAAACGTTTTTCGCCGACCCCAAGTAACATGGGATAAGGGCAAGAAAATGATGACCTAAATGATGATCTAAAATACGAAATATTTAACTAAAGTTGGTAGTTATTTATTTCGTCGGTTTCTTTGTTTCAGAGGTAATCTCCTTTCTTTAGTACTGCAAGCTAGACTCTAGTGGAAATGTACCTTTCTCCCCGATCTTTACACCCCGGATTAATTTTTTTGTAACTCCCTTTTAGCATCTAAGCGGATTCTTTTTTTCGTAATTTGTGCGACTCTTTTTGTGTCTTAATTTAGCCATTTAAGCCTTGTATGCGTTGCTCTTTTATAAGATTACATACCTTTTGATCTCAATAATCCTTCTTTTGATTGAATTCCTTCTTGTGTTCATTTATTTCATGATTTATTTACCAACTTCTGAATAACCCGAATATCGATAGGTAGTACTTACACCGATCAAAACATAATAAATTACGAATCGTAACGTTTCGCCACAATTCGGCAATCTTCGGAGTCCTTTGATCAGAATTTCTGAAGGGAAATAATTAATTTTAGATATTAAAACGGGAAATTAATGCGGTGGCGTCTCTGATATTGGGGATGTTTAAGTCTTTGTCAGATGTTTAAGAGCTGGAGGTGAAGCGTTAAAATGTAAACACGATATTTATCACCGATTTTATCTACTATGAATTTTCAATGTGAATCCAAAATCTCTTTTTGCTCGACTTCGGAAGCAAACCCTTAGCTTAAAACCAACGGGGCAGTGAAAACAAAAGCAGGCAGTGAATCAGGAAGGGGGCCGAGTCACCCGCGACCGTAGGACGATAATACCCTTCAGCGAATCCCTACACGTGGTCTCCGGGTGGTGCTAAACAGGTGACACTAACCGCCTCCGTGGTCTAGTGGTTATACCACCTGATTCAGACTCAGAGGTCCCGGGTTCGATTCCCAGCGTAGGCAAATTTTTTGCTCGGTTTGGTTGGTGGTAGGACTTGTTCTAAGTCCGCCTGGCAAGCTACCACCTTCATGTATAAGTATGTCGCCATAGCATAACACAAGCATTAGGTTGCTTAGCTTGGGACTATATGGCGTTGTGTGAAATGTCCAAGGATATTATTATTTCGTTTATTCACTTTAAAATACTTGTTAATTAATTTTTAAATATATCTTAAAAAAATCATTACAAAATACATTTAAAAATATAAAAAACAGTAGCCCACCGGTATCGGGAACAGGGTCCAAGCTACCGGCGGTCAGGGCTCCAGAGAGAGGAACCTCCTAACAATGCGAGCCGTGTCAAGAAGTACCACTTTCTGAATCAAGCCCTTGACCCAGCTGCCCAACGAGAGCCTCCTGAGGTGTTGGTCGAGGCTCTTGGCTATTAAGCCGTTGGCTGTCACCACTATCGGTACAATGATTGCAGAGTCCACTTCCCACATGTCGACAACCTCGCGAGCCAAGTCAATATACTTGATTTGTTTATCTTTCTCGGCTTTCACGAGGTTCTCGTCATGCGGGACGGTAATGTCTACAATCATTGCACGCCTCACTATTCGGTCCACCACCACTATATCAGGCTTATTGGCTACAATAGTCCTGTCAGTGATGATAGACCGATCCCAGTACAACGTGCAATTGCCATTTTCGAGAACTGGGTCGGGCACATACCTATAGTACGGTACTTCCGATTCCACAAGATTGTACTTCAAAGCAAGTTGCTGGTGGATGACCCTGGCTACAAGGTTGTGTCTGTGCAAATAGTCTCCGTTAGCCAGACTAGAACAACCGGAAATAATGTGGCGGATGGATTCCCCGGGTCGGTGACATGCCCGACATATGTCAACCGTACCGTCCTTCACAATGTATTTCCGGTAGTTGTTTGTCATCAAAACTTCGTCCATGATCGCACAGACAAAACCTTCGGTTTCCCCAAAGAGGTCACCAAAACGCAGCCAGGCTACGGACGCTAAAAAGTCTACATCGGGCCCATGTAGGACCCCATAAAAGCGTCCGTGAAGCTCCTTGCTCTGCCATACTTCCCTGCGGTCGTTAGTATCTAATACCACAGGTTTGCGCCAGTTCTCATTAGCCAAGGAGAGCGCGGTAAGGCCTTTGTCCACCGCTACCACATCTCGATGCATACCCACGTCGGCCTCTAGGAAGTATTTCCTAAGGCTGCATACCTCACGGTTGTGCAGGGTCTTAGTATTTAAGAAGCCACGACCCCCGCACTTCCGCGGGATATACAGCCTCATCACCGATGACCGTTGGTGATGCATCCGATTTGCGGTAAGCAGTGAGCGTACCCTTCTATCCAGGGCGTCAAGTTCTGTCTGAGTCCATTTGAGTATGCCGAAAGAGTACATCAAAACCGGCATGACCCAACCGTTGAAGGCGCGCACCTTGTTTCCGCCTGATAAAAGACTGTTAAGTACTTTATTCAGGCGGCCAAAGAAGCGCTCCTTCAACGATTGTTTCATATCAGCAGCATTGATGCCTAATGCTTCCGACATACCCAAATACTTGTAAGTTTCGGTTGAGGAGAGGGACCTTAGGTGTATGGAATCCGAGAGTTGTGTTCCCACGGATTCCATAATCTCCCCTCGCTTTACATGCATGACCGCACATTTATCCACACCAAATTCCATCCTGATGGCGCTACTGAAGTTTTCTGTTACCTTCAGTAGCTTCATCAGTTGCAAGTTGTTAGGAGCAAATAGTTTCAAGTCATCCATGTAAAGGAGGTGCGATATGACCTGACCACCTCTTCTCAACCGGAAGCCTTGCCCCGAACCCTCCAGCAATGTACTGAGAGGGTTGAGGGCCAGACAAAACCACAATGGACTCAGACTGTCGCCCTGAAATATGCCACGCTCGATCCTTATCAGGTCGCTGTTCACCTGGGTCTGTCGACACCCTGGATAGTGAAGGACCGTCCTCCACTGCCCCATACACGACATCAGGAAGGTGCGTAGAACTGCATTAACTTTATACAGCTCCAGCACCCTCATGAGCCATGTATGTGGCACTGAGTCATAGGCCTTCTTATAATCTATCCAGCATGTCGACAGATCCCTTCGGGAACGACGAACCTGTTGGCTAATGGCAATGTCAATGAGGAGCAGCTCCTTAGTACCGCGGGACCCGTTCCTACATCCATTCTGAGAGGCAGACATAATAGAATTACTATCAATATGATGGTTTATCTTAGCTCTCAAAATGGATGAAAGAACTTTATAGACCGTCGGTAAACACGTGATCGGTCTATAATTTTGAGGCTCCGCGGTACTACCTGATTTATGGAGCAGGTGGGTTATTCCTGTAGTTAGGAACTGGGGCAGTGACCCTGACTCTAAGGCAGACTGGAATTGAGATGCCAAGCGAGCGTGCGATCCTTGAAACCATTTTATCCAAAAGTTGTGCAGCCCGTCCGGTCCTGGAGATTTCCAGTTAGGCAACGGACGGACTGCACAAGCTACATCTTGGGGGCTGATGGTAATTGCCCCCATTTCTGGTATCGGATCGCACGCGCGTTCGACCTCCCGAGTCCAATCACCCTCGGTATGACTGACAGGCACCGACCAGATGCTGCGCCAGAATGAACACATGGCGTCATCATCTGGTAGGCGCGTAATCAGTCACACCTTGGTCCGGTCGCTCCCAAGCCCTGTAAACCCACCTCTCATTGCTTTGGAATGTGCGATTCTGAGTATATCGTTCCACTCGCCGCTTGTACCGACGTATACGGTTTGCCCATGCATAGATTTTCTGCTTCAGGAAGTCGATACGCTCTGTGACGTGGGTCAGATAATCCCGGGGACTGATGTCAGTCCCCGAAAACGCCCGCCTCACAAAGCGCATCACTCTATGGCGACTGTTGCCCTCCCTGAAGCAGATAAGTTTGCCAATGAGTGCTCTAGCCTCACCGATACGACGCTCGATCCTGCACTGCCAAGCTGGTACGGCTGGTCGTGTAACTCTGTCACTGTTAGGAAATTTGACATGAGCTACACGACATGCCGCTGCAGCCGCACAGTATAGGATCGAGTGGGTATCGGCGAGGTCTTCGCTAATCTTTGCGAATCTAGAGCACACACCAGCGCCCTATTTTTCTTGTGCATGGGCAAACGAGGTAGCCGAGGCCTAAGCTCTGGCGGTGTGGAGCGATACTCTCGGAAAGCATCCTCCAAAGCGCTCCTCAATCGCTCATTGCACTGGGTACTCACGGATATAGCCCCGCCATCATCATCTTCACCGACGCAGTCGGGTCGCGGTGGAACACGTACACTGGGTCGTATTTATTATTATTATTATTATAGCAACAATGTTAACAGCATTGTTGTGTTCCGGCAGTTAGAGGTATGATATCCAGTTCCTCTGTGTAAGAGGATTCCGGGTGAAACTCGCTTCCATCTTCGGCCTAATCATCACTTTCCATCAGTGCGACACGTATACGTAACCTATAGGTTGTTAAAATGAAAAAATGAAAAAGTGTTTATTCACGATAATACATTGTACAAACAAAATCATTACCTCTGCCAAACTGCAAAGAAGTTTGTTGGCAGATGTAGCTCCTTTTATCTAGTACAAGCAAGTAAAAATAAGTTTAGTTATGCCCAACAGTGAGGCTTTGACAAAACACATTGAAGAGGTATTTATGTATTTTCTTTTTAAATGACGTTTTTGTGACACAATTATCCAAATCTAATTCCTCAGGAAGATTATTAAATATAGTTGGAACTAAGTAGTTTCGACATCTTCGACCATAATAATTATTGCAAGTAGGTACAACAAACTTTTTCATATATTTACTCCTTTGAGATCTTGTCCGTACAACATTGTTTTTAAATATCTCACTACCATACTGTTCTAAAGCGCAAGTATTGTTGTGGTGACACTTGGGGGATGCCTGTGAACAGCGGACGTTTTTTGGCTGAGATGATGATAATGAGTGAAAACAAAAGATAGTTTAATTTGTAAAAACTTTTTACAAAAAAATACAACCGACTTCCAAAAAATAACTTTAATTTCGGAAGTCGGTGTTTTTGATAGTTTCTTCGTATTTTGACATCGGTTTTTTTTTTATTTGGAAGTCGATTTTTTTGTAAAAAGTTTTTTATTTTTCACTTTTAAGAGGTAGGTACCCCACACCTAACAACACCACTGCAAAATTGCAGAAAAGCAAAATACGGAATTGAGATTACTTGGATGACAAAAAACCATCATCCAAGTAAAATGGGACCAATCTGCAAGTGTGTCCTTACAAATAAAACAAGAATTTTTCAAATCGGTTCATAATTGACGGATGAGGAGGAGATGAGGTAACAAATTTACAAAAAAAAAAACAATCGAATTGAGAACCTCCTCCTTTTTGGGAAGTCGGTTAAAAAGATAATAATAATATTGATCGGGTTTCTTTGGTGGATAGAATTCGCAACGAAGTCATTCACCAGAGAGCATGCTGACGTGAAAGTGAGCCGGCCATGTCTGTAGATGTACAGACGGAGGATGTATCAGACATGTGTTAGAGTGGAGACCGCTTGTGGGCAAACGTAGCGGAGACGCCCTGCGGCACGATAGACCGATGATTTAAAGAAGGTGGCTGGCAGTGGATGGATGCTGACTGCTCAGGACCGGGATGGTTGGCGCTCTTTGGTGGAGGCTTACGTGCAGCAGTGGACGGCAATTGGCTGATATAATGAATATTGATCGATCTATATTGTGTGTTACGTCAAGCAGCAATTATGAGTGATTTTAATTTCCTTTGAAAGAATCAAATATGTGTTAATGTTACACCTATCTATTCTATTCAAGGTTATATAATAAGCATGGAGGAGACTCAAATTATTGGTTTTAATTATACAACCGAGCGTATTATTACGTGACGTAATTAGCTGCCTTAATACCTATGCATGTAATAATAAGTTATTGCTTAGTTAATTCAATATTGATTGGTAATGTTTGCGGGGAAGAGCGGCACAGTAGTAAGTTTCGTACACGCATAAATGAAAAAAGGGGACAGGAAAACAAATCGTTACATATACAAAAAAAAATTTAATGAATTGAGAAACTCCTCTTTTTTGGAAGTCGTCTAAAAATCCGTCAAACTTGCTACCCATGGAAAAAATGTACATACAGCACATTAGCATCAATGCAACGGTGAATGGAAATGCTGTATTTTTGTGCGCAGAAAAGCCCCGCCCTCTGGTCACGTGAAGAGTTACTACACTAATCGTTTACTGAAGTTACAAAAAACTCGATGAGCACTGGAATCTTATGGGGCTTTTTATAAGGATGGAAAATCATCAAATGACTCCGCAGAAGGGAGTGTTAGAGTCTTACTGACTAAAACCCATGCGTGCTTCTCTTAATGCCCTTCGCATTCCAGGGCTGCGGTGACTCTTTCGGCCAAATTCTGCAACACTGGTAACCTCATGGGCTATTGTTTCAACCCCATAAGGCTACTTGAGTATATCACAATAAAAAACGAAAACAATTATGTAAATAAATCAAACACAAAGCTTTAATTGTAAGACAATCGCTATTCAAAGATTTGTTTCTAAAATCTCATAAGAAAAAGCTTTTTAATAAAGAAAATGAGTACCGAATACTTATTTCGTGGACAAAGCACCATTTTTTACCAGTACCATTCAAATATCAACTTAAACATTCAGGCAATAAAAGTTTTAATGGACTGTCATTCGTTTGCTGAAAATCTCAAGTTTGAAAATGAAATATTTGTCAAATTGTACTCTTGAATTTAATTGAATTAAGTACTCCACCGAATTGAAATTGTCCGACGAAGTTTAATAACAAATTTTGATTGTGTAATATTAAATCATTAATTTGGCACGGAAATGAAGATTTTGAGATAAGGTTATTTAATTTTATGTTTTAATAGCGGTTTAACATTATGAACCTTGAATCTTCCGCAAATTCAAATTCAAGAGATCACAATCAGAATATTATACCAGTACAAGTTGTTCGTATTAACTACTACAAGACATTATTTTTTGTGAATTTAAAACAGATTAAACTGGTGTTCCTTAATAGGAAACTGCGAAAAGAAACGTAAGAACAGAAGTCTGTTTTAAATTCCATACAGTTAAATAATGGAATTTTCAAATCATAAAAATAGTATGAGAATCAAGTTATTAGTAATGTTAAAAAAAATACAACCGACTTCCAAATAAAAAAAAAACACTACAAAGTAATTTTTGAAAGTCTGTTTAAATAATAATTTGGAAGTCGGTTGTATTTTTTTGAAAAAGTTTTTTATTTTTCACTTTTTAGTGGTACCCTAACAACACCATTGCAAAAACACAGAAAAGCAAAATATGTAATATCGATTGCTTAGATGACAAAAAACCATCATCCAAGTAAACGAATTCCAGCTATTTCGATTTAAAATCCAAACTTCGTATTCGATTTTGATAAAATTTAAATGGGACCAATCTGCAAGTATATCCTTTCAGATAAAACTTTTTTAAATCGGTTCATAAATGACGGAATTATGAGGTAACAAACATAACAAAAACTAAACAACCGAATTGAGAACCTTTTTGGGAAGTCGGTTAAAAAAACAGAGTCAGACTCATCTTCAAATACAAATAAAAGATATAACAAGAATTGCTTAAATCTGGGACTAGCCCGCCACAAAATTTTTTCATGCTCAACTCTTATTTACTGTTTTTTTTTTAACCGACTTCCCAAAAAGGAGGAGGTTATCAATTCGGTTGTATGTTTTTTTTATTTACTTATGTTTGTTTTTTTTACTTTTCATTATTCCATTTTCTTTATTTACTCAATAAACTATACACCTAGATTAAAGTTAGCAACTAAGCGGTTATTTGCCGTCTTTGTTGCCAATGCTGTGTTTACCTGTAATTGGCATAATAAGACTGTACGATAAACTATTTTTATGAATATGTATGTTTTTCTTTCAATAAACGGTCTCAGCATTGTTTAGATAGTAAATAAGGGAAGTTGCGAGACAGCTCCATCACAAGTACCTCTGTAACGTACAGGGGCTGCCTTAAATGTAAGCTCAATGTCTTGAGAAAATATTAAATATTTTTATTGTATGTGCTGTAGGTGAAAATTTAAATAAATAAAACTTCAAACACAAAAAAAAAACTGCAACTCCTGAAAGCCAGAATCATCGGTGGTTACCATCAGAGAAGCTTCGAGTCAATGAAACTCGACGAATCCCGGAGAAACGAATTATTAATTGTCATGAATCTCACAGCGAGATTAATCAGAATAATATAACAGCGTTTTTGGTATTAATTTCTGAAAAAACTGATCTGAGTACCAATTCTACTACAAGTAGTGATTTCTTTCGCATCTCAATCGCAATTATTGAAAAATATTTAAAAAATTGTGTAGTTTTTTGACAGATTGCGTCTGAGATGCGAATGCCAACGTTGCTTTTAAATAGTAGAATTGACTCTTTGATTTCAAATATTCTTTCTGTAGGTAATATAAAGCTACACTATCGTCAAGCGCCACTGGCAACATTTAACCTGGAAAAAATGGTTGTTTTCTTGAGATAGACCAAGGTTACGCCTTAGGGAAAACCTAATTGCTAATCATTGGAAAACAAGTTCTTTCATCTATATAAATATACAGGGTGTCTCAAAACTCAACGTCAAGCCGGAATCGGGTGATAGGACAAATCATAACAGTTACCAGAAAAATAATAAAAAAAATCTTAGTCATGTAATTTTTTTTTTATATTAGTTTTTTATAGTACGTTTTTTTTAGAAAAATGAAAATAACCAAAAATTTAAAACAACAGGTTGCACAAGCACTAAATTGTAGCTAAAGGAGCTCAAAACCATCATCACAGGATGTAAATTTTTCGAAAAAAAAAATGAAATTACCGTAATTTAAAAATACACATGACAAAGTTTTTTTTTTACATTTTTCTGGTAACTGTTATGATTTTTCCTATCACTCGATTCCAGCTTGACGTTGAGTTCTGGGACACCCTGTATGTGAAGGCGTCAGCGATAGCCCCATCATCGTTTGGGTTCGGTGGTATCGGGATCATTGTAGAATAATAACACTCAATACAGTACTAACCTTACTTTATTAAGTGTGGCTGAGTGCCAGTACTTTTTAACGTCAAAGCTTACAAATAGACAGTCCCCCAAAAATGCCCGCCCGTCACCGCTTCTTAGTATTTTTGCTGTGAAGAAGAAGTGGCCAATAAACTACTCAGCAACACATCTGTCTGTTGAGTTAGAAGAACTCCCATTAGTTAGATAATAAAAGAAATCTATTAAATACAATTGACATAGAACAATATCGTTCTGGAGGAGTATTCTAGTTGGTGTCTCGAGCCAAAGTCCTCACTCTTCAACACGACTCTGTCCAGGTTCCGCCATTACAACTGCCAACTGCCAACTGACGTCATGGCGTTTATCACTACCTTAGTACTACAATACTCAAATCAGCAACGAATTATTAAATAATGTCGTAATCCACGACATATCTATACTAATATTATAAAGAGAACATTTGTTTGTAAGTTTGTATGTAGGGGGTAATCTCAGGAACAACTGGTCCGATTTGAAAAATTATTTTAGTGTTAGATAGCCCATTTATCGAGGAAGGTTATAGGCTATATATCATCACGCTAAGCCAAATAGGAGCGGAACATTAATGGAAAATATGACGCAAACGAAGTTGCGCGGGTCAGATAGTTATGTATAAAGGCAAACCTGAATCACTGACTTATAATATCAACGCACAGCCGGTACTACTGGTCACATGAAGCTGAAATTTGGCATGTAGCTTCCTTAAACTCCGTAAGGGTACCTACAATAGGAGATATTTTCCCAAACTTCCTACGGGAATGGGAAAAACGCGTACGAATTCGCTAGCCTCGTTATAGAAAAACATACAACAATCTTTTGGAATAGACTAACTTGTAATTGTATAAAAAACTCGTCAATCCGCAGTCCAAAGAAAAACGCAGCTTTCTTTATTAGATAGAAACTTAGTTTCTCTGAAAATGCTCCAGAAAAAAGCCAGAAAACGACAAAGACATAATAAACCCTATTTCACATTATAACAAAAAAACTGTAGAAAATAAATAAAGCACAATTTTCTCGTCGGACGATAAACAATTGCTGACGAGCCAAAGTAAAAGACGTTGAACAATATAAATAAATACAAAAAAATGGTTGCTCGCTTAAAGAATATTAGATTTTTATTTTCCTTACTTATACTCGGGGAGCTCGTGGCTAAATAGTAACAGCCGCAGTGGTCGATCTTCAAAGTTAAGCAACGCTTGCCGAGGTTGGTCTGTAGATAGGTGACCATCTTAACATACCGAGTTTCCTTCGTGCCTCGGAAAGCAAATTAAACTGTTTGTCCTAGCTGTCATTTGGAGGTCTTCGGCAGTCGTTACGGATAGTCAGAAACCGGAAAATCTGACACCGGTTTTGCCAGAGAGTACCGTTGTTACCCAGTTAATGGGTTGTGGAGGTCTGGTAGGCAGCCGCTCCACGTAAAAAACTGATATTCAGCTGAATCCGGTTTGACTGGAACCCGACCCCAATTTAGTTGGGATAAAGGCTAGGCAGATGATTTTCCTTACTTACACCTATTTTAGCGACAGAATGAGGCAAATAAAATCTCACTTGTTGGAACGAGTTGGAAAGGTTGCGAGGAAGTACCTAGTTATTTAATTATTCAATCATGACCCGATCGGGTATAGGGGTAAGTGCTTGTTTTTATTCGCTAAGGCTCACTAGAGCTTAAAAATGTTAAAATAAAGAAACATTGGATAAGTGCGAGTCAAATTATTCGACAAAGGGTTCCGTAACATCACTATCTTCCTGCCTTATGTTACTTGGGGTTGACGCAACACGTTTAATTTGTTTCATTTTTTTTGCCATTCTGTCACGCTATCACAAACAACCGAAGGGTAAAAAAAAAAAAAAAATAAGTCCCTTTCATTTATAAGTTTTATTATTTGGGTCTTTATTACAGTTCTTGAGATACAGTCCGCTGGCAGACAGATTACGGACAAATGGCCGGACGGATGGATAGACGGACAACGGACAGCGTTCATGATGCTTTGGGTACGGAATCTTAAAAAAAAAAAACAGAGAAAGGGTTTAACGACGTAGTTTTCTTCGTTGGTCTCGTGGCCGCAAGTGTTACCGTTGAGCATGAGGTCTTAGGTCCGGTTCTCCATTGTTTCATATTCTATTTTTCTTTCATGCTCATTATATAATTTTTAGAACCTACTAGGCAAACCCAGCAAATACTGTCATCTAAAAAAGCAACAATAAGGATCGGACGAACCAGAGTTGCGCAATTTGTTCGAAAGAGTCACCGCGGCTGGAAAGCAAAGGGCATTAGGAGGAACACGGATAGGTTTGAGTCAGTAAGAGTCTGACACTCTTTTCCGCTCCACCAGAATGGAAGGAGTCATTTGATGATTTCCCATCGATAAAAAAGGGTCGGTCGAAAGACATCCACTGGTAAACATAGATCTCACTCCCGCGCCGATAAATGGACCGGTTCTCTCTTGTATGTAGCAGACTCCTATGACCTTCACCAGGTCATCGGTCTACTGAAGAGTTAGACTTTCTTAGTAGGTAACCGCGTTTATTTTATTACCACCACTTTCTTTTATTATTTTCATGTGTGTGTTGTTTTTCAACTGCTGTAGTAACTTCTCTTCTGACTTGTGGAGATGCTATCTCGGCAGTGGGGGTGACTGGGGTTGGCTTGAGGCAGCCGGTGATGGTAAGGCTCTGCCGTAATAGATAGGCGCCGTATACTGAAAAGCAGGTGACGCAGCACATCGTAGTACAGATTTTGCAGGGAAGGCGAGGCATACATAGGCCACGAGTGCATTGCGTCGTACCTACGTGCCTACACCGCAGTGTACGCTTAGTCTCAATGTAGAACACATTCCCTACAAGAGTAAATAAGAGTTCGTTTTTTTTCCGATAGGAAATTCCATTAGGTACTAAATATAACGCTTAATAAAAGAAAAACATTATTGTATTCATTTGAACATGTGACGTGACGTTGATTTGTATTACTTCGAACGACACAGTGACGTCACGGATCCAATATGTCGCCCGATCGACACGAATCGACGCGAAACTTGACAATGGAATGTTCCGAATACCATCGCGTGTCAATCGAAAGCTTCATAAGAGCTTTATATCAGTGAAAATGTTACTGAAAATATTGAAAGAAACAAGATTTCACACTTTATTTACATTTTATTACAATGGGTTTTATACGATTCAAACGTGGGTATATTTCTCTGGTGTTTTTTTATCTTGTCTGTAATAGTTACAAAGGGAATAGGGTATGTGCTGTATGCGTTTTTTTTATTTGCAAAATGAAATACTTATTACCTCTGTTAAACACTCATGAAATTATTTTTTAAATAACATCAAGTTATAAAGCTTTAAAGACTTCAAATATTAGAAGGAGAAGACCAATATGCATGACCAATAATAACGCTGTGTGAAAGTCTCACACAGCGTTTGCGCGAGAGGGATAGATATGTTTGTTTAAAATACCTAATTAGATCTCGTTTAGTTTTCGAGCAATTTTGATTCTATTTTTGCTGTTAGTAATATATGTACCCATTTTTAAATATAATAAATATCTTTGTCATGCATATTCTATTCAAGATAGGACGAACACGCAACAATGTTGAAAATGTAGTTATTCTTAGGAATAACTGACTTCTGTGAAGGAAACATTCAGTTTGAAATTTCCAACCCACCTTGAACAGAAGGTCGGAGAAAGGGCCTACTATTCAAGGTGACTGACAGACAACGCACAGCCAAAATTACTAGTACTAGTACTAATAGAAATGTGAAATATGCAGGTTTCCTGGAGAGGGCTGCGTAATATGTTCGAAAGAGTCACCGCGGCCCTGGAATCTAAAGGGCACTAGGAGGAACACGGATGGGTTTTAGTCAGTAACAGTCGAACACTCCCTTCTACTTAGCCCAAAGTGGGAGGAGTCATTTTGTGATTTCCCATCCATAAAAAAAAACCAGCGGCCAAGTGCGAATCGGACTCGCGCAACGAGAGTTCCGTACACACCTGTAGGTAAATATAAGCAAAAGTTGCGCTTTAAGATTTATGACGTATTAAAAAAAACTATATCTAGTCTCGATCATATATTTTTTTTTAGTTTTATCATTCTCTTATTTTAGAAGTTAAGGGGGGGGGGGGGACATACCCATTTTACCACTTTAGAATTGTGTCTCGCGCAAACTATTCAGTTTAGAAAAACATAAATATTAAAAACCTCAGTATCATTTTTGAAGACCTATCCATAGATACCCCACACGTATAGGTTTGATGAAAAAAATATTTTTGAGTTTCAGTTCTAAGTATGCGGACCCCCAAAATTTATTCTTTTTATTCTATTTTTTGTGTAAAAATCTTAATGCGGTTCACAGAATACATCTACTTACCAAGTTTCAATAGAATAGTTCTTATAGTTTCAGAGAAAAGTGGCTGAGACATACGGACGGACAGACAGACAGACATGATGAATCTATAAGGGTTCCGTTTTTTGCTATTTGGCTACGGAACCCTAAAAAGGTTTCTTGGAGAGTTTAGGAGAGTCCCGAAATCCCAAAGAAAACCCGCAAAAACGGGGATATTATGTACGTACAAATTCTCGAGCTAGTAGCTAAATAAATATTCTTCTAAGTCCATAATCTGTAGCAGATACTTATTGCGCCTCATTTCATTCTCTAATGGCTTCAGACAACATTCCGAAAAATGCTTTAATGGGTACTTTAGCTGAAACACTGGAGTTAACAGTTTCACGCTTCAGGAACTCCAGATTTACTTAAACATTTAATGACACTGCAGAAATTTTAGGACAACAACTAAAAAGTTTTTTGTAACTAGGATTAAAAAATCAGTATTCTCAACTTGACTAAATAAAATTACTAATGACTAGCTTGTAGCAGTGGCTTTTGCCAGCGGCTTCGCCCGCGTGATCCCTAGGAAACATACTCCCGGTATAAAAAGTAGTATAATATATAATATTCCAGACTATTATCTATCTCTGCTCTAAATTTCATCCAGATCCGTTCAGCCGTTCTGGCGTGATTGAACAAACATCTGCCCAAACTTTCCCATTTATAATATTAGTTGAAAAAAAAGTTAGATGTACATACTCGATTAAAGAAAGTAAGGTGTGTTTCTACCTTTGAAGTAACAAAAGAGACTTTGGTCTCCATTGATTCTTTAATTTTAACCGACTTCCAAAAAAGGAGGAGGTTATCAATTCGGTTGTATGTTTTTTTTTTATATTTGTTACCTCATAACTCCGACAATTATGAAGCGATTTGAAAAATTCTTGTTTTATCTGAAAGGATATACTTGCAGATTGGTCCCATTTTATGAAAATCGGTTACGAACTTTGGATTTTAAATCGAAATAGCTGGAATTCGTCTACTTAGATGATAGTTTTATGTCATCCAAGTAATCGAAATTGCGTATTTTGCTTTTCTGCGATTTTGCAGTGGTGTTGTTAGGTGTGGGGTACCACCAAAAAGTGAAAAATAAAAAAACTTTTTACAAAAAAAATACAACCGACTCCCAAAAAAAAATACACTACAAAGTAAAAAATAACTTTAATTTCGGAAGTCGGTGTCAAAATACGAAGAAACTAATAAAAACACCGACTTCCGAAATTAAAGTTATTTTTTACTTTGTAGTGTATTTTTTTTGGAAGTCGGTTGTCTTTGATACAATTGTGAAAAATAAATGCACTACGGTAGACGCTAGGTAAATTTAAAATAAAGAACACAGACCTATCATTAATATCCCTTCGTAAATACCCGAACAATATTATAAAAAAGTTTTCATTAGGAACTATAGCACGATAGCAGTCGATTCAGGATATCTTTATGTCTTTATTTCTGTTTTTTATGTTAAGAAAGTGAAAAATCTTTTGTGGGTTAATGACCGTTATTGCACATTTATCTGGCGCCTACGATAATCATAGCTAAGCTGAATGAATCTGTAGACACCAAAAGACATTTACCGATATGTCCAACATATTGGAAAGCTTACCAACAAAAGTTACGAGTACGGACGACAATGTCTTGACAAATAATACATACATAGGTAGTACATTAAACACATCAAATATCACTAAAGTGCGTTCTTAAAGTCGGAGCATGGTTCCGCAATTTCCGGCGCGTTTCCAGCGTAATCGTGTCAAGCGGATGTGTGGGCGCCATCTTTACTTTCAAGAGATGGTAGAAAGTTTTACGCCTTTGCCTCACGACTACGTGGGGTTCAAAGAAAATGGTTAGTTGCTTCAGTTTGTCATTGTCAAGGCTTGTTCGGAGTTCGAACAGATATTAGTCTGAACTGTTCAAGTTTTTGCTGTCATTAAGTTT
Organism: Ceramica pisi; assembly: GCA_963859965.1. Lineage (NCBI taxonomy): Eukaryota > Metazoa > Arthropoda > Insecta > Lepidoptera > Noctuidae > Ceramica > Ceramica pisi. The sequence goes on from OY982542.1 coordinate 1,565,206, forward strand.
GTGATTGACAGGGTTTGTAAAAGCGTTTGTTTCTCCTTACTCCTTCTTGTTGTTACCTTGGTATTTTATACAAACAGGTAAAGTCTTATTCTTTGAAATGAATGTAATGATTTGAATTAAACTTGAAAAGCATACGCAAGTTACGAGTATCTATACCTAAAAAGAACTTAAGAATTTTTTTGGAAAACACTTTAGAGAGCCTATTAATGGTAGGTACCCTGACTTATTTATAAATAAATTGGAGTATGTTTTTAATCAAACTGGATGCTTTGCACCAGTATTATACATTGAGTGAGTCGCCTAGTTTTAGCCAATTTAGTTGAATCATTATAAGAATCATAATTTGTCTGGCAGCTTCGTATAGAGACATTCTTGATACAAAACTGTCAGACACATGCGTGAATTGAATCGTACGCAGGTAATATATACTATAAAGCAGAAGAGTTTTTTGTTTGGTTGAACGCGCTAATCTCAGGAACTAGGTACTGGTCCGATTTGAAAATTCTTTCAGTGGTAGATAGCCCATTTAACGAGAAAGGTTTTAAGCTATATATCATCACGCTAAGATAAATAGGAGAAATAAAAGAGAAATAGGAGCTGAGCATTAATGGAAAATGTGACGCAGACGAAGTTGCGCGGGTCAGCTAGTCATTATATCAGCCTATTGCCGTCCACTGCTGCACGTAAGCCTCCCCTAAAGAGCGCCAACCATCTCGGTCCTGAGCTGTTCACATCCATCCACTGCCACCATCTTTAAATCATCAATCCATCGTACCGCAGGGTGTCCCACACTACGTTAGCCCATACGCGGCTCCATCATCCGTCTGTCCGTCTACAGACATGACCGGCTCACTTCCACTTCAGCATGCTGATTCTACGCACAATGTCAGTGACTATTTCTCTGGCGAATGACTTCGTTGTGAATTCTATCCACCAGAGAATCCCCAAGCATTGCTCGCTCCATTACACGCTGAGCAACCTTAAATTTGTGGACCAGGCCTATGGTGAGAGTTCCGTTTAGACTCCGTAAATCATAACGGGTAGGACGCACTGGTTATGGACCGTGGTCTTAAGGGATTGTGTAGTCGACGATTCAAAGATATCACGCAGCTTTCAAAATGTCGCCCAGCCCCAGCGAATTCTTCTTGCCACCTCCTTCTCAAATTTGTCCCACCCAAGTTATTTAATTTTGGCTTAGGTATATGTATCCTGGAGGGTGGCGCCATTTACGTAGGTAATATTATGATCCTAATTATAATTCTACTAAAGTGGCCTGTTTAGACTCATTGACCACCCAAACCCAGTATCTATAGATAACATGAACGTCTTGATAAGACGGTGTCCGATTTCATGTCAGTGAAAGACCGACAAATGACAGCCGGGACCAACAGCTTCGCATCGCAAATCGCAATCTGTCAAAAACATTTTTTTTTTTGTCAAATTGTGACTGACACGGGAATGCAATTTACACTCTGCTTTCTAAAGCACGGATCAGTCTCGTTATGTTATGGATGGTTACCCATCCAAATACCGACCTTAGTTAATTGTTGCTTAACCTTGGAGATCGACTCGTGCAGCTTTTATTATTTAGCAGCGAGCGAGATAAATACTGAGAGTAATTTAAATTTAAATTTTCATTTAAAGTGAGAAATCATTTATTTTGTATGTTATACGGTGAGATATTTACGCTTGCGCTATTCATGTACCGTAAGACAGTAAAACGACACTAGTCTAGACTACTTCTTAACAGACTTCCCAAAAAGGAGGAGGTTCTCAATTCGGTTGTATTTTTTTTTTATGTTTGTTACCTACCTCATAACTCCGTCATTTATGAACAGATTTGAGAAAATCTTGTTATATCTGTAAGGATACTTGTCGATTGGTCCCATTTAAATTTTATCAAAATTGGTTAGGAAGTTTGGATTTGAAATCGAAATAGTTGGAATATGTTTACTTGTATGATGGGTTTTAGCCGTCCAGGTTATCGAAATTTCGTATTTTGCTTTCCAGCGATTTTGCAGTGGTGTTGTTAGGTGGTACCACTAAAATGTGAAAAATAAAAAACTTAAAAAAAATACAACCGGTTTCCAAATATAAAAAAAAACTACGAAGTAAAAACTTTTTTACGTTTTCAAATAAGAGCAATATCAGACTGAAACAAAACGAATGTTTCAATTACAACAAATAAACAGTAATGCCCTCAATAAATACTAATCTCCACAAAGATAAATGTAGCTATTTCTGTCCTACATTACTTCACGAGAGCGTCTGCGTGTAAAACCCTAATAATTCAGGCTAAGCTTCTGGCGAAAAAAGTCCAAACAAAAAAAAAAAAAACTTACGTAAGTCAAGTAATCTGAACAAAACAGTTTTCAAGTCGAGCTGTATTTCAAATTAAAACACAATAGAACCTTGGAGATAGAAAAATACTGGCCAGAGCGAGTCTGACTCGCGCACCGAGGGTTCCGCGCGTTTTTTTTTTTTTTTTTTATGCAAAACGGGGAAACTCTTGGCCTCAATGGAAATCTCACCTGATGGAAAGTGATGATTAGGCCGAAGATGGAAGCGAGTTTCACCCGGAATCCTCTTACACAGAGGAACTGGCTATCATACCTCTAACTGCTGGAACACAACAATGCTGTTAACATTGTTGTTATGGCGACAGACTTAGACATGATGGTGGTAGCTTGCCAGGCGGACTTAGAACAAGTCCTACCACCAACCAAACCGAGCAAAAAATTTGCCCCCGCTGGGAATTGAACCCGGGACCTCTGGGTCTGAATCAGGTGGTTTAACCACTAGACCGCGGAGGCGGTTAGTGTCACCTGTTTAGCACCACCCGGGGACCACGTGTAGGGATTCGCTGAAGGGTATTCTCCTACGGACGCGGGTGACTCGGCCCCCCCGGCGTTGCTTAATTTAAATTGATTGATTAGAACTTTAAATAGAGATTTTTCTTTTAATTTAGTAATAAATGTATAGTTTTCAGATTGTCACCTATAATTGTAGTATAACACTATATTAATTGAAATATTTCATAGTTCTAGGTCAACGAAAAATCCCCTGTGAATTTGAATTCCCTTGAGGGTCAAAATATACGTTTTTTGCGGCATAAACGGCCGTATCTTTTCTTCACGTTAACTTAGATATTTGATTTTTACAGCGTCACGGGGCTGTTGACTTGAATATATATAGTTTTTGGAAAATTAACTCGATATTTCTACGTATTCCCGAGATTAAGGGTTTTGATAGATAGACGTACAACAAAGTGCTCTTTCAAGGCTTCCGTTTTTTTGTTTTGATGTACGGAACCCTAAAAACGGCAAATTGTTAATAAATCTAAGTGAAAGCATTTCGGCTTCAGCCAAATACGGTCTCAATATTTCAGAGACCCACGTTTCAATTTGTCGGATTGCGTGAAAAATCGACAAGGAGCTCTCTCCTTCGCAAATACTACGTAATAATGGGGATATCAAGGAGGCCATCTTAGCGGAGGCTGAGAAATTGCTCTTTTTTTATGCAAAACGGGAAACTCTTGTCCAAATCTCACCTGATGGAAAGTGATGATTAGGCCGAAGATGGAAGCGAGTTTAACCCGGAATCCTCTTACACAGAGGAACTGGCTATCACACCTCTAACTGCCGGAACACAGCAATGCTGTTAACATTGTTGTTATGGCGACAGACTTAGACATGATGGTGGTAGCTTGCCGGCGGACTTAGAAAAAGTCCAACCACCAACCAAACCGAACAAAAAATTTGCCCCCACTGGGAATCGAACCCGGGACCTCTGGGTCTGAATCACGTGGTTTAACCACTAGACCACGGAGGCGGTTAGTGTCACCTGTTTAGCACCACCCGGGTTCCGCTCTCCGCGAAAGCAGAGAAAAATAATGCAAACAAAAACTATAAACCATCTTTCTATAATGATGGTCCTACTATTATAGTAATCAATATTTAGATCGCCTGTTTCTTCTTCTTTTTACTGTGTGGACATTACGGGCTAACGAGCCCACACACCCTGGTGCCAGAGACATAATCTTTTTATCAGACAATCAGGTGATTTATTTATTTAACACTCAGCAAATAAAAAGTACAGAGGCAATGTCCTAGCCAAACTGGAATCAACTTTACAAAGTATGCTCCCCGTGAAAATCGGACCCACGAACACTGGGTCACAAGGCAAGCGCCTAAACCACTCAACCACAAAGGCGAAATAAGATATTGTTACTAAAACAACAGCCTAGAACAGGTATGGCAAACCTACGGCACGCGTGCTATTGGCACGCAGCAAAATATTTTCGGCACGCCAATGCAAGTTTAGTTAGTATTAAGATTATCTTATGCTATTTTCTGTCCATTGAATCAACAAGTCAACATTTTTTTGGCGCTTCCATGAGGCTGCATTATTACATGCGATAATGTCACGAGCATCAAAAACCGGTTCACCAGCCCTGGCCTAGAAGGAAAGCCACCTCAGGAGAGATTAAATCTTGGAGCTGAATCAGGCGGCAGAAGCCGCGTTGACACGGAAGTTAAAACTTGGAACTTTCAGCAATATTTTCATCATATTTGTGCGTGTTTCAGCTCATTAAGTGTCTTTAGGTACTTAGAGCCATTTTTGATCGGACCTTTATTAAAACCGTGTATTATTTCTTGCGCAAATTCCGCATACCCAAAAATTGACTGGTAGAGAATGCTTTGTTGCATTATGTCCGACAATGTAAAACTATTGTACATAATAAAGATTTAAGGGGATGCGGAGGTGTTTCTTCACAACACTACTACGTCATGCAGGCATTTATTTCTATTTTAGTAATTCCAAATTGAATTGGGCTTCGGAAAGTTAGTAGCGAAATTGCACCCAAATATTTCGGTATTAATTGGCCTTGCCTCGTATTCGAGTTTAATCTTCAATAACAACTCTTAGAACTGTTATTGTTAAGAGGTGAAGTAGAATGACGCTGTTCTCTCAATAACAAGATTTGAGATTGTTTTAGAATAAAGTATAAAATCTTTAGGAATCTATTTTAAGTCTTTGGGGGCCGAGTCACCCGCGTCCGTAGGAGAATACCCTTCAGCGAATCCCTACACGTGGTCCCCGGGTGGTGTTTAACAGGTGACACTAACCGCCTCCGTGGTCTAGTGGTTATACCACCTGATTCAGACCCAGAGGTCCCGGGTTCGATTCCCAGCGGAGGTACATTTTTTGCTCGGTTTGGTTGGTGGTAGGACTTGTTCTAAGTCCGCCTGGTAGGTAAGCTACCACCATCATGTCTAAGTCTGTCGCCATAACAACTATGTTAACAGCATTGTTGTGTTCCGGCAGTTAGAGGTATGATAGCCAGTTCCTCTGTGTAAGAGGATTCCGGATGAAACTCGCTTCCATCTTCGGCCTAATCATCACTTTCCATCAGGTGAGATTTGGGCCAAGAGTTTCCCCGTTCAGTATAAAAAGTCTTCTTTTGGATCAGCAGATGTAAAACGTTGCGGCAAGCGTTGGGTGGCTCGCCGTCCGGTTTTTAATGATTTTAGCATAAAAAACAACGGAGCCCGCTAGGGCCAGTGCCTGTCAGGGTTGTGGAATTTGTTCGAAACAGTCACCGCGGCCCTGGAACGCAAAGGCATTAGGAGGAACACGAAACATGAGTTTGTCTGTTTTGGTGGCTGATGCGTGCGCTGGCCAAAACTACTGGGTCGTAGAAAAGAATTTGGCATGTAGGTTACCTGGGGAGTGTAGAGAAACATTAAGAGAGAATAATATTTTCCCGAACTTCCTACGAGAACGAGAAAAAATCGCGGGCTACAGCTATTCTATTAATGCTTATCTGAATCTATTTGAAATTAAACCTGCATTTGTTAGTACCGCAACAAACGATTGATTGACGGAATTGTTAACAAAGGTACAGGAATAGATCACCAATATCCTGTGGGTCTAAAAACACCACGTAGAATCATAGTAATAATATTAACCACACAAAAATCTGTCAAATTTAAATTTCATCTTTATCGCTAACGCATTAGGTTCAAGGTTGATTGGGAAAATTTGATAGTGACCGGTAGCGGGATGTGCTTTCTGATTCTGCTAAAGTCGCCATTTTAGATTTTACAAACAAAACAAACCCTCACGCACCAGTAAGTTAACAAACATTTAAACTGGCACTAAACTAGTTTCGCCCATGGTTTTGCCTGCACAAATTTCAAGATAAACATACCACAAAATAATACAATTAAAATCAACTGTCCAACGTCAGAGCTTCGTGGCGTAGTTGAAAATCAGGGCGACAAACGGCACTGCACTCAAAATGTTCTGTAGTCAAACTGTGCCGGTTGGCTCCTTATTAAGGCTTACTCACACTGGGGCGGAATTTCAGAGGATTTTCCTACCGGTCAGTGCACACTAGCCGCTTAGATACTGTAGCATTCCGGCGGATATTATTTCTCAGCAGTACCTGTTTCCATTTGACATTTTGGTCATAATTGCGTTCGAACAAGTGTTGTCGTTTCTTGAAAGTTATAAATTGGTAGTAAATGGGTAGTTTGGGATTTGGTGTTAATATCGATTATTGCGTGGGAAGATGATGCATGCTAATAATAAGGTAAGGGGAAAGGCAAATGTGGTGTGCATGTACTGGGAGCTTGCACTGTCTCATCCCGCGGCTTGTCACACCGTCCTTCGGCGTGCCATCGCATACCGCAGGATCCCTTAGCGCGCTCTCTAATACCACGTCAAAAAAAATCCTTTCGAGGCCACAGAACTTATTTAAAACATTAGAATTTATGATGTATTCCTACTAGATAAGTTTGAATGTCCCGATAAGTAGATTAAATATATTTTTTTATTTCATTTTTAAAACACAGTAAGGGACTATTCACACTTATTCAGCTCTATTCAGCTTATCTCAAAAGAAAACAACGATTTTGTATGGCGTACGCATCCGTTCAGCTTTCCGCGTATTTCCACTAGATAATTTTGAATATCCTTTGATAAAAAATTAAATCCTTTGCTATTCCGTACCAGTGTACGAAGTGAAGTACTGCGGCGCATAATATTAATTATTTATGGACTGAATAGTTTAGTGCTACTGGTTCTGTTAAGGTTGGTATTGGTTTGATATTTAAATGGATTGGTGGAGAAGTATTTGCGTGATTTTAGATAAATTGGCGCATCCGTTTTTTTTTTTTTTTGCTTTTATTTTCCAAAAACATTATTACAAGCTGCATTAACAAATAATTAACACTTGTCTGAAACCTATAAAGGTTTATGTGACAAAGTGGAGGAAGCAAACTCGCTCACAATATGTACTTACAAAAAAATACAAACAGGTAAACTTTTACCTACTTAAAACTTAAGTGATGTCACCAGAAAAGTAATAATTTAATATTTTTTTACATTTTTTATATGAACTAGAAACAATATTTGATTGTACATTTTTAGGAATTTTATTTAAGGTATCAGGTAGAAAAAGTTAGTAATTTAATGTTGATACTAAATTAAATTTAATGAATAACTAGTAATAGCTACCTAAACGTTTGAAAACGTAGATAGCACGTGCTAGTTAATGAGGGCATTCGTTTTTGTACTCACCAGTTAGCACCACTGTCAATTAAACAACAGCCTTCTAAGAAGACAATAGACAGTCTCATAACCTCACAAACTACCATCTATTACACAGCTCAAACCTATAGGCTCGGCGCAAATGGGACATACTTTTCGGGTTTCTATTACTAAAATTCCGCTGTTCGTCCGTCACCAGCCTGTATCTCATAAGCCGTCTGGGTCGTCGACAGTCGCTGCCGTTCGTCAGTACATAAAGTACTGCAACCTCGCCTTAAATACATAACACAGAGACTCCCTAAACAATGCTCCATTAAATATCAAATTGGCAGGCTTATGTGGCTAAGACAATGCCCTGACAGCCTCCAAATTGCCCAGGCTTTATCCTCTGTAGCCCGCAGTGGGAGGTTGCATAGCTCTGACGTCATCGCTAAGTAATAATGAAACATTTTAGTTGCTACTAAAGTGACCGGACCGGAATAGTTGGTAGTTTCTGAAAAGTTAGTGACAGGGTTAGTCCGAGCAAACCGATTGCGTAATTGGACTGTTACGGGTTGTCAGACTTTTATAAATAGCTTTTTTCATATACCTATCGAATGATCTGAAAATGTTAATAAAGCAACTTATCGCTTAGCAGGGCATGGTATTGTCTTCTTATCACATGGGCAATTAGGTCTAACGACCCCACACACTCTAGTGTCAGAGTTTCTACACCGCCTCCAGGGCTTTTGACATAGGGCACGCCATGATAGTGGCCTCTTTGAGGAGTGGCTTGAGAGGCGCCACGGCGTCCTCACCTTCCGCCTGACGCAGGTCCTCACCGGACATTGATGTTTCGGAAGGTTCCTGCACCGAATCAGTCGGGAGGAAACGCCCGGGTGTCACCACTGCGGGGATCGTCCGGAGGACACGGTGGAGCACACTGTGCATGTGTGCCCCGCTTGGGCGGGGCACCGCCGTGTCCTCAAAGCGGCGATTAGCGGCGACCTCTCGCGTCCGGCCCTGGTCCAAGCCATGGTCCGGAGTGAGACGGAATGGGACGCCGTTGCCTCCTTCTGCGAAGCAGTCATGCTAGCGAAGGAGGTGGCAGAGAGAGAGAGGAGAGCCTCTCGTCCCAGCCGCCGTGGTGGACGCCGCGGGCGTCGGGGGCCACCTGGTGACCTCCGGCCGGGCCTGTGGACGGCGAGCTATGGGTGGCTCGCCGTCCGTCTGTCTAGTGACGACAGGCCGTGTCGACGGCGCGTTAGTGTTCCACGCGCGCCTCAAAGAGAGTCAGCACACAGAGGGGCCCGAAAGGGCCGACGCCTGCCGGAGTCGCGGAATTATTCGCAAGAGACACCGTGGCTCCGGAACACAAAGGGCAATGAAGGAACATGGATGGGTTTTAGTCAGTAGAAGTCTGACACTCCCTCCCGCTACACCCAGAGCGGGAGGAGTCATTAGATGATTTTCCATCCCCAAAAAAAAAATAGGGATTTTGACATGGTTTAACAACCGCCATTTGACGGGCAGCACCACCGGCATATACGTGCCTTCCGAAGCACGGAATCATCTTTTAATCAGACAAAAAAGTGTTTCAGCCCGCAATGTCTTAGCCAAATTAGAAACAACTTTAAAAAGTATGCTTCCCACGGAAATCGAACCCATGACCACTGGGTCACAAGGCAAGCGTCTAAACCACTCGACCACGAAGGCAGTTTGAAAATGTGTGATGTGAATGAGAGTAAATACAACCAGCCCTATTTTCAGGAAAAAAAAATAAAATGGCAAGGGCTTTTGAAAATAGTGCATTGTACTGACTAATCGTTATGAGTTATTGTTACAATGGGACCAACAGTAAAAGTGTCTCATAACGATCACTGAATTCGCGAAAAAAAATCGACTCCATAACCTTTTCCCATCGGCCCCCTTCTACCATCGGACATCCAGACGCACTGACAGTTACCATTCCTACCTTGTTGCCACCAATTAGAACTAAGCGTCTTTCATAATGCGCACAGCAAAGGCTATATCAATGCTATATCACTGCCTGCGTCTGTGTTTCGCGCGCTTACAACCCTAATCTTTCCAAAGTTAGAGAGAGAACAAGCTACCTCTGGGTAAGCTCGCTCCATCGTTTTTCTCTGTCATATCTGACCTAGACTTAGCCTCAAGAGCAAACCTATCTCAAATAAAAAAAAAACTTCCCCATACATTTCTGATCGACTAACTCGACAAAATGTACTAATCAGATGATTATTATTATGGTTTTTTCTTTTTTTTTTTTTTTCGCTATTCCGGGGATTTTCCAAAGTAAATGTTGTTGATCATTTATGAATTTAATGACCCTTTTTCTGGGATTGTGTGTATTCTGTTGTACGTTATACCTATATCTGCCACTGTCCTAAAAATAATTGTATAGTTAATAATATGTCAGACAGAAATAACTCCATAAAAGAGAAGACAAAGCTGACAATCGTATGTTTTTAGTTCAGGTTTTTTGTTTATATTTATAAATTTGGTGTACATTATTATAAAGTTTATATAAAATTAGTGGAAAAAAATATGTACCTATATTATGCGTATATTTTTTACAAATGGGTGTTTCTATTAGGTGCTCTGACATATTTTTTTTCGATTTAACTTATATTTGGTGACTTATTAGATATTATATTTGTCGTTCCCATCGTAAGTTCTGCGACCAACATTTTCTAACCCACTTGACTAGTATTTGCTAATAGTCAAGTGGGTTAGATGATGTTGGTCACAGACTGTACCAAATAACATGATATCTATACTAATATTATAAAGCAGAAGAGTTTGTTTGTTTGTTTGTTTGGTTGAACGCGTTAATCTCAGGAACAGCTGTTCCGATTTGAAAAATTCAGTGTTAGAGAGCCCATTTATCGAGGAAGGCTATATCATCACGCTAAGACAAAAAGGAGCCGAGCAATAATGGAAATTGTGACGCAGACGAAGTCGCGCGGGTCAACTAGTTGTGATTTAAAGCTCAAATCTGGCAACCACATTTTCAGGCGAACACACATCCATCCATTATTACTTAACGCAGTTCTAACACTACCCAAAAGACTTAATTACTTGATGTATTTTCCGTGTACCACACACAGGCAACACGCCTAATTTTGTTATGAATCATCATAATTACTGCAAGCTACATTAAGACGAAACGTTGGAAGCAGAAATAAATATCATACCTTTGTGTGACAAGCGAAATATCACACGACGCAGGCTCTATGATAAATTATACGAGATTAAACCTATCAGCTCATTTTACTTAAACAGCTGATTCATGGCCGAGACTGTAAACAAAGAAGTTGAAATTGCGGCTTTACGATCGGTTTATGAACTTAGGTTACTCAGTAAAAGCGTAAAGAATACTAAACCCCAAACGCGATCGAGAAGTTTCGTAACTAAATTCAGGTTTTTTGTTTCAGATAAAATAATGGATCGGTCGCGAGAGTCGGAGTAGTAAGCTGTGGTTGGATGTGAGAAAACGTCAAAATGCTTCACAGAACGTCATCGTCAAGGCGACGGCGCGCTTCCAGAAGTGCTGCCACGTCACCTCAAGCGAGGTCTCCCAGAGCATCGGCACAGCCCTCTCGAAGAGCCTCTTTAGCAGCTACCGAGACAGATGAAGAAATGGAACCAACCCCGCCACCACAGAGAAGCCCTCGAGCAAGCCTCGCACCAGATGCAGCTCTAGACGGCTACCACCGCAGTCCCCGACACTCCCTGGTTCCAGAAGTCAGATCAGCTAGAAACTCCATAACACCAGATACAGCACCACCGACCAGAAATACTTTAGCGCCATCGAGAAACAACTTAGCAGTTGATATGAACTATGGATCCAGGCTAAGTCTAAATCCACAAGATTTCAACCGAAGTCCAAGAAACAGTATTACACCGGACGCTACAGCTAGGAGTCCTCGACGAAGTTTGGTTCCTGAAGGCACGTCATGGAATCAGCCGAGAAATTCTTTGGTGCCAGATGTTGGCAGGAGCCCTCGACATTCTGTAGCAAGTATTCAAATAGACCCGGCACGGAGTCAGAAAGACCTGGGTCCGAGTCCGCGGACCAGTCCAAGAGGCAGTGTAGAAGCTCCTATGAAGAAGGAAATGCCGGAAATGAATAGGAGTCCAAGAGGGTCGTTGATACCTGATTCACAGAGGAGTCCTCGGGGAAGCATTGCGCCATCAGAAAGGAGCGCAAGGGGTAGTCTAGTTACGGGCGAAGGGGCGGTGGAACCGAATAGGGTGAGTCCAAGGGGAAGCCTGACGCTGACATTTCAAGAGCCATTGGTTTCACGGGAACGCCGACCGAGTGAAGACAGTCAGACCGCAGGTAAGTCCATCTACTTATCATACCTTTGCGACAAACGACCGATACAAATCCCTCAATTATCACGTTTAATAGGTGGCTAAATATTTACGAGACAAAATGAAGGTCGACATTGACGCCAGCCCTATTAGAATTATAACACCCGAAATCCTAGGCGTATTTAAATTATGTGACTTGAAGGATTTCTCCGAATAATCTCTGTTTTGACAGCTTGGCGTGACTTGAATTGGGTGCTATTTTGAGAGCTTTGGGTCGACAAGCCAATATAATACAACCTCCTTGTATATTGTGCTTACTTAACAAGAATAGAATTTTCTTTATTAGAATATTTTAAATAGATATTTAGAAAAGAAGAGAATATTCTTAACCCAACGATGTTATATATCTTCTTGTTCAGTAAAATTTTTTTTTACAAATAAAACATAACCGCAATATACATTTTTGTTCATCCAAGTAAACAAATTCCAGCAATTTTGATTTAAAAGCCAAACTACGAGTACCTACTACTAACCGATTTTGAAGAAATTTAAATGAGACCAATCAGGAAGTATATACCCTGATTCTACTCTCCCCCTGATTTTTACTAACACTAGGCAATAAGTTTCTTTTGTATGTCTTACTATCGCTATAATATGGATGTCTGTGTGTCCGAAATAAAGACATTTAATTTAATTATATTGTATTTATCTACTCAGGTACCCGAGGCAGAAGCGTGTCGCCCTACAGAGCGTCAGTGGCTGGCCGGCAGACTGGGGCAGGAGCTCCCTCTGATACCGGCTCCCGACGAGCCTCGAGCTCTGTCAGTCAGGTAAGTTATTGAACAATCATCCATAATATAAGCAATGTGACATTTCATATAAATAGTAGATGTATAATTCAAGATTCAAAGCATTTATTTCAAATAACTTGAATCATCAAGGTCGGTCAGACAAAAACATGAAGCTATTTGCACGTTCCAAAGCGTAGATCTCTATGGAGAAGAACGTGCAAGAAACTCCACGGACATGTGGACAATAAAATCATGTGGTGTAATACAAAAATCATGGTAACATTATCTTTGATTTCTTCTAAATGTGAGGACAATGCAAAGAACAAGAAAGTATATAAAACATTCAAGAATAAACATTTACGAGATGACCAGTCTCAACTGACGGCGCCCGTTCACGAACATGACGCGTGTATCAGCACCATCTAGCTCAACCATTTTGAAGGGAACCAAATGATCCAACACACGCGCCACCAACGCCGAAACATGAACAAGTTTTCAACTGTCACGTTCGTTCCAAATTGTCCAAGTTACCATATTTTAAGATTGCGTAATTTGTTCGAAAGAGTCACCGCGGCCTGCACCGTGACTGATGGCCAATTCTTGTATTTTTAAGGAGATTTTGCGCTCGCATTGCAGTGGAAAACCGTCCATAAAACCTCTAATCTATACTAATATTTATTTCTAAGTTCGTATGTAGGGGGTAATCTCAGGAACTACTGGTCTGATTTGAAAATTCTTTCAGTATTAGATAGCCCATATATTGAGGAAGGATATAGGCTAAATATCATCACGATAAGACTAAAAGGAGCCGCGCATTAATGGAAAATGTGACGCAGACGAAGTTGCGTGGGTCAGCTAGTTTTGAATATCGCTGAGTATTATTGCGTCATGAATGTGAAGAAAGAGAATTGGCCGTATGATGGAATTACTTATTATATAGACCTCAAAATCTGAAGCCTTCAGCTTTCACTTCAGCATTTTAAATGAAAGAGTTCAATAACCGCCACTTTAAAACTGAAATGATAGGTATTCTTATAACATACCATAAAACTGAACTGGAACACATCAAATAAACAGTTTTATTTCCATATCATAACATTTACGGGGAGCTATGAAATGTTACTAAAATATTCCTATAAAGTCACAATAGTTCAACGAGTAATATCGTGAATAGGGAAGCTTTTCAAAGCTCGCGTTTATGTTAAAAGCATAAAACTGAGCTATTTCGATGTATGAGGCTTGATGTGTTATGACCAAGTTTTATGGGATGCAGTTTTAAGGCCTCATACTGCAACTGAGGTGAAATATTATACAGTTAAATAAATTATCCTCCCGACTGCTTATTTTGCTGTCATTCCAGGGGTGATGGTAATATTAACAGAGATTACCCAAGTAGACAGGAGATATTATATTATACATAGTGTATATGTGTACCCACTCCATGTCCTATTTTTCTCGCAGTTTCGTACATGGATTCGCCAGAGATCGACTGAACTTTACAACAACAAGTGGTCACAGGCTGCAGACTGCAGGCAGTCAAAATGGCACTAAATCTACACCCACGACTAATAACAGGACTACTCAGCCTAAGTAGAAATAACCTCAGAAAAATAGTAGGGACAATTACGGGCCATTGCCCCCGAAACAAACATCAGCTCTTTAAAATCGGCGCCGCTGATAGCTCACTCTGCAGGGGCTGCTTTGAAGCCTTAGAATCAGCCCCCGTTATCCTGGATTGCGAGGCCCAACGATTTTGTTGACGTAGCGTAACCATTTACGCTACGTCAACAAATTTCGGAATGGTGAGGTTGCTCCGCGAAGTCTGTGAAGCTCTCAGGAAACTTCTGGGCGGAGCTAGGCGCACAATGGACCGTATGAGAACTTATGTGCGGAAAATGGAGTCCCTAATACATCTACATAGTGTGTAAGTGTGTGTTTAAGCCCCGGTAGTACTCTTCGTTACTCAACGCTCATAGTCCGACGGAAAGGCAAGACAAAACGACCGGGCAGAGATCAGGCGCAGTATGAGGGAAATTTCCCCACTAACTTCCAAACTCCGGGCTAGTACAGCGAAATTCTTTATGCAAAAAGCTTAGGCTACTTTTACATAAGATAAATGTTTAGTCTTTATGAAGATAGGTCTGAACTTAAACTGTAGTAAACAACTGGACAATTGCGAGTTGGACTCGCTCACCAAGGGTTCCGTACAAAGTAGGTACATATTTCTTTAAATAAGGGCTATATTTTTATGATTTTTCTCTATAGGTACTTAGGTAGGTAGTACAAGACGGATTCCTTGCCAAATTTCACAGTTCTAGCTCAACGGAAAATACTCCATCAATTTGGATCCCTTGAGACTGTCAAAAAATACTTATGTTGCGGCATAAAATGCCTTATCTCTTTGACGTTAACTTAGACGTTTGATTTTTCACTGCTTCAAAAGACTCTAGACTTAAGTATATGGTTTTAATTTCAAAACGTTATCTCCACGCGATCCTGATTTAAGGACCTTGACAGACAGACCGACAGACGGACGGACAACAAAGAGTTCCGTTTTTTCCTTTTGAGGTACGGAACCCATAAAAAGTTCAAAGCGCACTACTAATAAGAGAAAATATTATAATTTCGTCATTAACACGATCAGGTTAGCAAAATTTAAATTCAAAATCGTGACACTTACACAAAAACAGGAAGGTGAACGACCAATAATGGTGTTATATTTTAAGTGTTTTTAAACCACACGTTACTCACTAAACATTGCATGCAACTAACACTGCTACGAACATGCAACTAACTTTAATTATGTACTTACATTAACTGCGCAAATTAAGATTGATTTAAATGTTAATCTACTCTGTAATTAAGTGTTCAAGTAACACCAAGCCTTTAATAATTTTTTTTTAATGCATTTAGGTAAGTTCTTTCCTTAGTATATTTGAATTTACGTGATTCGGATTTCTGACACATAGACGGTGCTACGCCGTAGCAACGTAGCAAGCGTAGAGGGTCTACGACAGCTACGAACTGCTATGAAGTCTACAAAAGCAACACAGAGTTTAGGCCTCTTTATACAAAGAATGTATGGTCAAGAGCAAAGCAAATGAAATATTTATTTTCGGACATAGTAACTAGGCTATCGATCAAATCCTTTTAACGATATTAGATACCTACGGTAAACACGCAAAGAAATGGAGGCCATAATCTCGAAAAGTGAACAAAATTGTATTTAGGTTCTTTTATTACCCTGGGGCATACTAAAGGGTATTTTGTGAATAACTTATGTTGGTATAATGATGAATTTAAAGGTAGTATGGACAGTAAATCCTGTAGTTCAAAGGCATCAATATTTGTGGGAGGTAACCCAAATCGGCTGCCCCCAGGCTAAATTGTTACAGTTTGTAGTCGAATATTCGAATGTAACAGGGACAGGGGGGCTACTCTCTGAGCCCGACGTCCGTAGTATGGGCTTAGTTGTGGGCGTATTCTTCTCCGTATTATCTAACCACTAAGAACTAATGACAACACGATTCGACACTTACCTACTGTCAAATTGTGTTGTTATTCATTTTTAATTACAGTTTGGGACTAACGGATACGGAGTAGAATACGCCCGCAACTAAGCCCGAAACTACGGACGTAGGGCTTAGAGAGTAGCCCCGCTGGGCCGTAAAAACGTTCATAAAAATCTAACGTTTAAGAATTTCTGCCTTTTCTTTTATTGATATACTCGTGGATATACTTGCCTTCGACCACATGTTCACCTGATGGAAAGCGATGACAAATATGGTCGGCGATATAGGACGCTTGCCTGGAAGATTTGCAGACCTTTTCATTTTGACTTGAAGACCGTCACATTGTAGTTAACAGGAAACACAGACTTACATTTTTTTTAATTGGGGACATTTAAAATAAATAATTTTCACCAGATTTGTCAGTTCAAACATGATAATATCTCTCGATTTGCCCCAGATTTATCCCAATTATATACGATCTCTTAATTTTTCTACCTCATTTTTTGCCAAACGGTTTTTTTATTGCCACCATCTCTTTGTTGCTAACTTATTTAAGAAAAGGATTGCGTTTCCACCTCATTCCTTACCAAACGTATATTTTTGTGTGAGCAAAACAAAATGTGTCTTAATAAAAATAACAGCCACACAGGACGATCTTCAGGGTTAAGCAACGCTTGCCGAGGTTGGCCTATGAATGGGTGACCATCTTAACATACTGGGTTTTCTCCGTGCCTCGGAAAGCACGTTAAGCTGTTGGTCCCGGCTGCTATTTGAAGATCTTTGGCAGTCGTTACTGATAGTCAGAAGCCAAGCTGACACGGAGCCAAGGAGTACCGTGTTACCAAGTTAATCGGTTGTGGAGGTCTGGTAGGCAGCCGCTCCTCGTAAAATTCAGCTGGGTACTAGTACTCAGCTGACCCAAATATAGTTGAGAAAAGGCTAGGCAGAAGTGTCTTATTAAACAATACTTAACCTTTTTCATCTACAGGTATCAGGTGACGAGCAGCGTCGTCTATGCGGTGAGCAGGCCAAGTACAGCGACCGCACGGGCCTTGGCCTCGGGATGGGCCTCACCACATACGGTTCAGTGGCCTACCAGTTGAAGGACGCCAATATGGAGGCCTCGGGGACCGTCGACTTTGTCTGCAGAGCTGCCAAGATTATGAATAGGACAAGTATGTATTTTATTTCTGATTTAGTGGTAAAGATTTTTAGTTTAAATAAATACTGTTTTTGAAATAAAAAAAAAAAAAAAAATAAAAAAAAAAAAAAAATAGTTTATTGTCACAAGAAAACATACATTAGTATACACTGTGTACCAAGACGCTATCTAACGCTGCAGCAGTCTGTATACAGATATTGTGAGCCCTGCCTCTCAAACTAGGATAACCTGTATCTTAAGAGACAGTGTTCAGCTGTGAGGTTACTTAGAAATAGGGATTATACAACTGCGGACTGTGGCAACTTATAGTACGTGTTAACAAATTAACAATGAATTTACTTTTAAACATAAACATATTATATTTAAGGAAAAATAGTAAAAAATTACATTTTGATACTTATAAATGTGAATGGGTGAATGTGTGTGAGTATGATTTATGATGTATGCATGTGTGGTGAGTTTTTGTATGGGAGTAGTGAGTGTGAGGTGTAATATGTGAGTCAGTAAAAGCAAATGTAAGGCAATACTAGGCAATGCATTTTAGCAGAGATTCAGTTTTTGTATAGTCCTGTTGAAGTAACCATTCCATCAGCTTAGCTTTCAATTCAAACTTATTGCAATCCATTATATTTAATTCTTTATGTATTTTTTTGTATATCAGAGAACTTAAAGTGAAGTACTGGTATTTGGCAAAAGCAGTTTTGTGTCGTGTACCTGGGGGAATGTTGGTTCGTTTGGTGGGATTAGACGGTGGGACACTGGAGTGTCTTCTGAGAATGGATTTCAACACGAAGAGCTGTCGAACTGTTAGTACCTTACAATCTGAGTAGAGTTGAGTTGTTGGATAACGATAAGGTTTCCGTAGCATCACTTTCAGTATTGCTCTCTGAGCTCTCTCCACTCTAAGAAAAGTAGTTTTAGCCGCACCCCCCCATACACTAATACAATACCCAAGAACTGACTGACACAGAGCATAGAACACCATTTTTAGAGTATCAGGATTTGCGGAAGCTCTAAGTGACTTAAAGATATGTATTAGTCTCAGCGTTCTCGAGGTTAGGACATCAATGTGTTGATTCCAGCGTAATCCGGCATCAATTTGAACACCCAGGTATTTGACGTGATCGGTACGCGTGAGTGTTGGACATTGGCATGAAGATGACTATTTTAAGCAAGTGTGCGCTATTATCGAAAGGGTGTGGTCTGGTAAGGTGTTCTGACGGATGGCGAAAGGAATATATGAGGTCTTGTTGCAGTTGAGGGTAAGCAGATTTAAGTTGAGCCAGTTTATTATTTCACGTAGTGCAAATTCCGCGTTACTTTTAACACAATCCCATGTTGACCCGTTAACTATTACCACGGTGTCATCGGCATATACAAAGATCGTCGAATTGGGGAGAGACATTCTGCATAAGTCATTTATATATATTTGAAATAAAATAGGACCTAAGATGCTACCTTGGGGCACTCCGTATGATAAGGTTTCATCATCACTGAAGTGATTTTCAATTTTGGTTCTTTGAGTACGGTTGTTCAGATAATCTTTGAATATTTGCAATGATATACCTCTAACACCGAGTCGCTCCAATTTGGCAATAAGTATGGGAACAGAAACTGTGTCGAATGCTTTCGAGAGATCTAGGAATATTCCTAGACATTTGGCTTTTTTGTCGAGATTCCCAGCAACCAACTGCGTCAAATCAAGTACTGCATCTTCAGTCGAGACACCGGAACGGAAACCATACTGATTATCTGCTATAATCTTGTATCTTTCCAAGAATTTCTTAAGTCGGTTACCAAGAATCCTTTCCAAAACCTTGGAAAGAGCAGTCAAAACCAAAATGGGTCGATAGTTGTTGACACAGCCTCTGTTCCCACCCTTGTGGATTGGGTGCACAATTGCTTTTTTAAGTGCGTCCGGAAAAACACCCGCGTGGAGACAGCTATTAAAGATGTACGTCAAGGGTTTTATTAGTGTCTGACGGCTCATTTTTAGCACTATAGGCGATATACCATCCCAACCCAGCGCACAGTCATTACGTAGCTGCGAAACAAGAGACTCCACCTCAGATTCGTCTGTATCTAGCAACACGAGGGAGTTAGCGGGAGATAGTGGGGTGTTATCACGGATATTCAGATCCTGACTGCTCATATCAACGGGACACTGACTCTGTGATAGAATTTTATCCGCTAAGGTTTTCCCTACATTACTGAAGAATTTACCAACTTCATTTATGGATTCTTTGGGATTGTCACATATTTTCAGTAGTTCAACAGGACTGGTTTTTATTTTAGCTGTATTTGTAATAGTTTTAATAGTGTTCCAAAGGGCTCTGGGGTTATTTTTTGTTTTCTCAAATTCATTCCTTTCATAGGCAATTTTTAGTTTACTAAGCAGGTCATTGCAAAAATTGCGGTAGCGTGTATACGTTTTTTTAAGAATTAGATTGTCAGGTTCTTTACTTGATCGTATATGCATTTTGTCTCGATTTTGGATACACCTCAATAAGCCTGAGGTTATCCAGGGTTTGATGGTCCTTTTTTTACTTGGAATCTTGACATACTTGGTGTGATTAACAATGACCGACGTTAACAAAGTTATAAAAGTATCCATCATTGTGTTAGGATCGTCCAATTTATAAATTGCCGCAAAATCGAGGTTTTCTAGCTCTAGCTTAATTGCCTCATAATTTACGGAAGTAGAATATTGACAAGTTTTACGAGTGGGACTAATTGCGCTGGAGATGGTAAGGACAAGAGGTTTATGGTCTGTAATGTGTGATTCCAGAACTAGTGTGGTGGAAGGCAAGCTAGATTTTATGAACGCGTGGTCAAGACAATTTTCAAGCCTAGTAGGTAGAAGGTGGGATGGCAGCAGGCCATGCGATGAATTAAGTATGAGGTAATCTAGGCTTCGATCATTTCTACTTCTCATGCTAATATCAATATTCAAGTCACCAATTAGAGCAATGTTCTGCCATGTGGAAAGTTTAGTGTAAATATTATTTAAACTATCTAGGAACATATCAAAACTTTCCCTAGAACTGAGCGATGGGGACCGATAGACTGCCACTAAAGCAATTTTTTTGTCGTCCCATTGGCAAACAAGGCAGTTTCCACCCACAAACGTAGGCTCCCACACTGAGACTTGCAGACTCTGTTTCGCATATATAACGATTCCGTCGTTCTGATTTGAGTTTATGTCTGTACGACATGATTGGAAGCCCTGTAATTTAGGTAAGTTAGTGGCCTTGCTTAGCCAGCATTCGGTCAAAACGATGATATCGAAGCTAATGCTTGTTTGGTGCAAAAGAACCCGCAATTGTTCAAAGTTTTTGTTTATACTTCGTATATTTAAGTGTAAAATTTTCGTAGTGTCATCAGAATTCTTAACAAACTTAAGGCACTCTTCTGGGTTACAAGTCAGTGAGTTTTAGATTTTTTAGAGAATTTATATTGTTTATTAAATCCATTTGAAAACAGCATGAGATCCCAAGACATGACCTGATTGCTTAATATTGCAAAGAGTATGCAACTTGAGTCCAAAGAACCAGGAAAGTTTTTTGCATGTTATTGCCAAAAATGTATATCGATAAGGTCGTGTAATTATGTAAGTGTGAAGTTTATTTATTGTTGCAGTGTGAGTGATGTTTTTGAGGGTAAGGAGTGTATGGGAGTGTGTGTAAATTTTAAGTATCTGAATTACAATAAGAGCTAACTTATTTAAAGAGAAAATAATGAGAACGGTAAAATATTGGTTAAACGAATACGAAAATGAGTCCTTACTTATGGCTAAATAATCGTTTTTATTGGATAGTCACTTTTGAGCACAAAGTTTTTCTAAGCAGTGCTTGGATTGTATGGTGATGGATTTCTGGCCCTCTTCCTTGCGTAGTAGGACTTTACCATTAGCCGTCCAGCAGAACTTGTAACCATTTGCATTAGCAAACGTTCGGGATTCAAAAAAGAGTTTTCTTGTGGTGCCAGACAATCGATCCGAAATGTAGATCGGTGTACGAGTTCCAGAGAGACCAATGTGCTCTGTATTCAATTTTTCGGAGTTAGCTCGGTTCTTATTAAATTTTCGCACTGCTGCGAGGACATTATTTTTGAGAGTGACGGTCTGGAATTCAGCAATGATAGACCTTTTGTCACCTTCCTTATTGGGAATGCTATAGACATCACGTACGTCGGAAGGAAGAACATCTATATCCAGAGCCTTGCATGTGTTAACAATAAAGGAAGGCAGTGGCGGTGAGTTTTTCTCAGCTGGTAACAGGTTTCTTATTTCAATAGTTGAGCTACGGGAGCTAACCTGTATATCCATAACTTTACGCTCCAGATCCTCGATATGATTTAGTAGATTTATGCGTTCCTTACCAAGATTCTCGACTCTGGACTTGATTTCCTCGTATTTTGCATTTGTAAACGTGATACTTTTTTCTATTTCCAAGTAGCAATTGTGGATTTTTTCATTTTGCAACTTCACTTCAGCTACATCCGTACTAAGTTTATGGAGAATTTGTTCTTGATCTTTTTTCCACGATGATAACATTCCCATAATTTCATCCTTAAAGTCTTGCAGCTCGCTGGAAGGAAGCTGAACGCGTGGTTTTTTTGCACGAGAGGTGATATTTAAAAATTCCATGTCTGGAGAGGTGTTAGTTATGTCAGGGTTTGAAGCCGAATGTTGAATTTCTTTTGGCGGGGAACGTAGTGTTTTAGGCATGGCAATCGTAATACTCCTACCGACTGCTGAGTGTTTATAAAATAACAAGTGAACGTGTCGTAATACTCGTAGTCGATGACAGGCACGTAGCACAGTGATTTAATGCGAGGTCAGTAGATATTCGCGTAGCACTCGTAGCCGTCAGCCGCGTAGCACTCGCCGCTCTGCCCGTAGCCCAGTCTCGTAGCACAGGTGTTAGAGGTCCAATATTTCTCGTGAATGCGTCAGCGCAGCTTGGCGTGGCGGTGTATGTTACCGACTCCCGTGCTTGAGGTGGGCGGTTCAAACCCGACGCAAACTTCCAATCGTGGCGGCCTTCAACACTTTGTTTATTAGGGACAACGAGCGTAATATTGTTGTCACTTTCGCGGGGAGTGGCTTACTCGTAAAATCGCTTTAGGAAGAAACGAGAATTTGAATAATGGTTTTAGACCAATAACGATTTATCGCGGTGGAATTTCAACGTAAGTAGTTAGCGGTAGACGCGCACGTCCGCTCACTTAGGCGCCCGACAGCCGAAATGCGTGGTAAAACTAAACTTGGCTTTATGGAAAAACCCAGCCGTTGAAAACCAAAAAAAAAAACAAGTGGTTTCTGACCAACCACTTCAGAATAAACACCTCGTAGTATATAATTGAATGTGCCTTAAAAGTAAAACAATGTTATTTTTTTTAATCTCGAGTATCACGTTAAAAATTATTATTAGAAATTGATGTTTGGGTTTTTAATTCTTTTAAACTTTATCTGGGAACTCTAATTTTGCTCCAATTGGTATTTGGTTTCAAACCGAATTTTATAATAGTACTGTTTTGTTTTTCACAAACGGTTTTGAATTCACATATACAAGTATCTGGGTTTATGTTACTTTTTAGGTATATTTTAGTATGGGCATTCGCGTGACGTCTGAGGCGTCCAGTTTGCGTTGGACTAAAGACGCGCTTGCACTTATAGGGTCTAAAAGGCCACTTTAGCTGAATCAGAAAGCACATCACGCTACCGGTCACTGTCAAATTTTCCCAATCAACCTTGAACCTTATGCGTTAGCGATAAAAATGAAAATGATATTTGACAGATTGTTATATAGTAAACAATAATATTATGTTTCTAATATGATTTTGCTAAAGTCACCTTCTTAGACCCACAGATTCAGGCACAAAACTAACGACGAGTCACAAAAATAAATAAACGTCGTGGATAGATGGCGCCATGGTGCAACAGGCAGCGCCATCTAATAATTACTTTGTGAACTAATATCGTTACTGGAAACGCAAGCGCGCCCCACCGCTTGGACACGATCGTCGGTAGAGGGGATGCAGTGAGGACTGGAGTAGGGATCGAGAGTTGCGACAGTCAACCTGAGGCAGTCTTGGCATACGCTCAGTACCAACGCTCGTGTTTGTTTCTTGCTGTAAAATCGTTAGTTCAAATAATATTTTTTTGACTTAAATTAAATTATCCTTCGTTCGAGTACCCACGACAGTATCCACATCCACGTAAAATTATGTCGGATCGTGAAGAAGACCCGATGTTTCGCAGTTCATCCACCCAAGACGCGACATATATTATAATTATGTTTATCAAGTGATGGGATAAACTGTTGATGTATTTAGCAAATTGTAAATGCAGACACAAAATCGGTCCAGAAATTGATCTATACACCGGAAACTACAAAATACGTTGACTGAAAGAAATGCTCAATCCTTTAACATATGTATAGTAATGTGGGCCAGCATATTCAAGTAATTTGATCAAAGTGGCTGTTTCAAACAAATGAATCGAATTGGCATCAATTACAGTGGAAAAATTTTATAAAAATATGTCGTCAAATGGCATGAAGAAATACGAAGTATCGTATTTTTATTTAATCAAACAGTTTAAACCAGCCTGTTTGATCACAGTCCAAGTTCTACTAATTTTCACATTCACATCGCATGCGCATCCCAATCGCAAACTGTCAAAAAAGCCTTAATTTTCATACAGTTTTGACAGTTGGCGAATGAGATACGAATGCGGTGTTTTTTTAAAAAAACCTTTTTAGAAAAAAAACCGTTTAGAAAAAAAAAATATAATAAAAACCTCAATATCATTTTGAAGACCTATCCATAGATACCCCACACTTATGCGTTTGATGAAAAAATAAAGGAGAAGGAAATGACTCCATACATTCCTGGGCCCAGGTGTTAACTGAATCAAAGTAGCCTTATTTGTAAGAGGACATAATAACAAGGTCTCACTGAAAATTTGTTGAAATTTGGCTATCTATCTATCTAATCAAGTTATATGAAGTACCTACCTATAGTATAAGTGAGGTTATATTACAACCTTGTAGTTAACCAAACCTAACAACAAAATATAGAAAATAAGTACTCTGTGCTCAGAACGAAAGAAAACGAACGAGTGACATCTGTCAGTCGGTGATTGACTGATGTCAGGCAGAAGTGTTAGGCCGGAAGAAAAATTAAAAGAATTCGATTCGCTATGAATCGATTCCACGAAAAAAAAAATTTGTCACTCGACCTTCATACACATTCTGATATTTAGTTTCAGATTTTAATTTAAGTTTTCTCGCTTCCTAGATAGAAACATGGTACCATATTTTGTGATTTCGTTTAGAAAAATATAACGGTTTTTTTAATATACATTTCAACTAGTTAACTGCTGGGCCCAGAAGTCCCCTTCTCCTTTGAGTTTAAGTTCTAAGTATGGAAACCCCCAAAATTAATTGTTTTTTTTTTTCTACTTTTGTGTGAAAATCTTAATGCGGTTCACAAAATACATTTACTTACCAAGTCTCAAGCACAGTTTTTTTTTTTTATACAAAACGGGGAAACTCTTGGCCCAAATCTCACCTTATGGAAAGTGATGATTAGGCCAAAGATGGAAGCGAGTTTCACCCGGAATCCTCTTACACAGAGGAACTGGCTATCATGCCTCTAACTGCGCGAACACAACAATGCTGTTAACATTGTTGTTATGGCGACAGACTTAGACATGATGGTGGTAGCTTGCCAGGTGGACTTAGAATAAGTCCTACCACCAACCAAACCGAGCAAAAAATTTGCCCCCGCTGGGAATCGAACCCGGGACCTCTGGGTCTGAATCAGGTGGTATAACCACGAGACCACGGAGGCGGTTAGTGTCACCTGTTTAGCACCACCCAGGGACCACGTGTAGGGATTCGCTGAAGGGTATTCTCCTACGGAAGCGGGTGACTCGGCCCCCTAAAAACAGTACATATAGTTTCAGAAAAAAGTGGCTGTGACGTACGGACGGACAAACAGACAGACGGACAAACATGACGAAACCATAAGGGTTCCGTTTTTGCCATTTGGCTACGGAACCCAAAAATTAGTAGAAATGGCACTCAGATTACTTGAACATGTATGGCCCGCTTTACATGAAGTCTCAAAGAATGAAACAGAACAGCCAGTCACGTCCATGTGTCGGATTAGAGGCCAACTCTAATACACGAACAAAAAGATTTAATAAGCGATTGTCTATTGTTCCTCTAAATGAAAGGCTTTTGTTTCAGTACTCATGACTGTGTTCCTGGTTTTCCTGTCTACTCTGCCTATTATAATGATGATTATGGGTAAGTTTTTTTTTTGTATTAGATACTTAAACTTATTTTTGTTTAATTAAATGTACTCACCCAAAGACACTGAAATGACCTTCAAAACAGTGTTTTTGGTTTAGTACCTACTTGAAAATTACCTTGAATTTTCGTTGTGTCTGTCGTGGCTATATCCTAGAATTAGAAATTTCAATTTCGTGATGTTGTTATTGGTGAATGCAGCTATATTTTACGATATGGCTACAATATTTTTTAAAAGTCATTATTCAAATTGAATAAATATCAAATTAGGTTCTGTTTCACCTCTGTTGAATGTTAAAATTTACATAAAGAGAGCCCCCCAAAATGCCTGCCCGTCACCACTTCCTAGTGAAATAGAATGGGATCACGCCAACAGCAATGTTACGCTTTTTCTCCGAATAAAAGGTTTATTTAGAAATATGTACTATTTATTTTTCCTGATTCTCTTGTCTGCCCCGGTAATTTTAAAACGATTATTTCATTTAAATAGTACTTTAATATATATGTCTGTGATGTGAAATAAAGTTACAACATTTAAAAACTGTTATCACCAACATAATTCCCCATTTTGTACCAGTAAAATAAATAGTTAAAAAAAATATCCTGAAAATGTTCCGCAAAAAAAGTGGGTGTGTATTTTTAGCGTGAATTTCACTATCTGAAAAAGCACTTATAAAATATGATTTGGTTTGAACCAGCACTTGTCACATCAAACATTCGTGCTCTGATATGCCTAAAAGAAATATTTATATCTCAACGAGGCCGTGATAACGACTCAATAGTGCAAATACATCACTTTTGGGGAAAGACGACGCCATTACAAGATATAACCGAATTTATCTGCGAGCGTTTGAATATCAAGCATAGAAAGCTTGAAAAGCTTTGTATGACAAAAAGTGTGTAAGTGTTTTAATAAGCAGTGATCGGAGTAGATAGATTTTTGGTTCTTGCGACATGTATTCATAGTATGGACATGCCTGAGATCTCGGGATACCACAGTTGCTAACTTTGATGAAACTTCGAAATTAATTAAAACGTCCAAAACATGCAGCTATTTACAAGGCATGCATCTGCTTGTTTTTTTTTGTTATTAACTAAAAAGTTTTCACTAAACCAATTTTCGTAATTATTTTTTTGACATATTTAAAATCCCGGGATCGTCGTAATCTGACTCTCTAGTCTTGCCGAAAACTACCTTGTTACCCAGTCAATGGGTTGTAGAGGTTGATAGGCAGCCGCTCCATGTAAAATACTGGTATTATATATACGACCCCAAAATAGTTGGGAATAGGCTAGGCAGATAAGATGATGATTTAAAATCTCAGGATCCCGGTGTCGTTCTTTGAGGCGTGGCTAGAGCCGCACCACGGCGACCTCACCTTCCGCTTGACGCTGGACACGATTGTTTCGGGAGACGCCTATTTCGAATTCGGCGGGAGAAGTCGCAAGGCGATTCCCGGCCACCGTAGACGCGGGTCTGCGGACGGCGAGCGTTGGGTGGCTCGCCATCCGATCAGAACCAGGCCCGGGTCGATGGCGCGCTGTGTTCCACGCGCACCTCAAAGAGCTGTCAGTATAGAAGACGGGGCCCGCTAGGGCTAGTGCCCGCCAAGGTAGCGGAATTTGTTCGAAAGAGTCGCCGCAGCCTAGGGACGCAAAGGGCATTATGAGGAACACGGATGGGTTTTAGTCAGTAAGAGTCTGACACTCCTTCTGAGACCCCAGGGCGGGAGGAGTCATTTGATGATTTCCCATCATAAAAAAAAGGATTGATAGATAGATAAATCATTTATTTAGTGCATACAAAAGACATAGCACAACACACAGAAGTACAATTAAATGGTACAATTTACTTAATTATAAAAAAACAAGGTGCCAATATGCAAAAAGAAAAGCATGTTCCCGATGTCTTGTCCATATAAATATATACAACGGTCACTGTAATAAGACACTCGGGTGTAATATTCGGACTTCTTTACGAGTTACTCAGTATAGTGGTTTCATTTCATAGAAAGTTTATGCTTGATTGAAAAAGTCTGACCTCTCGAGTGTAATTTTATCGATGCGTGGTCCGGTTACTGACGGTCGTAATTTTACGGCTCTTTATGACCACGGTGATAAAATAAAAAGAGGGTAAGCACGTAACGCTCCAAGTAATGTGCTGAGATGAAATTATCAATTTTATGTATCCATCAGCTAATAAATAAATTGAAAAGAATTAATTTAAAAATTAAGCATTTGGGATGACTTACTTATTGGTAACTTTACTTATTTGTAACTGGATTTTAATTGTGATATCTTTATTTTCTTCCGATAATTGCCATGTAATCTAAATCAGGCACAGAATACCTAGCGCTTTAAGTCTTCTGTTCCAAAGAGATTTCAGAATACTGGGGGGGGGCTGCTAAGGATATTGCATGCGAGGGTTAAGAATTCGAAAGAGTCACAGCGGCCCAGGAACGCAAAAGGTATTTAAAGTAATATGGGTGGGTTTCAGTCAGTAAGATCTGACACACACTTCCTCTTCAGCCAACGCGGAAGGAGTCATATCATTATTTCTCATCCTTAAAAAAGGACATTAAATCTGCTTTGTACTCCGCATGTGAATAAATAAAAATATGAAAAATAAGTTTTTTAAATGATAAAAAGAGTCTTTTTTTCTCCTCTGTAGTCAAGCAAAAGTCATTAACAACCGGTACCTTGTGTACAGTAACCGAGATAAAGCTTAAACTAAAGTTGACATAAATCTGATAAGCCCGTTGGACGAGATTCCACCGTAATGAAATTACAGACTGACAGACACCGCAAAATGGCGTCCAAAAAAGTTTGTAAATAAGTTTATTGATTAAAAGTAGGTTTTAATGGACGGTCGTCAAGGAACTCTTGGTATTTGAGTGGAGTTACGAAGTTCGGACAAGTTTGAGGGAGAGAAAAATGGCGTCAATCTGTTAGTTGGATGGTGAATTGAATAGAGTGAGGTGTGTTTTTGACGTCGTGGAAAATACTGTTATGATCACTGTAATGGCAAAGTTTAGAAAAATGGGTACTGTGTAGTCTTTTTTTTGTATAATTTCAATCTTATCGATAACTTTTGGGTACGAAGAAAAAGCCTAATACTTAGTAAAAATAGATGCAATCAAGAGCTGATCGGATGGCGGATGAATTATTGTAAAATTCGAACACAATGTAAATTGTTTGATGAATAAATGAATGAATGAATGATCAGTTTCACATTTTGGTATGTATGTTACCCTATTATGTTTTATTAAAAAGGCAACAAAAAGAAAAAATAAATACATTTAGTTATATAGCATAAACTCTAAGTCAAAGACAAGTTCACAGAATAAGTGAAACTTAATGGTTATGAGGCTTATTTGTTACTAGCTGACCCACGCAACTTCGCCTGCGTCACATTTTCCATTAATGCTCGGCTCTTTTTAGTCTTAGCGTAGCCTATCCTTCCTCGATACATGGGCTATCTAATACTGAAAGAATTTTTCAAATCGGACCAGTAGTTCCTGAGATTACCCCCTACATACAAACTTGTAAACAAATGTTACATCTTTTTAATATTAGTATAGATATGTAGTCTAGATTACAAGTCCGACTGTCCCAGTTCTGGGCAAAAGCTTCTCTCCATTCCTTCTAACGGTCACAGTTTTGTGTCTCTTCGTTCCAATTCTTAAAGGCCATATAGATCGTCCTGCCATCACCTTCACGGTTTGCCGCGGCATGATTTCGCTGTTTCAGGGCAGCAATCCTGTATTTTACAAGCCAAAAATTAGCCTAGCTTATGTCTGCTGCTTGTTTAGCAGGAAAGTGGTAATTATAATGTATACTATTCCACCACTTTACTTTTATTATTAGTTTCGTTGCGGGAACCAAGACACTTTTATGATGATTTTTCTGGGACATATCGAGCTTGTTGATTCTAGCCTTCGTTTAGTTGCAGTGGTTGAGAATGTGTGGCGGATTTGTCCCAATGAAATAAATAAAGGCCAAAGCTTGTTGGCTGACGAGTCCTGATAAAAAAAAAAAAAAACAAAATGATTGAATTAAAGACAATATTACTTTCAAAACTTTTAAAACCTTCGCCAAATAGGTACTGTTTAGCATATACCAGACAACTAGTGCTTGACGCTGGTTTTCAACTAAACCTGCCCAATATCCTCACACAATACCTACTGACAATAAATTCCCCACATAAGTTCGTTCCCGTGGATTCGCTCATGAATATTCAAATTAATTAGCAGCCAGATGATTGAACTGTTTCACTTGACTGTACCCGCTCCAATAACTTTAGAATAGAGTTCCTTATTACTTGGTACAAATATGGTACCTGACAGGGTAATTATATTGAGTAACCCTTTGTGTAAGCAACGGAGATGGGGTAAAGAGAAGCTTATGTATTCAAAGAAAAGCTTCTCTTAACCTCATCCCCTTTAGAACTTTGGTTGTTCGCTTGGTTTAAAGTAAAAGCTATTTTAAAATGTATTTGAAAACTGCAGTCAGGTTTTTCAGATTTGGAAGCTATTAACTCAATAATAAACTGTGAATCGTAATGGATTAGTAAAAATTTCTAGTCAAACGATTGGTTCTGGACGAAAATGGGTTTGCGTTTATGATTTTAAAACGGCCATAAATTTTGCGAAGTTAGTCGCTGTTGCCGTGCTGAAATACAACAGCTACCTATGATAATTAATATCACCCGAAAATTGTATACTCCGTGAGATTTTAATAATTGTTTATTAGATTATGCTTCTGTCTGTTTTGTGCGAGTCCCAAATAAACATTTTTCTTTCTTTCATTATTATTTCTCGATATTAAGAAAAAATCGTTTTGTACAAAATAAATCCCATTCAATTATTTCAAATAATTTTTTTATTCAAATATTTCAATTTTCATCAATAGTTTCCAATATGTCCGTGTCTTATAAGTAAAAATTGTTTACAATTTCACGCAAAATTTTACAATCTTACGGCGTTTGCAATTTTCTGGTGACATACATATTGGTGCTTGCCGAAATTGTCTCAAACATCCTCAAAAAGGGGCTTTTTTCTAATATAAAAGGAAATCCAATAGCAATACGTATTGTTTTCACTTTTACGTTATAAGGTGGTCACCCACTCCACTATAAGCCATGTTGATCTTGTGAAAGGCATAACCTTTGACCCTGTGACCCTCACGTTCACAAGAAAGATCACATAAACAAAATAACCCTTCCCTTTTACACTTCACACCACAAAAACGGCAACAAATAGTCACATCGCACGATAAACCCGACTTTTTACGCCAAACCTACACCAAAATTATGATAATTCCCGCTCATTTTTCATGTACGGTTCGCCAATAAAACCGGATAAAAAACGATCAATCGATGTTGAACCGTAATCGATTTGTACTAGAGCTAATATTTGTACAGTCAGGCACGGTTTAATCAACGCGTTGATCTACAAATCCGGTGCGTACTAGTTTAATCCGGTTTCGTGCTGGTCCGGCCACGAGAATTAGGTCGGCGACACATTATCAGATGCTTGTTGCTTTTGCATGGATCCGGTGAACTTTGACACAGTTCTGACTAGCATGATAATTCTCGGTAAACCGTCTTCCTAGAATCTCGAATTGGAAATGTGGAGATATAGCTCTCATATCCACATACTAGCTTCTGTGATCGGTTTTGCCCGTGAAAATTTCGGGAGTTATCCCAACTCTCTGGTTAAAAAGCCTGTCTACGTGGTATTATAGACTATAATCTATGTCGGTGACAAATTTCATCCTAATCTGTTGAGTTGTTTTGGTGTGATTGAGTAACAAACATCCATCTCAAGACTCAGACTTAAAGTTTCTTATTTTTTTTAGTTGTTAGATTACAGGTGTCGCGAACTGAATCTAGATTTCAGCGAGTGTCAGGTAGCTCCTATATTATAATTATTTACATTTCATCTATTTTCCACCGTCGCTACGATAAGATTGCTTTTTGAATTTTTACGTTTTTTTTTTTGCTACGAGAATTTGTCTTCAGATGTTCTTCCCCTTTGTAGAGATGCTATATTTAAATCTTCCTCGTGCCGCCAAGCTAAATGAGGTCAACTTCGTCAACTCTTCCTGTATAAATGGCAAGATTTATCAAAGGATTATAACTAGATAAGACAGTCAAGCGGGATATTGAATGTGATATTATGTTTGATCCTGTTGATTAATCTTTTGGAGCCACGTGTAACGACATTTTCTACCTAAATAACTATGTACAGTACAACTATTTATTATTTGTTTAAACTTTATGCACAATAATGGCACACGCGCGGACTTAATGCATCAAGGCATTCATACTCGTCAAATTTTGGGTGAAAAAGTGGTACACCTTGGTAGGTCAAATAAAAACATTTCAATTATTAACTATTGTTTCTCTTGGCAATCATCACATTTGGAATATAAACGAACTTTCCTCCCATTTTTTAAATAAATTCCATTGAGTTAAAAGAGTATTAACAAATCTATACACTTCCTGGTTGATTGAGAGCGTCCGTTTTGCACCAAGTACAAAGGGCAACTGATGGAAATCCGGCGACTGACCAATCACGAAGTTTGCCGAGAGGATTAAAAAAGTAGTTGTACTGTATGTGGGTGTATATCGGTTCCACAGCTCCGAACGTATTTTCTACTTCGTTTTCTGGCACGAAGGTAGGCCATAAACTGGTCAGCTTTTTTTTATGAATCGGAAATCATCAAAAATGTCTCCTCCCGCTCTGGGTGAAGCAGAAGGGAGTGTTAGACTTCCGTGTTCCTCCTAATGCCCGTTGCGTTCCAGGACCGCGGTGACTCTTTCGAACAAATTCCGCAACCCCGGCAGGCACTGGCCTTAGCGGGCCCCATCTGCTTAATAAACTGATCAGCTGGACTTTTAGTATTGCGGTAGCAATTACCGATTTTGTAGCTGGACACAGCTAGCCATCTCTAAATCTAATACCTATCTCTCTTCCCCAGGAGTCCACTACGTACGAGACTGTCCAGCGGAGACGCGGATCCCGGTGTACCTGATAGTGGGCGGAGCGGCGGGGGGTGCGGGACTCGCCTGGCTGCTCTTCAACCAGCTCGTGGGCAGGAACTCCAACTCCTCAGCCAGCGTGCCCGAGAGGATCCTCGCCTATCTGCTCACTATGTTTCTGATGGCTTGGTAAATATAAAATTGAAATACATACTGAAATTTATTTTATGGTTTCACTTCTTATTGGCTGTACGGATTTCAATGGAACCTGCACCAGGGTAGACTATTTCCTGGAATAGGATAGGAGACTCTTTGTTCCGGGAGTGTTTTCAGTTGGGATTTTTTTCAACTTTTTTACTATTGATAGGCACGCGTTTGATCGCTATCTCACCTGATGGTAAGCAATGATGCGGTCGAAGATTGAGCACGCTTGCCTAGAAGTAACATATTCACTCTTGACTTAAAGACTCCCAGGTTGTAGCTATCAGGAAACACAGACCCCGGAAGAGAATTACACTCGTTAGCTGTATGCACTATGAATGTGTTTCGAAACCATTGTTTTTACACGGGCCTGGAACCTGAAAAATGGGATCCTGTTCTAATCATTACAACTTTTAGTATGGAACAACATCGAAATCGCAAATCAAATCTGTTCATAAAATGTTGTCGATGTATGCAAACATAAATTATTTTGTCACGTAAGGTATGAAACTATTGACTTATTTTAATAAAAAAAAATACACGGACTGTTGAAAACGTTTCAATGGTATTGATGTAAAGTCAGTGGTAGATTCATAAACGCAATTCCACGCTCACACTAATTATGTCCAATGTCAAAATACTTCTGACAAAACAGCCGGCTTTTAACTAAAATAAAACTCTGATTCAGTAGTTGCTTTTTGAACCACAATCATTTAAATAATAGCTGTACTTTGACGGTAATAAATTACCCATTATAAATCGGAAACCAATGAAATAACTATAATATTAAAGTTATAAGGGAATGGCACGAAAATACGACTGAAAATTACAGTTGAATTTTCCGTTAGCGAAACATCAAAGTTGTGGTACTTTATTTAATGCTAAAGTAGTTTAATAGCGGTTGGAAAAGTTTGTTTTATATCGTACCGAACTACACTCGCGAGCAAAAACATTGGTTCAGCTAGGATATGACATCTAAATATTTTTTTAAACCTATTGGGACCAATAAACGTTAAATAAAAATGAAGTACCTATGGTATACAAGAATATATACTTAGTAGTACTTACATAATACTCGTACCTACTCGTATGGAGTTTTTAATTTAAGATGAAAAACTTTTCATAAAATTATCCTAAGGTTTAAAGAAAACATAACTTCATTGAATTCAGTCTACAAAGCCATACTTGAAGCCTATAACCAATAATTTATTATTTATCTGTAATGTTAAATGTGCCATAACATGAGACAACTGTTACAGCGTACTCGTTTCCACACAATACTCTACACTATTTCAACAATATCTACATACACTTAATATTGTTGAAAGGGTTCTACTGTTATACCACATAGTGAGCGTGCAGAGTTGATATTTTTTGCTCGCAAGTGTAGCGAACAATGTCGTTATTTGTTTCGAATAGTTTGTGGAGTTCATATTATGTTTTAATGCGAAAAATTTGCAAATGCAATTTATATAGTCAGATTGGTTTTGTTCGTTTTGTCCTGTTACCTATTTTGAATGAGAATTAAGTTGCCAAATAGTTTTATTGTTTTTGTCTTTAGTTCCCATTTATTTGGCAATATGGTTTGAAACTAGTTTAATGTAAGTTAAAGTGGATTAAATGGTTCATTTTGGTATTTTTATTTATAGTTAACTATGTTAGATAATTAAAAAAAAACACTGGTATTCAGCTGAATCCGGTTTGACTGGAAGCCGACCCCAATACAGTTGGGAAAAGGCTAGGCAGATGATGATTGTAAAATAATTCAAAGAATATTTATGAATCAGTACTACTAAACAAGGTAATGATTTACTTCAAACTTTGAGGCTACGGGCTTTGCTTGACTTTCGATATTTATTTACATTTAAATATTGTTAGATAATTCGAATAATGGATGAATCAGTATTACTACGCAAAACAACGTAATAATTTAATTTTAACTTTGAGGCTACGGGTTTTCATAATGAGATCATAACCCATCCTTTCCATAAAACATTTTACAGCTTGACGCTGAAATTAACAAAATGTGATACCACGGCCATAAAGTTGCGAAACAGCTTTTAATTAAATTCAAAATTAATAACAACGAACACATTTGAATCATCTGCGAAAATTTTATAATTTTTAACCTTTTTGGGTTCCGTACCTAAAAGGTAACCAAATTAACCCTATCACTAAGCCTCTGCTGTCCTTCCGGTCGTCCGTCCATCCGTCCATTTGTGCGTCCGTTTCGCAAAGCGTGTATTTTTGTTGCCACTATAACAACAAACAATAAAAATATTATAGTATGGAACCCTTCGTGCACGAGACCGACTCGCACTTGGCCGTTTTTTTAGAAAAAGGTCTTTATTTTTTAATAGCAGTTTTTAGGTAAAGATGTTTCAAAGATTGACATTTCTGAAAATCAATCAATCTTGCTAGAAAACATTTTAGATTAGAATCAGATCTAACGTCTGAAAAGATTTAATTCCAATCAATTTCACATAGATTTTCAATGCTGAAATCTTCTTTTTCTGTAACGACCTATTCATCTTAGCGTTGCTATCTTACGTTTGACAAATGAAATTGTTAACAGCGATTGAAGCTCACGTCATCGATAACTGGCACAGAAATAAGGAGTAAAGATTCCAAATCAAAATATTTCAGATAGGTACAACCTGGGAGTCTTTAAGTCAAGAGTGAATGAATAGGTTACTTCTAGGCAAGCGTGCTGCATCTTTGACCACATCATCGCTTGCTATCAGGTGAGATAGTGGTCAAACGCGTGTCTATCAATAGTTAAAAAAGACATCAAAATGAGCTGCCGTTTTTGAACCCAGTCCAGTATTTTACACAAAGACAGTTAAGAAATGACACGATATCATTCTTTGCTGTCTTTGCGAGTCTAATGCAGGTTTTTCTCGAAGGTTTTTTGTAAGTTACAAGTTTTTCGGTCCACGTCCAAAACACAGTCTACCTATACAGATGGGGGTCTACCCGGTAATCCGTATTTTGTTTGACCGCCATTTCTTTTGCCTTTTTGTGCTCCACCTTAGACCGCATCATCGCTTAACATCAGGTGAGATAGCGGTCAAACGTACGCCTATAAATATTAAAAAAAAAAAAAAAAAAAGATTGTTCAGATTTATTTCTACCTGTATAAGATCTTTTGAACTGTAAATAATCTGACTAAAAAGAAATAATACAAATTAGAATGCCACTATCACCAGTACGTTCAAACAAATTTCAATATCTTCTTCAACTTTACCTAAAAACAACGAAGCTTCAAGACTATCTGCTTCTTCAAGCCTATGTTCTCTTTCATCACTAAACCCACAACCCCCAACAGGTTCGCCGTCGGCAACTACTGGACCCTGGGCATCATGTGGCCGGACTATGCCCCCACCCTGTTCGAGCCCAACAAGTGGTGCCACAGAACATTGTATGTGTTCTCACTCACCCAGCTGGCGGTGGTGTGGGGGCTGTTGGCGCTGATCCTGTTGCTTCTGCTGGCTCTTGCCGTTTGTCAGGTAATGGCTCAGGTATACTATGAACGTTTATAACTTGCGCTATGGTAGATTTTATATTCTATGTATACTCGTGTTTTACTTCAACTAGTTACGACTGCCAGCCTAGTGGATAGAGAACGTAGTTTGTGCTAGGTTGATGCTGATGACTATCAAAGATTACAAATATTGTTCATGGTGAATCAATATGTAAGCAAATATAAGAATCTATGC
Source organism: Ceramica pisi (assembly GCA_963859965.1). NCBI lineage: Eukaryota > Metazoa > Arthropoda > Insecta > Lepidoptera > Noctuidae > Ceramica > Ceramica pisi. Next base: position 1,601,774 of record OY982542.1, read on the forward strand.
AGTTCTCGCGCAAGCATTTTGCATGGATATTAATTTTGTGTTGCTCATCTAAACAACAAATGTTCGTAATGTTGTTGTAGATAATAGTTCTAGAAACCGAACTGTGATTAATCGGACCAAAAGTTGTTAATTTTTTTTATATAATTAGACCTAAGAATTTTGAGATCAGAACTTACACTAAACTCATTATTATTGATAAACCGTATAAAAGCCTAAAGTAAGTTTTATGAATACTTTACATATTAAAATTCTGAAAGTTAGTACTGATAAAAGGGTTCGAGAAAATTGGGTACGAACATTGCCTATGCAAATAAGTAACATAAACTTTTTAGACTATGCTAAGTTAAGACCTATCGTAAACTACACAATTTGTGGTTTACGAGGAGCCTTTATTAACGTACTAAATACTTGATATCTTAAGGCTTCAAGGTTTTTATAGGAGACTTGCTTTGGTCCGCCACTTCATACGCTCATACTCCATTTCCGTTAGAATTTTGGGAAACCCGTAGTTTTTCCCTACCATTACAAAGAAACCTGCTTACCAAATTTTAGCTTTCTACAATGTAGTAGTTTCGGCTAAGCGTTGTTTGTCCGTCAATCAGTGAACGGAAGATTTTTTTTTTAGGATTGATTGGTGAAAGAGGGTTTTGCTGAATGTGAATTAATTACTGAAATGTTGTACAGGTGTTCGGCTGCGGCTGGTTGGGTCCGCCGAGATACAAGTAGCAACGGCGCAGCGTCGTGCTAGAGCTATGGCACAGGAACATCAACAACACCATGGACGTGGCCGGCGCCCTGCTGCCTTTCACCCAAGTTGTCCGCCCCGAGCTCACCATCCACGTACAAGAGGTGCTCACGCAGGCAGACAACCAGGCAGACGGCCCCAAACACAAAAACACAATCCCAGAGATAAACGAACCAAGTGACAGAGACGATGAAGTGAACCTTACCAATACAGATAATACTAAAAGTGTACATATAGACAAAAGTGCTAATGACAATGCTAGTAGAAAATACTATGAGAAAAGTGCTAATGGTCTGAGTGGTGAGGTAAGAAGCTGTGATGTGGTGACGATGAAGAATCCTCGGAAGGGCAGTCCTGCCTGATGGTTGTTCGTCGTGCTGCCCCCGCACGGTAAAAAGCATGTACACTTCGAAGCAACAGATAAGATATATTACTTCTGAATTGCTATGGACAATTTTATCGCTGCCGAGCTAAATGTCGAACAATTTTTGTCTAATAAAATGGCAGCAAATTTTGCAAAATTAATGAATCAGTGATTTTTTATCTATTGAAAAATATTATCAATATTTTATATAAGAGAAGACTTTGAAAAATTTAAATTTTATTTTATTCAGAAATATTATCATAAAAACTTGATAGTGTTATTGTTGGGACCACGAGTCGTCTTCAGATAAATACTTCAAAAAACTTACAAAAGATTATATTATTCTGATATGAAAGCCAAACTCTTAACCGTTTCTAAAGTGTTGGTACATTAGAGAACCTTTTAAAACTTCTCAAACTACAATCTAAATAAAAGCCAAAAAGAATCTCACTGTGACTGGCAGTTGAAATCCAGGTTTAGGTCAGACCATTGGAATAAATCTTTTAGATATACTTCGCTTCGTCTTCATGGATAAAGAGGGGATAGAACTTTTGTGGCATAGTCCCCGCCGCAATTTTGTTTCTTTTTTCAATGTGGTGGAGCACGATCTTACATGCATGATATGGGTAGATATTTCGATAAAAAGTCGCCATGTGACAATCATGATTAACTAAAATTAACTTAATTATGTGCTTGTACGCATTAGATTGAATTCGAATAATAGTTCCGAGCTTGATTTAACCAGGCTTATGCCACCTTTCCCTTTCGAATAAACTTCTAGCATTTAGACGTCGTTCGATATTTATGCTCGCCAGTGTACCGTTGCTTGACTGTCACTGCTTTTCTACTCCGTGCTCAAACCGATGTCTATAACTATATTTCTTACATAGAAATATAATATCTAAAATTTTTCTAATACATAAAATTTACTAACATAGTATATGTATGTGATAGTAGCTATAATTTCATATCATTCTGTTGTCTTTAAAGAGGTATATGTGCTGTTTATTTATCGTTAAGATACAACGAATATTTATTAGATATTAGTGCTTTTTATATTGTATTGTAAATATTGGGATTGTAATCAGTAATGTAGGTATTTCATATCAGCTGACATATTGTAGAATACATATCCTATTTAGTGTTGTTATTAAGTGTAATCCGGGAACGAATTGAGTGGGATAAAGTGGATTGCTTTTGGCGGCTGTCACGACGAAAATATCTAGGATTTCTCACATAAAATTTCGGATATTCAGCCTTATTTATATCTATATAGCGTATATGAAACATACCATGTCCTAGTTTACGCTAGATTACACAATTTCATCATATTTGTTAACATAAGACTTGTTGATCCTTATTGCCCTAAGCACCATAGAATCCACAATGTTGACGATGGGAATCAACATCTGCTATGACGTCACAAGTATTGCTGTCTCATATTTATGTAATGCTGTCCCATTCTAACGTTCCTCGGGTGATATGAACGTATACCACCTATAACGTAGATGTATGATAAATAATATTTTGTGTGCACCTAATATCGGTAATTTTAAATTGTACTAAATGTCTGATTATCGTATGTGATACCCATGTGAAGAAACTTGAGACATTATGAAGTATCTGCGTGGCAATTCTACTGATGTTCACATCGCATTCGCATCTTTATCGCAAACTGTCAAAAATGTATGAAAATGAAGGCTTTTTTGACAGTTTGAGATTGACATGTAATGCGAAAGTTGTTTAATTTCATCATCATTAAATTAGTAGAATTGGCCCTCTGTTTAAAAAATTACTCTCCTATTATGCCAGTCGTAACAATATACACTTGAGGACAAAATAAAATACCACCAAGCTATATATTTTTTTGTAGAAAAGTGAAACGTCATTTACAGTTTGTTAAAAAAGAAAAACAATGACACAAAAGAATGGAAAATTCCGAATTTCATCAAGTCTCGAGTTTCGATACAAAGTGATCGCGGAAACTGCATGGAACAGGCTTTAATAGAGATTTTATGTGAAATCATATTTTTATAGAAGAGAAAAATATAAAAGATGTGTTAAATAATAATCGTATCAATGTGCTTTTAGGTAAAATTGGGAATCAGTCTGGTAATGTGAAAAATATTGTGTAAACAATTGCGTATTTTGTCTTTCCTTCCTAAGAGGTCTTCTAGCCTCAGCAAAAAAATATTTTATTTTAAAAGAACTAAACTTTTTACGTCTGATTTTGTATCAGTTTTAGTAGACGTTTTTAACCTGCTTTTACTAATTCAAGTTTATTTTTGTGACCTTTCATAAAGTTAATTCACTTATTTTTGGCACGTGAATGCGTGCAGAAAATAGAAAAAATAGAATACTTTTTATTAAGTACCAAACAAGTTCCAGAAAAGACAAATGAAGAAAACAGCAACATAACATAAGTTATCGGTTCTATAAATAAATAGTAGTTTATATTATATCGTCTTGAAATAAACAATTTCTCAGAAAATCTGAAAGCTACGAGAACTTATGAAACTAATAAACATTTATTTTGTCTCGTCAACAAATTACGTACTAATTCTATATTGAAACAGATAGTTCACGTATTATAGCTATTTCATAACTTTTAGATTACATATACTGCTATTAAAATAGTAAGTGAATCAATGAAAGCACTTACATAGTAAATATTTGAAAATGAAAAAAAAAAAACTTGCTGCATTAGAAAAAAAAAATCAAAGTGTAAAATTTAAGAATTTAGCTTAAGGTACGCTGTTCACTAAAGTGTAACGACTAAATCTAATGTTTATGGTTTAATCATTCATACAAATTCAGATTAAAAAAAATAAAATAAAAATAAAATTCATTTATTTCAGGCAATATACCCATAAATTTAACATTAAAAGATTATAAATTAAATGTCACAAATCGAAATTGTTAGCAGGAATACTGACAGCCATATACAAAGAAATAATTAGCTTCATATATGGCTCTCAATATTCCATTGTCAGAATCATGTACACGGCTCATAAAGGAGGCCCTCGCTTTGCGTAATACAGCATAGAAATCATCTACTCTGCTCTCCGCAAACATGCCGGACGCACTACACCGCCATGGTAACCCAAATATGCACCTAAATGCGTTACTATATTGCACACGTAAGGTGTTATATGCGCGTTGTGTGTGCTTGTACCATAGGTGGCTAGTGTACAGCGACCGACAGTAGGCATTGAACAGAGTGACTTTCACTTGTTTAGTACATTTAGCGAAACGCCGAGCAAGCATGTTACTTTTCGCGGCCAACATTCTCCTCTGTCTCTCCAAGTCCTCATCATCGCGCAGTTTATCCGTTACGATATGCCCAAGATATTTAAAACTTTTAACAACTTTTAGTTTGGTGTTACATAATGATATATCGGGTGCAGGTAATGGACTGTTGTCGTATTTAAATACCATTAACTCCGTTTTCTTAACATTATATTTAAGACCATGCTTACTAGCGTACACTTCACATATGTTCAGTAGCTTTTGCAACGCCTTGACAGAGGGGCTCAGCAGCACCATATCGTCGGCGTAACTGAGGTTGTTTACAGAAACATTATCAATAGAACAGCCGACATTGGCGCTGCTCAGCTCCCCTATCAAATCGTTAACATATAAATTAAATAATGCAGGGGATGTCAGTCCACCCTGTCTTACACCGGAATTGAGAGTATATTCACCAGATAAACTTTCTCCCCACTTTACAACATTTGTTTGACCTTCATACCAATACTTCATGACATTAATCAATTCAGGGGGTATACCTGCATTATTCATTTTTTCCCACAGGACATTGTAATTTACAGAGTCAAAAGCACGACTTAAATCAAGAAAACAGGCATAAATATTTGTTTTTCTATCCAAATAGTACTGAACAGTTTTCTTTAATGAGAATATGGCGGTATCAGTAGAAAGATTTGGACGAAAACCAAATTGTGCGCTATGTAACTTTATGTTTTTCGAAAGATGTGGCTGTAGTATCCTTTCAAATATTTTAGATAACACAGTTGCCAGTGAAATGGGTCTATAATTATTAATATCCGATATGTCACCTTTTTTATCTTTGACGAGTGGCACTACAATTGTTTTCATAAAACTTTTCGGCAAGTAACAGTGCCTCAGAAATAGGTCATACAGTATAGACAACTTTTCAGCCAACTGAGTACCTCCCAAAATAATGTGATCCAGCGTCAGACCATCATGCCCCGGCGACTTACCGCGTTTCATTTCGCGCACACATTCCCACACCATATCAGGTGTTACAGCGACACTCAGCTGATTCATCGCCGGCGCACGCCAGCCGACACCTGGGTCACACGATTCGCTAGCAAAACCGGTTTTAAATTTATCAGCAAACGCCTCCGCGATCTGTTTTGGCTCCTCAATTTCATTGATACTTAACGCCCGACTAGGTTTGTGCGATAACTTGTTTGTTGATTTCCAAAACTGTTTAAAATCGCGTGAGGCTCTTTGCTGCGCAATAACGTCCATTTTTAATTGATCTTGGTGTTGTTGACACCATCGTAATTTATTTTTAAACGTTTTCCTGCTATTATACATGTTATCGAATGCAAGCCCGTGCGTTGGCCTACCGTGCAGTGACCAAGTATGAAAAGCATCCCGAGCAATTGAATAAAGTGATTTAACATGGTTATTCCAACCTACAATCGTTTTACATTTTTTTTTGTGAGAACTTTGCATGCGAATTGCTAGCTGCATTTGTAATGGCATGTATTAAACCATCATAGTATTTATCAATTAAATCATAGCATTCATGATCACTACACGACGACCCCTTACAATCTTTAGGATAAAATGCGTCGATGCCAACATGATACACATATTCGTCACATAAACGGCTGTACTCAGAAAGTTGTGCCCCATTTCTATTATTAAGTGATATTTTATCATTAATAAGCGGTTGATTGACAATTTTACGTCTTATAACATTAAAATTACATTCAATTACGAGTGGAAAATGATCCGACCAATTCACTTCATTAAGCACATAAACATTAGAAATAGTGTCCCAACCAGCAGACGTAACTACACAGTGGTCGAGCCAACTGGTTGTACCATGGGATTCACTTAGAAATGTATAAGTGTCTGAGGACTCACCCAAATACAGAATGTCAGCACAAGTCCAGTTCTGGTCTTTACAGTACCTAAACAAGTCCCTACCAAACACGCTACCAATATTTGCATTGTAATCACCCAACATAAACACGCACTCATCATCACAGTCTTGAATTATCGAATTCATTGCGCCTAAACACTCTGTGAACAACGGTAAATTATCTATGCAGTCAGTAGGCATATACACTGACATAACCACAGCGCTCCGGTCCGGTAGTTGCAGACGTACAGCGACTACCCGCTTTGATTTACAGGGTATTGGTACCACCTTCGAGAATAAACTCCTCCGCCATAAGATGGCTACACCTCCATAAGGCCTTCCTCGTATAGGCCCCGCTGTAGTATCCATCGCAGAAACGCCATAGTACAGGAAGTCAGTGTGTACTTGACTGAGATAGTCTATGTCGTCCGGCAGCAGCCATGTTTCTTGAAGCGATACAATGTCATACTTATGACATAGCTCCTTTACATAAGCCATACTTCTTTTTATACTTTTGCAATTAAAAGTCGTCATTTTTATAGTTGTCTTGCTTTGGGCCATTATGTTTTGGATTTAAACGTTCTGAATACTATCCCGGATGGCCAGAAATCCTCTTTTAGGATAACTTCTAAACTTTTCTTCTCAACAGCAATCTTAAACGATGTAAAATTAGTCGGATTCTTTGGTTTTAACTTTTCCACAGTAGACACTGATTGCCCATTTTCACACATGTACGTTTCAATGTCCGTTTCAGTGCAGTCATTCTGAAACCTTGATGCATAGATCCACACTAAATGGTCAGCTGCCTTTAACTTCTCACTTATCTTAGTTCCTCTTCTATTCCTCACAACATTCTTTTTTTGTGTACTTATTTGGTCATTATCAGTCTTCTGCTGTTCCGCGATCCGAGGCCTCTTTCGTTTGTAGCTGACCGTTTGGAATCCCTCGTCATTGTCATCATGTACATCACGATCTTCACGTGTACGTTTTTGCGCTCCTCTAGTGACTTTAGCGAAACTTGGTCCCCCTAGTGTCAGATGTGTAGTTGCGGTATTCGGACTATCGTATCGTGCAGCCTGACGTTCCAACTCATTTCTTGGTTCAGGTGATTTTACGGGCAGTGGGGCCCACGTCATTGTGTTGTTTGCTTGTACTTGACTTGTGGGTATGCTTGAAAATGTATGCGATCGATCTTGTGTAACGGATAATAGTCCATCACTGTAGTCATGCTTGCTGGTATTTTTCAGTAAATTTACTTCGTCATTTAATCTTGAAACATCCTCATGTAATGTGTGCTTCAACGTCAATATTTCAGTCTTCATAACGGCCATTGTTTTCAAAATACTGGAAACATCCAAATGATCGAAAGTCACGGGAGGTACTCTGTTTAAATCTTTGGCGACAAAGATCGGTAATTTTTCAGCTTTGGTTTCACTCAGTATCTTTAGTATATCGGAAATATTATTTACATGTTTCTTCTCGCCTTTACGCACGATCTTTTTAGTGTTTGTTGCCTCACAGATAAGCACCTTTGCAACTTCAATCTCTTCTTCCGAGAACCATGAGCTGCATATTTTTATGACACTCAACTCGTCCATGACATCACATTTCGTAGCTATGAAGGCCAAAACTTCGTTAACAACTAAGTTGCACTCGCACGGCATTTTTAGTCGGTTACATTATACGCGTCAACAATAATTAGTTACTGTCCGTGGCCAGCTAGACGTAAGCGTAAACTGTTATTTCTAAACCACATGTTATTATTAAACCACAACCATTAGACCCATTGAAAGTGCTGATTTCAAAAAAGTATTTTTTTACGTTCAAAATTATATCAGTATAACGAACAAGACGATGCTTTATGTTAAAAGTAATTCATGAGTCTTTTTAATTATTTAACTAGAAAAACTTTTGCTATATCATGTTGACTCCCTAGTAAAGTCTTCAGTGTGTACAGATTTCTACATTTATACCCTAAATGGATATTATATATATATATATAATAGCCAGCCAAGATTATTTAAATTAACACGTCCACAAAGAAAAATAGACGTAATATCTTGCTAATTTACAGTTCAAATTCTTTCAGCCGCAATCTCATCCCCTTACTTATGCAGCAAATGTTCGCTGTAAAAAATAAAGACACGTAAAAGCGCTCTAAGCGTTGTGCATTTAATATTTCCTTTTAAAAAAAGTTACACACATTTAAGCTGGGCCTTACAAAAAAAGTTACAACCATAATTACGTCCATCTTGTGGTGTTAGGAAAAAAGAAATTCTGTAGCTTTTGACACTACAAAAGTCAACGTAAGTCCCGATTTTTTGTGGGTGCCGACCTTTCTCCCTGTATAAAAATATCTGTCGCTGGTAATTCCCGAAGGCTGAAACAAAAAGGGTAGAAAAAGATATAATGTCCTTCCCTCATCGTTTGTCGATGGCTGTGGGAATTACTTCGAAATTCGATTGTGAGATCGTGAAATTTTCGATTTTCGCAATGGCTTACAATCCTTATCTCTTCAAAGATAGAGTGAACAGGCTCCTTCTGGGTAAGCTCGCTCCATCGTAGACTTTGTCTCTGTCATCTCTTATTTAGACTAGAATCAAGGCAAACCCATCACAAATAAAAAAAAATGGCTACCTTTAGTCGGCCTTGTGTCTACTATCGAACGGTTTGGTTCTGAAAATAAAACTACTAGGCAGTTTTATCACTGGCCGGCTCAATCTAGTTTTAGGAGAATGCTTTAGTGGACAGCTGGCCTAATTAAAAAAACCCTCTCTTGCATGATTCGTCCTAAACTGTAAAGACGTCCCTCTTAAAGACCAATTTTTAATCAAAACAATGCTTTTTACAGTATTTTTGAAATTTACTTTTTTTTTACAAAAATTTTGCTGAACAAAATTTATTCGGGAACTTCATTTTACTGACGGTGCTTTGGATAAATTTGGATAATGGATATTAAATAAAAGAGCTAAAAAATAATTGTAAAAATAGGCAATGCGTAATAGAATTGAATTCTTTTAGAGGATAAGGTAGAGTAGACCACTAAATTCTGTAAATGGTCATATTTAGACTTAATACATAATATTCATTAAAACCTTATTCATAGCTTAACTGCTAACCCATATATTATGAAACAGAAAACGATTACAGGTTTGCAGACGTCGCAGTTAAACTGTGAAATAAGACTATCCCTAGTATTAAAACTATTAGGAATTTATAGTACTTACTGGATTTGGGAACATAGATGAATTTGTAGTTATTTTTGTATAGAAAAAAAAAACTTAAATCACATCACTATAATCTTGGATGTATTATCTTATATCTATGTAATGGATAGATCCTTTATTAATAATACCTATTTAGTCTTAAAAATATCTTATTGTGTGGTATGCAAACGAGTTTTCTATATCTATAAAATGTATGCTGATCAGGAATTGAATCAAAACATATAACATAGTTGACTATATCCCATGTTTTATGCTTAATAAATCAGAGGAGCTATCATGAGTACTTTGACGTATAGTAATATTAACGTTGGTGAATTTTGAATGTAAAAAACTACAACCCCATATTATTCTGGTTAAATTTTATAACCCATGCACAATTTAAATCATTTAAAAATGAAGATAATATCTAATTCAAATAAATATTATGTGTGAAACGAGTTTTGTAGCTACATGGTAAAAGTTTACGTTACGTTACTATACATGTCAAAAATATTCGTGATAGGCCCTCAGTCCTAGTTTAGTAAAAAACTGTACCAAAATATAAAAGCTTTACAACAGGGAAGACGACTAAAAAAAAAAGTAATTAGTCCGTCAAATTCCAAAAAGTATTGGACACGTATTTATTCTGTTTTCACGTAAACACTAAATTAATACTATACAGTGCATTGAGCTCGTGGCTAAATATTAACAGCTGCAAGGGGTCGATCTTTAAGGTTAAGCAACGCTTGCCAAGGTTGATCTGTGGATGGGTGACCATCTTAACATGCCGAGTTTTCTCCGTGCCTCGGAAAGCACGCTAAGCCGTTGGTCCCGGCTGTCATTTGTAAATCTTTGGCAGTCGTTACGGATTGTCAGAAGCCAGTAAATCTGACTCCAGTCTTACCAAGACATACCGTGTTACCCAGGTAATGGGTTGTGGAGGTCTGGTAGGCAGCCGCTCCACGTAAAACACTGGTATTCAGCTGAATCCGGTTTGACTGGAAACCAACCCCAATATACTTGGGAAAAGTCTAGGCAGATGAGTGCGTGGAAAACTCGCGTGACGTCACATTTTGGTATACTATTACTTAGTAGTGACGTCACCAGCCCCACTCTTGATCTTTGATGCGTTTTATCTTCGTCAAATTTTATTGATTTGATTAAACGTAAAATATGTGTCCAATATTTTTTGGAAATCTGTGTAACGGACTAATTAGTTTTTTTAAGTCGTCTTTACAATTATTTAATTCTAAACGAAATGGATATTTTATTGCGCAATTTATTTATTATAATCTTTCAATTTTTTTTTTTCCCGTATGAAATAATAAAAAATCCAAAACATACATACATATTTATTCAAGTACTCTCAAAACTGACCTTTTAAGTTATGTAACACGATTGTCTGTTAAATACTAAATTTTAAATCAACACTTTCATAAATATAAGTATTTATGAAAGTGATATTGCTCCAGAATGTCTCAATAAATTCTCTGGACTTTGACCTTTGGTTTGGACCTTCCTTTCCTTAGATCTTGACTATATTTCAATTCATTATTTCATCCCTTGGAATATCCTAACAACATTGGGTTTTGGGAACATTAATATTAAAATCAAAGTATAGATTTCCTGTGTCGCTTTCTTCTGTGTATTTTTGTAATATACTATGAATTTTGAGAAAATTTCTAGCATTAGTGACCTTAGATATTGTATTATAATTAGTGCCTAAAAGTAAGCTTTTGAATTCGCGTTTTCACTGTCTAAAATTATGTTTTTCTTTATGTAATAATAATAATTTATGTAATAATGTCTTATGACGTCACAAAAGTGTTTGTCAACGGTTTTTTCTACGTCTATTTTAATATTATTTAATTTTCTGTCTTCACGAAAATTATTTTATTTTTTATGGACGTGAAAACGCGATATATTACGACCACAAATTATATCCTAGAAATTAGATCCCCATATCAATGTCCACTTAATATCCTACACTATAGGTTACATATTATATAAGTAGCCATATTTACATTAGCGTATGAAGTGGAATACAATTAATTAAAGACTATTTGTAGATGTCTCCTAATTAAATGAGTATTAAATATTATATTATTTCGCTGGAAGCATGACCTATAGGTATTACTAAAATATATGATTATTTCAACAACTGTAAAGATTGTATTGCGTGTATTTATTGTGATGACATGAGTAAATAAATGTGTTTTTTAAAACTACTGTTTTTTAAAAGGTACACAAACAAACGCCCAAAACCACAATTAAAGATACCGAGGATGCGTGAGAATGATGAATGATATAGCAAAAACCCTTTTTATAGATTGTTCGTACAGCTATGGCGAGTTATGACAGAGTTTTGGGGGCCGAGTCACCCACGTCCGTAGGAGAATACCCTTCAGCGAATCCCTACACGTGGTCCCCGGGTGGTGCTAAACAGGTGACACTAACCGCCTCCGTGGTCCAGTGGTTATTACACCACCTACTTCAGACCCAGAGGTCCCGGGTTCGATTCCCAGCGGGGGCAAATCTTTTGCTCGGTTTGGTTGGTGGTAGGACTTGTTCTAAGTTCGCCTGGCAAGCTACCACCATCATGTCTGAGTCTGTCGCCATAACAACAATGTTAACAGCATTGTTGTGTTCCGGCAGTTAGAGGTATGATAGCCAGTTCCTCTGTGTAAGAGGATTCCGGGTGAAACTCGCTTCTATATTCGGCCTAATCATCACTTTCCATCAGGTGAGATTTGGGCCAAGAGTTTCCCCGTTTTGAATAAAAAAAATAAAAAAAAAGTTTGTGTTTCCTGATAGCTGCAATCCGAGTGCCTTTAAGTCAAAAGTGAATAAGTTAATTCTAGGCAAACGTGCTCCATCTTTGACCTTACTATCAAGTGCGATAGTGGTCAAACGTGTGCCTTCTAATAGTGTGCCTTCTAATAGTACAAAAAAAAGACTGTCAAAAAATTGTAGTATAATTTTTAATAAATAAAGGAAGGAAGGAGCATTTCGATGTGGCGTTGTCACTTCACCCCTCTCTGCAGGAACTTTTTACTCTTAATAAACAAAAGAAACTCCCAATATTTTGCTCTAACCATACCAACGCAACGACGGAGGCCACTTTAGCAGAATCAGAAAGAAACTCCCAATGTTTTGCTCTAACCATAGCAACGCAACGACGGAGGCCACTTTAGCAGAATCAGAAAGAAACTCCCAATGTTTTGCTCTAACCAAAGACTATTAAACCACGCTCTAACCATACCAACGCAACGACGGAGGCCACTTTAGCAGAATCAGAAAGAAACTCCCAATGTTTTGCTCTAACCATAGCAACGCAACGACGGAGGCCACTTTAGCAGAATCAGAAAGAAACTCCCAATGTTTTGCTCTAACCAAAGACTATTAAACCACGCTCTAACCATACCAACGCAACGACGGAGGCCACTTTAGCAGAATCAGAAAGAAACTCCCAATGTTTTGCTCTAACCATAGCAACGCAACGACGGAGGCCACTTTAGCAGAATCAGAAAGAAACTCCCAATGTTTTGCTCTAACCAAAGACTATTAAACCACGCTCTAACCATACCAACGCAACGACGGAGGCCACTTTAGCAGAATCAGAAAGAAACTCCCAATGTTTTGCTCTAACCATACCAACGCAACGACGGAGGACACTTTAGCAGAATCAGAAAGCAAATCACACTACCCGTCACTTTCGAATTTCCCCAAACAACCATGAACCTAATGCGTTAGCGATATCTAAAGATGAAAATGAAATTTGACGGATTGTTGTGATTAATATTATGATTCTCCTAAAGTAGCTTTTGCAGCCCCTCTTGTTCCAGCGACAGGACAGCTACTGGTTTATTTCCACTGTTTTAACAAGCACATTGATAAAAATTATAAAGTACCTGGAAAATCTTGCTACGGAAAAATTAAAAGCTAATTGGATTATGGAGATACCAAGGAGTTTCCAGAAATAATGGAATGGATCTAGATAGGATAGTTATCAGATATTTCCTTGAACATTGATGTAACGGGAATAATTAAAATAGTTTGAACGGACTAGCTTTACATTTAATATTTTTACCAAAAATAAGATCGACTTCGGCGGCGGCGGTCGTCGCTGAAAACCAGCGCTGGGGCTCTGTTTCGCACACGAGTCCCAGCATAATGCTGAGCGATTACCGTTTTACGTTAAGGTGACGCATATTGTTCCAGTTTTTTTTTTTGTAATTTTTAATTTAGTAATTGTTTGATTCCTATGCGTCATGCTTGGCGTAAATAAACTATTTTTCTTTCTTTCTTTTCTTACTTCCCAACTAAACACTACAAAGTATAAAATAACTTCAATTTCGGAAGACGGACTTTTTGATTTTTTATCTTTGCTTTTAACACAGACTGCCGAAATTAAGGAAAAGGTACTTAGGGCTGATTTTTCCAACGCCAGATAACTTTTATTCGTGGAATAAATTTAACGTTTGACAGTTTTTGTATGGAAGAACTGTCAAATATTCAAAATTATTCCTTCGATAAAGTTATCTGGCGTCGGAAAAATCAGTCCTTGGATGTCTTTGTATACGCAGAAATTGAAATAAACGAAAATGCTCATAAAATAAAACTATTGAGCCAAACACAACTAAATTTTTACGGGGCCAAATGACAAGTATGCTGCATCAAACCAAAAATAGAAACAGAAACCTCGGAGTGATCGGTGTACATACATAAAAAATACCCTCTAAAGTGAGAACAAAAAATCTCCTTTTTTGGAAGTCGGTTAACAAAGGTATTTAGATAATACTTATATTACAAAAAAAAAAATGCACTTTTGGTGCATGTTGACAAACATTGTCATTGCTGCCGAGGCGGAAAAGACGCACCAGCCGACAGTGAGTCTGTTAAGAGTGTGTATTCCGTCCACTAGCGCCGCCAATCGTTTTTAATTAATTGTGGTAAATTTAAGACACGTAGATAAAAAACCGCTCTGTAGTACACTAAAGAAATGTATCTATTATTTTTGACAGCTATTTTTAATACATATCTCATGGCTAAATAGCCAAAACGGCAATTATTGCTAAAACTGGCCACTTTTAGCAAAAATATCGACTTTGGCAACTATTTATGTTCTAAAGTACAAAACATAACTCTCAAAACATAATAAATACATTTCTTCAGTGCACTACAGAGCGGTTTTTTATCTACGTGTCTTAAATTTACCACAAATAATAAAAAACGATTGGCTGCGCTAGAAGACGGAATACACGCTCTTAGCCGTAAATGAACCCTCCCAGACTGCAATGACAATTATGTAAGTATCAAAATGTGTGAAAAAAACCTTCATTGCTCACAGGTATTTTTTTACCTCAAACAAAAAAGGATGTGGTAAGAACCACATTCTTTGTAGAGAATCATCGTTTATGATATTCGCTGATACTCTGCACGTAAGAGATATCGCTTTCGTTTAACTGTTTCTGTATAAGTTTTATTCATAGCCTCTCCTACACAATACCTAGTAAATGAATATACTAGGTTTACCTAGAACCGTTCTAGACAAGGGAAAGCGATAAATTGTAGGAGTTTTATTGCGTGGGTGCGGTGAGCGGCAATGTTTTATTAAAACGGTTCCAGCAATTATCGGGTTCAACGGAGGTGGTATAAGGCACTCGTCTCACCGAGGAAGCGAGTAGTGAGAGAGAGAGAGACTATTAAATTTGTTCGATGTGTAAAGGGAAAAAAGATATAGATTGCGTGTGAGTAAAAGAGACACATACATTCATAGACGATAGCTGGCTGTTCACACAGCCGGCGAGTGGCTCTTATCTCTAGTTGATCACAGCGACAAGAGCTATCAAAGATTGTACTCGCTCAGCGACACTCGCTCGGCTCGCTTGGCGGAACTGAAAACTCAAAATTTTACCGTATTACAATAAACTCAATTCAATTTTATTAATTTCAATCAATGGACATTTTATAATATACTAGCTGACCCGTGCAACGTCGTCTGCGTAACATTTTTCATTACTGCTCCGCTCCTATTGAACTTAGCGTGATGATATATAGCCTATAGCCTTCCTCGATAAATGGGCTATCTAACACTGAAAGAATTTTTCAAATCGGACCAGTACCTACTTCCTGAGACAAACAAACAAACAAACTCTTCTGCTTTACAATATTAGTATAGATTTTAATTTTGTTTATTTATAATAATAATTCATATTTTTCTGGACCAACTGTATTGCTACTAACTTAGTCTTAAGATTATTATTTTTACTAACAAAATATGGACTAACGTGGCCTAAAAAAAAAACATTTTTTTTTAATTTAAAACTCACCAACCAGCGGTAATTTCTACCTATAGTGCAGGCCGGAGCGAGTAAAAGCCCGTCGCACAAAAGCACTAGCTGAAAGCCGAGCGTCAAAACTATCTAAACTTTTCACTCGTAACTCGCTGCCCGCCAACTCGTTTCGAGTTTCAAGCTTTATGGATACTGTTGGGGCTGTCGTGGCGTTGTAGTGCACTACACATCCACTATGTTTGAGGAGGCGCGCACAGATGATTTTTATGCGATCATTATAAAAAGGGCCACCTCCATGTTAGGTCGGCTACGCACCACCACCAAAGGTCTTCTGAGCGTGTTCTCAGATCAGTGGGACTCCCCTCTGCTGCTTCATTGGGTAACATTCCATCTGATTTTTATATGTTTTCCTTTTGCCTTATTACTAACCCTAGTCATTAAGTTATTTTGTTGTTACTAACACTATGGACAATTGTCTGAAATAAAGAATTTGAATTTGAATTTACTCGCTACTCGCTGATCGCCAGCGGTGAGAGAAGAGCCTAAATGTGTAGATATAAACTAGATACCTATTCATTTGTTTAAAGAAAGTACTTGTTGTACAAACAGTTTGTTCCCTGCTGTTTTACCTTTGAAGAAAATAAATAGTAAATAACGATTATAATTAGACAAGGCTATAATACTAAATTCGAATCATGAAACTTGTTGTTCAAGGTGTTAAAACTTGTGTTCATTCTTAAGGTATAAACAATTAACCATGCCAAGTTACAGAAAAGCAGCGTTAGTAGCATCAGGATTTAAAAAAAAAATAGTATCTGAATAATACCGTTGGGCGGTAGGATTGACGTTTTTCGACAAAAAAAAATAACTACAAACAACAACTACTATTCTAATAAAAATGTAGAATGCCTTGTTTTACTACAGGATTCCAAAATTCGCTTTTTTTTTTTTTGTTCATTTTTAACCGACTTCCCAAAAAGGTGGAGGTTCTCAATTCGGTTGTATTTTTTATCTCGAATCTCACCATAACGACGATGGAGCAGGCTTGCCTAGAAGTAACCTGTTCACTGTTGACTACAGAAAAGTCATTTAGTCAGGTCATTGCCAAAAATCCTTATTTAATAGAGAAAAATTATTCACTTCATGTCTACAGTAGCCTTACAGTAGCATAAGAAACCGGTAGAAGTTCTTTACAGTTTTGTGCACTAGTACGGAAATAGCTCTCCCAAGTATTGGCGCGGTAAGGTATCCGCGAAACCTTTAATATAGCCCGGGCTGATTGCTCGACGATCTCCAAGGAGGCAATAACGCGAGATGGAGAAATTCTCAGAATTAGATAGTTGCATTCTATTTAAAAATGGAATTGGTTCTCACGTTTTATTGCAGTATTATGTAAATTATTGAGATACCTGAGAGATATGGGCAAAGTGGATCTTGGTAGAGAATTTATAGCATTTTAAGCGATATAAGTGGGAAAAATGCATAGTTTAAGGCCTTACATGCTTATGAAATCTTCGAATGCACCTTAGTATATTAACTTAACGCACTTAGGTTTTTATTTTGGTTGCTGTATTCGGGGAACCAGTGGTTCCGCTACACCCAAAAGGCCTACAATACTTTGCGGATCCAATATAACAACGCATTTAGCCTACGTGCGCACTAGCAGCCAGCCGCGGGGAAGGTCAACCGCGCGTTTCAAATTTAATATGCAACCGCTTGTCATTTTTGAAGACTACGAAAGAGGGTAGACCGATATGTCTGCCAATAACATCCCATCTGCAGGATCTTCAGTTACTCCGTGATCATGGCGCTTGCAACAGTGCCGAAATATCGGAAACTTGCAATTAAAAAGGTACATGGTAGCAATCCCAATATGAACTATTCATTTTATTTCACATGGAATAACTTCAGATTTTTCTGTATGCAAACATCGGAGATAAGGGCGAACAGCGCTCTTATATATCTACATAGAACCTATTTATGTTGCTGTTACAAAAAAAAATGTTTATTTGTTTATGTTTCTTATTTGCAAATAGTTGAGCACGCGTCACTTAAAACTATTCCAAATAGTTGATATCATCAGTTGTATCATTCACTGTCATTGTGGATGTGGCATATACTGACATTTTAATGTTAAATAATCGGAGCATTTTGGGGACCGAGTCACCCGCGTCCGTAGGAGAATACCCTTCAGCGAATCCCTACACGTGATCCCCGGGTGGTGCTAAACAGGTAACACTAAGCATCTGATTCAGACCCAGAGGTCCCGGGTTCGATTCCCAGCGGGTGCAAAGTTTTTGCACGGTTTGGTTGGTGGTAGGACTTCGAAGTCCGCCTGGCAAGCTACCACCATCAAGTCTGTCGCCATAACAACAATGTCAACAACATTGCTGTGTTCCGGCAATTAGAGGTATGATGATTAAGTTCGCTCTATGTAAGAGGATTCCGGGTAAAGCTCGCTTCCATCTTCGGTCTAATCATCACTTTCCATCAGGTGAGATTTGGGCAAAGAGTTTCCCGGTTTTTAATGAAAAAAAAAAAAAAACAACAACACTAACATTATAAAGAGTAAACATTTGGACCAATTTGAAAAATTCTTTCAGTGTCAGATAGTCCATTTGTCGAGGAAGGCTACAGGCTATATATCATCACGCTACGAATAAAAGGAGCGGAGCATTCATGGAAAATGTGGCGCAGACGAATTTGCGCGGGTCAGCTAGTGTTCTTATATTAGGTATTTATTTATATCTATTTTTGTTTGTTTCAGTCTCATACTAACCCAACAATTATTCAACTGTACCGATCAATAGAAGAATTTGGTTTATGCCTTCAGTTTATTGTTATTTATTTACTAATAATTATAATGCACATAATATGCTTATCCAATCCACTTTTGACATTGGCAGAGTAGTCGAAATCGGCTTTGTTTGCCATATAAAACATAGAATACAATAGTTCTTGAGATATCCAGCTGTAACAGACAGACAGATTTAGTCACATCATAAGGGTTGCTTTTTACCATTTTGGTACGGGACAAGTGCGAGTCGTACTTGCACACGAAGGGTTTCATACAATATACCAAAAAAAATACACGTTTCTTATTTGGCAGCCCCCTTTAGTTTTGTACTTAATTTTTATATGTTTTTGTTATTGCGGCTATAGAAATATTTTTTTTGTAAAATATCCGTAAAAATAAAACTATCTGCATACTACGATTCTTGAGATGCAGCTTGCTGACAGACAGACGGACGTAAGGATGGATAGCGAAGGTTTATTATAAGGATACGGGATTCGGGTACGGAACCCTAAAAAAGTACTTAAACTAAGTCCCGGTGTTCAAATGTTTTCACAAATTAAAACTAAGACTACAATTCAAATTCAAATTCAAATTCAAATTCAAATTCAAAAGTCATTTATTCAAATTAGGCTGAGGGCCAGCACTTTTTGAACGTCAAGTTTTACAAAAGACAGTCCCCCAAAACGCCCGCCCGTCACCACTTCCTAGTGTTTTAGCTGTGGAGAAGAAGTGGCCAACAAACTCCCCAGCAACACAACTGTCTGTTACGTTTTAGGAACTAGAATTTTACAATAATTATTATGCAAAGTAATCCAAAATCAAAAATTCCTTCTAAAATTTCGTCGTTCGTCGTTTCACTTCTCGGTTTCCAGAGGGTCAATTCTACTAATTTTTAAAAAAAACTTTCGCATTCGCATGTCAATCGCAAACTGTCTAAAAAGCCTTAATTTTCATACATTTTTGACAGATAGCGATTGAGATGCAAATGCGATGTGAATGTGGAAATTAGTAGAATTAGCACTCTGATCAAGAAATTTTCCGTAAATAGGCACAAATTAATAGGCAGTTTATTAACTCTTCCAAACATGACTAAAAGCACATAAAATTACGCGAAACCGTTACAAAATGTCCCAAAGTCGCACTGTCGTGTGTACGCAAAATAATCGGGGTTTTATGCGTGTTCGGGCCGTTTATCTATTTCTGTAACTCCCTTATTGTACAGGCTGTTTCAAAAGAGCGTGGTGTTATTAATTATGGGTGCTGTTCTGAATATGAAATCCTGAAAGAGACTTTTGAAAAATAAAAAGACAAATTTAAGTTTTATTTTTTTTTGGCATTATTTGGCAGTGTGCATAATTGGTTCCACAGTACAATTTTATACCAGACAAGCTCTAGACGTGAAGACCTGTAATTGGCTGTCAGATGATCATACTGTTAATTATCAGCATTGTAACTAGCTGTAGTCTTTAAATAAATAAATAAATACACTTAAATTTTATCAATAAATCGGTAATATCGGTTTTATCGGTAATATTTTTTTTAGTTCTATCAGAGATTTAGTGCCACCAATTCCATGCCAACAAATGTTTTCGATGTGTAGTAACGTAAAGTAAAATGTTATTTTAACTAATCTACTCGTTTCGCACATAATATTCATTAGAACTTTCAAAACGTGTTGTCCCACTGTTGGGCAAAGGCCTCCCCCGTATTTTTTCAGACAACTTTATCTGGTGCCTTCTCCGGCCAATCCGTCAGGAATGACTCCAAATCATCACGCCAGCTTTTACTTTCGATAGGCATGCGTTTGACCACTATCTCACCTGATGGTAAGTGATGATGCGGTCTAAAATGGAGCACGCTTGCCTAGAAGTACCTGTTTACTCTTGACTTAATGATTGCCTTGATTGCGTGGCGGTCTTGGACCATCTATTCTCGTAAATCCTGTATATGTGGCCCACCCAATTCCACTTCTGTCGGTCCGTTTGATATGCAGAATGCTACGCTCCATCGCTCTTTGGTAAACCTTAAGTTTCAACTTCTGAGCCTCAGTCAAAAACCACGTCTGAGTGGCATAGGTTAGGATAGGCAGGATACACACATCAGCCAGGAGTTAACGGAAGTCGCATCAGTTCCCACGATCCCCGGCGAAGGTGAGAAATGAAAAACCGGGGTCATTAAAACTCTGACAGACCTCCATGAGGAAGGAGGACATTCATGAGGAAAAAAGGCAGGATACACATGTCAACGAGCTTGTGCTTTAGTGACATGGAAAGGTCGTACAAAATTAAACCTAATTAATATGGGTTTATATATATTTCTGTTCAAAAATTCAGTTACGCTAATAACGTTATTAAAAGTCAAAATATTCATGCTAGGTCCTCAGAACGCTTGAAGAGTGATTTGTTTGATTTTTTTACTTGTTTAATGCGGTCTAGTGTTTCTCTAACATAATGAAGATCTCGTGTCACAGTGTTTGATATCGAACTCCCCCGAAACGGCTCGACCGATTTTTATGTTTTTATTTTTGAGTGCCTGATTATTTGGTAGGTCTGTGGAAGTAAATATTTTATTTTATTTTATACGGCAAAACAACGTTTGACAGGTCAGCTAGATTCAAATAAGTCTCACTAATTGATTGTTTAGTTTACATCAGATACAGAACATCACACCCAAATACGACTACGCATTTCTGAAACACCCTGTGTGTATCCATATGTGTAGGGGTGGAAACGAAAACATTCAATTTGGATGAAAGCGGTCTCGGTATGGAACTTATATGAACATGCGTGTGACCGTGGACTGCGGAAAGTTGGAAGGCTTTCGTAAGTAAGTTGAAGGATTTTATGGAAATATTTCAAGTTACTGCACAAAGGTATTGGCGCCAATTTATGAACATAAATCATGTTCTGCAATTCCTAAGTATGTTTTTGTAGTAGGTACAAAATGAAACTTAGGTAGGTACAATATATGTTGGACAAGTAAACTTAATAAGTTAATCTACTATTCTGATTCGAGAAAATGGTAGGAAACTATCTCATTGTAATTGTTAAGTAACCTATTGTACTGAAATCTCTGAGTTTATAAATAAGTAAAATTTAACCAAACAATACGCTTGTCTTGGCAAGTCAAATTAAGAGGAGGGATGAAATGCATAAAAAGAATTATCAATATAA
Source organism: Ceramica pisi (assembly GCA_963859965.1). Taxonomy (NCBI): domain Eukaryota; kingdom Metazoa; phylum Arthropoda; class Insecta; order Lepidoptera; family Noctuidae; genus Ceramica; species Ceramica pisi. The sequence continues at coordinate 1,623,495 of OY982542.1, forward strand.
ATGTGGTTGGATGGAGAGGCAGAAGGAGATCAAAGAAAAGGTGGATGGATTGTGTGAGGAGCGATATGAAAGAAAAAAAACCGGCCAAGTGCGAGTCGGACTCGCGCACCGAGGGTTCCGTACAAACCTGTAAGTATTATATTATAAGCAAAAGTTGCGATTTACGATTTATGACGTATTAAAAAAAAACTACTAACTAGATCTCGTTCAATCCTATTTTCGGTGGTAGTTTACAAGGTAATGTACATCATATTTTTTTTTTTTTGTTTTATCATTATCATTTTTAAAATAAGAATTTTAGAAATTACGAAAATTGTGTTGTGTCAACACGGGCAGGAAGGATAATATATGATTTAATTAAATAAATAATATTAAGGAGCTTCTAGTAATTTCCAAGTATTTTAGAAAGATAGGAACTTGTATTGCGTTAACCTTAAACTACGGTAATGATTTTTTTAGTACAAAATAACGCATAAGAATCGAATACTCATAAAACATTTTCATCAATTTTTTTTCTTTTTTCTCTTCAAACAACCCCGTTTTTAGTGATACGCACAAAATTGGAAAACTGTACACTGGAATTCACTTAGCTGACTGTCAGTCATTCTGAAAGACACAATGTTCGATTTTTGGACCTCCAGGCATCCAATATTACTGCGTAGTTGATAAAACAGCTCGTGGCTGGATACTAACAGCCGCACGGGTCGATCTTTAAGGTTGAGCAACGCTTGCCAAGGTTGATTCTGTGGATGGGTGACCATTAACATACCCAGACTCCTCCGTGTTTTGAAAAGCATTTGTAGATCTTTGGCAGTCGTTGCGGACAGTTAGTGGCCAAAAAATCTGACACCATACAGTTTTGCCATGTTACCCAGTAAAATACTGGAAATCAGCTATATCCTTTTCGGAGGAAAACTGACCCCGTTACAGTTGGGAATTTTGAATATTTTCTAAAATTCGGTGTTTTTGGCTTTGTTTCAAACTTTGCAATGATTTATTTAGGAGTCAATTATATTTTTTTAAGTAAAAATCTTTTTTTATTTTTCACTTTTTAGTGGTGATACTGGGACTCTTCATCTACGCAGAAATTAAAATAAGCAAAATTGTTCACAAAATAAAAACTACTGAACCAAACGAAATCAAATTTTTACGGGACCAAATGACAGTACTTGTCATTTGGTCCCGCAAAAATTTGATTCGATTTGATCGAACTAAAAATGAATCACATACTTCAGATCAGAAACCTCGGGTTAATTGATTAAATTAAAATTATTTTATTTCAGACCACAAGTCCATTTGGTTAGTACAACACACAACTTACAGACTAGTGTTATTACTTAAATCTAATTGATGAACCTCTTCTATTTTTTGGTAATCGGTATGCAAAACTATTATTACTTTATTACATTATTTTAGTTAGTAAAACAGACACCAAACTAAATTCAGAGCACGAAATAACTCGTAAATTAAATTCCCAAAGTCCCAATTTCCCAAAGGAAATATTATTTATAAATAATTAAACTTTAGCCTAGCTTGAATAACGTAAACTAAATTGGAATGGAACCTAAAAACTTTCTTTAAAGTCTAAAGCAGTATCTCCTGGAACATTTTGGTCTTAAATTTATCTTAAAACTCAACTCCAACTACCAGGTAAATAAAAGTACTGAAACTTAGATATTCCTTCGCGAAATGGAACTCCATTTCATACCGGGGATGAAACTTGAGCAAAGAAAACCATCTTATACTCGACGAAGTACCTAAGTACAGTCAACAAAGCTGTTTGGTATGCAGGCAGCTAACTTACAATTACTGTTTAGGGTTTCGTACCCAAAGGGTTTTTTTTTTTTTTTTTTAGGGATGGGAAATCATCCAATGACTCCTCCCGCTCTGGGTGTTAGCGGGAGGGAGTGTCAGACTTCTACTGACTAAAACCCATCCATGTTCCTTCATTGCCCTTTGTGTTCCGGAGCCACGGTGTCTCTTGCGAATAATCCCGCGACTCCGGCAGGAGTCGGCCCTTTCGGGCCCCTCTGTGTGCTGACTCTCTTTGAGGCGCGCGTGGAACACTAACGCGCCGTCGATACGGCCTGTCGTCTAACTAGACGGACGGACGGCGAGCCACCCATAGCTCGCCGTCCACAGGCCCGCGCCTACGGTGGCCGGAGGTCACCAGGTGGCGGCCCCCGACGCCCACGGCGTCCACCACGGCGGCCGGGACGAAAGGGTCTCCTCGCCCTCCCCGCCGCCTCCTTCGCTAGCATGACTGCTTCGCAGAAGGAGGCAACGGCGTCCCATTCCGTCTCGCTCCGGACCATGGCTTGGACCAGGGCCGGAAGCGAGAGGTCGCCGCCGATCGACGCTTCGAGGACACGGCGGTGCCCCGCCCAAGCGGGGCACACCTGCACAGTGTGCTCCACCGTGTCCTCCGGACGATCCCTGCAGTGGTGACACCCGGGCGTTTCCTCCCGCCTGATTCGGTACAGGAACCTCCCGTACCCAAAGGGTTACTAACGGAAACCTATTACTAAGTCTCCGCTGTCAATTCGTCCGTCCATTCATGCGTCTGTTCGCCTGTCAACGAGCTATATTTCAAAATCCGTTACAGATAGACCTGTACATGTATGTGTACATTATGGAATGCAATAAACGATTTGATTGATTGAAAATTTCAGCATAATATGGTTTGTTGTATTTTACAAAATAAAAAATCTTTTATTTCAAATAGATCATCAGTTACAGACACTTTTGAATAGTCAAGGTCTGTCAGTATACTCTATGTCTGTCAGTCAAATAGATGAAGCTAATCCTGCCGCGCTAGCGACAAGAGCAGCAGGTTGTTCTGCAACATAACACACCCACCGACCCTATCTCCAACGCGGCAGTTGTTTTAACAATTTTGTGAGTGTGTCGAGTCAATAAATACTATATACCATCCTCGTAAGTATGTTATGAGCATAAAAAGAGATAATTAACTGATTAGAAATAAGTATTGGCAGTTTAATGTAAAATTAATATTATTGCCTGTACACCTAATAGCTATATTGACTGTAACTACTACTGGACAGAACAAATGGACTTCGTCGGGTTTGAAAAATGTTCGCAACCTTCCTTGCTAAAGAGGTCAAGTCTGTAACTTTAAAGGCGGCTACATACTGGCAGCTTGAAGAAGTGATTTATAATTAATTCCCCATTTTTAGGGTTCCGTCGACAAATGGCAAAAAACTGAACCCTTATAGATTCGTCATGTCTGTCTGTCTGTCCGTCCGTATGTCACAGCCACTTTTAAAACTATAAGAACTATGCTGTTGAAATTTGGTGAGTATTCCGTGAACCGCATAAAGTTTTTCACACAAAAATAGAAAAAAAAACAATAAATTTTGGGGGTCCCAAATACTTAGAACTGAAAAACATTTTTTTTTTTTTCATCAAACCCATACGTGTTGGGTATCTTTAGAAGGATAGGTCTTCAAAACTTATAATTATTGAGGTTTCTAATATATTTTATGTCTATTTCTTTGGCACTCTCTATAACCTAACGGCTGGATAGATTTAAATAAAAGAGACACCTGTTTTTAGTTTTTATTAGATAATGTCTCGTCTAAGTCTGAATTGCAGAAGTAAAACAAAAAATTCTAATTTTGAAAAGTAAAACAGATGGCGGCTGCCGTTACGTCATAAAGCAATAGTTTTGTGACATAGTCATTGGAAATTGATAAACATGTTAAACTGATATCAATGTCATGTTAATATTAAAAGTAACGTTTTTGATTGCGCCTACTGGTGGTGTGTATTTCCTGAATTCATAATTATATTAATCACATTTATTTGCATTCCATAATATTATGTTTGATGATCTTATAATGTGCTTAAAGCTAGGAACCAATTACGGACCCTGTAGGGCACAGCAAAAATATCAAACTAATACAAAATAAAATAAATATATTCGTAAACAATTTTAAAGCCAGTCCAATATATTAGTTTACAATTTTAAAACATGTCCTTATTATTTTTTATCCTCACTAGACTGTGTACAACCGCTCTAAGAAGTAGAACTCATAATTTATTACTAGATACTTTTCCGTTTCCAAAAAGGAAATAAATCCGTGATCGAGATTCGGGGCATCTTTAAGCCCAAGTTCCATTATTGACAGGATCCCGAATTCCCGAATCAAACAAGACATGTCAAAGAAAAATACGTCATATTCGGAAAGTTTCGGGTAAAGTCGTTTACTAGTTTGCGTTGAGAAACTTGGGACAAATATGTTGAGTCCACAAGTTGGGAAGTAGGCTAAGTACACAACGCTGGTAGTATTAATCTGGTTAGAGAACAGCTTAGGTACTATCTTATCAACTTGCTTTATGAAATTCGGTGTGATTTAATTAGTCTGTTTTTATCAGTGATGGGTTTACTCTTGACTCTAGTCTAGATCAAAGATGACGGAGACAAAGTCTACGATGAAGCGAGCTTACCCAAAATTTGGGAAAGATTAGGGTTTTTGTCTATACCTAAGCACATAAAAGGCTAATTTTAAAGCTTTATTTATTCTTCTTCTTTTGTTCTTACACACTACATGTGTAACAACAAAAGAAGTGTGTAAGTGTGTGTGTGTTGTCTACATTTCTTTTTCACTTCTCAATGAAATTCCTTTGAACATTCTTAATATTGTAGAGTGATTATAAGCGTGTCACTCATTAGTAGCGCTGCTTGTTTCATAACTTTTAATGGAAAAACATACTTACTTCAACTTTATTTTTAGTTTTTTTTTTTTATGTTTGTTACTTCATATCTCCGTCATCCGATTTGAAAAAAAATATGGTTCATCTGAAAGGATATACTTATAGATTGATTCCATCTAAATTTAATAATCAGTTATGTAGTTTGGATTTTAAATCGAAATAGCTGGCATTCGTTTTTTTTAACATTTACGATTCTTGTCGATCGCGATCCCGTAAGTGTTCTATAGTAATCAAAGCCTCATAATAAATAATCATACATAGCAGTCGCACGCCGTGGTCGCCAAGATCGGAACTGTACTTTAGAGATTTATTTTTCAGTACCAAAAATCTCGCTTCTTTTTCCAATAACTACTTTTTCTCTGTATCTGGTTATGTAGAAGTATCTCATACACATTCATAAGACGTATAAGCCTACTGTCTGAACCAAACAAGCCAGAATCACTCGCGTGAGTGTTGAAAGGATTTTATTTTACCAGGCCTGTCTATGTGTATTTTACAATCGAAACTTTATAGCATTTGCCTAATAAAATGTTACTTGGACTTGATTGAATTTTCAGAGGTAGGTACTGCTGGAGGAGGGCTGTGGAATTTGTTCGAAAGAGTCACCGCAGCCCTGAAATGCAAAGGGCACTAGGAGGAACACGGATGGGTTTTAGTCAGTAAGAGTCTGATACTCTCTTCCGCTTCGCCCAAAGTGGGAGGAGTCATTTGTTGATTTCGCATCCATAAAAAAGAGGTACACACTATGATAAAACTTCTTTCTGGAAATCGCAGATGAAACTGTACAAGACGTATTAGCATTACCTCTTTTTTCTCAACGGAATCATGATAATTTTACACGACATAGTATGGGGGGTCTGGGGGCTACTTTCTAAGCTCGAAGTTCCTAGTTTAATTTCACTAAGAATAAATAACATAGGTAAATAATATAGATTAGGTCATATGGAGAAACTCGTGGCTAAATAATAACAGCCGCAAGGGTCGATCTTTAAGGTTAAACAACGCTTGCCAAGGTTGGTCTGTGGATGGGCGACCATCTTAACATACCGAGTTTCCTCCGTGCCTCGGAAAGCTCGTTAAGCCGTTGGTCCCAGCTGTTATTTGTAGATCTTTGGCAGTCGTTACGGATTGTCAGAAGCCAGTAAATCTGACTCCAGTCTTACCAAGAAGTACCGTGTTATCCAGGTAATGGGTTGTGGAGGTCTGGTAGGCAGCCGTTCCACGTAAAACACTGGTATTCAGCTGAATCCGGTTTGACTGGAAGCCGACCCCAATATACTTGGGAAAAGGGTAGGCAGATGATGAGGTGATATGGAGTAGAATACGCCCGCAACTAAGTCCGAAACTACGTACTTCCGACTAAGGGTCAACTCATACCGAAAGAGCGGCGAAGGGCAGCGAAACGCAGCGACCCGCTCGGTAGAGAAAGAATTCGCTGGAATTCCTGCGGCACCGCGGGCATTCGCGCGACTCGTTCGAGTTTCTCATGCGATAATAAGTATTGAAAATAAGGTTAAAATTCATTTGATACTGAAACTGCGTTCCGCTTCACTGCGCTTCGACGCTCTTTTGTCTGAATTGAGCCTAAGGCTTAGCACGCACTGCGATTAAACGCGCGCGGTTTAGGAATAGGTAGCTGAAAACGCAAAAACGCGCATCATCACGCACTGCGGCTAGCGTTTTGCTTAAATTTATTTAATTTCACCATGGATTTCTGGCGAGCAGCATGTGTTGTAGCTTTTTTTTTTTTTTTTAGGGATGGGAAATCATCCAATGACTCCTCCCGCTCTGGGTGTTAGCGGGAGGGAGTGCCAGACTTCTACTGACTAAAACCCATCCATGTTCCTTCATTGCCCTTTGTGTTCCGGAGCCACGGTGTCTCTTGCGAATAATCCCGCGACTCCGGCAGGCGTCGGCCCTTTCGGGCCCCTCTGTGTGCTGACTCTCTTTGAGGCGCGCGTGGAACACTAACGCGCCGTCGACACGGCTAGCTTTGATATTGAAATTAAAAAATAGAAAACGTAAACAACGCCGCCACCATAGGTACTGGGTACATCCACTAACTGATCAAAGACATTTGAAAGGATACTTTTGCAAAATGTACAACAACGTGCGTCAACATCCCGATAAGTTTTTTAATTACTACAGAATGTCGATTTGTCATATAATGCCGGCCTTTTTTCCACTTCAATAATAATGTTTTTTGATACATTGTCGTAGTATACATTTGATGTTTCTGAGTCGGACGACATGACTTAACCTCTGCAAAGAAGTCTATCCTCCGCAGTCGCACAGTCGAGACTGAATAAAAACCGAATGCGATTAACCGCCGTGCGTGCGCCTCAGTACTGTTACTATGGGACACAAAAAACCGGCGCGTTTTCAAACCGCGGTAAAAACGTAACAAGTTGCGTTTTAAAAATCAGTCACTGAAAAAAGTCACTAATGCGTGCGCTTGTATAGAAAGCTATGTGTTACATTTTCTTGCGGTTTCAGACCTGCGGTTAAACGCGGGCGTTTAATCGCAGTGCGTGCTAAGCCTAAAGGTCAAATAGCAAATGCTTACCGAAAAAAAGTACAAAGAAAAATTACAAGCAATATCATCATCTGCCTGCCTTTTTCATATACACACATTTTATTCATATACATATTGAGGCCAGCTTCCATTTAAACTGCATATTATAAAACGAAGTCCTCCAACACGTCTGTCTGTCTGTTCGCGATAAACTCAAAAACTACTGCTCCGATGTTCATGCTGTTTCCACCAATGGATAGAGTGGTTCTCGAGGAAGGTTTTAGTGTATAATTTGTCAAGCGGGTGTTAAGTTTAAAATAATTTTACATGTTTACCAATCGCATAAACTGGGTACCACGATTCTCCTTGGCAAGACTGGTGTCAGATTTCCTGACTTCTGACTATTGATAACGACTGCCAAAGATTTTCTAATGGCAGCCAAGACCAATGGCACGTTCATTTCGAGTCTCGCTGTGTTAAGAAGGTCACCCATCCACAAACAATAACTAAACTTGAACTAAATACCACATTTTCCGAGACAACTTTACTTCAAACACGTAACAAAGTTCTTTTCAACTGCATTTCTATTCCCCGACCATATTCAGAGGTCCTCAACATCTAAGTCACAAGTAAACTAAGTGAGTACCTCATAACTTAATGTCATGATGTAAAATGCGAACGATCCATTATACGGACCGTTTTGAGTTACCAACGGATTGCGGGTTTACGTTTTGTGAACACGCGTAATGTATGAGAATATACTGCAAAACGGTATCTGTTTGTTTTAAGGGGCTTTCATAAACAAACTCTACCTAATATTAGCAAATGCGATCGTTGAAATAGAAATAAAAGAAAGAAAGAAAAAGAGTTTATTTGCGGTCAATATGACGCATACCAAAAATACACAAAAATTACAATTAAACAGCGAGAAATAGTACAGCGGAGGAGTAGGAAAAAATAAATAATATAATTTCCACTTCCCTCCTTATCAAGCAGGAGACAGATTAGAGAGAGATATTGTGTTTGAATGCCTGTGAGTCTTAGAACAAAAGCCTCAAAATGCAATATAGGTGACGTATTCCCTTCACGATTTTCCGATTTCATTCACGTCCCAAACCAAGGTTCAAATAAAGAAATGAAACAACTCTAACATCAGATTATCACAACATAGCAAACTAATATCGTAAAAAATTCCTTGAAACGATTCCAAACGGCGAGTGTTTACCCCTCACGTAATGTAAGTGCTGTCATTATCCATTGTAAGAGAGGGATGGTGCTATACAAGTGGTATAGCTGCATCTTGCTCAAACGCTATAGAGACACATTATGGCTGTATTACGTTTTAACAGCCGGCTGTTATGTAGTAATCTAGGGATGTTTAAAGAGGACGGTATTTTGTTATTTAGAATTGTGTGCTGACCATTGTAGTGTTAAGATATTTACTTAAATAGTAAATATCTTGGTGAAAAATAGCAGGTCCTTCTCAATGCCATCATCTAGTGGTGTTTTATTTGCCAGAAGTATTCTAAGACTTTAACAGAGTATTGACGTCATAAAAGCTTTAAAAGAATAGACTATTAAGCTAAGAAAAACGTGAAGAAGATTGTGAGTACGCTGCCGCGCTGGCAGAAATAGCGTCCACAAGGAGCAGAAGCCTTGAGGAGCTCTTGGCTAGATAAAGATCTTCAAGGTTAAGCAAAGCTGGCCAAGGTTGTTCGTGGAAGGGTGACCACCTTAACATATCGAGTTTCCTCCGTGACTCGGAAAGCACGTTAAGCCGTTGATTTCGGCTGTCATTTATAGATCTTTGGCAGTCGTTACGGATTGTCAAAAGCCAGTAAATCTGACTCCAGTCTTGCCAAGAAATACCGTGTTACCCAGTTAATGAGTTGTTGAGGTCTGGTAGGTTGGCCGACTCCGAAGTAGTTGGGAATAGGCTAGGCAGATGATGAAGGAGAAGAAGCCTATGTCCAGCAGTGGGCTGTTATAATCTGATGATGATGATGACTAGATTCGAGCCAATAATGGATAAGAAAAGGCTAGGTAGATTCGGATGAGAGAAGGAAGGGCCTGTCCGGGTCCATTTACCCACATTTGGAGTATCTTATACTCGTAAGTATTTGTCAAACTTTTAAGGGAGGTCTGCGGCGACTTCGTACGTGATGGTGAAGTTAATAATAATTGGACTTAACAAACGTCCAGTAATCTACATTAACCCTAGAAAAAAAGTTCGTACACATGCGTAGGGGCTCTAGCCCAATATTGGAAAGATATAGGTTAAAAGTAAAAAAGTCAAAAGTGATTTATTCAAATTAGGCTGAGTGCCAACACTTTTCGGACGTCAACATTTACAAGTAGACAGTCCCACAAAACGCCCGCCTGTCACCACTTCCTAGTGTTGTAGCTGGAAAGAAGAAGTGGCCAACAAACTCCCCAGCAGAACCCGTTATCACTAACAAAACGCACAATAATATTACTTGTACTTTCTTCAGTGATATGTCAGTTTTCTTTCTGTGATAATACCGATCAAAACTAAATGGACAGCATAACAGCAAATAATGAAGCATAAAGGCAGTAATTAAGCCACCCGCGCAGGAATATAATAGTAAGAGAATAACTAACGCTAATTGGTTTTTAATTACTGTTATAGCTTCGATGAAAGCATGAACAGAACGTGTAATTTTACGAGAAATTGTGAGTGAAACTGCAATGGAATATTGTACTTTCTTATGAACCGTATTTGACAGAACATAAGTTTTTTTTTTAATTTTGATAGGCGTGCCTATCAAAGTTTGACTATTATCTCACCTGATGGTAAGCGATGATGCGGTCTAAGGTGGACCTCACTTGCCTAGAGGCTAGAAGTAACCTATTCACTCTTTACTTAAATACTCCTAGGTTGTAGATATCAGGAAATACAGACTTCGTCAAGGAATTCCAGTCCTATGCTGTACGTACTATAAATGTGCAAGTTATTAGCTGTTTGCTACCTTTTCATGTCTTAAGATCATCCTAACGATGTTTCATACAAATTTTAAAGTTCTCGATTGCAATTTGAAAAAAAAAAGCAATGTGGCGGACCTTTGGTGCTAAATTCAAACTCGTTGATATTTTTTAACCATACCTATCGAGTAGTGTATCAAAATGAAGAAAATTGGGTTAAATTTTTACATAATTATAAGCCATAATATGTTTTACTAGCTGACCCGCGCAACTTCGTCTGCGTAACATTTTTCATTACTGCTCCGCACCTATTGGTCTTAGCGTGATGATATATAGCCTATAGCCTTCCTCGATAAATAGGCTATCTAACACTGAAAGAACTTTTCAAATCGGACCAGTACTTCCTGAGATTAGCGCGATCAACCAAACAAACAAACAAACTCTTCTGCTTTATAATATTAGTATAGGGAATATGCACGCGATTTTTTATTTATAGAATGAATTAGTACTTATAAGCTCCAGTAAACACTCTAGAAAATATTTTTTAAATATCTTCATCAGCGATGAAGTTATAACGCTTCAAAGATTACTTTTAGAACGAGAAGTCCGACATGTAATTTGACGTCACATTACGTGACGTCTATACATCTGCCATAGAAAACAGCGTTTTCGTGAGAGGGACAGATATATTTGTTTAAAATAATTATATCTCGTTTGTTTTTCGAGCAATTTTGATTCTATTTCCACTGTTAGTAACATATTTTTGTATATTTTTAGATAAAGTGTTTAGATAATAAATATTTTTGTTATGCATATTTCCTCAGTTTTCGATCATAAAATTTTTGCAGACGGGTTTTTTGTATTTGCGACTTGTTGTCCTGCTGTGTATTTATGTAAATACCTACTGTTTACTTAATAGGATCAGAGGGTCAATTCTACTATGTTTTAAAACAATGATCACATTCGTATGTCAATCGCATTTTTGACAGATTGCGATTGAGATGCGAATGCCAAAAATGCTTGAAGATTAGTACTAATTAGCACTCAGTAATATTCCCAGATTTTAACGACTACTACCTTCAATGAAGCTTAATAATCATATTTTCTTTCATTAACCGCTTTACCGAGAACAGAACTATTTATAACTTGCTACAATAATATTTACGAGTTTTCCGAAAGTAAATAATGTTATGGTCTCGTTAAGTTGGTCCATGGAACTAAGCCCACGCTTGATGTGGGCGTTTCATTATTTTACAGGAATGTTATGAATAAGGAAGATATTAATACATCATCACTACATAAAATACTAGCTTTAGCCCGCGACTTACGTACCCAAATATCCTAATTTTTCCCGTTCCCGTATGAATTTCGGGAAATCTTGTCTTAGTGCTCCCCACTGGAGTGTAGGGAAGCCTTTCAGCTTTCAAAAACAAACAATACTTTTGTTTTTACTTTTCGCAAAATACTGTAAGGTTGCTACAGTATTTTGGTTATTTTATACTACATAGCTGACCCGCGCAACTTCGTCTGCGTCACATTTTCCATTAATTGTGCGCTCCTTTTTGACTTAGCCTAATGATATACATATAGCCTATAGCCTTCCTCGATAAATGGGCTATCTAACACTGAAAGAATTTTTCAAATCGGACCAGTAGTTCCTGAGATTAGCGTGCTCAACCAAACAAACAAACAAAATTTTGCTGCTTTATAATATTAATAACTCAGAGGTTCTCAGATTTTGTTGTGCAAGGCGTTGCGAACGTTCGATACTCGACTATCGTGCGCGTACCTGAGAGTTTCTCTGATTTTGTTCAGCAAGGCGTTGTGAACGTTCAGGTGAAGATTCTCCCATACGGCGTATTCTTGCTGCCCGTGCTTGAGAACTATGTTTAGTAAGTTGAGACCAGGCTCTCTTGGGCATTTTCAAATGTTTAAGAAAATGTTAATAGCGTGTAATATTCTAGCTCTGAAAAGAACTGTTGTGTAGCCCTGAAAAGAACTGTTGGTTAGCCCTGAAAAGAACTGTTGGTTAGCCCTGAAAAGAACTGTTGGTTAGCCCTGAAAAGAACTGTTGGTTAGCCCTGAAAAGAACTGTTGTTTGGCTCTGAGAAGAACTGTTGTTTAGCTCTGAGAAGAACTTTTGCGTAGGTGTAGTTTTAAGAACGAAATCTAAAAAAAATCGCACGAAAATTATTAGACTTCGCGCACGACCGCTGCGTAGGGAGCCGACCTCGCGTCTTAGCGGCGCCGACCTTACTCATCTAAGATCTATACTCCTTTCCCGCACGCGCACCCTTGGTGACGTCCACTTCGCAACGGGCCGTGCAGCAGAAATCGTAATATTTTAATTTCGCCATAACTTCAAAACCAAACGTCCGATTTTAATCATTCAAAGACCAAATATTATCTACATAAACTGTACTTAGTGATGAAATATTTATTTTGATAAGGATTAATAGCATGATAGCATGAGTAAAATAAACGCGTTTAAATGCAGTCCGAAAAAAAATCAAGATTTTTAAATAAAAAAGTGGTTGTTGTGCCTCACTCGACATAGATAGGTATAGTGTGTCGCGGACTTTTTTGTAGATATTTATAAGAACTACAATTAATTGGAACAATATATGGTTCTATCTTTTATAGTTTAGGCAGCGTACGCAAAATAAGTAACTTTTCTGATTGATTTTTACACCTTGTGTCCGAAAAACCCAAATATCTTACGGAACCCTATTTTTTTTTCAAAATAAAATATAGCCTATGTTACTCGTGGATAATGTAGCTTTCGAATGGTGAAAGAATTTTTAAAATCGGTCCAGTAGTTTTTGAGCCTATTCATTACAATCAAACAAACAAAAAAACAAACAAACAAAGTTTTCCTCTTTATAATATTAGTGTAGAAAACAAAGTCCATCGCCACGTCTGTCTGTCTGTTCACGATAAACTCAAAAAACTATTGCATCGATTTCCATGCTGTTTTCACCAATGGATAGAGTGGTTTTCGAGGAAGGTTTTAGAATATAATTTGTCATCAAGAAGCCGCGGGCATCAGTTAGTGTATCTATATTTTAAATTATAAAGCTGCTTTCAGGCTACGCTATAATATAATAGCATCTAGTATTATAGCTCATAGCACAACAATATCGCGCACCATACATTCTTAGGGACACGTTTATAATGTACTGTACTACATAGGTATTATTGATAATGTATGGTGCGCAATATTGTTGTGCTATGAGCTATATACTCTATGCTATTATATTATAGCGTTGTCTGCAAGCAGCTTTAAGCTGAAGAGTTTGTTTATCTGTTTGGTTGAACACACTAATTTCAGGCACTAATGGTTCAAATTTAATAACTTTTTATTTTCGTATTGCCCATTTATCTGGAAAGGCTCTAGGCTCTAACTATAAAATCACGCTACGACCAATATGAGCGGAGCATTAATGAAATATGGCGAAGACGAAGATTCGTATGTGGCAAGTCCTTGGAAAGAGAGTCTTGTCTGGCTAAGGATTCGACAATTATTTTTTTCAGACATGACGAATAACAGAGAGGTGTGAATGAAGCATACGGAAAAATAGCAACATTAATCAGTGCTAAAAACTTTTTACAAAAAGAATACAACTGACTTCCGAAATAAAAAAACACAACAAAGTAAAAAATAACTTTAATTTCGGAAGTCAGTGTTTTTGTTAGTTTATTAGTATTTTGACACCGACTTCCGAAATTATAGGTATTTTTTACTTTGTACCTAGTGTTTTTTTTTATTTGGAAGTCGGTTGTATTTTTTTGAAAAGTTTTCAATTTTTCAGTTTTTAGTGGTACCCCACAGCTAACAACACCATTGCAAAATCGCAGAAAAGCAAAATACGCAATTTCGATTAATTGGATGACAAAAAACCATCATCCAAGTAAAAGAATTCCAGCTATTTCGATTTAAAATCCAAACTTCGTAACCGATTTTGATAATTTTTTTGTGTAAGGTTAAGTAAACGATATAAATGGGACCAATTGGCAAGTATATGCTTTCAGATAAAATAAGAATTTTTCAAATTGGTTTATAATTGACGGAGTTATGAGGTAATTGACAGCAGACAAAAAAAAAAACTCAAACGAATTGAGAACCTCCTCCTTTTTGGGAAGTCGGTTAAAAATACTTTTAAAGCTGTACAAGAAAAAAACTAAGTAGGAGTTGAAGTACTTAACTGCATCGTCTTATTTTAGTTATTACCTTGGTACATAAAATACATCATCATCTGCCTAGCCTTTTCCCAACTATATTGGGGTCGGCTTCCAGTCAAACCGAATTTAACTGAGAACCAGTATTTTACGTGGAGCGGCTGCCTACCAGGCCTTCAGAACCCATTAACTGGGTAACACGGTTCTCCTTGGCAAGACTGGTGTCAGATTTTCTGACTTCTGACTATCCGTAACGACTGCCAAAGATCTCGAAATGACAGCCGGGACCAACAGCTTAACGTGCTTTCCGAGGCACGGAGGAAACGTTATATGTTAAGATGGTCACCCATCCACAGACCAACCTCGGCAAGCGTTGCTTAACCTTGAAGATCGACCTGTGCGGCTGTTATTATTTAGCCACGAGCTCCTCCATAAAATGCATATTAGAACACTATCCACCGACGACGTTGCAAAGAGAATTTAATTTCAGTTAGTTTAATTCAGCTTTAACTCAGTATTGCGAGTTAGTTTAGCTAAGGAAATTCAATTTAGCTTTCTAACCTTCAAAGTTAAAAGATCAAACGTATAGCTGTCAGCAGTAGGTTACTGGTTCAGTGGAAAGAGAAAACAGTGGGTCAATTATGTTATTTTTGTGACTACATTGATCAGAACAGGCAAAAAATAAAAAAAAGCTATAAAGGCATAAAGAAAAAAACCAGCCAAGTCCGAGTCGGACTCGCGCACCGAGGGTTCCCTTCCCTCCCACGATTTACGCACTTTGGCTCGAGACACCCACTAGGTCCCTCCTCCAGAACGAAACACTTAGAAGTGATGACGGGCGGGCGTTTTTGGGGGACTGTCTATTTGTAAGTTTTGACATTCAAAAAGTACTGGCACTCAGCCACATGCAATAAGGTCTAACGTGTTGAATTTTATTAATTTATTCTAAATGAACCCAATACCACCGAACCCAAACAATGACTGTTGATTGTTTGGGTTTCTTTGAATGAACATTGTTTTTGTGCAAAAAAAACAATTGCTCAGATTCTGGTCTCTCTGTAGTTTTTACGACATTACTCACCAGCGCAAAGGGTGGAGGCGGTAACACGGAAGTTTGTGGAAATGCGACGCGTGGATTGTTGGTAAGCGTGCTGCGGAGAGCTTTGATTATTAGTGCACAGACTTTGAGAAGAATATGATCGAAACAATTACAGGAAACCACTGCAACAGAGAGTCTGCCTAGCCTTTTCTCAACTATATTCGGATCAGGTTTTCATGTCACCAAGTCTATGTATCCTGATGCAACAGTCACTTGAAAAAATACAACCGACTTCCAAATATAAAAACACATCATTACATCTAACAATACCACTGCAAAATCGCAGAAAAGCAAAATACGCTATTTCGATTACTTGGATGAAAAAAAACCGTCATCCAAGTAAACGAATTTCAGCTATTTCGATTTAAAATCCAAACTTCGTAACTGATTTTGATAAAATTTAAATGGGACCAATCGCAAGTAAATCCTTTTAGATAAAACAAGACTTTTTCCAAATCGGTTCATAATTGACGGAGTTATGAGGTAAAAAACATTTAAAAAAAATACAACCGAATTGAGAACCTCCTCCTTTTTGGGAAGTCGGTTAATAATACACAGCGTCTACAATGATAAATTAGTAAGCAATCATTCATTCCACGGCTCTAAACAAGATGACTGAAGTCGTTTCAAACTATTGATTGTAGTTGTTCTACTGTTCAATAAGCAACTATGTTCAGGTAGGTTATAGAAAAGAGGTGGGTGTACGTGACTGGCCCTTTCTGATTCAGTATTTATACTCGGTGACCTGGTACAATGACTGGAAAAATTAGTGTGCCGGACGTGCTTTGAAAACTATTGTGAATGAAATTGTTATTATGATTTGCTACTGTATGAAGGGACTTCGATATAAAATTAGATCATTCATGCATACTGAATAAAATTCAGTTCCCTTTCGTGACTTATTTATAATGCTCTTACGTTTTACCAACAATTTTGTAAGTTTGCCCAATGTTTCTGGTAACTCTTTAGAATACAAATAGGCTTTTGGACAGAACTGAAATGAGAATTTGGTATATAGTGTACCCTACCAGAATTTATTTATTGTAGTCTCATTTTTTTATCTTTATTATTTTCTAGTTAGTTTATATTGTTTTCGCGTATTTTTTCTTGCATTACTTACTAATGCTACAGTAAAATATGTAGTTATTTATAAAATATGTAAAAGGTAGGTCTCAATATTGAATTAATACAAGTCAGCAATGCGAATCTGTAAAATTCTTACCGTAAAAGCTTAGGTGAAGGGAATACCTATGAAGTGAGATGTCAATCCATACACATACGACGGAATATTAGTTCACTCAACCCATGTAACGCGGTGAGACGCTAACAGAATATACTGGAAGGGTACAATTTGGTTTAATGGTAGACAGCACACTGGAGGAGCTCGTGGCTACATAACAACAGCCGCACGGGTCGATCTTCAAGGTTAAGCAACGCTTGCAAAGGTTGGTATGTAGATAGGTGACCATCTTAACATATCGAGTTTCCTCCGTGCCTCGGAAAGCACATTAAGCCGTTCGTCCCGGCTGTCATTTGTAGATCTTTGGCAGTCGTTACAGATTGTCAGAAGCCAGTTAATCTTACTCCAGTCTTGCCAAAAAATACCGTGTTACCCAGTTAATGGGTTGTGGAGGTCTGGTAGGCAGCCATTCCACGTAAAATAAAGGTATTCAGCCGAATTCGGTTTGACTGGAAGCCGACCCTAATGTAGTTGAGAAAAGGCTAGGCAGATGGTAGACAGTAGGTACACTATTGTTGAATGTCCAGGCTGTAATCCCACCCGGAAGACACGGTGGAGCATACGGTGGAGGTCTGCCCTGCGTGGGTGGAGCAACGCCGTGTCCTCGTTGAGGCGATCGGCGGCGGCAAACTTTCGCGTCCGGCCCTGGTTCGAGCCATGATCCGGACCGAGGAGGCATGGGAAGCGGTCACCTCCTTCTGCGAAGCAGTAATGCAAGCGAAGGAGGAGGCCGAACGCGTGAGGGAGACCTCGCGCCCTGGCCGCCGCACCAGAATAAGACGCCCCGAGCGTCGGGAGTCGCAGGGCGATTTCCGGCCACTGTATGCGTGGGCCTGCGAACGGCGAGCATTGGATGGCTCGCCATCTGATCAGAATCAGGCCCGGGTCGACGGCGCGCTGTGTTCCACGCGCGCCTCAAAGAGTTGTCAGCAAAGCAAGTGGGGCCCTCTAGGGCCAGTGCCTGCCGGGGTTGCGGAATTTGTTCGAAAGAGTCACCGCGGCCCTGGAACGCAAAGGGCAGTAGGAGGACAACGGATGGGTTTTAATCAGTAGGAGTCTGACACTTTCAGTCAGGCCCTTTCCTCTATTAGAGGTACAGCCACCACTCTAATATACAAACTTCGAAGCTCCTGTTAAAACTTGTCCCATGTGACGTTCGTTGACGTGGGACAAGTTTTACCGAACCTTCCAGATTTTTCCAGCACTATACCGATTCACACGTCCATCCCTGAGGAGCCATAGTGTTGAATCGCCGCTCAGTCCCATATTCCCAACTTCATATAAATATTTTATCTCACCCCCGAGAATTTATAGGACTTTACTGCTCTTTTGTTTGGTGTGTTCTAGATTATTGTAACCTAAAATTTTTTTATTACAAAAATACAATCAACTTCCAATAAAAATCATTACAAAGTATATTATAAATCTAATTTCGGAAGACGGTGTTTTTGGTTTGTTTCTTCGTTTCTTGACACCCAATACCGAAAACTAAGTTATATAATATAATCCTTTGTAGTGTTTTAACTGACTTCTAAAATGGAGGAGGTTTCGAATTAGGTGCGTTTTTTTTAACTCCTGATCCGTTTTCTGTGTTTTTTTTTTCGACGAGAAATACTTGCCATTTGGTTCCGTAAAAATTTGATGCTATTTTACTTTGTGGTTTTTATTTTATGAGCGTTTTTGCTTACTTGGACGATTTACGGCCAAGTAAGCAAAATGTGAAAAATCCAATAAAATGTGAAAAATAAAAATGTTTTTACAAAAAAATGCAACCGACTTCCAAAAACGGACGGAAGAAAAGAACTATGGTGTCAAACACTTGTTTTTTTGATTCGAAACTTGAGATTTAAGATGGAAGATTTAAAAAAAAAAAACAATTCCTTTTCTGACGCAGTTGAGTTGAAAAGTATTCCTGCTGTTTATGTTTCAGTTTTAGATGTCTTTTAAAGCCTGTCTGAGTGTATTAACCTAACGATGTGTACCCAAATACTAAATATGAAAAATAACGCGTTTCTTGATAAATATTTGCTCAGAAAATATAGACGTTCTTTTTGCGGCTTACATTTACATGTTTAAATATTTCTTTTTCTTTAAAACAAGTAAATATAAATAGGTATATTAATAAATTTAAATACTCTGAAATAATTAAAGTAAAAGCCCCACGGACGGTAGTTTTATATTAATTCAGTGTTTTTCGTTTGTTCATTTTTGGTACAATTTTGGGGAAAATAATGCTTTTAATTCAAATGCCTTATGAAAGTTGTCCGTGCTTATACCTAACAATATTTATTCAAATACTTTGAATGACAAATTGTTTTTGAAGATAAATGAGTATTTGCTTAGAAAATATGAACCCTCATTTTCGCATACTTGGCTAAATAATTGTAAACATTAATATGTCAGGATTATTTTAGACTACAATGCACACAATTCAGCATAATGTGTCAAGTAAAATTCGGCTTATTGTCTCAAATTAATATAGTGAATTTAGAATATTTACTGTTGTGGGATTTTGTGATGACATAGTAATTTAAGTTTCGCCTGACTTGATTTGTTTTATTTATTCATATATTTCTTAAGGCGAGGTTGCAGTGTATGTTTTGACGAACAACAGCGACTGTCCGGCGAGCGAAATAATGCCTAAATTTTGATTGTTTTTTCTTCTTGGCGAAAACTGATAAAGAAATTATACAATATGGTTTCAACATTTACTTCAAAATAAAAAGCTGTATCTATTGATATAACTTTTATATATATTCGTGATGAAATCTCTTAGCAGTACACGTTTAAAATTGTAATTTAGTGCCATGTTTGATTAAAAAAAGTATCTAGCCAATCATTCTAAATCGCGTTTCTATCTTTACGATTTACTTGAAGGTATTATCCGTCCGTTGTAATTTTTATGTAATGATTTTTATTTATTAAAAAACTCATCTATCTATCTATACTTATAATAAATCTGTAGAGAGGTCAATTCTGTACATGAAATATATTTCCAAAATAACTATCAGGGGGTGATTAGGGATCGATACTGATGCCAAAAATGCAATCAGTACAATTTTTGTCTGTCTGTCTGTCGGTCTGTCTGTCTGTCTGTCTGTCTGTCTGTCTGTATAACCGTTATAGAAACAAAAACTACTCGACGGATTTTAATGAAACTTGGTACAATTATTATTCATACTCCTGAGCAGGTTATAGTATACTTTTCATCACGCTACAATCAATAGAAAAAATGAAAAAAAAAATGAAAATGTGAAAGTTTGGTTGTTTGTTACTCAATCACGCCAGAGCGGCTTAACGGATCTTAATGAAATTTAGAACAAATACAAATATTTTTAAATACAAATAAATACAAATATTTATTCACCAAAATAATACACACATATTACAAACATTTCAAAATTGACATTGGACAACTAAACATTGGCTTAGGGTTTGTAAACAAAGATAGATTATAGTCTGGAATATCACATAAGCTACTTTTAATCCCGGGAATATGTTCCCTAGGGATCACGCGGGCGAAGCCGCTGGCAGAAGCTAGTAATTAATAAGATTTTCAGACGTTCAAAAATCTTAAAAAGTACTGCAACCCCGCCTTTACCAGCTGCCGCTCCCGACTCCGTTTGCATAAAAATCGAAAATTATTCCAATGGAATTTACTCTCAGGATAAAAACATGCTTTCTTCTATTCCAGGAATAGTCTACCCATATGCCAAATTGGATCAAATTCCGTGTTTAACCTCTAAAAACATGCTTTGTTCTATTCCAGGAATAGTCTACCCATATGCCAAATTGGATCAAATTCCGTGTTTAACCTCTAAAAATCCCCGATGGAAGAGGATCCCTTTTATTTTAAGGATGGGAAATCATCATATGATTGCTTGAGTGTCAAATTCTTACTGACTACCCATCCGTATTTCTCCTAATGCTCTTTACATTCCAGGGAAACTTCAGAACAAATTTAGCAACCTAAAAAGAGGATCTCAACAGTACTTACTCATTCATTAGTGAGAAAGCCTTCTACTGCTTAGGATATAAAATCATCATCTAGCCTAGCCTTTTCCCAACTATATTGGGGTCGGCTTCCAGTCAAACCGGATTCAGCTGAAAACCAGTATTTCACGTGAAGCGGCTGCCTACCAGACCTCCACAACCCATTAACTGGGTAACACGGTTCTCCTTGGAAAGACTGGTGTCAGATTTTTTGGCTACTGACTATCCGTAACGACTGCCAAAGATCTCCAAATGACAGGTGGGACCAACAGCCTAACGTACTTTCCGAGGCACGGAGGAAACTCGGTGTGTTAAGATGGTCTCTTATCCACAGACCAACCTCGGCAAGCGTTACTTAACCTTGAAGATCGACCTGTGCGACTGTTATAGCTCCTTACGAGCTGCTTAGGATATAAAATAAAATTGTTAATATACTAACATAGTTTATATAAGTCAATACCAACACATGTATGGGTATTTTTCCTGAAATAATTTTTTTAGTAAGTATACCCCAACTGCAAACACGAAAGGTTTCTTTGTTCGCACATTTTTCATCATTCAACTACCTCTATTCTAAAAGCTGGAACTTTTCCAAATGTCGAGTTCGATAAATACGATCGTCAAGTGTCTCGCCTGCGACCTTGACTTGCGCTCGAGTGCCCTCCACAATACACCTCTCATGTAAATCGTTTATATGTAGAGGTACTTGTATGATGAAGGATGAGAGCTTAGGTAGGTAGGAATTTTCTAGAAGTCGTAAGTGAGACGGATTGGTTTTATTATACGGTTGCTAGAGTTTACGCCCGATAAACGTGAAATAAAGTACATTAAAATTTTAATAAAATTAAAATTAGTAGTAAAAGAAAAAAACACGAGTTAAATATTTTTTGATAATCTAATGACGGACTAACTAGATTTTTTCACGGCACAAGCCCATTGGGGAAGTTCAAGGAGTGATGAATATGATTTTGGTAACAATAGAAAATGTTTATCCGTATTGAATTAGATAATTAACTTTGCAACGAAGAAGATGGCCGCGGCAGTGTACCCGCCAATTTGTAAGCAAAAGGGTGACACACCGACCCCGGGTTCTATAACACGAACCACTTTGACTGTCTTTCTCCTCTATAGATTAAAAAATCTAAACAAGTAAACCATTGTTAAGTAGCAGATAACTACGAATGCATCTGAAGTAGGGTGTGCATGACAGGAACCATGATTCAAAGAATATCAAAAGAACCTAGTATTTAGATAGCAGCCGTTCTTCTTGCTTCGAACTTGGCATTCCTTCACATAATTATATGTATTTTTGGTGGGTAATGTTTATTTATTTATTTGAATCTCCAACAAAAGATAGATTTAACATAAAACACAGTGACACAGTAAGTGTACACTTTCAGTTATTGAAGACTACAGCATGCACATACACGGTGTATCTGACATCGACGCACAAACGATTTCCATGGGTCCAGGGCATGATTCTGGACACCCCAGAGTTGGAATTTTTCATCGGCTTTTTTCTCATTTCTCCAGTTTTTTCAAGAGTTTTTTTTACTTTAGACTGCTCATAATCGTTATTCTGACCTAACGCAATGAGATTTTTAATAAAAAAATAATTAATTAACTAGTTTCACTAAAAAGAGCAATGTAAATAAAACCACAAATAGGTATGAGCTCAGCTGTGCTAAAGTACAAACGAAAGGTCAACGCAATGCATAGTAGCTGCCCACACACTAACAAGTAAGGGTGTGTGTCACGCGTGTATGATTTGTTAAAAGCATGCCGCCTAAGACTGCATTCCAAAGAAAATGAAACGTATCACAGCAAAACGAAGTAGCCGATTTCCAACATTAACGTAATAGATTAAGGTTGAAAATCGGTTACTTTGTTTTGTGTCGATAAAACCCATTTTCATATTTCGGCGGCAACACGTAGCGCGCGCTCTTTGACCTTTACCGACGAAATCGACGGACGCCAGGGCCGTATTTAGGTGCAACTGGTAAAACGCTTTTTAATAAGCGTTTATGTGGAGTCATGATGATATCCGACCGAGAAAATAATCTTTTTTTTTCTTACTATTAATAATTGCGTAAAACCATAATAATGCTTTGTTTTCTGTTTCCTTCTTCTTATGTTCTGATAAAATGTTTGTACATAAATTGTTAAATAAATAAATAAGTTAAAATAAGTAATGTTATGCTTATTACAATTGGATCTTGCTATACCCATTGTACGCTTTGATACAATTAATGTGACAGAATTTTAAATACGGCATCAACACGGGTGTTGAAACTTAATCATGACGATTGATGACCCTAATTTGTTTCTGTTTGGTTTTAAAAAAAAGTTCAGTTTTACAAAACCAATTATTCGATAAAAAAACATTAATAAATTAAAAGCAAAAAAATGAATTTTCATACTATTATCACCGCAAGAACGGCCCTGGCACTGTAGGTCCAATGTAGGTATCTGTCGGCGACCTCAAAGGATAGATCGAAAGAACATTTTTAATGAAATAATGATGGATTTTTGTCAGTTCCTTGTTGACGCTGATCGCGAACGAGTGCATTTTTTTTTGCAAAAAACCGGTTTTCGAAACGTTAGAGAAGACAAGTTTTGGTTTCTTTCTGTGAACTTGCGTGTTTATGTTGTGTCTTTGTGTTTCATTGAAAAATGTCATCTGGACTTAATGAGAACTTCAGTGCCCAAGAATACGGTAACATGCTGATGATGTGACGCTGCCTTACCGAATCATTCGGGAATCGGTGGATTGGGAGATTCGGCCGGGAGCCATGGCCAGCTCGCTCACCAGACTTGACCCATTAGGTATTTTTCTTTAGGGTTATGTCAAGGACAAGGTGTTTGTGTCAGCAGAGTGCGATTCCGCAGCCGAGAAGCGGAATGGCATAGTGAATGTGTTTGCGTCGCTGTGTGAGGAGTGTGCTCAGGCCTCAGCGTCAGGACCCAACGTTTCTGCCCCGTGTCCACGCTGGAACTCTGCGCCGCGCTCAGTGCTGGCGCCGGCCACTTCGAACCCTATCTGATTACCTAGAGCGAGCCTAAGGTGAGTTAGGTAGTTACTCGTTAATACCTACTGCAAGCTTCTTTTTAGGATTCCGTACCCTAAGAGTAGGTAACCAATGGAACCTTATTACTAAGCCTCTGCTGTTTGGCCGCCGCGGCCGGTCCGTCTGTCTGTTAGTGGGCTGTATCTCAGGCATGGTACTAACAAATAAAAAATAAAATTTACAGAGAGCTCCATTGGAAAGCTCGCATACAAGAAACGTGTTTTTTGTTTATGGTTATGGTACGGAACCCTTTGTGTGAGAGTCTAACTCGCACATCGGCGGCTTTGTTATCAATCCTTATCGGAGTCGTGTTCGTGATTATAAGAGACTAAGCAAGTCTCCTGAACTTCTGCATAATCATGTTACTACATGTACTAGGTAGGTATTTTTGAGTGATTAAAATTATTTTATGTGATATTATTGCCGTCGGCGAAGGGTGATATTCGTAGGTATTTAGGTACATTCAAAGAGAGTTAGGTAGTTCATTAGCTAGCTGCGTTACCGGATCTCGATGTACTTACAAGCTTATTTTTTGTACCTAATCAATCTTTATCGGAGTCGTGATTTTAAAAGACTAAGCTTATGGCTCCTTTTCTCTTAAGCTCTTCAAAAACTAGTTCTTAAGCATGTTTAAGAAGGATGTAATGCAGTGTTCCATTCAAGGTGACCTTGCTAGTTGCCATCCATTTAGACGATACCTAGATGCAATCCAAATTCAAACACATTTCGCTGATAGAAACATAGCTCAAGGTCAGCTTTTTTCTCTAACATTCTGCATAAACATGTTCCTACCATCAGCAGGTAGGCACCGTAGTTATTTCTCAGTGATTAAGTAATTTCAACGCTCTCACGCGTTTGTATCGCGTTGTTCACAATACATTGCGCGCTCGAAAATGACAATTTCTGTAACCGTTCATTAGCGAGATTAATGACTTCCACAATTTGGTTAGTGGCATGAGATGTAGCCTTTTCCCGAAGTTTGCGTTACGATGTCAAATACGCCCTGTATAACTGGTTTACATACCTACAAAATAAAAATAACATATTCACAAAATTAAGTTAATTTTATAATTAGAATTTTATATACATAAACTAAAGATAAATCTACATTATGTACGCGTACAAAATATATCATTGGGCATCAAAAAATAATCCACATTGCTGTCAATGGCAAAAGTGCCCAGAACACTGGCAGCATTGCCACGTTGAATGGCAATAGAATTAGAATAAAATCAATACATTAAATTAAATTTGATTAAATTATTCGAATAAAATAAAATAATTCAAGAAACTTAAATTAAATTGGTCCAATAAATTCAAATACAAAGTAAACCGAGAAGGTTATAAAGTTAAATTACAAGAAGGTATAAAAAAATATAATCATGAAATTGAGAACGCATTTTAATGTTTTCACAAATTTTACTTGCTGACCAACACTGGCTTAAAATAAGTCGTCTGCCAAAAACATGTTTGTCATTAAAATATTCCATCACCAAAGAAAAATAAAGTAAGCCAAGCTTTAATCCCTTAATTAACCCTCACAAAATTTTAAATTAATTTGGTTGAAAGAAAAATATGCAAATTAATTGTTCTGAAGGGCCTACCTGACCCATGATGGCCTTGAATAATGCGTGGTGGTCCGTTGCGAACTGTCCGGGCCGCTGCGGTAACGCAACGTTGGGAGTTCTGATAAATAATTACGTTTTTGGGATGTTTAATTATACGGGTTGATATAGA
Organism: Ceramica pisi; assembly: GCA_963859965.1. Lineage (NCBI taxonomy): Eukaryota > Metazoa > Arthropoda > Insecta > Lepidoptera > Noctuidae > Ceramica > Ceramica pisi. The sequence continues at coordinate 1,649,006 of OY982542.1, forward strand.
GAACATTCACGGTGATGGCAAGACTGTGCTATCGAGTATTGCCTGCTAATCGGACTTCTACAGATTGTACAGTGAGTGTGCCCAAGAACTAAACGACCACATCTCACCCGCCCCCTTCTACCTTCAGACATTCAGACCCACTGCAACTTACCTACCTTGTTGCTATTTCACCAATTCGCACTAAGCGCGTTTCAAAACGTCTATAATAATGCGTACATGAAAAGGACCTAGGTTTTTACGTGCTTTATCCAACTGCCTTGTCTTTTCCTAAAAATGTTGGAGTCGCCTCTTAGTCCAACCAGATGCAACTGAATACCAGTATTTTGGAGCGACTGCCTGTCTGCTGGTATTAAAATGCCACTTTAGCAAAATCAGAAAGTACGTGTCGCTACCTGTCACTGTGAAATTTTCCCAATCAATCTTAAACCTAATTCTTTAGCGATAAAGACGAAATTAAAATAAAGACAATAAAGATGTTGATAGATTGTTGTATTATTACCGTTATGATTCAGCTAAAGTGACTTTTTTAGACCCGCTGATATTTTGTTTTTTATTTTTTTTTGTTTGTTATTTTTGTTTTTTACTTGTAACGACTCTTGAATATGTAAACCATGATGTTTGAACCAATAAAAAAAGGTTGGTCTGTGGATGGGTGACCATCTTAACATACCGAGTTTCCTCCGTGCCTCGGAAAGCACGTTAAGCCGTTGGTCCCGGCTGTCATTTATACATCTTTGGCAGTCGTTACGGATAGTCAGAAGCCAGTTAATCTGACACCAGTCTTGCCATGAAGTACCGTGTTACCCGGTTAATGGGTTGTGGAGGTCTGGTAGGCAGCCGCTCCGCGTAAAATACTGGTACTCAGCTAAATCCGGTTTGACTGGAAGCCGACCCCAATATAGTTGGGCAAAGGCTAGGCAGATGATGATGTTTGAACCAATAAACTTTATTTAGTCTAGACAAAGTGACATCCAAGTAAGGCATTAGTTTCAACGCCGGCGAGGAAGCGACTAGATTTCGACTATTTGATCGCTGAGGAAAAGGACAAAAGATATAGATCACTTGTGTGTAACAGGGACACACACATTTATACTTGATAGCTGGCTGTTCACACTGCCGGCGAGCGGCTCAAGTTGATCGCAGCGACACGAGCCATTAAGATTGTACTCGCTCAGTGACATTCGCTCGGCGATGCTCGCTGGGCGGTCAGAAATCACCAACCAGCGGTAATTTCTACCTATAGTGCGGGCTGGAGTAAGTAGGTATTGCGAGTAAAAGCCCGTCGCAAAACAGCACTCGCTTAAAACCGAGCGTCAAAATATTGATACTTTTCACTCGCTACTCGCTGCTCGCCAACTCGTTTCGAGTTTGTAGCTTTACTCGCCGCTCGCTGATTGCCGGCGGTGAGACAAGTGCCTTTTGTGTCGTTAGGCAACGATGGCAGACGTTCTTTATAATAAAACTTTAAAACCGCCTGTATCTGATATCGACGCACAAACGATTTCCATGGGTCCAGGGCATGATTCTGGACACGCTAGACTTAGAATTTTTCGTCGGCTTTTTCTCATTTTTTTCATTTTTTACAAGGGTTTTTTTACTTTAGACTGCTCATAATCGCTATTCTGACCTAACCCAATGAGATTTTTAATAACAAAATAATTGATTATCTACTTTCACTAAAAAGAGCAATCTGAATAAAAATGTGGTACTCTTGAAAAAAATTAAAAAATGAGAAAAGAACCGACGAAAAATTCCAACACTGGGGTGTCCAGAATCATGCCCTGGACCCATGGAAATCGTTTGTGCGTCGATGTCAGATACACGCGGTATAAGATCATTGTGAAACGTTTTGGGCACACATTCATAGTGCGTAGGTACAGCAAAGGAGTGGAGTTACCTGCCGGAGTCTGTCATTCCAGATAGCTACAACCTGGGAGTCTTAAAGTCAAGAGTGAATAGGTTACTTCTAGGCAAGCGTGCTCCATGTTAGACCGCATCAACGCTAACCATCAGGTGAGATAGTGGTCAAACACGTGCCTATGAAAAGTAAAAAAAAAACCACACAAACGTAACAACTGTTTCATAAATCAACAAAAGAGATATACTTCTTCAAAAGCTACTTCATAGTCACGAATGCTGTCGATTTATTTCCATCGTCCCGACATCTAACGTTTCTATTTGCAATATTAAAGCTTCTCCGAGATATAAATTATCGTCCCAGGGAGTAACGCAGGTGTTTTCTTCTTATATTTTCTAGGAAAGTATTTTTCTCTGTGACTACACAAATGCAATTCATTTTTAAACTAATATTTTACACTACATTTTTATACCCTTATAATTTTACTTTTTTGTCTAGAACTATCAATCAAGTGATACTACCCACTCTTGCTTGATGGAAACAGTACAAATATACTGACCCCCTGACGGGCTCTATTGTGACGTGCCATTGCTATCATGGTTTCATTGTGAAAAAAGGACAGCAACTACTATGCATCTTATATAGCTCAGTCTCGCTCTCTCAACGGAATCAAGATGAGTTTAAAACGTTATGCTGAGAGCTGGCCGTTTTGGGCGAATATGACGCATATCTTCCCAATTTTAATGAAAGTGTAGTTTTTATGTTCTTTATTTGGGTGCTTAGCTTATTTTGCTTTATTTATATTTAGTGGGGTCAATTTAACATTAATTACCAACCCACTACGATTATTCTGAACTTTGAAGGAAGCGTAGCCGTCTCCGTAAAACCTGATGATGGATGACGCACTGTGTCGGCAGAAGTGACGAGCATCGGAATGACGTGAAGCGAAGCGTGAATCTCAAGACCTCTCACGATGGAGGACTATTGTGGACGCCCTCTGCACCAGTTAGGGGTCATAGGACCTTAAGGGACTACTTACTTATTCAGCTCCATTCGTGTTTTACTGAACGATTTTGGTCACACTTATACAGTTCCGCTTCTATCAGCCACGTACAGCGTCGTAAGAATGAGAAGGCGTCAGTGGCAGAACAACGCTGAACTCTATCTATATCACTTGCATGATAGCAACACATTTGTCCTCATTCTATATTTGTTTGCCGCGAAAGCTGTGAAAGCGGAAAGCTGAAAGGATGCGTACACGTCTCCATACAAAATCGTTGTTTTCTATGGACATAAGCTGAATAGAGCTGAATAAGTGTCACAAGTTCCTAAGTCAAATCACGATTCTTCCATTGGTGACTCTGAGCACCGAGACACCTCGTGAGTCGTGGTATTCTCAACCACAGTTTAACATCTCACGAAGCTGATAAGCTTGTCGAATCGAAGCTCCAAAGTCTTGAGCATCGACGCCGAGTTGCTGGCCTGTCGATTTCTATCGGTTGCATTTTGGGATTGTGCGACGGAATTGCATAATTTAATCCCGTCAAGCCCGTTCCACCATCGGACCACAAGACGTACGGCGATGTGCCACCGGTACATGGTGGACATCCCACCTATTATACAAAACGTTTTGGGAATACATTCACTGTGCGTACAACAGTGGAATTCCCTGCCTGAGGCTGTGTTTCCTGATAGCTACAACCTGGGAGTCTTTAAGTCAAGAGTGAATCGGTTATTTCTAGGCAAGCATGCTCCACCATAGACCGCATCATCACCTTCTGTTTCCCAAAATTGTTATGAAAACGAGCCATACCGGGATATGCGTGTATAAAGTCACGGGCAAATGCCATAAGTATAGTTATACTCGTATAAGTTGACGATCCGTGATAATTCTGATTGCCTTTGACAGACGTAACTTGCTTTCAGCCAACAGTTTTGTCCATGATGTTTCTTTCACGTTCTTCTCCATAGGATCTACCCTTTGGAACGTGCAACTGCCGCGCTGGATAGGGTCGGTGAATGTGTTATGTTGCAGAACAACTTTCTGCTTTTGTCGCTAGCGCGGCAGAATTAGCTTCATCTATTTGACTGTCAGACCTTGACGATTCAAAGTGCCTGTAACTGGTCTATTCGAAATAAAGGATTTTGTATTTGTATTTGCATTTGTCAGTGCAGATTGCATGTGCAATTGTTTTATTAGTAATGGCATCATGCCACTAATTTGCCGTGTAATAAAATTGGAACTACCGCATTAAACCGTATACTGTCCCGTCCATAACATCCATCCATATATTTCCAAAAAACAGAGCGACTTCGCTAGAAGTTTTACCTTATAACGCCAACGCGTGGCCCTTCTGTGATTAGTCAAACGTCCCGAGGTTCGCAAGTCACAGGGCGATGTAAAATCGTTATAAATACTGTTCACTCAACGGAATAATACATAACCTTTAAATTCTCTCAAATCTCTCGAAATTATCTAAATTCAATCGTAGGTAATCGAGATACAGTTGATTTTGGGTTGGTTTTAATCCAGTCTGAAAAGTTTTCTATTGAATAGCGAAACTTCCGAATGAGCGACGATTATAATAGTTTGGTTTAGGTAAATGTATCGTTTGAGAGTATTTTAGACCGCCTTTTGTGCAAAGAAAATTTATTAGAACATAAGATCAGAGTTTTATTCCATCTATGAAGTTATAGATTTACTTAAAATAAATGTTGCTTCAGTTTGATTTATTATAATAGGCTTGTCTACTGAAAAAAAAAATATTAGTCCATCAGTTAGATTATCAAAAAATATTTGACCCGCTTTTTTTTACGTAAACCAAAATTGACGAAGATACGACGCTTTGTCAATAACGCATAGTACAGTACAGTGTGAACGTGTCCATAACAATGTATGGTGTGCGATATTGTTGTGCTTTGAGCTATTAATTTATATATATTTTTTTTTTTTTTTTTTTATTAATTTATTTTTTCTGTAACTTATATGGTGTACATAATAAAGAGTATTCTATTCTATTCTATTCTATTAACTATATGCTATTATATTATAGCGTAGTCTGAAAGCAGCTTTAATACGTCACGCCATGGTATATTTTTTAGTGCGTTTTGACATCACGAGCCCCAACTCCCGAGTTTTGATGCGTTTTATCTTTGTCAATATTCATTGATTTACAGCCACAAAAAAAGTGTCCATTATTTTTCAATACTCTAAGTAACGGACTAAATAGAATTACAATTTATTGATGGTGGAAACTAGCCTTATTACTTTCTTTGTTGAAAATTGCAGTCACATATTTGATAGGTTGATAATTTAGTTAGTAGGTTACTTCTAGGCAAGTGTGCTTCATTTCCGACTACATTATCGCCTACCATCAGGTGAGATAGTAGTCAAACGCGTGCCTATTAATAGTAAAAAAGTGGTTTATAGGGAACCTTTGCTGTCATATCAAAATGTGTATAATAATATTTAGTTTTTGTTTTTATTGTTTTATTATTTTCTTTCTTCAGTCATGTAATTGCAAACGAAGTATGTATGTTTCATGTGTATCTTATTCTAATAAAAGCGGTGCGTTCTTTTGTGGTCTCACCATAAATTGTTATTATAAGTCTATACGTAATTGGCTCTCTGGTTCTTAAGGTCTCCTTTTTTGTAGGTGTTTATTAGCTGTAAGTCCTCCATGTACTAAATAAATAAATAAAATGTATTTTCCAATGCAACTTTTGCATTCGCATCTTAGTCGCAATCTGTCAAAAAAACTTAATTTGCTACACCTACATTTTTTACAGATTGCGACCAAGATGCAAATGAAGACGTTGCCTAAAGATAATAGCCTAGTTTCCATCATCCACAAATTGCAAAACTATTTAGTCCGTCAGTTAGAGTATTGAAAAATAATGGAAACGTATTTTTGTTTTTGTAAATCAATGAATATTGACAAAGATAAAACGCATCAAAACTCGAAAGTGGGAGCTCGCGACGTCACAACCCGCTAAAAATTATGGCAGGGCGTGACGTATTGAGAATTTTAAAAGCGTCGTTACTTCGTCAATTTTGGTTCCCGTAACAAAAGAAAAAATACGTGTCAAATATTTTTTGATAATCTAACTGACGGACTAATTAGATTTTTTGAGGACACAAGCCTATTATAATATTGCGTCTAGATTTTTTTTTTTTTATCAAAATTCAAGAGTCATTTTTTCTAATTAGGTTGACAGCCAGCAACTTTTGAGCTTCAAGTTTTACAAAAGACAGTCCCTCAAAATGCCCGCTTGTCACCACTTCCTACTGCTTTAGCTGTGGAGAAGAAGTGGCCAACAAACTCCCCAGCAACATATCTGTCTGTTACGTTTTAAGAACTATAGAATGTATGTAAGTAGCTATTTTTTTGTGTTTTAATTAATTTGCATACTTGACCCGATCGTCGTTAAAATCACAATCACCTTTGCACCTACTTTTCTGTTTCCTTTTTTATATTTGTTACGTAAAAAATACTTAGTATGTAAATTAATTAAAACACAAAAAAATAGCTAACATGATGACGATGATGATACCATAAAAAAATGCACACTCAAGCATAAACAAGTTGCCTAGCAAAATAAGCCTCTAAGAATAAAATGAATGTGCCTGTCTACACGTACAATGGTAGAATTTAACGACATAACTGTAACCCGAAATATATGTATAAATTAATAAACACCTACATTTTTACTGTCCATGTGTCAATTAATAAATAACAATAATAAAAAAGAAACTTTTTAAGTTTGAATCTTTTTATTTTCGAAAATTTGCCTTCAAAATATTGTTTCCAGTCTGATTCGGTTTTAATTATCTAGCACAAGTGCGTGACTAATTTATATCACGCTACATAACTCAAGCTAATCGGATATGGACTAAAATAGTCACCTTTCGTGCCTATAACAGTGCCTAATTGGGTACTTAGCAATACCAGTGTAATTAACACGTTATTGTAAAGGCGCAAACCCACCGTGGTGCACGCTGTGCACGGACTCGCAGCGCATTTTAGCTGCGCGAGTTCATTTGTTTGACAATATGAGTCTACGTTTCCACTACAGCACACTACACACAACTATGTACAAACAAAAATAGCGTGGTTTTTTTGGAAGAATATGTTTTTGAAATAGTTGTGGGTTTATATTCGTGTATAGCGTGTATCGTGTGCAAAGCGTGCATGGCGTTGATTACTTTGAGCTACATGGGCGCCATATTCGAGCAAGCCATGCGTATGCTTATGACGTCATTTGATGCGTAGCGTGTCTGTGGGTTGCAATGGAAACAATCTCATACATTTTCATGCAAAGCAAAGCCTCACACACGTGTGTAGCCTCTCAGTGCGCCGCGGTGGGTTTCCGCCTTATCAAAACATTTTGGTTAACGTGCGTGCACCGTGCATGTGGTAGCGTGACAAATTTGCAATTGTGCGTTGTTTTCTTTGGGTTTCGTCTGTAATTGTTTCTGTAGACTATAAAGTAAGCACGTGGAATTGAGCCTGATGTCTGCCGCATATTAAACGACCAATATGCAAAATGAACCAATAAATGACATAGAGCATCGCGGCAGACCACAGTGAAGATGGCGGGACAAGCGTGATTCCTACCGAAAAACGACTATATTATTTTTTTTATCCAAAGCTTCAAAATAATAGTTTTTGAAACTTAAAACACAGCAATTGCCCGGAAAGACATCACTGTAAGAAGTTTTATTGTAGTTTTTTTTTCACTCTTTTTCGTGTGTTGTTGGACGAGTATTTCCAATTAACCAAATTATGTTTAAGCAAAGTTAAGTCTGTTAGATACTTCTGGCCTTCAATTCCTTTGAAGACCAGAAGTATCTTACAGTCAAGATGGTAAAATTGTATAACTAGATGGGAAATGCAGAAGGGAGTGTCAGACTCTTACTGACCAAAACCCATCCGTGTTCCTCCTAGTGCCCTTTGTGTTCCAGGGCCGCGTTGACTTTTCGAACAAATTCCGCACTGGAGACACAGGCCTTAGCGGGCCCCGTCTACTACGTGGAACCCTTCGCGCTGTCGTCCCGGGCCTGGTTGTGATCGGACAGCGAGCCACCCAACTCTCGCCGTCCGCAAGCCCGCGAGCGGGTTTAGTATTGAAACTATCGTAAGGATCTCTATTTATTAAAAAATGTTGCTTTCTTCTGGCGAAAAAATGGTTAAAATCGGTCCAGTAGTTTCGGAGCATATTCGGTACAAACAAAAAAAAAAAAAAAACTTTCCTCTTTATAATATTAGTATTGAAATAGGTTAACGTAACAGGTATGTACGGTGATTAAGAAATGAAGCGCTTAAAGGATGTGTCCATCTATTTTTTACACTTGATAGGCACGCGTTTGAACATTATCTCACCTGATGGTAAGCGATGATGCGGTCTAGGATGGAGCACGCTTACCTAGAAGGAACCTGTTCACTCTTGACTTAAAGACTCCCAGGTTGTAGCACTGCCCGTCCGCCCTTCACAACTATTTTTTTTCTCCTGAGTTGCTGAAACTGCAAGAGAAACGACCTTTACAGGTCAAATTTCACACATGATCAGTTTTCTAGTTCATCGTGATTAAAACGAAAAATACAGTTTTTTACAAATACTAGTTAACACAAATTCAGTAAACAAAGGTTAATAAACAAATCGTAAATATTTAAGTAATACGGTTTTACGTGGACATGAAACGTAAACGTTATGAATTCGGGTCACAAACTACGTGTACGTGTTATTTCTTATGATTTATTACGACATTACTATTACGTGATTCTACGTACCGTTATTATAACGTAGGTTTGAAGCTGGATTTCGTATTCTTGTAGTTTTACATCGAATTTATTCAAGACACGAATATTTGTGCTCGTTAGTCAACGCTTACTTCTCATGAAAAGTTTTAATATAGCTCTTTATGATAACAATAAAGCCTTATTTATTCCTGAATAAAAATACGTGATTAGATATTAAAATACAATTTGAGCATTTAAAATAAATTGAATATAAATATAGTAGTTATTTAATTTTATTTTCTTTTTGTGTTTAATTTTTGGTGTATAATAAAGTAAATAATGAATAAATAAAAATCAGCACTAATTAAAATTAATAAAATACAAAATAAGTTCATGCAAAACAAATCACTATCATTACGGACCTCTTTACAGATTACTAGTGCTATTTCCATCCAGTCATTTCCCACTGCTTTCAGCATTTCGTCAAGCCATCTAACCCTTGGTAATTCGCCCGCCATTTGCCGTCTTTGAAGAAATCTATATCTCTCTGCCAAGATTGACTGTGTCGGTAGCAGATGTGCACGCAGTAGCTCCACCGCGACCGCGTGTGATAAGCTTGACGGCTTCCTAGGACTCGCTAATGTTGACAACAATTCGTATGCCTGCTCCCCGATTACTGCGATTAGAGTTGGCAATTTTAAATCGTCCGTTATCTTGTTAAACACAAAGTACATTTCTAGCCGCTCCACATATGCTGACCAGTTACCGGTTTTCACATCGAAGTCTTTGATTTTGCCCACAGACATTGTAACGATTGTCCACGATTATACGACACGATTACAGTATTCTGCACCCGGGCCATCCACTAACGTTCATTTCTTCCGACTTGTCCCGTTGTGCAAACTGTACAGAAAAGCGACGGGATAAAATAAAACCGTTGCAGCCACTAATTAAACCACAATCCTACGTTCTTTCCCCTGACTTTATCACAACACGCCAGTTCGACAGGAAAAACAATCCTTCAGTGACCATACACACGTTTTGGTACATTCCTGTCAGTTTGCATCTTTTCAGTCATACCGAGGGATTGCGTGTCTGTGGATGGTTATAATCCTATCATTTTAAGAAGATTGTTGTCATTTAAAAGGAATGATCGTCATTTTGAATTATCTTTATGGATTATTTTCATTTTGCAACAACATTTGGGGGCCGAGTAACCCGCGTCCGTAGGAGAATACCCTGCAGCGAATCCCTACACGTGGTCCCCGGGTGGTGCTAAACAGGTGATACTAACCGCCTCCGTGGTCTAGTTGTTAAACCACCTGATTCAGACCCAGAGGTCCCGGGTTCGATTCCCAGCGGGGGCAAATTTTTTGCTCGGTTTGGTTGGTGGTAGGACTTGTTCTAAGTCCGCCTGGCAAAGCTACCACCATCATGTCTAAGTCTGTCGCCATAACAACAATGTTAACAGCATTGTTGTGTTCCGGCATTTAGAGGTATGGTAGGTATCTTTGGCTTAAGCCAAAGATACCTACCATACCTCTAAATTAAAGAAAGAAAGTGAAAAGTGAGTGCTTCATGAAAGTGATGATTAATCATCACTTTCCATCAGGTGAGATTTGGGCCAAGAGTTTCCCCGTTTTGCATAAAAAATAAAAAAAAAATTGTACCCGTACCTACTACGGGACGAAGACGAACACAAAATGATTACAAACGAGCGCTCAATCACGCCGGACAAATAAACAGGCACTAACTTGATCACAGAGCGCGTCGCGTCCTTCGCGACGGGAGGGGTCGCGGGGTTTTAATACCGTCATTCTTTCTCGCTCTTGCAAATCCACTGGCGTTCATTCCGTGAGGATTGTACATTCCGGTAGGAATGAACGTTAGTGGAAGGGCCGCTAATAATGTTCGTTTTTTAATCCTCGTCGCCACTGCTAAACAAAAGACGTGCGTTCGAACAGAGCGTATCTGACACAGATACAATTATGAGCGTGCGCTAACTACCCACATATACAACAATCCTAACTTAATATTTAAAAGTATAATAGTAGATTATGAAACGAGGACATAAAACAGTGTCTTATGACGCATCATATTGAATCCCGAACACAATTAAGGATTCGAAAGTTAACTCCCGAGCGCTGCGAGGAAGTTAAAAAAAAACCTTGAATGCACCGAAGGCTTCAAGCTAGCCCAAAGCAAAGACACCTTTATCCCTGAGGAACATACTCTACTTTTCACACCTGCGAGAAATTTGTGCTCGAGCCATGAAAACAGGTGGCGCGCGTCGGCCAGCAGGTAGCTGTGGTTCCAGACCACCACCGGGTAATAATGTGATTTGAATTTGGTATACATTTTGACTGCGCTCGCTGCAGCTAGCAGCGGAGGACAGAATCCACTCGCGTGTTCGAATGACGTACTCTTACTGGCTAACACAATATTTCGGGCGGTGGTAGCTTTTTGGAAAAAAAAATCAGCAACACTGGCTGGTTCTAGCGGGTCCTGTTCCGTCTTTTTTTTTGGGACAAGCCCGCCACACATTCTCAGCTACTGCAACTCTTGAAATCAACAGTGGTGACCACAAGAAAAACGCCGAGCTAGTGAAGCCCGAAGACTCCCGGAGAAACGATTCAACTGTCATGGATCCCGCAACTAAATAAATCAGAAGAGTACAGCGGAGGAGTAAAAAAAAAAAATGATTTCCACTTCCCTCCTTATCAAGCAGGAGACAGATTAGAGCCAATATACACCAAGTAACATATACAACTGGGTTAAGCACGTTAGCCCGGGACCGATTGTTGTCAATGGCGGTGCTCTTAAGGTTGTTCGAGAATACGGATACCTCGGGCAGACTCTGCAGTTTGGTAAGAACAACTTTGAGAGAGAGGCTAACAGAAGAATTCAGCTGGGTTGGGCAACGTTTGGGAAGCTTCGCCGAGTCTTCTCGTCAAGTATTCCACAGAGCCTATAGACTAAGGTCTTCAAACAGGGCATCCTGCCTGTTATGACTTACGGAGCCGAAACGTGGACACTCACGGTACGGCTGGTCTATAAATTCAAGGCCGCTCAGCGAGCTATGGAACGGGCTATGCTTGGCGTCTCTTTGAGAGATCGAATCCGCAACGAAGTGATCCGACAGAGAACCAAAGTTGAGGACATAGCTCATAGAATAAGCAAGCTAAAGTGGCAATGGGCCGGCCATATTAGCCGTAGAATCGATGACCGTTGGGGTAGACGAGTTCTTGAGTGAAGACTGCGAATCGGCAAACGTAAGGTAGGACGCCCTCAGGCTAGGTGGAGCGACGATCTTCGCAGGGTGGCTGGTAGCAGCTGGATGAGAGTTGCCGGTGGTCGAGCCAAATGACGTGCACTTGGAGTGGCCTATGTCCAGCAGTGGGCTGTTATAGGCTGATGATGAAGCCTGTTGCCTAGCACTATGGATTATATATTAACACTAAACCAAAGTCTGGTTTCTACAAGATTCGTAAAGTAAACTACCATAATATTACATTCAGTCTACCAGAGAATACATTCCCATAAGGTGTGATGTGCGAATTGTTCGTATTCAAGGTCAGCTGTCCCTTATATGTTTACCCAAAGGTATACATCGTACAAAATCGGTATATATTTAACGCGTCTATCCAGCCCAGTTTCTTATCGGATGGCGAATGACCCGTAGCTCCCCGAAACTTTCACGCCAAAATCGCGAAACCGATTTTGATGAATTGTGGTTCAGAGATGGATATATGAAGGACCCTGGAGACGGTAACAAGCTATATAGACGCCATAAAAGCCGCGGGAAAAATAGTTGTAGCATATTTTGTCATCTTTATTCAAAGCTTGACTTCACACACATAAGCTTTACTTTTCTTCAGTCAATTGTATCAATGAATGCAAATGCAAATTGTAAGTAGGCATCATCGTTTGCGATAACTGTATATATGCTTTAATCTTCACTAATTAATTATATAAATTTTAATCCATATATTAAAACATATTTAGTCGTCAGTTACTAAAATGGTAGCCAGTAAACTGAATATTATTAAGATCTCGAGATAAATCTCTACCTGTTTTTCGCTTTCCCATTTCTTCCATATTAATATTATAGCCTCTATTTGTGGAGCTGACAGTAGTATCAGTCGTTAGGTAATCAATTTACCCCCAGGCAAGGTTTGTTAGGTACCAGCATGCATCACTTGATTAGGTAAGATGTTATGCCAGGTGTAAATAACCTGAGATATCTACTTAGTTTTATCTAGACCTTATTGATAAAGCATATTATTATTTATCAGATATACACGAAACAGACAGACAGATACACTTGATCTTATGAGAGGAAAGTAGAGAGGTACTATAAATCATCACTACATTTTATAAAACAAAATCCTATGCCACGTCTGTCTGTCTGTCTGTTCGCGATAAACTCAAAAACTACTACACCAATTTTCAAGCTGTTTTCACCAATAGATGAAATGGTTTTAGAGGAAGGTTTTAGTATAAAATATGTTGAGTGGGCCAAGCCACTGGCATTAGCTAGTTCATCATAAGATACTGTAACAGTCAGGGACATAACAATACATGATGATCATCCTATAAGTCTCTAAAAGGGTTTCGTAACCTGGAAGATAACCCTCAATATCGTTTTACAATTGCTAGAACTTTGAAAATCAAAGTTATTTAAAAAAACCGGCCAAGTGCGAGTCGGACTCACGCATTGAGGGTTCCGTAAGCAGAAGTTGCGATTTACGATTTATGACGTATTAATTTTTTCTTATTTTTGTATGAAAATATTTATGCGGTTCACGAAATACATCTACTTACCGAATTTCAACAGCATAGTTCTTATGGTTTCGGAGAAAAGTGGCTGTAACATACGGACGGACAGACAGACAGACAGACAGACGGATAGACATGACGAATCTATAAGGGTTCCGTTTTTGCCATTTGGCTGCGGAACCCTAAAAATGAGTCTCTAAAAGTCTAAGCAATAAAGGGGATACTAGAGAAAAAGTAGTCGCATCTCAACTCTTACTTATGCTACATAGGTAAATCAAAAACAAGAACACTATTATTGTTTTAGTTAGGAATTATCGACGGTCGATCCAACTATTTCATACTTATTTCAGATTCAGTGTAGATTTCAATAAAAAACATTAGATACACTGATGATTTATTCTTAACTTTACGAGATTTTTCATACATAGCGCTGATTTTTCCAACGCCAGATAACTTAATCGGAGGAATAATTTTGAATTTTTGACAGTTCTTCTATACAAAAACTGTCAAACGTTAAATTTATTGCACGAATAAAAGTTATCTGGCGTTGGAAAAATCAGCCCTTAGCCTAATATTTACCTAGTTAAATGCTGTTACTTTTCGGTCACTATTTCAACTTGCCCCTGAGGCCGATCTGTTCTGCTTGCTCAAAAGTGTCTGGTAGGGTGTGGCCTAAGGTCTCCGGTGTTAGAAAGATCAGAAGACCAGATAACAGAGCGAAGGAACCAAATAGTATAAATGGCAGCTCTTCGAACCATTGGACACCCTGCAACCAATATAATAAAAAAATCATTCCGAAACGCACAGGTATACAATTTAAGTAAAAAGTATAAATAATATTCAGAATTGCAATGATGAATATATCACTAACATTAAGGATTTTAATTTAACTTTTCTTTAATTACACTACAATTATATGTTGACAAAAAATCATCGACTACAGAATAATGTGTCAATTGAAAACTAGATAATACAGTTTCACAATATGTCAAGAGGACCGAAAATAGATCCTTGTGGTATCCCTGTTTGAATTCGCCATGCAGTTTACTTCCAGTTCTTCAGTTCAACTGCTTCAAACTAAATTAGCGAGACTGAAACTTGTTTTTACTTTAATTAACTCCTACGTTGATTATTATTAGACGCTATCAATAATAGTGATCAATTCAGTCAAAAGCCTAAATAACGTCCAAACGAAACTTACGAATGCGGGAGTGAGCGGCGCAACCATGGAGCCAATCCTTCCCATCATGGACGCGAATGCGAACAAACTGTGTCGATGTTTTGGGGGGTACAGCTCTGCAGTGTAGACGTATACTGACGTCACCACCATTGCTATTGACATCTTTGCGATGAGATAGACCGTCAGAGATACAGCGTATAAATCTGCGAAAAACGGAGAAACTATCAGTATTACAGAGGTATTAATTATCCTCACAAATACTATAAACCTAGCCGAACGTTCTTGATGTAATTTGGCACAGAGTGTATTTTATTTGGAGAATTTCCGAAATACACGTGGGCAAAGCCACTGTCAGAAGCTAGTAGTATTATAAAAATTATAAAAGGCATCGTGCTATCATAAACTTGTATGTGTAGGTAAGATAGATAGTAGATGTAAAATAGTAATATTCAGCAGCATCTAATTAGACTAGAAGCGATTCAAAAATACATTTAACAATGGGTTACTATACCAACCTGAAGGAATGAATATGTACGCAATCTGGCATGCAGCACATAACCAAAACGCTCCAGTCAATACCGGCTTCCTTCCAATCTTGTCCATCAAGTAATATGCGATCCAATAGCCAGGAATTTCAATAGCAGCTACAGCCACATAGTTCAAGTATCTATTGCCAGACATGTTGACAGCGTTGAGCGACAGGCCGTAGTAGATGAAAGTGGTGGTGATCCACCAGACGGGGGAGACGAGAACACGGATCAATATTTTCTTATGCTGGAACACTTGGACTACAAGTCAGGGTTCACCACCGCGCTTCTCTGCCTCTTCAGCACTTACTCTTAGCTTTTTCTGTGCTGTTCGACGCAACTGTTCCAGAGACTTCTCCGATAATTCCTTTCTATTCACCCTTGCTACCTTTCTCAACAAAGCTTCAGATTCATCGAAGCGTCCTTTACTCATATACCATCGTACAGATTCACTGATGAGCCAGTAGTAAAAGATGGTGATGAACTGTGGGATGTAGAGTGTTAAAGTCAGCATTCTCCAGTTGGGTACGCCCCACGCAATCAAACCCATCGTCACTTGTCCAAGCGCGAAGACAGTGTTCATCGCTGCTCCAGCCGCCACACGGAATTTTGGGCCAACCAGCTCCATAACTGCCAAAATATAATTTATGTATTAGATAGGAATGGGATGTCGTGTCAGCCAGTAACAGGGCTATAGAGTTCTACACCAAGACGATGGTGAGATTGGCAGCTTAAAAAAAATCTGATATGCGCATTCACAGAAGAAAATAACCTTAAATCAAAAATAAATTAACTAATTTCATTTAAAAAACATGTAATATCACTATAGACTTCTTTTAAGATTTCCTGTAATCTAAATGATATTTATTTTGTAAGTTGGTTGTAAATAACACTCTTACACGTCAATCTTTTTTGGTAATTTTAAACTAGATGAGTCCGGCGTTTCCTAGCTGACTGCTCTGAGAAGAAACACCAAAACAAACTCAGAGGTCAGTCTCTTTTAAAGTCCATACAATCATACTGGTAAAATCAATGAGAACCATATAGGTTAACGTCTGAAGTGGTATTTTGAGGAAAGTACCACACAGATTTAAGTGGACCTGTCCAGACAGTGCAAGCATTTGCCAGTTATCGTGTAGCTCAAACTGAACTTAAAGGAGCTCAACTCAAATCTTAGGTATAGAGCTATTATTTGCATTTTTCTAAACAAATACTGATAAAAAATTTATGTTCAGCAGTTTCGGAGATAAGGGAATTAGATCAAACTGACCATCATCATGATTTGTCACAATACAGTTTGACCCCCGAAAGTGACCCTCATACTACAAATTTATTTATTTACGTAACGCATCTGTATTTGGGTCACAGAAGCCCATTATGTTTACCAATTTTCAACAGAGTCAGTCCAGCAGATCAGGAGAAAACTGGCTGTGACAGACAGACAGACAGACAGCCGAGTGATCCTTGGTTACGTTATTTGTTCAGAACCCTGAAAAGGTTTCATATTTATGAGTATTACACGTGGTGTTACGTATGAATTATTTGATAAACAAATTGCAATCGTTTAAACAAAACATTGCAATTATAATCGTTATCAAAAAGTTTATCACGTATTGATTACTTTGGTCAGCACTGAAAACCTCCTTTAAATAAAAATATGGTACGAGTACATACTTAAAGAGTTGAAATTCTGAACCTAAATCTGCTTTTTGCTAACACGTAACATTTCTTATTTATGTATTTGGTTAGATCAAGCACAAACATATTTTGAATTGAAGTTTTTTTTTTTTTTTTTATTTATATTAGAGTGACTTCGTGGCGCTGGATTCGTTCAAAAGTTGTATAGTGATTGTTTTTATAAATTATAGTACCAGAAATGTTTTGGTTCGTTTTGAATTATATTAATACGTGCCGCAAAATGACATTTCTATCATTAATACATATTAAGCCTAATTTTATAGCAAATTTAATTTTGGTGATGTGCTAAAAAAGAATGGTTTTCGCAGGTACAAAATGCTAATTTGCGAAAATTGTCCTGACCTGTTTTTCAACATTTGTGGCGAATTTACAGCACAACAACTGTGGTGTGAACGAATCTGCTGATTGTCGGCCGCCATCTTCTGTTTAAACAGATGGTCTGTCTAAGAGGGCCCAAACGCAAGCTAAGCCACGGGCTTAACCTTGTGAAAAGTAAGAACTTCATGTTCGGAGAAAATACTTACGCAAAATATAAACGCAGGAAAACCCTCCAGATCCAAAGGTGGCCTCAATGAACTCGGAGAGCATAAACCCGAGATAGGTGTCAGCCCAGTACCTCGTGACACCAAGCCAGGCGGTGTTGAATGCATTGATGGTGAGCGCGACTCTGCGCCCCCATCGATCAGACACGAAGCCAGTAATAGGCAGCGCTGTCAGGGTACCGAATGTTCGCACCGTGCCGATTAGGGAACGCCGCCATTCGTCGCAAGCCAGCCCGTACTTACATGTGGACAAGAAAAAAAATGAGCCTGTGCTTTCTCACTGCAGGGCAAAGGCCTCACTTTTCTGCTTCCACTTTTCTCGGGTTCTGTCAATTTGTTGTCCACTGTGTGGTAATCTTCGCCAAGACAAGAAACGTTTCTCAAATATATTTTTTTTAACTGAAACTGTTTCTGCCACTAAAAAGTATTGTGTTAGTCCAAGATCCCAGAGCTCTCCAGCTGATTATTTTATTTTCTGAGTAACAAAATGTGTGGGACAATAGTCCTTATGTATGTACTTTAAACGTGCGCATACTTGCTAACATGGACTGGCTGCAATTTTTTTTGTGATGTATAGAACATATTTTAAAAGTATTGTTAACGCTTATAATCGGTGGTTAGCACACAACACCGTGGCCGTTTTCGGATTGTTTGGCATTCAATAATAACATTAGAAAAAAAAAACAAATTTATAAAACTCACATCGTAGACCACAGAGTATGTGTTCTCATAAACGAAGTCTTCACATTCGACGCGTCTGTTGCGATCGAAGAGTGTAGCGGGATAAGTGTTGCTGTCGACTATCCGAAGCGTAGCGTTCACACTTTCGAACCGTTCGCAGTTGTCAAAGGAACCCTGGCCTTGTGGCACTGCGTTTGCCAACCAGTACGGAGAGAACGATGTTGGTTCTCCTTCACACTCCGGGATAAGACATCTGGAGGAGAACACACAAGTCACCATATGGTTATCTGGCAACCCAGAAGGTGATTTTAAGGGGTAATATGAAAATAAGCTCTACGAAAATATTAAAGTCTTGGAGACGTGATAAGACATGAACAGCCGATGAGGAAAATAAGAGTGGACATTAATTGTTACACCCTATACCTAACTTTTGTTAATCGTTGTTGTAATTGGTAATTTCGTAAAACAGTTACATTAGAGTATTTTTATTGATCTATCATAATCCGAAGAAGGTATAGGTAAGCGGGTCATACAAATTTATCGAACAAAATCGACTAAATAAGCACATATCGAAAGATGGGTGACGTCTCTGTTATTAGGCGTGAAAAAAACTATTATTACTAGAAAGCGTATTTGAGATATCCAGAGAGGGCAACAAAATGTTTTTAACTTTTCGAAAATCGTTTCAAAATAGATACATATAGCGAATTTTAGCCTAGAAAAATTAAAGAAAAGAGTAGAAAGTTACGCTAAACCGTTTTTGGGCAAAGGTAATAAGAAATAAGTTTGAAATTTAAACTGGATAAAATGTTAGAGGATAAAAAAAACTAGATAAGACCGATGTTTCTTTACCTGGTACTAATTCTAGAAGTAGTAAACATATATTCTACAGCACTCCAAGCGACGAAAATCACCAACACCACACACAGTAAGAAAGTCCTCAACTGGTACTTCCCGAACTGTCCAATCTCTTCTACAAGAATAGTGTCTAGTTCTACTTCACGCTTATCTTCGGGCGGGACGACTTCAGAATCCTCGTCTATGTTCTGATTTTTTTGTGAATCTGTCATTTTGTTCTGGCTGCTTACTAAACGCTAGCCCCTTTCGAGAGTACTCCTACCAATGAGCTGAATATCGTTTGTATATACATTTTATCTATTTTATAATAAGCTGCTGATAAACTGTTGCACTAATTCTCGCCATTTATCTCGTGTGTAGAGGCTTAAGTATTTATAAGTAAATTCAGGGATAATTTTTTTGTTCAACTATAACGGTAATCCTACCTTCTCTTTTAATTATGTTTTCTAATTTATCACCTATCTCAATCTAAACAGTAATTATTGTTTCCTGTGATATTCCAATTAACCCCTGTCAAGATTTTACATAGTCCTATTTATACAGACAGCAGATCTTTTATAAGTATTATAACCATTTGCAATTTGCTATAATGTATTTAAACAGAGCGTTCCGATATTTTGCCACATGGAGGGTAAGTACCTTAAATACTGTAGCTAAAAAAAATACTGACTGAAGAATTTAATTTTAAGATGAAAACGAATTGCATTACTATACGCGTAATTTTTAAACGTCAAAGTTCTACATAAAGACAATCCCCCAAAACGCCCACTCGACTACACTTTATCGATAGTTTATTGTATAATAGATAAAATCTTTATAAATACGGTATTCTGCAGATTGGTGGTAGTACAAGCGCAAGTGGCTTTTCGTTGGGTAAAGGGCCAAAAACAAAATGGCAGATTTACAAAAAGATCGGTACATAGACGGAGACTCTGAAGATCTATCACCAGAAGCTGAGCGTGAAGTAGAACTAGACACGATTCTTGTAGAAGAGATTGGACAGTTTGGGAGATACCAGTTGAGGACGCTCTTATTGTGTGTGGTCTTGACACTTTTTGTCGCATGGAGTGCTGTAGAATATATGTTTACTACTTCCAGAATTAGCACCAGGTAAATTCAGATCCGCTATACCTATTTATTTTTTTATTCTCTGACATTTTACCCAGTTTATTTTTAAAACAGAGTTTTAGTTTCTCATCTTTGCCTAAAAAAGGAGTCACATAATCTTCATCTCTTCATTATTATATTTTCTAGGCTCAAATTGTCTAATATTTTTACTTCTTTTCATCGTGTGGGCAGTAGGGTCTAACGAACCCACAAAACCTAGTGTCAGAGTTTCTAAACTACCTCAAGAGCATCTGACATGGTTTATTTGACGACCGCCATTTGGCGGCCGAGACCACCAGCGTATACGTGCCGTCCGAAGCACGGAACAATCTTTTTATCAGACATTTTTACTGTAAATCGGTTTTAAAACAGTCATTTTTTTTAGAAAACAGTGCGTTACTTTCTCTGGATATCGTTTTATATGTGGATCATCACGGCAGCTTTTACAAACCTTGTAATAGTGACGTCATCCATCTTTCGTCATGAGCTTATTTAGCCTTCTTCAGATATGATAGATCGATAGCTATACTCTACTTTTACTATATCACACCATAACCATTAACGGGCCATCCACTAACGTTCATTTCTTCCGACTTGTCCCGTTGTGCAAACTGTACAGAAAAGCGACGGGATAAAATAAAACCGTTGAAGCCACTAATTAAACCACAATCCTACGTTCTTTCCCCTGACTTTATCACAACACGCCAGTTCGACAGGAAAAACAATCCTTCAGTGACCATACACACGTTTAGGTATATTCCTGTCAGTTTGCATCTTGTCAGTCATACCGAGGGATTGCGTGTCTGTGGATGGTTATAATCCTATGATTTTAAGAAGATTGTTGTCATTTAAAAGGAATGATCGTCATTTTGAATTATCTTTATGGATTTATTTGGATTATTTTCATTTTGCAACAACATTTGGGGGCCGAGTCACCCGCGTCCGTAGGAGAATACCCTGCAGCGAATCCCTACACGTGGTCCCCGGGTGGTGCTAAACAGGTGATACTAACCGCCTCCGTGGTCTAGTTGTTAAACCACCTGATTCAGACCCAGAGGTCCCGGGTTCGATTCCCAGCGGGGGCAAATTTTTTGCTCGGTTTGGTTGGTGGTAGGACTTGTTCTAAGTCCGCCTGGCAAAGCTACCACCATCATGTCTAAGTCTGTCGCCATAACAACAATGTTAACAGCATTGTTGTGTTCCGGCAGTTAGAGGTATGATAGCCAGTTCCTCTGTATAAGAGGATTCCGGGTGAAACTCGCATCCATCTTTGGCTTAATCATCACTTTCCATCAGGTGAGATTTGGGCCAAGAGTTTCCCCGTTTTGCATAAAAAAAAAAAAAAAAACATTTGTACCCGTACCTACGGGACGAAGACGAACACAAAATGATTACAAACGAGCGCTCAATCACGCCGGACAAATAAACAGGCACTAACTTGATCACAGAGCGCGTCGCGTCCTTCGCGACGGGAGGGGTCGCGGGGTTTTAATACCGTCATTCTTTCTCGCTCTTGCAAATCCACTGGCGTTCATTCCATGAGGATTGTACATTCCGGTAGGAATGAACTTTAGTGGATGGGCCGCTAGTAACAAAAACATTTTAAAAATAATAGGATGTAACAATTTAGTGTGCACCCTTATTTTCGTGTTTTGTCGCGTTTAGAAGAATTTTATATTTTCGTAGAACTTATTTCCTAAGCACGTTACATCACCGTCTGGGTTACCAACTAAACTTTTAATGACTTGTGTGTTCTCTTCCAGATGTCTCATTCCAGAGTGTGAAGGAGAACCAACATCGTTCTCTCCGTACTGGTTGGCGAACGCAGTGCCACAAGGCGCCAGCCAGGGTTCCTTTGACAACTGCGAACGATTCGAGAGTGTGAACGCTACGCTTCGGATAGTCGACAGCAACACTTGTCCTGCCACACTCTTCGATCGCAACAGACGCGTGGAATGTGAAGACTTCGTTTATGAGAACACATACTCGGTGGTCTATGATGTAAGTTCTCTATTATAGTTTTTTACCCGCGAAGGTACGGAGACGGTAAATGCGTTTGGAGTGAGAGAATGTTTGTTTGTAAACCAATGATTTTAATTCAGTTTTCAATGATGGGTTCGGGTCTGGTTGTTGCATGTTCTTAGAAAAGTGTTATGGTGTCAACTGACCAAGGGGTGCTGCAGTAAACATTTGTTTGTGCAAAACCAAAAGTAAAGGTCCAACTATGATGCGGTTTTCAGAAATGGGGTTTTGGTTGATAAAAGTGAGGGTTAAATAAATGTTTCGGTAGTAACTCACTTCGGTGCTCCCTAGTGACTTGCAGTAATATATTTTACATGAGCTTTTCATGTAATGGGCTTGCTCTTGACCACAATCACGGCTGATGGAAAGCGATGGGTGAGGTCTATGATGGAGCGAGCCAAAAGGTGCCTGTTTACTCTTGCTTTGAAGGTAGACGGAAACACAGACTTTGACAGAGTTCCACACGTTAGCTGTGCGCATAATACATGTGGAGGAGAAGCGCTGGGTACGACTAGTCGGGATATCGACCAAGTACGGGGGGTACCCTTGTTTATTTTTATATAAAAAACGGGGAAACTCTTGGCCCAAATCTCACCTGATGGAAAGTGATGATTAGGCCGAAGATGGAAGCGAGTTTCACCCGGAATCCTCTTACACAGAGGAACTGGCTATCATACCTCTAACTGCCGGAACACAACAATGCTGTTAAAATAGTTGTTATGGCGACAGACTTAGACATGATGGTGGTAGCTTGTCAGGCGGACTTTGAACAAGTCCTACCATCAACCAAACCGAGCAAAAATTTGCCTCCGCTGGGAATCGAACCCGGGACCTCTGGGTCTGAATCAGGTGCAGCCCACCCTGCAGTACGTCTGGTATTCTGGTAGTAAAAAGGCGATGGTGGGATCAGGTAATGGAGTTCCTGTGCACAGCACACTCACCGTAGTACAATCTGTAGAGGACCGACAGACAGGCAATAATATGCCGATGAGCTAGCCTGCGAAGCTGAGCCACCAACGTCTCGTCACCTATAAATGTTATTTTTTTATCTTAATGTCTCTTGTAAAACAGTGTACATTAGCGCAGGAGCTGGGGAATTCATAAAATTTTATGTATAGTTTGTGTCAATAAAGATTATTATGTATTTATTTATTGACCAATGTTTCTTATCTTGGTGACGATTACCACATTGTGTGTACCGAATGCAAGAAAACGATCATGCTGCAGGCTCAGGAAGAGATTATTATTTACTAGCTGACCCACGCATCTTCGTCTGCGTCACATTTTCCATTAATGCTCGTCTCCTTTTAGTCTTAGCGTGGTGATATGTAGCCTATATCCAGCCTCGATACATGGGCTGTCTAGTACTGAAAGAAATTTTCAAATCGGACCAGTAGTTCCTGAGATTACCCCCTACATACAAACTTACAAACTTACAAACAAATGTAACCTCTTTATAATATTAAGTATAGATTTATTACGGACATACATACAGCTACCATTACAGAAATCCAATGCGATAGTGTAGAAAAACAGAGAGAATATAATTGCAATAACAATAAATTTCAGTTACCAATAAAGCCAAAAGCCTAAAGTTACAAAAGACCAGGAAATATGGAAGGAGAAAAGGGCGGGCTATTACCGGCCCCTGCAGTAGGACAGCACGAGTGCTTGGAAATATATGAGCACTAGCTGACCCGTGCAACGTCGTCTGCGTAACATTATTCATTACTACTCCGCTCCTATTGGTCTTAGCGTGATGATATATAGCCTATAGCCTTCCTCGATAAATGGGCTATTTATAACTGAAAGAATTTTTCAAATCGTACCAGTAGTTCCTGATATTAGCGCGTTCAACCAAACAAACAAACAAAGAAACAAACTCTTCTGCTTTATAATATTATATAGTATAGATTACTCTTCGAGATAAATCGACATTGCTGTTCTGGCCGAGCAGCGGCCCGCAAAAGTTGTATGAAAATCCATATCTATCGTGTTTAGCGACCAAATAAATTACATTAAAACTCTTTAAAAAACGGAACGTTTCGTGTAATTTAAAAATGAAACGATCGTGTAATTTAAAAATAGAACGATCTTATATTCCGAAACATGGCAACCAAGGAGGTAACTTATCAAAGGTTTTATTTTAATTTCGAACTGGCTTGCAAATATAAAGCTGTTTATTGAAATAAAAGATGAACACTTTGACTCGGGAATTATTATTGTTGTTGGTTGTTCGACATTGATTTTGAAAGGCAATTGTATTTTTGAGAAAAGTACTATACAAGCCTTGGCCACAACTAGGCATTGATGGACTTACGTACGTGTTCCTAGGCTACGTCTCTGCCCACATTTACACGTCGTCCAGCAATGCCTCTTTTGCTGGCCACTGCAGTTCACTATTCTTGTCCACATGTAAGTACGGGCTGGCTTGCGACGAATGGCGACGTTCATTGATCGGGACGGTGCGAACATTCGGTAGCCTGACAGCGCTGCCCATCACTGGCTTCGTATCTGATCGATGGGGGCGCAGAGTCGCGCTCACCATCAATGCATTCAACACCGCCTGGATTGGCACAACTAGATACTGGGCTGACACCTATCTCGGCTTCATGTTCTCCGAGTTCGCTGAGGCCACTTTTGGATCTGGGGGGTATTCTTGCGTTTATATTTTGAGTAAGTATTTGTTCTTATATGATGTGTATGGTATTCTATTCTATGTTCTTATTTTCACTAGCTTAAGCTCGTGTCGTGTGTAGACCTCAGTGAGTGTGTTTTGTTGCAGAACGATTTGCTGCTCTTGTTGCTAGCGCGGCAGAATTAGCTTCATCTATTTTACGGATAGACCTTACCTATTCAAAAGTTCCACTAACTGGTCTTTTTGAAATAAAGGATTTATAATAAATTGTATTAGCTCGCGTTAGTATATGTTTTTACAAAACTCCGTTGACTAATACTGCCGTTTCTAAAATCTTATCTAAGGTGTAACTAACAATTTCAAATTCGTCTTTTTAATATTAGTGTATTTTTAAGATTGCACCCACAAAAACTTACGAATACGTACAGTATAACAAAGGTTAGCTAAGCCCAGAATATGGTTCTCTAAGAGCAAATCTAAAAAAATAAAAATTTTGTAAGTATGCTGAGTCCTAAAAAAAAACACAACATTTCATATTCAATATTACTTTATAATTGATTTACACTTCATATTTACAACTAGTAATTTACAAAAATTCGTTATTGTTGCGCTGATGAACTCCGTTCCTCGATCGATCGCTACAGTGTCTGGAATACCATACTTTTAAAGCGATTAAACTTCCGCTATTCAAAAACAAAAGTCTAATTTTTGGAATATTGTGAAATAAAAAAAAAACTCAAGTCAGAACGGACGTGATAGCTGAAAAACCGGCTAAGTGAGAGATGGACTCGCACATGAAAAGTTCCGCACACGGTACAATTTTGTACGAGTTTCACCCGGAATCCTCTTACACAGAGGAACTGGCTATCATACCTACAATACAATACAAAATCCTTTATTTCAAATAGACCAGTTTACAGGCACTTTTGAATAGTCAAGGTATGTCAGTCAAATAGATGAAGCTAATTCTGCCGCGCTAGCGACAAGAGTAGCAAGTTATTCTGCACCAGAACAAACTCACCGACCCTATCTCCAGCGCGGCAGTTGCACGTTCCAAAGAGTAGATCCTACGGAGAATAACGTGCAAGAAACACCATGGACACACTTTTAAACACTGCCTTTTTACAAAATCATGGTTAGACCACTGAGACGGTTAATGTCACCTGTTTAGCACCACCCAGGGACCACGTGTAGGGATTCGCTGTAGGGTATTCTCCTACGGACGCGGGTGACTCGGCCCCCAAAAACTGGGTAACACGGTACTTTTTCTCAAGACTGGTCTTTCCGTAATAAGTGCCAAAGATCTACAAATGACAGCCGAGACCAACGGCTTAACGTGCTTCCCGAGTCACGGCGTAAACTCGATATGTTACGATGGTTATCCACCTTGGCACATCCACAGACCAACCTTGTCAAGCGTTGCTTACCCTGGTAGATCGAACTGTGCGGATTTTAATGTTTAGCCACGAGCTTCTCCAAGGCACCTACAGCTTTCACAACCAGTAGTTTCGGCTGTGTTGATATTGATTGTTATTTAAAGGAGTATTGCATTGTAGAACAGTGTAATCAATAGCTGATTAGTCCATAAAAATTATGGTCTGACCTGCAATTATGATAGCAATGTTTTGTTTATTAAACCGTTCCGCTTATCAAATAATTGTTATGTAACATCAGGCGCAGCACTCATAAAACTTGTATTATCAACTTTTTATGAAGATCGAGATAAAATACTTTTAATGTACTGTTGTATTGTCAAGGTCGGTCAGTCAAAAGAGATGAACGCACGTTCACGTAGCACGTTCTTGGGCGTAGATCTCTATGGAGAAGAACTTGCGAGAAGCTCCACAAACACCATTTTATTTTATTTTTTTACAATAGTTTCATCATTTATGTGGACACTATAGAAACTTATATAATAGAATAATATAGAAAGGCTTTCACGATCAAGGGTTTGGAGAGAAAAAGCAACAATTCAAAAAACAATTAATTAAAATAAACCGAGAGAGATACCTATGTACCTAATTTATGAATCTACATGCAACGTTTGTAATTTATTAATCATTACTCATATTCGAAAAGTAGGTGAAAATGTCTGAGGAGCGAGTTGAAAGTATTATATCAGCCCTATTGAGAAGCGTTTTCAACTGACAGAACAAACTTCATTTGTTTTTTGAGTTGCAGAGAGTTCACACTTTCGTATAGCAGAGATTTATTATTTTACACGATGAGTTCAACAGATTCTGATAATGGAATGTTTCTTTAGCTAACAAAAAAAAAATCGTGTTTTTATTTTTACTTTCCTTTCATTCGAAGTGAAAACTAGTATTTACCTCGGGTGAAAGACTTATTTTGCACCTCAAACTATCGGCGCCCTCGCTACGCTCGGGTGGGACTTAATAAGTTGCTTTCAATTCTAGGATAACAATATCTACTATTTGATTTGAAGTTGGTGGATGCACCCTATAAAAACCGACCATAAACAGTAATTTTTATTATTTGTAGTCATAGCAGCAATGGGAATAGTTACCCAATCTATGAAAACTTCAACTATCTACATATTACGGTTCTTGCGATACAACCCGCTGACAAACAGACGGATGGACGGACTAACTTCGGGTACAGAACCCTAAAAAGCTACATTTTTCTTCTGCAACTCTGCCACTTATAATAATTATTTTGAAGCTGCTTTCATGAGTAACCATTTATCTATCTGAATATTTTATTACTAATTTGTCATCATTAGCCTTTTTGCAGCTCCCTTTTGTGGTCGGATTCCTAGACAACACTGTATGTAGCCGTAGACGACTATAATCCTGTAACTAACTAATGCGACACCCCTTGGTAACGCTGACTGCCATTCCTATCTAAAACAAACATCATATTTTGACAGTTATGGAGCTGGTCGGCCCAAAGTTCCGCGTGGCGGCTGGAGCAGTGATGAGCACATGCTTTGCTCTGGGACAAGTGGCAATGGGTCTGATCGCGTGGGGAGTACCCAACTGGAGAATGCTGACTTTAACCCTCTACATCCCACAGTTCATCACCATCTTCTACTACTGGCTCATCGGTGAATCCGTACGATGGTATATGAGTAAAGGACGCTTCGATGAATCTGAAGCTTTACTGAGAAAGGTAGCAAGGGTAAATGGAAAGAAACTATCGGAGAAGTCTCTGGAACAATTGCGACGAACAGCACATAAAAAGCTGAGAGTCAGTGCTGAAGAGGCAGAAAAACGCGGTGGTGAACCGTGGCTGGTGGTCCAAGTGTTCCAGCACAAGAAAATTTTGATACGTGTTCTCGTCTCCCCCATCTGGTGGATCACCCTCACGTTGATCTACTACGGCTTGTCGCTCAACGCTGTCAACATGTCTGGCAACAGATACTTGAACTATATGGCTGTGGCGGCCATTGAAATTCCCGGCTATTGGATTGCATATTTCCTAATGGATAAGATTGGAAGGAAGCCGGTATTAACTGGAGCGTTTTGGTTGTGTGCCGCATGCCAGATTGCGTACATATTTATTCCTGCAGGTTGGTTATAAGACCATTTGTGTAATCCATTTTTGAACGGCTTATAGTCTAAATCATCATCATCATCATTATTTTTCATTAGGTACTCATACTCGAAAATGGCTAACGGTAAATAAAGCTGGACACAAACCTCCCCCAAGTGTCGCCACAAATACACACAACCAGTTCTGTGCGTCTTGCTTCCAAGGCTACCCGCGACTTTTATCGGCACATCAACCTCATCTAGAATAATATGACCAAAAAAGATTGATGTGTAATAGTGTTTTTTCAACCTACTTATGGAATAAGAATATCATTAATCATATATCCTTATTAGGGCATCAGTTCACCTAGGAGGCCTTCCGATATTGCGTCTTTCGGTACGCGGTCGTCACTCTAGAACTTTTCAGCCCCATCGAACATCCGTACTGCGAGCAATGTTGCTGCCACTGCTCTTCAGTTTTGCGATCATTATCGCTTAGTCGATAATCTTGGTTCTCTTGCGGATATCATCATTCCTGATTCAATAACGCAAGGAAACTCCAAGCATTGCCCTCTTTCTCTCTCTCTCTCTGATAAGGCCCTTTGTGAGTGACCATGTTTCCGTTCCATGAGTCATCCCTTTTTTTTTTTTTGTTTAGGGATGGGAAATCATCCAATGACTCCTCCCGCTCTGGGTGTAGCGGGAGGGAGTGTCAGACTTCTACTGACTAAAACCCATCCATGTTCCTTCATTGCCCTTTGTGTTCCGTAGCTACGGTGTCTCTTGCGAATAATCCCGCGACTCCGGCAGGCGTCGGCCCTTTCGGGCCCCTCTGTGTTGCTGACTCTCTTTGAGGCGCGCGTGGAACACTACGCGCCGTCGACACGGCCTGTCGTCACTAGACGGACGGACGGCGAGCCACCCATAGCTCGCCGTCCACAGGCCCGCGCCTACGGTGGCCGGAGGTAACCAGGTGGTGGCCCCCGACGCCCGCGGCGTCTACCGCGGCGGCCCATGAGTCATCCCTGGCAACACGATGTGGCTGAGTATTAGAATTTTACATCCACTATCTATCTTACCTCCACAGCCATGTTCTCGATAGCACGATGACCGTTGATAACTTTTTTTTATGATAATAGCTTCTGCCAGTGGCTTTGTACGCGTGTATTTTGGAAAGTATCCCAAAGGAACATAAAAATGTAGCCTATATGTTATTTAAGGCTCTAATTTACCTATGCGTCAAATATCTTCAAGATCCATTCAGTCGATCGGACGTGACTGAGAAAGACATCCAAACTTTCGCATTTATAAAATTAGTAATGAGCAAACTCATTCCATCTTAGACCTCATCCATCGCTTTCCATCAGGCGTGATTGTGGTTAAGAGCAAGCCCAATAAATAATAATTAAAAAAAAGGAAGAATAATTTATTTTACTGACACCTATTTTGTTTTCCGCAGATCAATACGCTGTATCTCTGACGGTCTACCTGATCGCAAAGATGTCGATAGCAATGGTGGGGACGTCAGTATACGTCTACACTGCGGAGCTGTACCCCACGAAACATCGACACAGTTTGTTCGCGTTCTCGTCCATGATGGGAAGGATTGGCTCCATGGTTGCGCCGCTCACTCCTGCATTTGTAAGTTGAACATTAGTAAGGCTTTTGACTGTGTTGATATAGTATTAACTATCAACGTAGGAGTTAATTAAAGTAAAAAAGAGTGTCAGTTTTACTAATGTGGTTTGAAGCAGTTCTCCTGAAAATCTATAAGGTACAAACACGATGGCTGAATTTAAATAAGGATACCACAAGGATTTTTTTCGGCTTCTTGACATCCATCCAGTGGAGCTACAATTAATATTACACATTTTTTTGTAGTTGATGATTATAAATTTAATAGGCTAGTTTCCACCATCAATAAATTGCAAGTCTATTTAGTCCGTCAGTTAAAGTTTTGAAAAATAATTGACACGTGCATATTTTTTGTTTTTGTAAATGAATGAATATTGGCAAAGATAAAATGCATCTAAACTCGGGAGTGGGGGCTCGTGACGTTACAACGCACTAAAAATTATACCACGGCGTGACGTATTTAGAATTTTAAAATATTCGTATTTTCGCAAATTTTGGTTTACATAACAAACAAAAAAAAAAACAGGTCAAATATTTTTTTATGTAATCTAACTGACGAACTTGTTAGACTTTTTCAGTTGACAAGCCTATTGTAGTGTAATACAAGAATAACATAAACAAAATACTTTTAAAATGTTAGCGAAACATTCATCATTGTAATTCTTATTTTTTGTACTTTTTACAGAAATTGTAAACCGTGTTGTGTTTCTAAATGAAATTTTTATTTGGTTTCAGGGTGCCCAGTGGTTTGAAGAGCTGCCATTTGTACTATTCGGTTCATTTGCTCTGCTATCTGGTCTTCTGATCTTTTTAACACCGGAGACCTTAGGTCATTCCCTACCAGACACTTTTGAGCAAGCAGAGCAGATAGGGCTCAAAGACAAGTCAAATAAATGACCAGATAACAAACAGCATACAACTAAAAATTAGGTATAATTTAGACTATGAAAAATCTAGTACATTTAAAAAAAAATAGAATGAATAAAAACTTGGTTGTAATGTGTTTTACTGAAACCCATACTGAAAATATTAACTGTGAAATAGATATGACAAACGAATAAGATGCCTGTAACCCGCAGTCGATAATTCATAATTCATTTTTCTGTCAATTTCTGAAATATCAGATGATTTTTAAACACATATTCTAATAGCGTTGATAACGTGTTAGAATACATTTACGAACAATTATTAAATTGTAAAAGAAAATAAATCCTTGTGGTGAGAAAAATGGATCCAGAAAAAATAGATAGAATGGCGGTCTATAATTTTTGTGGATAGGTAATAAGACTCATGTACGCTGTGCTAAGCGAAATGACCGCTGCTGTGATAAGCATTCGAACACTGACCACACTATTTAATTAACGAACTTGACACATTTGGCGTTAGAGACAATGTTCTTAAATTAGTTGAATATACAGAGTGGGGACGATAATACGACAATAAATGAAAACACGGACACTACTATTTCATAGGAATAATTCTAAACCATCAAAAAAATCCTAACACCAAAAATAAAAAAAAATAAAATTCAAACAAACTAAATGGCGTATAACTGGAAACAAAATCACTAACCTGTGCTAAGAGTGGCAACATCGCGGTCTTGTAGCGACTTGATCTTTCGGCGCCAGTATTAATGCTCAGTAAAAACAATAACACTGAATCACAGATTATTAACCGAATAATCAGGCACCTCTCACCCACGCGTTACTTAAATTATTAATCACAATCAGGATCACTGTCCAATCAAATAACTCAGTAGGTAGGTAGGTACCTATGCCACTAAATTTTTAGTTTTTCACCGTCATCGTCACAAATTGCACCGTCGGAGAAGGTATTTCAAACGTTAAATAGGTCACCACTTGCAGCCATGTCTTTTAATTCATTAAAACACGAAAACACAATAAAACCTAAGCGTCTAATTTCGCCTATTTCACTAAATATCCCAAATCTCAAAATGTACACATACAGATGGTAAAAATAATAAAAAAAAGAAACAATTATGGACCCTGTCGGGCACAACAAAACATTAAATAATTAGGAGAGAGGAAGAGCGCTTTAAATAACTTTTATTATAAATTAAATGTTTATCATTTCCTGACTAGCTTGTACCCATTAAATAATTTTATCTCATTTATTTATTTTTTGTACCTACATATTTTCTACATTTTTAAATAAACTAAAAAAGAAACAACATTTAAAAATATAAAAATTAGTAGCCCACCGGCACGGCATCGGGAACAGAGTCCAAGCTACCGGTGGTCAGAGCTCCCGAGAGAGGAACCTCCTCACAATACGCGCCGTGTCCAGGAGTACTGCTTTCTGGATCAAGCCCTTGATCCAGCTGCCCAACGAGAGCCTCTTGAGGTGTTGGTCGAGGCTCTTGGCAATTATGCCATTGGCCGTCACCACTATCGGCACAATGACTGCTGTGTTCACATCCCACATGTCGACAACCTCGCGAGTCAAGTCAAGATACTTACTTTGTTTCTCTTTCTCAGACTTCACGAGGTTCTCGTCATGAGGGACTGCTATATCAACAATCATTGCGCGACGCTCTAGTCGGTCTATCACCACTATGTCAGGCTTATTGGCAACAATAGTCCTGTCAGTGATGATAGACCGATCCCAGTACAACGTGCAATTGCCATTTTCGAGAACTGGGTCGGGCACATACCTATAGTACGGTACTTCCAATTCCACAAGATTGTACTTCAAAGCAAGTTGCTGGTGGATCCTGGCTACAAGGTTGTGCCTGTGCAAATAGTCTCCGTTAGCCAGACTAGAACAACCGGAAATAATGTGGCGGATGGATTCCCCGGGTCGGTGACATGCACTTCCGCGGGATATACAGCCTCATCACCGATGACCGTGGGTGATGCATCCGATTTGCGGTAAGCAGTGAGCGTACCCTTCTATCCAGGGCGTCAAGTTCTGTCTGAATCCGTTTTAGTATGCCGAAAGAGTACATCAAAACCGGCATGACCCTACCGTTGAAGGCACGCACCTTGTTTCCGCCTGTTATAAGACTGTTAAGTACTTTATTCAGGCGGCCAAAGAAGCGCTCCTTCAACGATTGTTTCATATCAGCAGCATTGATGCCTAACGCTTCCGACATACCCAAATACTTGTAAGTTTCGGTTGAGGAGAGGGATCTTAGGTGTATGGAATCCGAGAGTTGTGTTCCCACGGATTCCATAATCTCCCCTCGCTTTACATGCATGACCGCACATTTATCCACACCAAATTCCATCCTGATGGCGCTACTGAAGTTTTCTGTTACCTTCAGTAGCTTCATCAGTTGCAAGTTGTTAGGAGCAAATAATTTCAAGTCATCCATGTAAAGGAGGTGCGATATGACCTGACCACCTCTTCTCAACCGGAAGCCTTGCCCCGAACCCTCCAGCAATGTACTGAGAGGGTTGAGGGCAAGACAAAACCACAGTGGACTCAGACTGTCACCCTGAAATATGCCACGCTCGATCCTTATCGGGTCGCTGTTCACCTGGGTCTGTCGACACCCTGGATAGTGAAGGACCGTCCTCCACTGCCCCATACACGACATCAGGAAGGTGCGTAGAACTACATTAACTTTATACAGCTCCAGCACCCTCATTAGCCATGTATGTGGCACTGAGTCATAGGCCTTCTTATAATCTATCCAGCATGTCGACAGATCCCTTCGGGAACGACAACCTGTTGGCTAATGGCAATGTCAATGAGAAGCAGCTCCTTAGTACCGCGGGACCCTTTCCTACATCCATTTTGAGAGGCAGACATAATTGAATTACTATCAATATGATGGTTTATCTTAGCTCTCAAAATGGATGTAAGAACTTTATAGACCGTCGGTAAACACATGATCGGTCTTATTTTTAGGCTCTGAGGTACTACCTGATTTATGGAGCAGGTGGGTTATTCCTGTAGTTAGGAACTGGGGCAGTGACCCTGACTCTAAGGCAGACTGGAATTGAGATGCCAAGCGAGCGTGCGATCCTTGAAACCATTTTATCCAAAAGTTGTGCAGCCCGTCCGGTCCTGGAGATTTCCAGTTAGGCAACGAACGGACTGCACGAGCTACATCTTGGGGGCTGATGGTAATTGCCCCCATTTTTGGTATCGGATCGCACGCGCGTTCGACCTCCCGAGTCCAATCGCCCTCGGTATGACTGACAGGCATCACAGTATAAATATGGACAGTACGGAAACTACCTACAAACGCTCGAAACGGCACACTCACACAAACATGCGCACCGACGAGACTTTTCGGTGCCCGTCGCGGTACCAGTAGGTACCGCGACGGGCACCGAAAAGTCAAAATGACCACCCGATAAAGTCAAAATGTGACCACCCGTCTTGACGCGGCCGGCGGCACTCACTACTGAGAGTACTCAGTAGTGAGTGCCGCCGGCCGCGTCAAGACGGGTGGTCACATTTATGTTTAGCCCCGCGATCTTTTTAAAAATGCCACGAACGTATATTTATATGCTTAGTAGTATACGGCTGTTTGAACTCGGAATCATCACAACCGGAGCTAACGTATTTTAAACTTCTTGCTGATTTGAAAGGTGAAAATCATTAATGATATTGTTACAATTGTACTAACTTAATCGTTATCGAAGTATAAGTCCGTGTGATCGATCAAAATGAATTCGTGAACTTCAATACTATTAGGTACTACTACTTCTTGTAAATCCAAGATGGCGCCTGCTATAGGTATATTTTTTTGTCATGGGTGTCATTTTCATGGTTTTCGAGGGTGTTGAAGCCGACAGTGATGTCAAAACGTGAATCCAAGATGGCGGCTGCAATAGGTACCTATTTTTTCGTCATGGGAGTCGTTTCCATGGTTTTCAAGGGTGTTGAAGCCGATAGTCGTGTCAAAACGTGAATCCAAGATGGCGGCTGCAATAGGAATCAATTTTTTCGTCATGGGTTTCGTTTTCATGGTTTTCTAGGGTGTTGAAGCCGATAGTCATGTCAAAACGTGAATCCAAGATGGCGGCTGCAATAGGTACCAATGTTTTCGTCATGGGTGTCATTTTCATGGTTTACGAGCGTGTTGAAGTCGATAGTGCTGTCAAAACGGGAATCCAAGATGACGGCTGCAAGGGTACCGAGCACCCGAAACGTTTTCGTCCAACAGCGGCTCGCGTACGCTCCCGCCAAAACTTTTAAAAGGTTACGTCGTAATGACAAAGTTAGTGCTACAAGTTGTAGTGTGTTAATATTAAATTGTTTTCCGTGTTTAAACTATCGTCTTTTGTCGAGATTAACCAACGCCATGAGATTATCTATTTAAATTGTACTTGTAAGCTAGTTATTCAAATTCGATTGATTGATCACTATAGAACAAAATTAAAAAAATAAACAAAAACATTAAAAGTGACAACCCTATTGCTTCAATGGAGCGTAGGTATTTATATTCTCAACTAGGCTTAGTTTCCGTACTGTCCATATTTATACTGTGCAGGCACCGACCAGATGCTGCCCCAGAATGAACACATGGCGTCATCATCCGATAGGCGCGTATCAGTCACACCTTGGTCAGGTCGCTCCCAAGCCCTATAAACCCACCTCTCATTGCTTTGGAATGTCCGATTCTGAGTGTATCATTCCACTCGCTGCTTGTACCGACGTATACGGTTTGCCCATGCATAGATTTTCTGCTTCAGGAAGTCGATACGCTCTGTGACGCGGGTCAGATAATCCCGGGGACTGATGTCAGTCCCCGAAAACGCCCGCCTCACAAAGCGCATCACTCTACGGCGAGTGTTGCCCTCCCTGAAGCAGATAAGTTTGCCAATGAGTGCTCTAGCCTCACCGATACGACGCTCGATCCTGCACTGCCAAGCTGGTACGGCTGGTCGTGTAACTCTGTCACTGTTAGGAAATTTGACATGAGCTACACGACATGCCGCTGCAGCCGCACAGTATAGGATCGAGTGGGTATCGGCGAAGTCTTCGCTGCTAGCAAAATAACTTGCTAGTTGCGAATTGATGACGCGTGGATCGTCACAGGATTCCGGCGATACACTGAGTGACCTAAATGTAGTTGCCAGTTTCGACAAGAAAGTGAAGTAATAAGCAAACGAAACTAGATTTATCTCTTTCGTACACACTAAATTTTCTATTAATATGAGTGCATAGCAACTTCCGCATGCATTATTTTCTTATTGAACTCAGATGACACGCTTTAAGGCTTTCATGACATAGGTTTAAGGTATAATTTGCACTAAATGAAATTTAAAAACTAATTTGGTGAAAGTTTTTAAGTAGCGAGTGGGCAACGTGTCTTTAATGTTTTGATGTTACCGGTGCGGGGGTCGTTAACCTGTGAGTGCTTCCGTATTTACAGATACATCATGTAGCAAATGTTAAAAAAGTAAAATCATCTCCTGTGACTAAACTACCTACCGGATATTTTCACATTAATTTTTGTAGGTATGTAGACTGGGAACGTCCTTAGGTATACGAAGTTTCATTTATTTTCGTATTGAAATCCCCACGTTGTATGTCTAGTAGAAGGTACGTCACAGCAATCTCATGAATAGATCTAATTAATATAATAATAGCGTTAATTTATCTCAAGAATGCATAGTAAAATTCGGTGTACCCCTGGAAAGCGTTCTGAGATCAATATTATTTTTCATTTATATAAATTACTATTCGAAATCTATTGAGCATGCAGTATCCCTCTTTGCAGACAATAAGCACAGTCACAAAAAAAAAGACTGAGACTTTCACGTTAATAATGCTTAAGCTTCTATAGTTTACTGATTAGACACCAAAAATCTAAATACAAGTTTTTTTTTTTCTCTGGTCCCTGGTGAACCGGTTCTTTGATAGGCGTACTAGGGGTCGAAACCAACTCGCAGAGGCCCCGTTAGACAAATGGAAACAAAAATAGTAGTATAACAATAGTATTAGAATTATATTATTATTAGTATAGATTTAGAGACAATAAGGATGTTATTCGAGATACTTCTTCGAATCCCCCCATCGTCTTAAGGATACGAGTTAGAGCTAACCCGCACTCTGCAGAGCAAAGAGGCAGATTTAATCTGTTTGACGATGGCGTGGAAGACATCGACGTGTGACTTCCTGCTTACTGCCCTTCATCGTTTTCTACCTAAAACGAGTTTTGTAAGAGTCCTTATTGTTAAAAATTTTATAATTACCGTTACGGAGTATAAATAAATTGGTGCAGCTTCGTCATCTTTATCTTACAGCTGGACTTCACTCAATTTTGGTAATCTCCCTTTATTTTCTTCAGCCAATTGTATCAACTGATGCAAATATATAAGCCAAAGAGCTATAATAATAAAATTTCGATCTCATCATCAGCTACTACATCCACACTTACTCTTTACTTTTCAAGATAATAATAATATCAGTAATTAATTACCTATGTTTAAGATCTCGAGCAGGCTACCTCAGTATAAAAGCCACCTGTTTCTCATTTTCCCACCTCTTCCATATTAATAATATAGCCTCTATCTCTGGATGTGACAAGTGGCATATATCGTTAGGCAATCAATTTAGCCGCAGGCAAGAATACAATGCATCACTTGACAGGTAGGTTGTTGTGGTGTTAATAACCTGAGGTCATTAAGGTATATATCTAGTTGTAATTAATAAATTATGTTTATGAGATAAATACAGTTTTTTCATATCAACTTTGGGGACTCTAAAGGTACTATTCCGATCTTGGTGGCCACGACTCGAGACCGCGACTAGTGGTCACCAAGATTGGATTGCATCTTAAAAAGTTTTTAGCTACTCCTAAAACTTAGATAAATGCCGTAAATAAATGGAACTATAAGATAATCATTTAATAATCTAATGCTTAAGCTAAGGCTGCTTTTGCACCATATATTTATGTGCTATACAACGTAGCAATATATAATAATGCGTTTGTTGTGCACCAATCATATTCATTGATCCACATAGCATAGCACAGGGTGGGAACTGATTCAACTAAGCTAAGCTATGAATTTTCGGAAGTAGTGTAGTTACGAGTTTGTGAAAAGCAGTGCGTGCATTCACTAGGGTCGACACGTCACATAGCTTCGAGCTGCGCAATTTCTTCGCATTTTCATAGCACATATCACTCGCTCTACTACATAGCTTATTAGCATCAATGGAAACGGACATATAGTTTCGTAGCTTAGCTTCTAAATTCTAGAAGCATATAGCTGCATAAAACATCTTTAGTGGAATGGTACCCTTTTTTTTGGATGGAAAATCATCAAATGGGATCTGTCGGAGCGGAAGGGAGTGTCAGACTTTTACTGACTAAAACCCATCCATGTTCCTTCTTTGCCCTTTGTGTTCCGGAGCCACGGTATCTCTTTCGGATAGTCCCGCAACTCCGGCAGAATAGTCCCGCAACTCCGGCAGGTGGAAAGGTAGGCTACGTTTCTACCCTCCGGAGTTGCGGGACACGAGCACTTATAAAACTTCAATTTAATATTTCATTAAGGAATTAACCACTGCTTAGAATAGGCTTCCTCTTCGTTTACCACATCTAAGTAATTTACAGTTTTAGTATAGGTTTCAATAAAATACATAAAAGCCACGTTTTGATTTATTCTTATCTAAGCTTAAAAATATAAGGATACGAGATTTTCCATAGATATAACTAGTTAAATGTTGATTGTTTTCTTGTTCATTTTCTCGACTTGTCTTTGAGCCCGATCTGTTCTGCTTGCTCAAAGGTGTCTGGTAGGGTGTGGCCTAAAGTCTCCGGTGTTAAGAAGATCAGAAGACCAGATAACAGAGCAAAAGAACCGAATAGTACGAATGGCAGCTCTTCAAACCATTGGGCCCCCTGCAACCAAATAAATATTTCATTTTAAAAAACCGGCCAAGTGCGAGTCGGACTCGCACACGAAGGGTTCCGTACCATGAACCTTAATTTTTATTATTTTTTGATATAGCGGCAATAAAAATACACAATCTGTGAAAATTTCAGCTTTATAGCTATCACGGTCTATGAGATACAGCCTGGTTACAGACAAACAGACAGCAGAGGCTTAGTAATAGGGTCCCGTTCAAAGAGTAAAACAATAATATGGGAGAAGAGAGCACTCTTGCGCCATTTCGAAGCAAACAGATTCGAAACACCATCTACATTAATTTCTTAACGGGAACTAAGGCTTTATGTAGCTATAGGTAGGTAGGAATGTATGTATACTTTTCTATTTATGTATGTATGTTATGTATGTATGCTAGCCACAACGTAGCGACTGAAAAATATTAGTTTCCGAGTTGCAGTGAGCAGGTGGTCATATTGTGTGATGTTGCCAGAAAATAACACAATAAAAATTTCCGTGACAAGGTTGCCATAACCGATAATGCTGGACAGATATAAAATAAAATGATGTATTCATTTTGACGACAAATATTATAATAATTCTCTATATTAACACTTTTAATTAAATCAGGGAAATTGGTTTCTTTTTTGCTTAGCTGCGACTATAGAGACATCTATCGATAATTATGTAACTTAGATTAGTTGCTCGGTTAAGAAAAGTAGATGGCGACTCTTCCTTTACTGAATTTACGCTTAATCTAACTGTCTCCCCCCTGGTCCCGTTTTTACCTTTTAGACATATAGCAGCTTTGTCGAAATGGGGGGTATTTCGACAAAGCTGCTAATAATGACAAAGTTCCCCCCAATAAAACAAACAGTCAATACTTGGAAAAAATGTTTTACCAATGAAGTGAGGTTTTAACCGCAGAGGTAACGCTGCAGTACACAATATTACCAAAATTTACGATTTCTATGATTTAACATTAACAAAATATAATTTTGCAAAAGATTAAAAGTTGGTTACTTATATTATGCTGTTATAACACTACCATGTGTGCTGATAATAATAATCGAGCACAAAATAAAATGAAAATTAAAAGAGTTATTAAATAATTTCGTTTCACTGGATCTCAAGAGGACCGAAAACAGATTCTTGTGGTATCCCTATTTGAATTCGTGTAGCAAACTACATTTAAGTTTTACAGAACAATGGCTTCAACCCGATGGCATAAATGAGCCTGAAAGTCACTTCAAGTTTTATATTATTTACTCGTACGTTGATAACACTACAAGTATCTGTAATAATACAATTAGTAAACACAGTCAAAAGCCTAACTAATGTCCAAAGAAAACTTACAAATGCGGGTGTGAGTGGCGCGACCATGGAACCAATCCTACCCATCATGGACGCGAAAGCGAACAAACTGTGTCGATGTTTCGTAGGGTATAGCTCCGCAGTGTACACGTATACTGCCGTCATCACCATTGCTATCGCCATCTTTGCAATCAGGTAGATCGTCAGTGAAAGTGCGTATAAATCTGCAAATGAAAATAGGAGATATCATTATTATAGAAAGACAAGGGAACTCGTGCCAACATCTGTCAAGATAAAAAAAAAAAACTGGCTTCATAAAATACTAATGATTAGTAGAATTCAATTAAAACTGAAACAATAAGCAAAAAAAAAAAGGTCATAATACCTGTAGGAATAAATATGTAGGCAATCTGGCATGCAGCACATAACCAAAACGCTCCAGTCAACACCGGCTTTCTTCCAATTCTGTCCATCAGGAAATATGAGATCCAAAAGCCAGGAATTTCAATGGCCGCCACAGCCACATAGTTTAAGTATCTATTGCCAGACATATTGACAGCGTTGAGTGACAGGCCGTAGTAGATGAATGTGGTGGTGATCCACCAGATGGGAGAGACAAGAACACGGATTAATATTTTCTTATGCTGGAACACTTGGACGACCAGCCAAGTTTCACCACCGCGTTTTTCTGCCTCTTCAGCACTGACTCTCAGCTTTTTCTCTGCTGTTCGTCGCAACTGTTCTAGCGATTTCTCCGATAGTTTCTTTCTATTTACTCTTGCTACTTTTCTCAATAAAGCTTCAGATTCATCGAAGCGTCCTTTACTCATGTACCATCGTACGGATTCACTGATGAGCCAGTAGTAGAAGATGGTGATGAACTGTGGGATGTAGAGGGTGAGAGTCAGCATTCTCCAGTTGGGTACGCCCCACGCAATCAAACCCATTGTCACTTGTCCAAGCGCGAAGCAAGTGTTCATCGCTGCTCCAGCCGCCACGCGGAATTTTGGGCCAACCAACTCCATAACTGTCAAAATACTATTTAATTAGATGGAAATATTAGTCAATGTTATTGAAGAGTTTCGTGTTACCCAGTTTCAGTGTTAAATACATCTACAGATAGAAACAGTGATTAACTTCCAGTCAGAACACAAAAAAGAGTAGCGAAAGGCTGAACAATGAAGATGGAATTGGCAGAGAAGCAAAAAAAATAAGATTGCTTTTAAATTAAAGTATTGTCAAAATTATTTAGTTATTTTGTCTAGAATAATCGCAGAGAAAAAGATAAATTTAATAAAATATATATTTATGCACTTCAAATCAAACATAATTTTATTGAAAGCGTTGCATGTTGATTCATAAAAGTGACGTGGGTCCTCTATAAAAAAGTTGATAATACAAGTATTTGTGAGTGTTGCACGTGTTATTACAGTGTCAATTATTTGATACACGGCACGCGAACGCTAATACAAAACATTGCTATCATAATCGCAGGTCATAAAGTTTATAGTGCAATCTATCACGTATTGATATCAAGCGTATTTTCACACGATACCACAAATTTTTCATGCTAGTATTATCTTTTGCACACTTTCTCATTACATTGTAATTGATTATATTGATTTTGTTAAATTTCGGCATTACATGCATTTAGAATTGAATGCGTATCAGAGTCTTCTGCTATATGATGTTTTTTTTTTTGAACGATGTTTCAATTTTTATCAGGAAAAATACATTGCACAATTTTTTTCTAAAAATAACATTTAATAGTAGTAATAAAGAAATTTTTTTGTGTAATTTATGTTTTTTATATTGTGAGCTGTATACATATTTGTTTCAATGTTGGAGAACGCGATTGTCAAAATACCAACATTTTAAGGGTTGATCACGTGACCACGTGATCACGTGACCGGCACCTAGTTTAAAATAACTAAGATAAAATTTGACGAGTAACAGTGTTAATTTAGGACTACATACCGCGTGTATCAGACATCGACGCACAAACGATTTCCATAGGTCCAGGTCATGATTCTGGACACCCCAGTGTTGAAATTTTTCGTCGGTTCTTTTCTCATATTTTGTTTTTTTTTTTCAAGAAAACCACAAGTAGGTATCAGCTCAGCTGATCTGATATCTGTTTGTGGTTTTATTCAGATTGCTCTTTTTAGTGAAAAGTAGTTAATTAATTACTTTTTTATTAAAAATCTCATTGGGTTAGGTCAGAATAACGATTATGAGCAGTCTAAAGTAAAAAAACCCTTGTAAAAAATGAAAAAATGAGAAAAAAGCCGTCGAAAAATTCTAATTCTAGGGTGTCCAGAATCATGCCCTGGACCCATGGAAATCGTTTGTGCGTCGATGTCAGATACACGCGGTATTTACAAAACACTCGTAAATTCTATGTATGATTTCGACAGGGTTTCTTAATCCCACATATTTTTGACGTTTTGGCAATCGTCTTCCCCACGCTTCCGCTAACAGAATGTCACTTGTCCAGAGCCTCTATTGTGTTAGTATTTTTATGTTTTTGAGGATGCAAAAAATCTTCATATTAGGAGAAAGTACTCACTCAAAATATAAACGCAGGAAAACCCTCCAGATCCAAAGGTGGCCTCAATGAACTCGGAGAGCATAAAGCCGAGATAGGTGTCAGCCCAGTACCTCGTGACGCCAAGCCAGGCGGTGTTGAATGCGTTGATGGTGAGCGCGACTCTGCGCCCCCATCGATCAGATACGAAGCCAGTGATGGGCAGCGCTGTCAGGGTACCGAAAGTTCGCACCGTGCCGATCAAGGAACGTC
Organism: Ceramica pisi; assembly: GCA_963859965.1. Lineage (NCBI taxonomy): Eukaryota > Metazoa > Arthropoda > Insecta > Lepidoptera > Noctuidae > Ceramica > Ceramica pisi. The sequence goes on from OY982542.1 coordinate 1,691,695, forward strand.
GCCATTCATCGCAAGCCAGCCCATACTAACATGTGGACAAGAAACGTCGATAGTAAATATATGCATATATTTTTGTCGCTGTAAGTCCAAGATCGCAGAAACCCCAGACTTACTTTTTTTGAGTCAAAATATGTGTGAGACAGAGCTGTGTTAAATGATAAATGATTTTTATTCTGTAAGTAGGTTGTAAATTATAACACTTTTACACGTCAATCTTTTTTGGTCATATTATTCTAGATGATGCCGATGTTTCCTAGCTGAGTACCCTGAGAAGAAACACCGAAACAAACTCAGAGGTCATAGTCTCTTTTAAAGCCGAGACAAACATGAATAATATATGAGAACCAAGTAGGTTGACTGGTAGAGAATGCCTATGGCATTAAGTCCGCCTCTGTACTCTTTTTGTGCTGAAAGTGTTAAATAAATAAATAAATAAATAAATAAATCTGTGGTGGCCTTTTGAGAAAAGTACCACACAGTTTTGAGTGGACCAGACAGTGCCAGCATTTGTCAGTTATCATGCAGCTCAACTCAGAACTTTGAGGAGCTCAATGATCCGACGAACAATACCAAAGTATGGACATTTGGATAGGCCTCAAAATGTAATCAAACCGCCAAACAGAGTGAACCTGTCCAGTCAGTGCAAGCATTTGTCAGTAGTCGTGTAGCTCAACTATGATCTACATAAGAGCTCGTCGTTATTAGCTGATACTAACGTCCGCATACTTGCTAGCTTGGAAACATTTTGTTTTGGTAAAAGTTTAGTTTTGGTTGAGGCCTCCGAAATTTAGTTTTCATTATATACACCTACTAAATAGACTATTCACAAATTTCAGTCTTGTAAACAGGTCCTCACTTGTGGTGGAGTCTAACTTTAAAAATATTAATAGACGTTAAAATATCAGCACTCGGATTTTATGAAAAGTAAACAATTTTTTCATGTTAATTTACAACCTGGTACCAGCTAGCAGAAATGTGAATGTTCAAAGTACATGCTAACATAACTTAACCCACATATTTTGTTTCTCAGAAAATGAGTACGGTCTGAGGGATCTGGGATCTTGTTCGATGTATTCTGAATCAAGATACGGTGTTGATAAAGACACCTGATACATTTCAGCTTCGCTCTAATTTAATAAGGTGTCTGCAATATCGTAATAAGAGATGTAACCCGTAATTAGCGACGACTACTTTAACCAAACGATTCGTTGAATTATTTATCATTATATAATAACATAACTCACATCGTAGACCACCGAGTAGGTGTTCTCATAAACGAAGTCTTCACATTCGACGCGTCTGTTGCGATCGAAGAGTGTGGCAGGACAAGTGTTGCTGTCGACTATCCGAAGCGTAGCGTTCACACTCTCGAATCGTTCGCAGTTGTCAAAGGAACCCTGGCTGGCGCCTTGTGGCACTGCGTTTGCCAACCAGTACGGAGAGAACGATGTTGGTTCTCCTTCACATTCTGGGATTAGACATCTAGAACACACAAGTCATTAAAATGTCGGCTAGTGAACCAGCCTACTAATGCTGAACAACCAGATCTGATGTTATGTGGTTAATTGGAAATGACCATACGGATATACAAAATTTAACGAGACCCGAATAAACATGAATAGAATAGAATATTGTTTATTATGTACACCATAAAGTTACAGAAAAAAAAGATGAAGGAAACATTACACAGGGTGACACCGTGGGAGATAGATTAACTGATTTCGAAAATCATTATGATAATCCGGAGAAAGCTTGAGTAGTGCATAATAATAATTTGTCGAGTGAAACTGACTAAATAGACCCTTGAAAGGATTGTAAAAGCCGTTGTGAGGACTTGAAAGCCCATTTGGAGTAACAAAATTATTTCAGGCATCCAGAAAAGGTAACACAATAATGAGTTGCAATCCATGCGACTGTTTAAAAACCGATTGACAAAATTATTTTTTTTCTCTGACAAGAAAAAATATTGAAAAGATTGATAAACTATGCGATTCCTTGTGACAGTTAAAAATAAAGTGGATAAAATGTAGAAGAATCAAAAATTTCAAATAACGTTGATTTATAAATTTACCTGGTACTAATTCTAGAAGTAGTGAACACATATTCTACAGCACTCCACGCTACGAAAAGCACCAAGACTACAGACAGTAAGAAAGTCCTCAACTGGTATCTCCCGAACTGTCCAATCTCTTCTACAAGAATAGTGTCTAGTTCTACTTCACGCTCAGCCTCTGGTGGTAGGTCTTCAGTGTCTCCGTCTATGTTCCGATTTTTTTGTGAATCCGCCATTTTGTTTTTGGCTCTTTACCCAACGCCAGTCACTTGCGCGTGCACTCCCAGTAAGTTGCAGAATACCGTATTTATTAACATTTTATCTATTTTATAATAAACTGCTGATAAAGTGTACTATTAATTCCTGCCGTCTATCATCGTGTCTAGAGGCTTAAGCATTTATAAATATTTTATGGGGATTAATTTTTTTTTGTTCAGTCATTGTCACGCATAACGGTATTTACATGACCTTTTGGAACTTGTAAACTATCTTTATGCTGATAATGAATATATATTATTATGCAGTGTTAGGCTGCGTTCACACAGGATATATCATAATTAAAAAAAAAAATTCGTTCTGACGGATGGACGTTCACACTACGAACGGTATCTTGTTCTTCACGATTCGTCAAAATATCCGAATGATGTTCAAATTCGTTTCGTGATGCACAGATCACTCTTGGACAAACTACGTACTACTATTGCATATTGAACTGTGCGGACCCAGGCGGGTGGGATGGGATCAGTTACAAAATATTCACGTATCATGTTTTTCAAGATCGTGGGGTTTTAAAATGCGATACGTGATTTAAAAGGTTTTCGTAATTTTTCATGATTCGTAATGCGTGTGAACATTAGAATTTAAAAAGCAATGCCGAAGTAATAAAAAATGAATCGTTCACATAAGAAGATTCGTCAAAAAACACGATTCATCCTCGTGTGAATGAGCCCTTAATCTTGTAGGTTCTCTTTTAATCATGTTTTCTACCTTATCCCTTATCTAAATCTAAACAGCAATTATTGTTTTCTATGAAATTCCGATTTACATTTCTCAATATTTTGTTCAATCTTACGTACATATAAGCAGAGCAGGTATAAGTAAGTAGTAATATTTAATATTTATATTGATGAACGTCAATAAAATAGTATGCGAGACATTAGTAGAGAAGTTTTTGCCGCGATTTAAGATAAACTATTTTCCATCCTTATACAGGTCGCGTCACATAAAAAGAACGCTGCATGAAAGTGGGGGGGGGGGGTGTTTGCGCATGGGTACACTCGCGCACGAAGCTACTAGGCCTATTGTTTTATTTTTGAAATAGACTTGGTTATTGGTAGGTAAATTGAAAAATTATATATGCTGGAATATCATTAAATTGAATTATAGACATGTTTGATTCAGTGTAGAATGTTAAATCTAATTACCGAAACCTAAGTAAATGTTTTTTACTATTTTATTTTCGAATCTTTTTAACCTTTGCCTCTGCGGTCCGTTTCAAGCATTGTTTTAAATTTTCAACTGCATTATTATCAGCCTCTCTCTTCATAAAACAATATACGTCATATATAATTTTTCTCTTTTTCTATATAAAACTTTTGTGTGCGATGAAATTTTGAGAACTAACGTGACGTGGACACGGAGCGAGAAACAAAGGTCGACTGACGAACCACTAGCGCACCGGCGAACACACGGCGCGCCCCGCGCCTCACCTCATACCACCAAATAGATCGATAAATCGCCTAATGCGCAGCTTGACCGCCAGCGTTCTTTTTACATGACGCAACCTGTACCAAGTTAACCGAATTCCATAAAAGGAGGAGGTTTTCAATTTGGTGTTTATATTTTTTAATGTATGTACACCGATTGTTCCGAGGTTCCAAATCCGATTTCTGTTATTCTTTTTTAGTTCGATGCGGCATACTTTCCGTTTCATCCCGTAAAAAAATAATATAATGGGCTCTAGTTTGTCTTTTGTGAGCATTTTAGCTAATTTCAATTACTGTGTAGACGATGACGTTGTCGAACGTACCAGCACTTAAAAGTGTAAATTAAAAACTTTTTACAAAAAAAATGTAACCGACTTTATTTTATACTTTGCAGTGCTTTTTTGGACGTCGGTTATGTTTTTGTAAAAACGTTTATAATTTCAAATCTAATTAATTCGTCAGGGGGCCTAAAAAGACCACTTTGGCAGAAGCAAAAAGCACATCACGCTACCCCGTACCCGTCTCTATCAAATTTTCTGACAATGTGTTGTGTGGTTAATATTATGATTTTAGTATGATTCTGCTAAAGTGACGTTTTAGACCTGCTGATAGATTTCCAAAAAAAATATTGTACACGTAAGTAATAATGAGACTAAGTGCACATAACCCTAATTTTACTTCTGGAAAACTTTAAATTCAAATATCTTTTGAATGACTGAACCGACTGCAATGAAACAAAAACTAAATGTTATTCCAAGTTACGCTCAATCCTTGTGTGTAAAAGTTATCTAAATTGCTTTCGTAAATTTTATGTGATGCCCGAACAAATAAACAGACAAACAGACACAAATTTTATAAATGCTGGAAATGGGTTCTATTGATTGTTCTTTAACACCCTAGTTATTTTTTTTGGATTTTTTATTTTTTTCGTCGAAACATTTTCCTGGGATCATTTTTTTTTAAGTCATACATTTGACTACTATCACACCTGATGTTAAGTGATCATTTAAAGACTAAAATGGGGTCCTTATTTAACATCTCTTGCGGGACGGCTGCGTTCAGCAGCATATGCTGTCAGAAGAATCCGTTAATTTACTGACATAGATAAAGCGAGGCTGGTTTATTTTAGTTTTATTTCAAAGTTTACAATATAGGCCCTATAGTATCCCACTGCTGGGCAAAGGCCTCCCATACCTAATTGTCCTTATAGACATGGTATCATGTCTTACGGTATCTTACTATGGGGACGAGCTACAGACATTGAGTCACTCTTTTAAATCGTACATATATATATGTTTTCAAATGTGCAAATAGCTTCATGTTTTTGACTGACCAACTTCTGCTAGTCTATTCTGTAAATAACCATTTCGATATCGACTTCACCTGAGTGACTAAGCTTACAAAGTGAACTTTATTTCACACATCATAAGGTCTTATATTTATACGAATTTGAAACTCACCTCGGATTCCGCTGTCGAGACACGAAAATGTTGTTACAGAATAGCACTGCTGTAAATAGTTTATTTGAAATAGACCAGCTTAGTTGACGCTTCGCGTAACCCAAGGGCTTTTTTTTTTTTTTTTTTAGGGATGGGAAATCATCCAATGACTCCTCCCGCTCTGGGTGTAGCGGGAGGGAGTGTCAGACTTCTACTGACTAAAACCCATCCATGTTCCTTCATTGCCCTTTGTGTTCCGGAGCCACGGTGTCTCTTGCGAATAATCCCGCGACTCCGGCAGGCGTCGGCCCTTTCGGGCCCCTCTGTGTGCTGACTCTCTTTGAGGCCCACCCAACCCAACCCAAGGGCTGGCTTTTACCTTGAACAGAGGAAAAGCCAATTGCCATACAACGTGGCAATGCTGCCAGTGTTTTGTGCTCACTTCCAGTCGATAGCGATGGGAATGAATTTTTTGACGGCATATTTTAGTTAGGAGTTTTATTTTCTACTTTAATTAAGGGTATATAGTTTGTCCTTTAAATAAAGCCTTAATTCTCAAATTATTTGTAATAGGTAAATGCTTTGAATTTGAAACTGGAATCCTCTGTCTTTCAGAATTAAAAATAAATGTAATAAACAACAAAAACATATTCAACCTTCAATTAACTAGATCAAAAATAATCAGCCGGAAGGAGAAAAGTGTGTATTGATTAGTATATCTTCAGGGTCATTAATAACTAATAAAAACCAGATTATCTGGACAATAGCGTCACTTTCGTAGATATCAAACCTACTGTAAAAAATTTGAAGATAAAAAGATTTTATTATCTTTATTTCAAAACTGATATTTCAATTGGATTAGATAATATTCATTATAATGTAAATATTCAATGTGATGGAGGAACTAGGAAAAGATAATAATCGTCGGTTAATAAATAAGGAAGAAATAACAACCAGAAATTCCACCGTTATTAGTTTGGTCACATTCTCGCTGGTGGTAGCAAACATCGAATGTCGAGTCTTTGGTTCGATTCCAAGGTGCAAGGTCTGGCAAAGGGCTTGAATCTCTGGTCCGTCAGTTTTTGTGGGTTTTCCCATAAGAAATTTCTCTATAGCAGCCCGGTGTCTACAGTTCCGTGGTATGACACCCCCGTTCCACGGACAGCACGTAATGTCCGACCTGCGTCGCGTCTTGGGCTTGATCTGTCCGCGGTCGTTTCTGATTGACGTCATATTGAACTATGAGAGTAAAGGAGCAGAGAGTAAATCTGCGTTTAAGCTCATAAGTAATGAGCTATAATATCTCTTGCGTCCTTGGCTTATCTTCCAACGTCGAGTGTGGGCACCATGGTTGGGATTCAGCTGACACTGTTATTTATTTTTACACGTACCAACAGAAATAATTCTAGTTTATTAATAATGTAATGTTAACCCACCAAATAATACCTATTCGCATAGGACTAAAAATGAAACCCTGTGGTACCCTGCCTGAGTCTGTGTTTCCTAATACAACTGGAGAGTGAATAGGTAACAACCTGGGAGAGTGAATAGGTTACTTCTAGGCAAGCGTGCTCCACCTTAGACCGCATCATCGCGAGATGGCGGTCAAACGTATGCCTATCAATAGTAAGAAAAAAAAAATATAATTTCGTTTGAAGATGTTATCGTCATCGTAATCATCTCTTTATTTAAGCGCAATCGATGTATAATGGCTCAAATTAAAAATAAATATTTGTCATACATAATTAATTATTGCCATGTCACGTTAGTTTTATTGATAACTAGCTGTCCCCCGCGGCTTCGCTCGAGTCAGTTAAGTATTCATTGCACATATCGAGTTTTCATTGTTTTTAAGATGTATTCTGCTATTCGGGTCGGAGACAAATCCAACGAATCAATAACCATGAAAATTGGTTCAGCAGATCTCGAGTTATAAGTGTTGTTACAAACCCGTCTTTGTTTTATATAATTATATAGATTACTTTGCAAGAAATTATACTATCTTTGTGATCTTTTGCGATCATAAATATTAAATTTCTTATAATCTTAATGACGCAGACTGACAATTTAATCAGAAGCTATCTTATACTAAGATTGGTGAATTATGTCAAGAACTTTCCACCCAATAATCTAGCTTTTGATAAACATACAAAGGATTCTTTAAATGCCTCCGAGTAACTATGACTTTTAATTTTTATAGTCGGATTTCCATTTAATCTATTAATCTTCAGAAGTCTAATTATTCGTCACATTGCGTATCGTACATTCAACCAATCTTTCAGTTTCTGTCAACATAATTTCCTATGTAACTGCAAATTCCCTTTGTCAACAGTCAGTAAATTTGCACAACGGACTTTATTTACAAGCAAAAAAATACGAACTACTAATTAAATATTAAAACAAATGTAAATTAAATAAATCACGTGTTCCAAGTACGGTGGGCTGTGCCGGCGCTGCCGCTGCGGCTGCTGAGGCCCTCAAGCGGCGCAAATACTGTAACCTTATCGGTAATTACAGTTTTGAGCCGTTTGGGCTCGAAACGCTTGGGTCATGGGGTCCGAGTGCGCGTCTCCTTTTTAAGGAAATATCTCGTCGACTAATCGACACTTTGCGTGACCAGAGGGCTGGCTCGTTCTTTGCTCAAAGAATTAGCATTGCCATTCAACGTGGCAATGCTCCCAGTCTTCTGGGCACGTTTCCGGATGACGACGATGCGGAGGAATTCTTCGACGCCTAAGCATATCTTGTTTTTGTATATTTATTTGAATATAGTTAGGTTTAGTTGTTTTCATGTTTTTACTAATAAATAATAAGTTAGAACTTACTAAATAAATATCATTTATCTTTAATAGCCAGATGCCATTACCATTCACCCACAACCAGCAACCGGCCAAAATCAGCAATATTGGTTGACTTATTCTTACCAAACTACTGAGTAGCTTATTCCACTGTCTCTGGGAAGATAGGTTCTCCGGCAATGCCGTGTCTGGGTAAGCCACTTTCCACTAGTGCTTGTCACGGTGCGTTTACATGGGCAATGAAAATTTACTTGTAAGCAATACTGGGTGATTTCGACGTAATGACATTATAAAGCAATTTACGTCACTAGCAGCAAGCGTTAAATTGGCGAAATGTTTTGCAATGTTAACGTCAATATGGATAAACTAGGCAATACACGAGTGATTTATTTGAAAAATAAAACAAACAGAGAAAAAACAGTATGAAATATAATATTTATTTAAAATTTTATGTACCTATAATAGTGGTACATGGGCGAACTGCAACCTTTGGTCAAAAAGACTACAAGCAATACTCAATACTCAATACTCAATAATTTATTGCATTCCATATGTATTACAAAGATGGTTTAAAATGGTTAAAGAACAAATATGGACCCTGTCGGGCACTGCAAATAATAGGAGAGAGGAAGAGTGCTAAATAGTATGTCAAGGTATGAAATAGTATCAAAAATTATTTAAAAAAAAAATGTTAAATTGGATGTATAATTATGTATATATTTATTAGGTCTGTGTTTATTGGTATAGTATATTTATTGAATAGGAATAGTAAATAAGAATTATTGTAAAAATTGTTTGAATTATTATATGTAGGTATTTATATTTGGTTTTTAAAAGTACCTACCTATGTAAGTATTTCAGGTTTTATTATATATGTTTTATCATGTCTGGTGAATAAGTTTATTGGTATATAATAGTATATTTATTGAATAGGAATAGTAAATAAGAATGATTGTAAATTATTTATTTATTTTTGAATTAATATTTATAATAAGTAATTAAATTTTGTTATTATAGGCAGGTATTTTAAGTTTTATTATATATATTTTATAATGTTTGGTGAATAAGTGAGAGAATAATTTTACTTTGTAATCGATTTGTCCTCAAAAAACTCCTTAACTGAGTAATATGACTTGGATTCTAGAAATTGTTTCAATCTATTAATAAATATGTTTGATTTGTTTATTTCTCTAATATCATTTGGCAGTTTGTTGTAAATTTTTGTGGACATTACCAAAGGACTGGTTGAGTGCATTTTGAGTCGGGATTGAGGTACGTTTATTTTGTTTTTGTTGTGTCGAAAATTGAATCTTGTTTGTGTTTCTTCGCAAGTTGTGTACAGATCTGGATGTTTTTTGACAAATTTACATAATTCTAATATGTATAGGCAGGGAAGTGTGAGTATTTTATGCTTACGGAAGTATGGTTTGCAGCTATCTATTTGATTTATGTTTGTTATTATTCGAATTAACTTTTTTTGTAGAATGAATAAGGTTTGTGAATCTGTACTGTTACCCCACAACATGACCCCATAGCTGAGCCATGCCTGGGCATATGCATAATAGGTAACAAGTGCAGTCTGTAAGTTGGTAGTTTTTTTAATTTCGCGTAGGGCATATGCAAATTTTGATAGTTTTTCTCTTATTTTCTGTATATGGGATTTCCAATTTAAGTGAGTGTCTATAGACAAACCGAGGAGAGTAAATTCATTGACTTGTTCAAGTTTTGTATTGTTAAAAGTAAAATTTAATTTTAAGGGGGGTTTTTGGTGGGGATGAAAGGTAATTAATTTTGTTTTGATGAAGTTGATTTCTAGATTATGATTATCCATCCAGTTTACAGCTGTTGAGAGAAGGGAGTTTAGTTTGGTGTTTATATCGTCATCACTATGATACGACGTGAGCAGAGAGATATCGTCCGCAAATAGAACACATGGTCCATTTATAATTTTAGGAAGGTCATTTATGTATATAAGGAACAACAAGCAGCCTATTACACTCCCTTGGGGAATTGACGCGTTAACTATTTTACTGTCGGATCTCATTTTAATTATTTCATTTGTACCCCTATCAAAAAATTCGATTTCTACCAGTTGCACCCTGTCCTCTAGGTATGATGCAAACCATTCATGAGCTTTTTCTCGTATTCCTATCCCATGTAACTTGTCCAGTAGTATTTTAAATTGCACCTTATCATAGGCTTTGGTCATATCCAGCAGCATACCAATGGCATAGTTTTTATTATTAATAGTAGCTAGAGCCTCTTGTACGTATTTGTAGACTGCTAACGTTGTGGACCTGTTTTTACGGAAACCATTTTGGCAGTCATCAAGTATTTTATATTTTTCACAAAATGAGTACACGCGGTCACACATTGCCTTTTCAAAGATTTTAGACGCAGTTGGTAACAGCGCGATAATTGTTTGCAACGAGGTAATTGTTAGGGTCGGTTTTAGAATTTTTCTTGTGTATGGGTTTTATCAGTGCGTTTTTAAGTTCATTGGGAAAAGTTCCCTCTTCAAAAGACTGGTTAATTAATTTATAAAATGGTAGGTTTAGTTCGTCTGCACATTGCTTAAGTAGAAATGGGGGAAGTTCGTCTACTCCACAGCTCTTCTTATTTTTTAGGTTTTTTATTATTTTATTTACTTCGTAAGGATCGACTGGACTGAGGAACATTGTGTTTTCTGTGGGGTACACAACAGGGGCTCCTTTTGCTGATGAGGCTTTTTCCCCAATTGAAGCAAAGAAGTCATTGAAAATATTAGCAATTTGCTTAGGTTCAGTTATCAATTTATCTTTGTGATGTAATGTTATGTTATTTTTTTCCTTTTTTATTGATTTATTTGTTCTTTCATTTATTATGTTCCACATAGTTTTTACTTTATTTGTTGACTTTTTTATTTTATTTATATATTGTAGTTTTTTTGCTGTAATTACCGATTGTTTTAGGATTTTTTCGTATTTTTTATAATGTTTTGTTAATATGGGATTGTTAGTTTTAATAGTGAGTATTTTTAGTAGTCTTTTGTTTTTGCAAGACAATTTGATGCCCTTTGTTAACCAGTATTTCTTATAAAACGTTTTTATTTTTATTTTCTGTAGTGGAATACACGCATTTAGAATTTTATTTAAAGTATTATTAAACGCACTATAGTTTTCATTTATACTCTTATTTGGTTGTATTATTTCATTCCATTTTTGATTTTTTAATTCTAATTTAAAGTTTTCTACGTTTTGGGTATTATATAATCTTTTTTTTGCGATCCAGTTGGATTTTTTGTTGGTGTCGCTAAGTAATTTCATATGGAAAATGGTTGAACAATGGTCTGAGAAACCTAATTCTTGTACGGTGGTATATGTATGTCTATTGTTAAAATTTGTAAAAATTAAGTCTAAGCATGTTGAGGAAGTTTGTGTAATGCGTGTGGGGACTTTAATATGTTGCATAAATTTATGTTCCAGCATTAGATCCAAGAACAAGTTAGTTTTTAAACAACTTTCTAGGATATTTATATTTAAATCTCCTCCTAATATCACGTTATATCTTGAATATTTTCTATTAATATAATACATCATTTCTTTTAATTGTCGAGTAAATACTTCCTCCTCTCTTCTACTCCAGTAAATTGTAACTATAAGTACATTTTCATTTGGTAATTCTATTGCACATAACTCTATACAATACTCAACAGACATATTGCCAATATCACAAACTTCTTTGTACTCGAAATTGTTTTGTAACAAGATACAGACGCCGCCGCCTCCTCGAGTACGGCGACAATAAGATGCTGCAATTTTGTAGCCACTAAATTGTAAGTTACTCAGTTTTTCTGGAGATAGCCAAGTTTCACATAGGCATATAACGTTATACATTGTTTTGTCATGAATGAAGGCTTCAAGTAGATGTTGTTTATTATAGATGCTTTGTATGTTTTGATATAAAATTTTAAAATGTTGTTCTGTGGTTTCGAAAAGTATTATTTATTGTATTTTCGTTATTATTAGGTTCGTAACGTAGTGTAGTGGGTGATTTTTCGTAGTTATTAGTTTGTTCGTTAGGTATGGTGCTTCTACGGTATGTCAACGCTCTGGTCGCCTCTTCTCCAGTTAAAATTCGTTTCCCATCTATAAATAGGTTGTTGTTTCGTATTACTGCATATTGTCCATTTTTTCGTGCTCTCAGCATTTCCTCACTAACAAGAATAATGGTGGTGGTGGTGGTTGTTGGTTTAGGATGCTGTTGTCGCTGCCACGTTTTTGTAGCGCTTCGGGTGTTGCAGCAGCGCATACAGACGATTGTTTTGCGATCATGCGCAAAAGATCAGCATCTCTGTGGCAGCGGTAACAGTCTCTTATGCGTTGTTGCCAGCAAAACTGAGGGACACCTGATGGTACAGTTGTGTGGGAGGCATTTGTTCCTGTCAGAAGTGCCCAGAAGATTTTTGTTTAGCACGTAGAATGTAAATAAAGTTGTTAGTATACTAACATAGTTTATAATTCAATACTAACACGTGTATGGGTATCTTGATTTATTTATTTTGTTTTATTTATTTATTTAATACAGCGGAATGAGGAAGCGGAGCGGAGAAATGGAGAAATTTTAAGGCCGTACCTTGACCAAATAACCTTGAGCATTTGTTCCCTCAATACCAGCGCAAGAGATACAATAGCGACATACGCTCAGAGTGTTGAATAAAATCGTTATAAAATCTAATTTAGGTCGTTTGAAATTAATATTTCTACCAAAATGTTCATAATAATCGTTAGTTTTCAAAAAGATGCATGTTTTCAATAATTATTTCTCACTTCTGTAGTTTCACAATTAAGCATTATACTTAGTTGTAAAAAATAAAAATCTACCATTTTGAAGCCAAGATTATGCAGAAATTTAATGTATTTTTTATCAGTTGGTATTTCTTTTGGATAAATAGTGTATGGCTCCAAAAAACTGCACATTATATTACAAGTTAAGTTACAGAAAAATATAATTAGGTAGAGGAAAGATTTCAATCACAACATACAATATTCAAGTTTGGCCAATTACTGAAATACGGATCTGGGTCGTTCTCAAGTCCACTCATTACGAAATTCTATTCGATGAAATTATTTAAGAGGTACTTCATTTTCCGACCCTACGTCGAAGGCTGAAGAATGAAAAAATTAAGAGTATTTCAATATTTAATTTTCTTTTTTCCCAACAGTTCTAAGCACCTGATTGCTACCAGTTGTTATTTGGGTCACAGTTCTGCCAGATGTAGCTAAAATTTAACTCATTTAAACCCCGAGAAATTGAAATCTTAATTCTAGTACTCCATTGCACGACACGGGGCCCAAAATTACACAAAAATTACTTGTTTCGAACATTATGAAGGTAGATAATTTCTCAAATACTGGAAAGGAAAAAAATAATGCTTTCCAGCTAATTCTATCGGCTTGCACTGAACAGTGTGTACTAGAAAAAAAAAAAACAATCTTATAAGAAACTTCCTTCTACAAGTGAAAAGTTACACCATGTTTCAGAAACTGGCCAAGTGCGAGTCGGACTCTGACACATAGGGTTCCGTACCAGAAACCATCATCCATTACATTTTATTAAATTTTTATCATTGCAATTATTTCTTCATTTCAATTTACTCAATTTTAAATATACCATAGCGGGGAGGTACGACTCTCCCCTGTTAGGGGATGTTCTTCGGAGATGTATCTCGAACAACATCCTTGTCTCTAAATAGATTATAAGTTTACTAACATAGGAATAAGTTATCTTTTTGTTTACTAACCCATATGAATGTTGCTTATCCGAAATAAAGTTTTATTTTTATATAAATACTATTTCTACTGTCTACCTTCTTGAGAGCCAGCTGACAGGCTTATGAACGTACAGACGGACGCAAGGACGGGCAGTGGAGGCTTAGCTATTGGATTCCGATAATTACCCTTTGGGTACGGAACCCTAAAAATTAACTTAATAACTTACTTTTCAGATGCGCAGCCTCCAAGTTTAAACAAACGAGAACGTTCTAATTTCCGGATTTCATCCTTTTTGTTCTAACAAGTTGGAAAGTGAGTACTAGGCAAACAAGAATAAAGTGAAGGTACCAGGGTAGCACGGAAACGAAAGGTTGCGTGCGTAGTCGCCGGAACTCAGAACAACAGATTACGCTGAATTTAGGGTTTCGTCGAGCCATTTGTTATTTGGTAAGAAAAACATGCCTCTAATGTCTTTTTGAGGTTATTTATAGATGATTGTTTGGTGAAACTTGACTTTAAAAGTTATGTTATCTATTCAACTGGAACCTGTGTTTAGATTTGTCTTGTTTTTAATATTTGTGTCGTTTTCGTGGCTACGTAAAAACCGCAACTGTCAATCTAAAGAATTGGTTCCCCACCAATGGTCCACGGACCACTAGTGGTCCACAAGAGCTTAAATATGGTCCGCGGATTTATATGATCAAAGTTACCAATTGGAAAGTAACATTGAAGTGAACTGATGTTTATTTTCTATCAGGAATATTGTATTTTCTATTTATGCTCGTGACTTTTGAGTTGAAAGAATAAGTTTACCTTAATTGGGTTTTTTATAGATCAAACATTAAAATTTTCTTCAGGAGTTTCCTGCTAACCATTAAGAAACAAATGGTCTTAGATCAAAATAAGGTTGGGAACCACTGATCTAAAGTAACTCAACGTTTGGTAATCATGATCTGTGGATGGGTGACCAGTGACCATCCACTATGCCCAGAGCGGGAAAAGTCACTTGATGATTTCTCATCCTTAAAAAAGGCCTTTACTTTGTTTATCTATACTAATATTATAAAAGAGGTAACATTTGTTTGTAAGTTTGTATTATGTTGTTTGTATGTACCTATGGGGTAATCTCAGGTCCGATTTGAAAAATTCTTTCAGTATTAGATAGCCCATGTATCGAGGAAGGTTATAGGCTACATTATCATCACGCTAAGACTAACAGGGGCCGAGCATTAATAGAAAATGTGACGCAGACGAGTTGCGTGGGTCAGCTAGTAGTTTATACAAATTGATTATTTCGTTGAGAGCGATCAATTAATATAATTACAGACTTTCATCATCATCTGCCTAGCCTTTTCCCAACTATATTGGGGTCGGCTTCCAGTCAAACCGGATTTAGCTGAAAACCAGTATTTTACGTGGAGCGGCTGCCTACCAGACCTCCACAACCCATTAACTGGGTAACACGGTTCTCCTTGGCAAGACTGGTGTCAGATTTTCTGGCTTCTGACTATCCGTAACGACTGCCAAAGATCTCCAAATGACAGCCGGGACCAACAGCTTAACGTGCACGAAGGAGACTCGGTATGTTAAGATGGTCACCCATCCATAGACCAACCTCGGCAAGCGTTGCTTAACCTCGAAGATCGACCTGAGTGGCTGTTAATATTTAGCCACGAGCTCCTCTTACAGACTTTCATACTCAAATTATTAGTAGTAACATGTAGAATGTGTTACACGTACGTATAATAACTTTCAGAACTGTTTATGTACTGTGTTTGTACCTACATACCAAAGCGTGTACTCGAGCAACGCTTTAAAGCACTCTGTCACGTTCCGCACCACGCACTCATCGGAGACAGCTGATCGATGACGTCACGGCTCACGCATTCGTTTTCAATCATCGTCAACTTGAGTGCAGGCATAGTGGTGAACTTAATTGGTTACTATAGTTTAATCGCTGAGGTAGTGAAAGATGTAAAAACAATCTATAAATCGTTTAAAACTTTCATGGTCACTAACATTAGAATGCAGGAAAGCAGACATATCGGTCTACCCTCTTTCGTAGCCAAAAACATCCCATCCGCAGGATCTTCAGTTACTCCGTGATCATGGCGCTTGCAACAGTGCCGAAATATCGGAAACTCGCAAATAAAAAGATACATGGTAGCAATCCTACATCTTCCTACCTTTACTATCCATGTGTGGGGTCGGCGCAACACGTTTTTCCTTTTATTCTCTCCTGTCTGCCGTCACACTGTCCCTAACTCCCTTTTCTAAAATATCACCCCCTTCTACCATCGGACATCCAAACGCACTGCAACTTACCATCCCTACCTTGTTGCTGTTCCACCCATCCGCACTAAGCGTTTCCAAACGTCTTTTATAATGCGCACAGCGAAGGAGTTGAACTCTCTGCCTGCGTTTGTGTTTCCGAACGCATACAACCATTATCTCTTCGAAGTTAGAGTGAACAGGCTCCTTCTGGGTAAGCTCGCTCCATTGTAGACTTTGTCTCTGTCATCTCTGACGAAGACTAGAGTCAAGAGCAAACCCACCACAAATCTATACTATAACTAGCTGACCCGCGCAACTTCGTCTGCGTCACATTATTCATGAATAATATCGCTATTAAAAAGGGTTGATCGTAGAAGGGTGAAAATTGAGGATTCTATGTATTTTTGTATGTTGTATCATAAAAAAATAGAAATTAAAAATTTTGTTAAAAAATAAAATAATTTTTTTTGGGGTGGACTACCCCTAACATTTAGGGGGATGAAAAATAGATGTTGGCCGATTCTCATAGACACCGGATAAACACAAAAAAATTCATCAAAATCGGTCAAGCCGTTTCGGACATTTGTTCCCAACGAGTAACACCCTCAAATGTCACACTGTTACTCGATGGGATTTTTTTCTGAAAAAATTCCCAACCGGTCACACTACCAGTCACACTGTTACTCGATGGGAATTTCTTCAGAAAAAAATAAGAAAAAAATCGCGACCAATTTCGAGGTAGCGCTCGCCGGCCGCTGCCGCGGCACCGCTCGCTTCGCTCGCTCGGCTCGCGCGTAGTTGGTCACAGTTCTAACCTAACCTAACCTAACCTATAATATTTTTGGTAGTAATATTAATCTTTTAGTTGGATAGAATTTGGTGACCGTTGATCCATTTTGGTGACCGTCTAAATTATACCCCTTTAGTGTGACTGGTTGGGAAATTAGTAATAAAAAGTTCCCATCGAGTAACAGTGTGACTGGTTGGGAATTTTTTTTTAAAAACATTCCCATCGAGTAACAGTGTGACATTTGAGGGTGTTACTCGTTGGGAATAAACGGTTTCGGAGGAGTATGGCAACGAAAACTGTGACACGAGAATTTTATATATTAGACTAGCTGACCCGCGCAACTTCGTCTGCGTCACATTATTCATGAATAATATTGCCAAAAAATTAAAAAACAGGGGTGGACTACCCCTAACATATAGGGGGATGAAAAATAGATGCTGGCCGATTCTCATAGATACCGGATAAGCACAAAAAATTTCATCAAAATCGGTCAAGCCGTTTCGGAGGAGTATGGCAACGAAAACTGTGACACGAGAATTTTATATATTAGAAGAAGATATTATAAAGCAGAAGAGTTTGTTTGTTTGGTTGACCGCACTAATCTCAGGAACTACTGGTCCGATTTGAAAAATTCTTTCAGTGTTAAATAGCCCATTTATCGAGGAAGGCTATAGGCTATATATCATCACGCTAAGACAAATAGGAGCGGAGCATTAATGGAAAATGTGACGTAGACGAAGTTGCGCGGGTCAGCTAGTAAAAATATATCGCTCCTCAATCAATCCATTCATCTCTTCTTTAGCCTCCTTCTCCTCTCTTTATACCCATTTTATTTTTATAACTCTATTTTTTCCGAGTTCCCAAAAAGAAGGAGGTTCTCAACTCGGTTGTATTTTTTTGTTTTTATGTTTATTACCACATAACTCTATCATTTATGAACCGATTTGAAAAATTATTTTTTAAATAGGATATACCTACTTGTCGATTGGTCACATTTAAATTTTATCAAAATCAGTTAGGAAGTTTAAATTTTAAATCGAAATAGCTGGAATTCGTTAACTTGGTTGATGGTTTTTTTAGTCATCCGAGTAATCGAAATTGCGTATTTTGCTTTCCTTCGGTTTTGCAGTGGTAATGTAAAGTGCGGGGGTAACACTAAAAAGTGAAAAATAAAACACTTTAACCGACTTCCCAAAAAGGAGGAGGCTCTCAATTTGGTTGAATTTTATTTTTATTTTTTTTTGTTTTCTGCCTCATAACTCCGACAATATTATGAACCGATTTGAAAAAAATGATTTATCTGAAAGGATATACTTGCAGATTGGTCCCATTTAAATTTTATCAAAATCGGTTACGAACTTTGGATTTTAAATCGAAATAGCTGGAACTCGTCTACTTGGATAATGGTTTAATGTCATCCAAGTAATCGAAATTGCGTTTTTGCTTTTCTGTGATTTTGCAGTGGTAATGTAAGGTGTTGGGGTAACACTAAAAATTTTAAAATAAAAACTTTTTCCAAAAAAATTCAACCGACTTAAAAATTACTTTAATTTCGCTTTAATTTCGGATTTTTTTTATTTTTACCTTGTAGTGTTTTTTTTTTTATTTGGAAGTTCGTTGTATTATTTGTAAAAAAGTTTTAGTTACATGCTTTTTATCCCTCTCCTACGCATAACCACACCAACAAGCAGTTCCCTTTAAACTTTTCCGTAACTAGCGCCTCTTTTAAACTTCTTCTTCTAATGTTGAGTAGGTACATTAGAAGTAGCTAAAAGTGGAGCCAGTTTCTTATTTTATTCATTCTTGTTGCTCTACACATCCATCTCCACATTCAGAAGAGAATATGGAGATGGATGTGTTCGCTTCTTGCAATTTATTTTCACCTGTCTTTTTTACATCCCAACAATCTGCTCCATACAATGCGTTTGAAATAAGAATATTTGACTAAGCGCCACCTATGCATGTACATTGTGGAATGCAATAAAGAATTGAGTATTGAGTGTTGAGCATATTGTGACGTCATAGCTGTCAATTCAAACCGAATAGGTAGGGTGAGCAAAGCAAGATATATTTTTTTTAAATTATTTTATAAATTGAGTGAAAAAAGTGTTTTGGTATGGTTTGGTCGTTTTTATTAAAATTTGATTTAAGACTTATTTAAACAAAGTAAAATAAACCGTTGTCGATATGCAACTAAGTTTTCTTTGCAAACCGTACTTTTCAAGAGACATTTGACAGATAGAGGTCATTGACGTTCCTATTCTTATTTGGAACGCATTAAACAGTACGACAAGCCTAATCACAGTTGATAGATTTTTCTTCTTTACCTTGAGTGGCATCCATGGATCACAATGTGTTCCAGTGACATGTCGCCATTTCATTCATCCAGATTCTTCCAACCAAAAAATAACTCTAAAATCAGAATTTATAAAATACCCACCTACCTAAGAATTCAGCCATCCGGTCCGTGTAACGAACACTCACAATTCCGTGCAAAGCCAGTCCGGTTAATGAAACGTACTTGAGTGGCCGCACGAACCGGATAACCGGTTTGTTTGTTCCGATCCGGTAGCACGCGAGAACTCGCTAAAGTTACCGTTATTTTTTGGTAATTGAGGGTAAATCGTAGCTTGTTAGGTTCGTGAGTTATGATGTTGTACAGAATGTACATTAAGTAAACTAGCTGACCTACGCTACTTCGTCTGCGTCACATTTTCCATTAATGCTCGCCTCCTTTTAGTCTTAGGGCCTCTTTCACCATCTCCAAGTAAAGCGTTGATTAGTTACTTCCCAATTAAAGTTAATCGGCAAGTAAAACTTACGAGTATCTTCTGTCAATTTCACAAGCGAAAATAAAGCTTCGAGTAACAACTTACCGGTTAAGTGAATGACTTATCAAATCATACGTTGCATTCGTTCAATATTACGTCAACGTTACTCGTCAAACGTCATTGGCAGGTTAGCTTTCATTAATTGTCATTTCATTTTGTGTATTATTTGTTGTGTTTTTGGTTAGGAAATTATTGCGTGTGGATTTTTTTTTTATAAATTATCATGGATTAAAAGAGATAGAAGTGCAAACTTTTCACTTGTACAGAAATACCAAACTGTGTTAGTGTCGGCGATAAGACCCCGTCCGCGTCCATAGGCGCAAGTAATGGTGGACGCGACCGTATCAAACAAGGAAATTGTAAGGAAACTAATTGAATCAGATTAGATTAGGTTTAGCATTCTCTAATTAGTGTTATAAGGATATTTTCGCATCATAGGTTTAGATTCTAGTTTAAATGCGAATTTAGATGTAAGGTTTTTGTATTGTGAATAATTACGTAGATTGAAAATGTGATTTTTTGTTTTAAGTGATAGGGTTTTGAAATTAGTTTTAAAATAAAGGTCTTGACCCAAAACCACTTTTACAAAAAGAATTGAGTTGATAGGACTTATGGTTTTCGAGATATTTCCTAAAATGTATAGTGAACATTTGTTAACCGTCAAGTAAACACTCTAATTGGCAGACGACGTGGCAAGTAAGTTACTGGTCAGTTTAATCATTGATTAGTGCTACTCGAACGTCGTGAAATTGACACGTGCAGTTACGGGTGACTTTAATTGGCGATTAGTCTACTCGATACTTTACTCAAGGGTGGTGAAAGAGGCCCTTAGCGTGATGATTTGTAGCCTATAGCCTTCTTCGATAAATGGGCTATCTAACACAGAATTTTTCAAATTGGACCAGTCGTTCCTGAGATTACCCCCTACATACAAACTTAGAAACAAATGTTACCTTTTTTATATTAATATTATTAGATTATTTATTTAATTCCTAAATATACACGAAAACTTTCAGTTATAGTTACTAATAATTGTTAATGTTGTGATATTATTTTAGTTGACGTTATGAGAAGATAATTGTGTTGTTACTAAGTTTAGCCCTAAAGTGATTGTTGCGCGCTAACATGGTGATGGATCCATCCTAATTTAATTGTAGGTATGTTGTGTGTGTACATTGTATGCAATATAAATAAATTCCGTGGCAACTACGTGCGCGAGTCCGACTCGTACTTGGCCGGTTTTTCGTCCAATTTCTTGAATAATTTCAAAACTGTTTTATTAAAATTAAAAAAATGTTTATATTAAAATCCTTACAACAAGCCCTTTTTTTGATATTGTGACTGTGCCGAAATAACCTTAGACCTTAACCATTAGAAAAATTTAGGAAAAACAAAAAAAAAAATGTCAGCCCTTATCAGGGTAACTTAGGAATGTCACACGGCACGATTTAAAAAACTTTATTTTATTTTATTTTCTAGTGTGACCCCCATACTAACAATTGATATAATTTCGTAATGCGTTCGTATTTGGGTCACAGAAAATCCGTTCTTCTTATCAATCTGTCTAGCCACGAAGAATATAACCATGAACCCACAGAAATAAGCATAAACACTCATTTTATCTAACCTAGACCTTACCTTACCTTATCAGAGCCCTTTCAATGCATCATTAAGGGCAAAGGCACACTGGCCTCAAGGGCATATTCGCCGTTTGTCACAACCTCAACGTCCGGAATTAGGTTACATGTAGAGATGGGCCGACTAGTCGGGAAAGCCTATTTCTATGTACGTCTAGACTACTAGTCGGCAATTATTATTATTCGGCACCAAATGAGCAATAAAAAACACGAAATAAATGACAGGATTCTAATCTAATTTTAAACATGCGAAAGTGATTTTATTTGTTTGTTGTGTAGGTACAGAGGAAGTTGAGAATCTGCAGACGGCTACTTTTACTGTAAGCTACTTTTTCGTTCAAAACCTATAGTTAATATAGGTTTTTGAACGAAAAAGTAGCGAAGCTAGCAGCGCAAGCAAAAACTAGTTAACTGTACTTTTCATATTTCTAAGAAATTAATTGGTTTCACTAGAACAGTGTCTTCTATCAAACTACTTGAAATTATTAAAAATAAAAGCAATTCATAGAAATATACCGACAGCTCGTGAAAACCGACTTACCAGCAAAATTTACAGTCAGCGACTAGATAGCAGATTAGTCGGCGATTTTTGTTAACGCCTAGTTGTTGCCTGCTCGGCCCATCTCTAGTCACAAGGTCACAGTGTAGATAATTTTGGGGATCGCAGTAGGCCAAGATTAGGGCTTGTTTATTAGGCAATTCATTTTGATTATAGAGGCACAGTCTGTTGAATATGTAATGTTAATTTTGAGTATACTGTGGGTTGAGTGGGTGAGTTGATTACTTTGTGACAATAAAATTAAATGTATCGCTAATGAGACAGATTTTAAGTATCTTAATAAAATGTAAACAAAATTCTTCTTATAGGTGAGAAAGCGACTTATAACGGTCGTAACATAATTAATACCATAAAGGTAGCAATACTAGCAACGTTTTTATTGTTACATCGTGAATGCTAGTCAAGTGACTCACAACCTTTGTGTATTTTTTGCTGAATTAACTACAAAATCAAATTGACCTGAAGGCTTCACTTTAGAAAAGCAATTAGTCGGACAAAACAAGCTGCCAAAACGTCGTCTTCCAAACGAGTTTCATATTCTACGTTTCGTTTTCATTGGTCTATCTTTCGTCGCCAGTTAATCGAATGAGCTCATGCAGCATGAAAGCCCGTAACATGTCTGAGTCAACGAAACCACAAAACAAAATTTCGATGAAAATTACATGCTAAGCTATATATAAAAGAAGGAAAGCCCGATTAAATGCCTTTGCCCCCGAGATAATCTAAATAGGGCCATACATGGCCATGGGGGTATATTTGATACCTAAATTTTATGATATATCTTAAAAAAACGCTCTGTATTTGCACTGTGCAAAACATATCGTAGTTTTGGTCTACCCCTTATATGGAACTAGTTGACCTGTATTCACTTGGTTGGATTTTTCGAGTTAATTATAGCCTATTGCAGTCACAAAAATCGTGGCTTTCTACTGGTAAAAGATTTTTCAAAATCACTTCAGTAGATTCAGCGATTACCCTTCACAACCTCACAAACTTTACCTCTTTATAATATTAAGCAAGGATAGAAAAGAAAAGAGAATTCAAAAATCGAATATTTTATTGTGAGGGTCCTATGAACCCCGGCGTTGCGGGACTATTCGAAAGAGATACCGTGGCTCCGGAACACAAAGGGCACATGAAGGAACCTTGATGGGTTTTAGTCAGTAAGAGTCTGACACTCCCTCCCACTCCGCCCAGAGCAGGGGAAGTCATTTGATGATTTCCCATCCCTAAAAAAAAAGGGTCCTATGAACCGACAAATATTTAACTGAGAATTCTGATATCACAAATTCTTCTACAAATACAAGACAATGCTCTGTAGAAAAGCGCAAAGTCCTAAAAGGCTTTGAATAGTACGTATTGTTTGCCGATAGATGGCGCGCGTTGGGTTTCAAAGTGACGGATGGTGGAGAAACCAGATACACGCTTTGTTCAATCTATACCCGCCCTTATCGCTAACTGGGAGACGAGGTTTTGTGTGTTTTTATTTTTGATTTTGTTCTGAAAATGTTTTAGATGTTTGTTCAATCAGATATTTTAGTTTGGCTCTAGGTACTGTGAAGGTTAAATACTCATTGCTTCAGGGCTTTATAAGCATTGTCATTGGCCGTATGTAAAAGGAAGGTTTGGAACGGTCACCTGAAGAAGATAACGTTTTTGAATGATAAAAGAAAAGGATTGAAGTGTTTTTTTAGAGATTCCTTGTATTGATTTGAAGTCGGGCGCATGGTCGCCAATATATTCGATTATTGCTGCATTTTCTAGTTTAATTTCCTTACGCCCCCATTCCCATCATCACAGTACACATACGTTATTAGGTATTACTCCTTTTCTCATGGGTCTATGCAGAAACTTTAAAATGCCACATGACATCCTTCTTAATGTTTATTTATTTTATAATTTATATATTACACAAATAGATCAAACTCAAAAAAAAAAACAAAATTCAAGCATTAATTTCAATTAAACCATTTTGAACTGTCAAGGTCGGTCGGTCCAAAAAGTTGGAGCTATTTGCAAGTTCCAAAGCGTAGATCTCTATGGAGAAGAACGTGCAAGAAACTCCACGGACACTCTTTTAAAAATAATAATTTTTTACAATGATTTTATTTACATCGGGTTGAAATTATACATACATGTGAGAACGATGTAAAAGACGAGCAGGATAAAAGCGACCGGAATAAAAGAGGAACAATTCAAAGAAATAATTAAAATCAACCATGGCAGCTGAGAAATGACCAGTCCCAACTGACGGCGCCCGTTCACGAACATGACGCATGCGCCAGCGCCGTTCGGCTCAACCATTTTGAAGGGAAACAAATGATCTAACGCATACGCCACCATCAACTAGACTTTTGAGTGAGTTTGACACTAAAAAAAAAGAAACAGAATAATAGTTATAAAGGTGATGCTTATTTCTACAGAAATCTCTTCCAGCATACCTGCGAAAAGAGAGCCAAATAAAAGAGATCAACAAAATAAGAGTGATCCTATGAAGGTTCCATTTTTTGTTCGGAACCCTAAAAAGCCTCAATTTTCATACATTTGCGCGACTTAATTGCGACTGAGATGAGAATTGGCCGCCTGGCCATACACGCAGGCTGGTTGTGAGTACCATGCACCGGGTCGTTTTGAAGACCATCACCAATAAGGTCTGTTAGTATTACTCTAAGCCACACGAGGAAAAACAAAAACTTAAAAAAAAACAAGTGAATGGGCCGATGCCAATCTGTTCAAGTTCAATGCTGCTAAGACCCAAGCGTGCCTCTTTTCCGCTAAAAAAAGCCAACTCCACCCAGCTCCATCTTTCCGAGGTGTAACCGTGCCAATAACCGACCGACTTGATGTTCTTGGTGTTACATTAACCCTCAGAGGTGAAGGCTCCTGTGGCTGCTAGAAAGTTAGGGATTCTAGCAAAGGTGAGACGGTACTTCACGTCGGAACAGTTGCTTAAACTGTATCAAGCGCAAGTTCGATCGTGTATGGAGTACTGCTCTCATCTTTGGGACGGATCTGCCAGATACCAGCTTGATGCCCTCGAGTCAATTGATAAACGAGCTAAGAGGATCATTGGCAATGATAGGCTCGTCGAATCGAAGCTCCAAAGTCTTGAGCATCGACGCAAAGTTGCTGGCTTGTCGGTTTTCTATCGGTTGCATTTTGGGGAGTGCGCGACGGAATTGCATAATTTAATTCCGCCAAGCCCGTTCCATCATCGGATCACAAGATGTACGGCGATGCGCCACTGGTACATGGTGGACATCCCACCTATACGCACAAAAAGTTTCGGGAATACATTAATTGTGTATACAGATATGGAGTGGAGTTCCCTCCCTGATAGCTACAACCTGGGAGTCTTTAAGTCAAGAGTAAATAGTTTACTTCTAGGCAAGCGTGCTCTATCTTAGACCGCATCATAGCTTAACATCAGTGACATAGTGGTCAAATGTATGCCTATCAATAATAATAAAAAAGGTTCTAAAGCAACGCATTGACCATAATAAGTTAGTGCGATAACATTTTCGATAGTAAAAAATAGAAATAAAACCACTTGACAAAAAACTTTACAAATAAAAGACCTGAAAAGAGGTAAGGTATTATACATGTATATATACATCTTTCACTAAAAATATAAATCGGGAGCTTCTTATAGTAGATTGGGTTCACAACCTCTCGATAGCCAGTCAACGCCTCCTTCCGATTATTATTTTTGTTCACAGCTCGACTCAAAGCCAGCACTCGAAGCCAGTAGCCTTCAAAGCTAAGCCGAGCGTGAAATGAACAAAACCCGACGCTGCCGCCAATCTGCCGCAAATTGCACTGAGAATTACCTTCTATCGCTGGCACGCCCACACTTGGCTACTGCCAAGGGAAAATGTGCTACTAATAGGTATTATTTTCCGCATAATCTTGTAATCTTACTAAGCGCTATTATCATAGACTAGCTGATGTTCGCGGCTTTGCCCGCTTGACAAATATCTACTTAAACCTACCTCGAGAACCACTCCATCCATTGATGAAAAGAGCATGAAAATCGGTGCTTTGTTTTTGAGTTTATCGCGAACAGACAGACAGACGCGGCGGAGGACTTTTTTTCGTAATATTTAGTTATATCTATCTATTGTAATTATTCAGTAAAGCCGTACTTACCATATTTTTTGTCCTACTCTTACGCTGCACTTTTCTGATTAATATCGTTGCGAGATCCAAGACAGTTTAATCGTTTCTCCGGAAATCGTCGAGCTTCATTGAGTCGGCGTTTTCCTGGTGGTCGTCAATGTTGATTCTAGCTTTCAGGAGCTGCCCGCTGCAAATTTTGAAATCGAAATCAAGAGTTAGGAATGTTGTTCTTTAACTAATATACATTCTTTCGAGATCTTTTAGAACCAATAGGGTAGGTTGGTGCTTAATAATTTGGTACGCCTAAATGAAAATGTATGCAGAATATAATTTGAAGACAAATGATTGTATTTCCATAAAACAACATTAACCTTTCGCCTTTTTAACAGATCTCCATAAAAGTGGGTGGTTCTCAATTCGATGCGTAATATTTTTATTTTTTTGTGTGTTCACCGATAACTTCCAAGGTTTCTGATCCGACTTGTGCGATTTTTTTTTTTTTTGTTCGATAATTTGCCATTTGGTTCCGTAAAAAAATAATTCAGTTTAAATAAGCAGTTTTAAATAAAAACTGCTTATTTAAACTGAATTATTTTTTGCAGAAATTGAAATAAGCAAAAATGCTCTTAAAATATAAGAGCATTTTTGCTTATTTCAATTTCTGCATAGACGATTACAAAGTGAAAAATAAAAAACTCACATAGAATTGAAAAAAAAAAACGGAATTCGTTAAAAAAACAAAGATACAAAACCAAAAACACAGACTTCTGAAATTAATGTTATTTTATACTTTGTAGTGTTTTGTTTGGAAGTCGGTTATATTTTTTGTAAAAAAGTTCTTTTTTTTTTTAATTTCAGAGAATACCAAACATTTTGAACGACTCGGTTGGAAATTGAAACTATTCAATCGATTCTACTATTACAAAGATTACAAACTACGATTAGATAATAGACGAGAGACATTCTGTCTGCGACTGTCCTTTGTCAGTGTCTGGCCAATAAGGCCATTCATTGTCAAAACGTCAAAAATTTATGGGATTGACAACTGCTTTCGAAACGTCATTATAATTTGGCAATTCGACAATGGCATTCGATATTATAATGGCACTTTGTCTATAGCCTAAGGCACTTGTCTCACGAAATAATAGCAAAAAAAAAAACTTTTTGCAAAAACTGACTGAAAAGTTCCTACTAAAAGTTGATGACGTCAAATCTGTGTCTGAAATGACAACTGTAACAAACTGCTAGAAAAATTATTTGTTCGGGACTTTTACGTTTTTTTTTTAATACTTTATGTATTATCTTTTTCCTTCATGTATAATAATAATATAAGAAACTCAGCAACACCCTTTAATACAACCACCCACTTCTGGAACACCCTGTTTAAGGGTACATAACTGTCTAAAAATATACTTACACAGGATACGCTTCAGAAACCTTTTCATTATTCATACTCTGATCTGTACAATCCTCAGTCTACAGACGATTACGTTGCGACGGCCTGAATTTATTTGAACGTTTCATTTCCGGGGCCTAAGTTACTTGCAAAGTACCTACTTTCAATTTTCAAGATTGATGCGTGGGCCGATTGTATTTCGACTAAGAAGGCATACATTTATTTGAATTTTGTGCAAATAAACGGTTGTAGGGGTTCCTCCGTGCCCCGGAATGCACGTATAGCTGTTTAGTCCTGAGTAGCAATTCTACTAATATTCACATTCGCTTCTCAATCGCAATGTCTCAAATATGTATGAATATTGGCATGCGAAATTTATTTAAAAAATAGTGGAATTGGCACTCTGGTTGTCATTTGTGTTAGGGATTGTCAGAAGCCAGTAAATCTGACTCCAGTCTTGCCAAGAAGTACCGTGTTACCCAGTTATTGGGTTGTGTGAAGGTGTTGTAGGCAGTCGCTCCACGTAAAATACTGGTGTTCAGCTGAATCCAGTGTGACTGAAAGCCGACTCCAATATAGTTGGGAAAAGGATACGCAGATGATAAAATGGGTGTTAGGACCAGGTTTCTGAATATATATATATATATATATATATATATTGTCCACGTTGGTGTCTCACTAATATAACTGTGCGAAAGTATAGATGGATGGATGTTTCTAACTAAATAACGCCAGAAGGGTCGAACGGATCTGGATGAAAATTTACACGGATATAGCTTATAGTCTGGAATAGTACATAGACTACTTTTATCCAGCCAGCATGCTTTTTTTGGATAATTAGCAAAATTTGTGCGTTTGAAGCCGCTGGCAGAAATTACTTTTGCCACATCTACAAGACAACTAAGATTGCCAGTAAGATTGCTATGCCAGTAAGATTGTAAAGAAATAAATTCTTTACAATCTTACTGGCATAGCATGGCATGTAGTCAGTCATACTTACGCATATAAAAACACCATCATAAAGTACTAAACCATCGGAATTGCTGTTTACCATGAAGCCATGTACTAAAATATTACCACGCTATAATCCTTGCGGTGTAGGCAGATATGAATCGCGTGCACCTATGTCAGTGAGCACCAAGGTTAGTGGTTGTCACGCTGAAGTAATCTTTGTTAAATAATACATTGAAGGAATATAGAAGAATTTCAAATTGTGTCATGGTTATCAAAATGTAAGTTTGGGAATTAGATTTTTCAAATAAGGCTACATAAATAAAAAGGTTTTTTTTCCTTTCTTTAACTCCTTTTATTTTGTTTTTTTTTTTTTTTTTTGAGATATCTTTGTTCTTGAATCTAGTCTAGGTCAGAGATTATAGAGTCAAAAACGACGATGGAGCGATTAGAGTTGTATTGTGTATTTTGAATAGATTAGAATTGTATGCGTTCGTAATCATAGATGCAGGCAGATAGTTCCACTCCTTTGCTGTGCATTATATAACACGTTTGGATGCGCTTAGTGCGAATTGGTGGAAAAGCAGCAAAGTAGGAATATGTCCGATGCTAGAAGAGTGTGTTGAGAAGAGTGTGTTGAGAAGGGGGATTTTCCCAAAAAATCTTAACTTTAGTAGTTAAAAAGTGCAGTATGCTCGTCATCCGAAAACTACAGCCTCCAGAAGCCCTTAAGCAAACAGGACCATCAGTCTATTACCAGCGTATACGTGTATCATTTAGGGCGGGTTGTTTCAACTACACTTAACGCACGCGTAAACGTTAAAAATGGTGCTAACTATCGTCAATTCAAAAAATTTGGGTTGTTTCACAAAATGTCAGCGTTAACGCACGTAAAATATAACGTTTACGTTAACAGATGGTCTGAGCACTGATTAACGTAACTTTAGTTGCGTCAAATAGAACGATATTGTGAAATTTCTTTTGAATTCCTCAATACCAGTTCTTCTGATGACACAAATTAGTGGTGGAATGCAAAGAAAGCTATTTAGGTAGGACCCGTGTCAATAACTTAGCTATTGGGATGAGCAGGAATTTATACCATAATGTTTTGAAACAACGCTTCTAATTTAACGAACGTCAAACATCGTCCGTAATCGTAACTTTTTGACGTACGTATGTTACGTTAACCAACAACGTTTGATACAACCCGCCCATAATCCCAAGCCATTCGTAACTCCATCCTCGGTCTGAACTATCTCGAGGGATAGTCGGCTAATTTCCACTTTTCCCCAAAGAGAAAACAACCACAAACAGGAACTTACGGCAAAAAACAGCGAGTAAATTCAATGGTACATCGGAAGGCGTTCAACACTTACAGGAAAATAAATATTTGCTGAACAAATGCTAGGTATTGATTTTTTGTAACTAGGAACTGTATTGGTGTGTTGTTTTTCTTCTCTTCTCTTCAGTAAGGGCTGATTTTTTTATTTCTGTAGTCATATATTTATTATCTCAAGAATAATAACGGCGGTTTAATAGCTTTAAACAGAAAATATGTCTTTGTGCCACATCTTTTATTGCACAATGTACACACAATTACAGGCTTTGCTAACAACTAGTGAGGACATGACCCTGTTAGGGCACAGCAAGATAACTTAAAACTAGAATATTAATTATATAACTTTATTAATTAGAGCATTTTAGGTATTTTCCATTAAGTAGGTATAGATATTAAATTGTATTATATTCTGTCATTATTCCATAATATTAAAGCATCTTTATAATCTATTATTATCTAAGTAACTAAACTGACTTTCAAAAACAACATTCATTTTCAAGAAAAAAATAACTTGATTTCACCCTTTAAATGGTATAAAACAAAGCCGTTATCTGTCTGTGTCTAGTTTTTTTCTACTTATGCGAGGTTTAGAAGAGCGATAAAGCAGGGTGGTTATATAAATATAATTTGCACCCGTACAAAGTAAAGACAGGTCGTGTTAGATCAGATAAGGATATGTAATAGAATTTCTGCGTAGCTGTGCCAGCGAATTTCACCTAAAAGTGGTCAATTTTTCTGTATACTTTTGAGTATTTTTCTACTTTAAGCAGCAGTGCAAATACTTTGAGTATAAAAACATGGGTACTGTTATGCGATTCTATCTCTATGAATTAATAAGATAAAAGTGACGCCCACTGAAAAATATCTCCAGAATTTTCTGAGATTCAACATCTGTGACACGTCTCTTGTCACTTCGCTGACTTTAACGCACCTTGGCTTTCTACACGCTCGAATTATTGTGTAACCTTGACTCAACCTGTCTACGATTAAAGACGTTATGCTTTCCCCAGGGGCTTTGCTCGCGTTAATTTCGAATATCAACTGATCTTCAAGTCAAGAGTAAATGTAACAAAATATTTTGGGAAGACATTCATTGTGCGCACAGCGCTAGGGAGTGGAATTCTCCGCCGAACTCTGTGTTTTTTGATAGCTACAACCTGGGAGTCTTTAAGTCAAGAGTTAATAGGTTACTTCTAGGCAAGCGTGCACCATCTTAGACCGTATCATCGCTCACCATCAGGTGATATAGGTCAAACGCGTGCCTATCAACGGTAACAAAAAATTTGGTAACATAATATCTCACAGTCCAAGGGATGGTAGAAAGAGGAACATTTTAAACGATCCTAATTAGTATAATAAATACTAAAGAGTGTTTGTTCGTTTGTTTTTGACGCTTTCATGCGTAAATTGCTGAGCCAGTTTCGATGAATTTTGGCACTGAACTAGTGTAGGTAAATGATAGGCTCCTTTTTACTTGAAAATGCCTAGTTGTTTGGTCATAATATTAGTTCTCATATGAGTTCTCTTGATTAGGATGTTCACTGTTTATTATTTGTCATTATAAATCCGCCCCTAAGACGACCCACTGACCGTTTATTATTTAAGAATGTACATGTTAGTATAGTAACTTTTCAAGGCAAGTTGCTTCATATATTTATGTGTATCTGAAAAACTCATCTCTCTACGTCTTGCATCAGACAATGAATATTGGTGAATTATTCTCAAAATAAAAGTATTAATTGTGAGTCATGCAATTACTTTGGGGCGTGATTGATCAACAAATATACTAAATTTCACATAAGTTATAACAAAAATCCAAGTACGCAGTTTCAGAGTTTATCAAAATCGGGCTTGAGACTCCTTTCAGTATTTTTCGATATTCCCCATAGTTTTGGATTTAGCCCTGAAGGTACACTTTAAAGCCTTCATCCTGTATATCTTATCCTAAAGATCTTACTTAGCAACAACATTTCGACATACACACGCGAACGCAGACGCAGGCAACAGCTATTTAATTATAATATTAGTAGGACCTAATACATTTTGGCATATATACTAAGATCAAAGCAAATATCCAATGCAGTATGTATAGCAACATACCTGCGATCTTTACATAGTTACCCAGGGTTTGAAATTCCATGGCAGTAATGGAATTCAGTTCGATAGAAGCAAAACGCCTGTTGCATGTGATATCAATGTTGGGCCAAATTAAATAGCTACTAGAATTAATTTATATGAAACACAAGTGCGAGTCGGACTCGCGCACCGAGGGTTCCGTACAAACCTGTAGGTTTATATTATAAGCAAAAGTTGCGATTTACGATTTATGACTTATTAAAAAAAAACTACTTACTGGATCATGTTCAAACCAATTTTCACTGGTAGTTTACATGGTAGTATCGGTCATTTTTTTTTTTTAGATTTATCATTCTCTTATTTTAGAAGTTACGGGGGGGGGGACACATTTTTCTACTTTGGAAGTGTCTCTCTCGCAAACTGTTCAGTTTAGAAAAAAAAACATTTTAGAAACCTCAATAACATTTTTAAAGACCTACCCATAGATACCCCACACGTATGGGTTCGACGAAAAAATATTTTTTGAGTTTCAGTTCTAGGAATGGGGACCCCCAAAATTTATTATTTTTTTTCTATTTTTGTATGAAAATCTTAATGCGGTTCACAGAATACATCTGCTTACTAAGTTTCAACAGCATGGCGGACGGACAGACAGACAGACAGACATGACGAAAGGGTTCCGTTTTTGCCATTTGGTTACGGAACCCTAAAAAATGAGATCGTAAATAGAACAGCGAGTTTAAAAAGGCCACTTTAGCAGAATCAAAAAGCAAATCCCTCTACCCGTCATTATCAAATTTTTCCAATCAATATTGAACCTAATGCGTTAGCGATAAAGATGAAAATGAAATTTGACACATGGTTTTCTGATAAATATATATATAATGATTTGATTTAAAAAATAGTGGGAAATTGAGGCGTTTTGGTAAATTGCGAATGAAAAGCGAATGCGAATAATGCATAAAAATAGTAGAATCCCTGGTCTAAACTTTGGATACATGAAGTCTAGCCATCTTCTAGATCATCGTAAATTTTCAATTTGATCACACATCAAACACACTCATCTACAGCAATAAGGTATAGTTTTCCGTAATTTATTAATATCATCCGTACGTCCTTATGGAATTATCTACGAAACTGAACCGGACTTCCCATTAGGGGTGGGTTCCAAAAAAACAGCCTGTTCCACTGGAACTAAAGACTCATTGATTGCAACAGATTCAGAAACAGTACCTGCTACTGAAAAGGTCAGAAACAGTGACAGGCAGGGAACAGGTCCTATTTCTTTCTATTACAATGAACAATGAGGAGCAAAGGGCTTGTTCCAAAGAACAGATGTTGTCTCTTTCTATTATAAGTCAGAAAAGAATGGAGCATGTTCCATTTGAAACTGTTTCACATAGCTGTTCCAGGTCGTTTCGTTTTGTATGTCGAGTTACGGCTACTACGTACGGTTGTTTGAGGAACAGGCGAAATAGGTAGGAGCTGTTATTTCGGTTCTGAGATACCTGTTTCATGTTGTTACTTTTGAATACCTGTTTTTTTTAACTGTTTCGATAAATACGCCTCACTCCTACTTCCCAACTTGTCTCGCGTTTTATCATTTATTTCACCTGATAGAAAGCGATGATGTGATCGACGAAGGACGAGGACGAAAGCAAGATTTCCTAGAGGTAACATAACATTGAGTGTTGACTTAAAGACTCCCAGGTTGTAGTTGAAACAAACTCCGGCACGGATTTCCACTCCTTAGCTGTACGAACAATGAAGGTTTCCGCAGACGTTTTGTGCGTATGGATGGAATGCTCAGCATAAATTGGTAGTGCATTAGAATATTTAAACTGTAGTCCAATTGGGTGTCAAGTAAGACACCTCCTTTTTTTTTTTTTTTTTTTTAGGGATGGGAAATCATCCAATGACTCCTCCCGCTCTGGGTGTAGCGGGAGGGAGTGTCAGACTTCTACTGACTAAAACCCATCCATGTTCCTTCATTGCCCTTTGTGTTCCGGAGCCACGGTGTCTCTTGCGAATAATCCCGCGACTCCGGCAGGCGTCGGCCCTTTCGGGCCCCTCTGTGTTGCTGACTCTCTTTGAGGCGCGCGTGGAACACTAACGCGCCGTCGACACGGCCTGTCGTCACTAGACGGACGGACGGCGAGCCACCCATAGCTCGCCGTCCACAGGCCCGCGCCTACGGTGGCCGGAGGTCACCAGGTGGCCCCCGACGCCCGCGGCGTCCACCACGGCGGCCGGGACGAGAGGGTCTCCTCTCCCGCTCCGCCACCTCCTTCGCTAGCATGACTGCTTCGCAGAAGGAGGCAACGGCGTCCCATTCCGTCTCGCTCCGGACCATGGCTTGGACCAGGGCCGGACGCGAGAGGTCGCCGCCAATCGCCGTTTCGAGGACACGGCGGTGCGCCGCCCAAGCGGGGCACACCTGCACAGTGTGCTCTACCGTGTCCTCCGGTCGATCCTCGCAGTGGTGACACCCGGGCGTTTCCTCCCGCCGAATTCGGTGCAGGAACCTCCCGAAACATCCATGTCCGGTGAGGACCTGCGTCAGGCGGAAGGTGAGGACGCCGTGGCGCCTCTCAAGCCACTCCTCAAAGAGGGGACTTATCGCCGCTATTGTGGCGTGCCCTGCGCTGGGTTGCGATAGTCGTCGTCTCCATGACGCCATGAGATCGCGCCGGAAGTCCGTCCGCTGCGCGACAATTTGCCGTGTCAGCGGAGTCTCCCCCCGGCTTAGTACCTCCGCGCGCCAATCATGCAGGCGCGCGAGGACCACCGCCTCCAGATCCCATGGCGGCAATCCGGCAAGGAGACCCGCCGCTTCGCGCGAGATCGTGCGGTACCCTCTGGTCATCCTGAGGGCCACCACCTTTTGGGGCGCGTTCAAGTGGTTCGCAGCACGCTGCCTCAATGAACGCGCCCACACCGGGGCCCCGTAAAGGGCCATGGACCGCACGACCCCCGCGTATAGCCTACGGCAGGAGGCGTTCGGTCCCCCCAGGTTGGGCAGGAGCCGCCTGAAAGCAGCCCCGGCCCGCTCCAGTTTGGGGACCAAACGTCGGAAATGCTCCACGAAGTTCCATCGGCTGTCTAGGACGAGCCCCAGGTATTTCAGCGTCGATTCGACGCCGATGGAAACCCCTCCTACCGTCAGCAAGGATCCCGACGGTGGCGCAATGCCTCGGCCATGAAAACACATGGCTTCGGACTTGTGCAGCGCCACCTCGAGACCCAGTTGCCGGATCCTCTCCACGACTATCGCAACCCCGCGTGTCATTACGTCGGCCGCCTCCGCGTACGACCCCCCTTGTGCCAGCACCAGCGTGTCGTCAGCGTAACAAATGACGTTGACGCCGCTAGGGAGGTCGGCTCGCAGCACCCAGTCGTAACCGATGTTCCACAGGGGCGGCCCCAGAACCGAACCCTGTGGGACACCGCACGACATCTCTCGCCGGTTCCACTCACCGCTGTGACTTGGGTAGATTACTGCCCGGTCGGACAGGTAGTCCCCGACCACACGACGAAGGTAGGTCGGCACCCGATGATACCGGAGTGCCTCCCCAATGCAGCTCCAGGGCATGGTGTTGAAGGCGTTGGCGATGTCGAGAGACACCGCCAAGACAACACCACCCCGGGAGACCGCATCCCCCGTCGTGAGGGCTCTGACGCGCATGACGGCGTCCACCGTAGAGCGCCCCTTGCGGAAACCGAACTGGTTGTCCGCAAGATCCGGCCCCGTTCCCGCTAGGTGCCCGGCGAGGCGGTTCGCAATGACTCTCTCGAAGAGCTTGCCCACCTCGTCGAGCAACACCACGGGCCGGAATGCGGACGGAGAGTCCGCAGGGCGCCCAGGCTTCGGGATGAGTACCAGCTTCCCGGTCCTCCAAGAAAGCGGGAACTGGCCTCTCTCCAAGCATGCGCTAAAGAGCCCCTCCAGTCGAGGCCCGAGAGCCTCCAATGCCAGGGCCCAGGCTTTGCCAGGCAAGCCGTCGGGCCCTGGGGCGGTATTCTTGGCCTTGAGCCTCCGTACCGCCGCTCTCAGGTCTACCCCAGTCACAGCAGGGATGTCGTCGTCGTCGTCCTCTTGGTCCTCTTCCGGCACCGCAGGCGGCGGAGCCATAGGCGGGGGAGGATGTTCCCCTCGCGCAGGGAACAGAGCGCTCACCGCGTCCTCCACGAGCTGAGGCCGGAGACTCTGCGTCAGTGGTGGGGCCCAGGTGCGGAGCTTGTTCCGCACCATGAGGTAGGGGCGCCCCCACGGATCTCTGTCGAGAGTCGCCAGCATTTCCTCGCGGGCCAGATCTCTAGCCCGCAGGACAGCGTCGTGGAGAGCGGTCTTCGCGGCTCTGTATCCCTCGTATAGCTCCGCCTCGATGGCGTCCGCATCCGGAGGACGGATGCGGCGCCTGCGATGCCTGGCGTACCGGCGGCGCGCAGAAATGCACGCCTCGCGCAGAGACGCTAGCTCTCGCGACCACCAGTACACCTGGCGCCGGGCTCTTCCTGGCCGGACTCGGGGCATTGCCACGTCACAAATGTCGGACATGGCCTCCTGGAACCACCCTGCCTCACTGTTGACGTCGGCAGGCCTGTCCGGTGATGTCACCCAGGCCTGCACGATCGAGGCTTCCAGGAGGAGCTCCCGGTCCAGCTGCTTCAGAGCCCAACGCGGACCAATCGGGGTCTGTACGACCGGCGCGCTTGAGGTCTGGGTGGAGACGTCAAACCGGATATACCTTTTTACTGAATATGGTGAAAGGAAACTGCAAATTGATCCTCAGGCAATTATTTATAACAGTAATATTTTTAAATGTTACTTTCATTATTTGTAATTTCAACAGTGTACATACCTTAAATTATTCTAAACTAGCTGACCTACGCAACTTCGTCTGCGTCACATTTTCCATTAATGCTCGGCTCTTTTTAGTCTTAGCGGAATGATATTATGTAGCATATAGCCTTCCTCGATAAATGGGCTATCTAATACTGAAAGGTTTTTTCAAATCGGACCAGTAGTACCTGAGATTACCCCCTACATACAAAAATTACCTTTATAATATTCGTATAGACAAAACTTATACCACAATTACCAATTTAAATACTTGTGTAACTACGACTCGATTATTTTATTCGACTCGGCTTCCGCAGAAAGACTGACTGCGCTCGCTTGCCCGTTGCGCCCAGGCTTCCCCTTCCACTGTTTGATGACAGGGAACAACGGGGTACTAAGCAAGGCAGTGTTGCCAGGATAAAAACAAAAAAAATAAAATAACTACCTAATTAGGTAATACCACAGACATATAAATAGTAGCAGACCCACAGACATATAAATAGTAGCAGACCAAACATTCGCTAAAATTTGCGTAGCCATTACGCACACCTAGGGAATGACATCATTACAGGGCCGAATTAGGACCGGTTGCCAGTATTATCTAACAATATTCTGAAAATCCCTGAAAATCTATATTCTCTGGGTACATGAAATATAGATTACTCATCAATAGTCTTAACGAATAGAACCACCCTCTATTCCCGTGGTTATTGTTAAAGGCGACTAAGGGAATATTTTAAGAGGACGATGGGCAGCAGTCCACTCTTTATCTTTTGACGGTGTTTACAAACCATTGACGGACGTCAGTATCAGCTAGAAAAACTGGCACTGCAGTCATTAACCCGCATGCCATGTTTTGTAGAACCGAGAGTCAAGGTATTAGTATGCCTGAAAGCTAGTTTAGGAATAAATCAGGATTTTTTAAATAAAAGTAATGTATGTAATTCAAAATTCAAGCATTTATTTCAAATAAACCATTTACAGGCACTTTTTAATTGTCAAGGTCGGTCTGTCCAAAAAGTTGAAGCTATTTGCACGTTCCAAAGCGTAGATCTCTATGGAGAAGAACGTGCAAGAAACTCCAGGGACACTTTTCTATCTTACACTCTCATAATGCTTACATATGGAGTAAATTCGGTAAACAGTGTATTGCTCCGGGACGTAATGTTGTTCGAAAAGCGCTGGGATCGATCAAGTGATTCTCAAAATGCTTTGAACAAAGTACACTTGAAGGTCTTGGTTGCCAATCCTGGAGTTTCAGGTTTTTAATCCAGGCATTCCGTAAACTTTCATCCTTGCGAAACCTGGAAAAATATTAGTATGCTCAATTATTGCCTGCTGAATGAAAATTCATCGTTATGTGAGTAGCCTATACTGTATTTATACATATGCCTATGTTCATGTTCTCCATAACACAGACACTGGGTAACATAATATTGATTTTATAATTTATTTTTAATATTAGCATGACATGTGTACATACACTGAAACTACTACAGGTATTTTGGAATTGTATCACCAAAAAAGAATAAAACATCATACATTAAACTGAGGCTTTATTTGATAATTCAATGGAAATAAATTTTTTACATAAATACATACAACAAATGCAATTTACTAAAAGTTTCGTCTTTGTTGCCTAATTCGTCCCTGACTAATTGAACAGGTACTTGAGCTGTCACTTGATGCCACTTTCTGACTATTTTGTCCTTGTTAGGGTTTATTTCTTTAGTTGTGGGCTAACGGTACAGACAAATCGCATCTTTGTTATAAACTGTATGTAAAATACGAATAAACAGTATGGAAACATTTGAATTTAGTAAAGAAAGCACTAAGATTTCCCAAAACTTACCGATGAAAGGTCAATTCAGGTGTTTTGTGGTAGCTAGCACTGTCACAGCGATACGCACAGCACTTCACCATATTATTTTACCGTCCTCGTGTGTTTTATGTCCCAAACAAGTAATATTTTATCAATTTTAAACGCGATTGAAAAACATTTGATGCTTATCAATATGGCAGACAAGCTACGCGTCAAATTTTGTCTATGTATGAGTCAGTGTGACAACACGTGACAGAACGAGACATGCTTATGAATTGTCACTTAGAAAAAAAAGGTTAAAGAATCATACCATATAAAAAAATATATCTACGTATTAATGTTTGGTCTGCTACTATTTATATGTCTGTGAGCAGACCAAACATTAATACGTAGATATATTTTTTTATATGGTATGATTCTTTATCCTTTTTTTTCTAAGTGACAATTCATAAGCATGTCTCGTTCTGTCACGTGTTGTCACACTGACTCATACATAGACAAAATTTGACGCGTAGCTTGTCTGCCATATTGATAAGATCAAATGTTTTTCAATCGCGTTTAAAATTGATAAAATATTACTTGTTTGGGACATAAAACACACGAGGACGGTAAAATAATATGGTGAAGTGCTGTGCGTATCGCTGTGACAGTGCTAGCTACCACAAAACACCTGGATTGACCTTTCATCGGTAAGTTTTGGGAAATCTTAGTGCTTTCTTTACTAAATTCAAATGTTTTTAACAAAGATGCGATTTGTCTGTACCGTTAGCCTACAACTAAAGAAATAAACCATAACAAGGACAAAATAGTCAGAAAGTGGCATCAAGTGACAGCTCAAGTACCTGTTCAATTAGTCAGGGACGAATTAGGCAACAAAGACGAAACTTTTAGTAAATTGCATTTGTTGTATGTATATATGTAAAATATTTATTTCCATTGAATTATCAAATAAAGCCTCAGTTTAATGTATGATGTTTTATTCTTTTTTGGTGATACAATTCCAAAATACCTGTAGTAGTTTCAGTGTATGTACACATGTCATGCTAATATTAAAAATAAATTATAAAATCAATATTATGTTACCCAGTGTCTGTGTTATGGAGAACATGAACATAGGCATATGTATAAATACAGTATAGGCTACTCACATAACGATGAATTTTCATTCAGCAGGCAATAATTGAGCATACTAATATTTTTCCAGGTTTCGCAAGGGTGAAAGTTTACGGAATGCCTGGATTAAAAACCTGAAACTCCAGGATTGGCAACCAAGACCTTCAAGTGTACTTTGTTCAAAGCATTTTGAGAATCACTTGATCGATCCCAGCGCTTTTCGAACAACATTACGTCCCGGAGCAATACACTGTTTACCGAATTTACTCCATATGTAAGCATTATGAGAGTGTAAGATAGAAGAGTGTCCCTGGAGTTTCTTGCACGTTCTTCTCCATAGAGATCTACGCTTTGGAACGTGCAAATAGTTTCAACTTTTTGGACAGACCGACCTTGACAATTAAAAAGTGCCTGTAAATGGTTTATTTGAAATTAATGCTTGAATTTTGAATTACATACATTACTTTTATTTAAAAAATCCTGATTTATTCCTAAACTAGCTTTCAGGCATACTAATACCTTGACTCTCGGTTCTACAAAACATGGCATGCGGGTTAATGACTGCAGTGCCAGTTTTTCTAGCTGATACTGACGTCCGTCAATGGTTTGTAAACACCGTCAAAAGATAAAGAGTGGACTGCTGCCCATCGTCCTCTTAAAATATTCCCTTAGTCGCCTTTAACAATAACCACGGGAATAGAGGGTGGTTCTATTCGTTAAGACTATTGATGAGTAATCTATATTTCATGTACCCAGAGAATATAGATTTTCAGGGATTTTCAGAATATCGTTAGATAATACTGGCAACCGGTCTTAATTCGGCCCTGTAATGATATCATTCCCTAGGTGTGCGTAATGGCTACGCAAATTTTAGCGAATGTTTGGTCTGCTACTATTTATATGTCTGTGGGTAATACACTTTTTCTAAAATTATTACCAAGGCTTATACGATTAAATCTATAACTTACTATAACATTTTGTAATTGATTCCAAAAACTGGTTTTTAAATAATTTTCTCATCTCGCAATAAACTAAGAGTGGGTAGAGGTGTCAAGTGCTATCCATCACGCCATAAGACGCTTGCAAGGCCGACAAAATTAAAGGGTCTCGCAAAGCTCAAGTGATTTTGGGATACAAAGGACTTTTTTAATGTTTAAGAAAAAATATTCCGCAAAGGCGTCTGAGGGTTTTAGGAATATTTTTTCGACATTTTTTCGTTTAAATATTTAGATTCACGCTCGTGTGCCAGTATTGTGTTGTATAGAATTTCTAAATATTTTAGCTCCTGTAGGTGTCGTTTGGGACGACAAGGACTTTTATTTTTCTTTTCTATTTGTCTGTAAATAAGATTTATTTATACCTATATGCTTAGAAAATACCCCGTCCTCTCGAGGCCTTCTCGAAGGGTATTGGCTGCCTGTCCATTTGCGCGGAGTGATCTTTCAGTCGAAAATTCAGTGACTCACGAGGTGCGGAGATTTTATGCAATTCCATTAGTTAATATTTCTCCGCTCCGCTGCTTTGCTCCACTGCAATGTACAGGCACCCTTACAGGTTGAAGTTTTCAAGTGGAATTTTTTGTATTGCCAAATCTGTAATTACAAGGGAAACACTCAAATAAGTCTCGAGCTCAATTTTGATGAAAACTGCAATATCAGAACAACAAAATCCCTGATATTATTTTATCCATTGAACAATCTCGTACTTAGCGTTTTTTATTTTCCAAAGGGATCTGTAAAATTCCCCTAAAAATAGTGACAAGCGTTGCTATCATGGAAATGTCCAATAACACTTTTCCAGATCTGAAAAACGATAGCAGGCAAAAAATTCGGCCAAATGCGAGTCGTAATCACATACGAAAGGTTTCTATAAATCTTTTTTTTTTTTGTTATAGTCGCAATAGAAATACACAATCTGTGAAAATTTCAATTGTCTACTTATTACGGTTTTTTTTTTTTTTTTTTTTTTATTCAAAACGGGGAAACTCTTGACCCAAATCTCACCTGATGGAAAGTGATGATTAGGCCGAAGATGGAAGCGAGCTTCACCCGGAATCCTCTTACACAGAGGAACTGGCTATCATACCTCCAATTGCCGGAACACAACAATGCTGTTAACATTGTTGTTATGGCGACAGACTTAGACATGATGGTGGTAGCTTGCCAGGCGGACTTAGAACAAGTCCTACCACCAACCAAACCGAGCAAAAAACTTGCCCCGCTGGGAATCGAACCCGGGACCTCTGGGTCCGAATCAGGTGGTATAACCACTAGACCACGGAGGCGGCTAGTGTCACCTGTTTAGCACCACCCGGGGACCACGTGTAGGGATTCGCTGAAGGGTATTCTCCTACGGACGCGGGTGACTCGGCCCCCATAACGGTTTTTGAGATACAGCCCCCTGATAAACAGACGGACAGACGCACAGTGGAGCTTAGTACTAGGGTTCCGTTGATTACGCTTTGGGTACGAAACCCTAAAAACACACAGTAAAAATAAATGCTCCATGATCCAAGAGAACCCGGGACTCTTAGCTAACAATCAGTACACAGCTTAAGCGTTAAACACTGCTTAATTATCCGGAAACTTCTTAAGGACAGCTTTTGATCCCCGTTTGAATATTCCCCTCTTTTTCAAAGCTGTTCGCAAACCATTGATAAACATGAACAAGATTGTCTCTCAGAAAAATTTCGCTGAATATTGAACATAGGTCTCATCTTTGATCGTGATGGATTAAGTTTCGAGTATCGGTCTTTGCATAATTTTGGGTATACCTCACTCAAATATTCACGAAGCCATTTTAATCATTTTACAAAGGTGGTCGACTTAATTTACCCGAGATATACTACCCCTAGGCGCAACTATTTTTTTTTAATAATTTATTAAGATAACACGTAAAATTAATATTACATTCGGTTTATAAAAAATCCTTGTTAATATTTTGTACGTATCACAACAATATCACAGTTCCATTCCACGCCGTCTTTGGAGCAGGCTCGGGCTCCTGGATGTTTCAAACTGCGTCATGCATCATGTTAATGAATAACATTTTAATTTTTAAATGATTTAAATGTACATAAATGTAATTTTTTTTAATGAATTTGTAGCAGCCAATCAATCAATTCGTTTATTTGTGATACATGGGTTCCATGAGTTCATTACATCATTTTATAGGTACTCAATAATGTTTATTCCATAATCAGCCACTTTGGCATACAAATTATAAATTAAAACTATGATTCAATTAATAATAAATAAAGAGGACCTCGTGGCTAAATAAAAACAGCCACACGGGTCGATCTTCAAGGTTAAGCAACGCTTGCCAAGGTTGGTCTGTGGATGGGTGACCATCTAAACATACCGAGTTTCCTCCGTGCCTCGGAAAGCACGTTAAGCCGTTGGTCCCGGCTGTCATTTGTAGATCTTTGGTAGTCGTTACGGATAGTCAAAAGCCAGTCAATCTGACTCCAGTCTTGCCAAGGAGTACCGAGTTACCCAGTTAATGAGTTGTGGAGGTCTGGTAGGCAGCCGCTCCACGTAAAATACTGATATTCGGCTGAATCCGGTTTGACTGGAAGCCGACCCCAATATAGTTGGGAAAAGGCTAGGCAGATGATGGTAATACATATAAAATTCATTATTAA
Source organism: Ceramica pisi (assembly GCA_963859965.1). Classification (NCBI taxonomy): domain Eukaryota; kingdom Metazoa; phylum Arthropoda; class Insecta; order Lepidoptera; family Noctuidae; genus Ceramica; species Ceramica pisi. The sequence goes on from OY982542.1 coordinate 1,734,837, forward strand.
ATATTACACGGTAGATGAAGTGGGCTGTCATTGTGAGACCACTAAAATTACACCGAATAGATAAATCGAATAGTTACACTAATCTACATTTAATATTGCTGTTAGACTACAACTTATCCTCAACTAGTATTTATTGCTGCCGTGTTGTCTGCATCGAATAACTGTTCTCTATTCTTATATTCTATATTAAAGCGATATAGTTAGTGTATATTTCCATGAATTAGTTCTTGAATTGGACTAAAGCTTAGTTCAGCTTAAAATTTAAGTAGTGTATGTTAAAAAATAGCCTGAAAGCATGTAAAATATATCTAGCCAAAACAAGAAGCTAAGACAAAAATATGAATTTGAATACCTTCGAAATTCGTTGACATAAAACAATGCTCTTTCTCAAATTCAGACTCATCAACACACATTTAGAATAGATTAGATTTTATTTCAGACCGGAGTCCATAGGGCCAGTAACAATTTTTACTTAAATTCTAGTGTTAGTAGGTTACAGACACAAAAAAAAAACATAAATACCTATTATTATCTGAAAACATCCCTGACGCACTACCCCGCCACGGCAGCAGCAGCAGCACTCTCAGTGCGTTATTATATTGAACGCGTAGGTTGCTGTAGGTCCACCGTAGTTTTTAAGAGCAATAGTGAAAAGTGCCATAGAATGTTCTCGAATATCACACTGGGTAAAACACTGGTTCCGTTAAAAATCTTCCACTCAGACATCAAACAGCGATAGAACTCACTATTTTAGTAGAAATATGTCGGATTTGATTTACGTCGGCTCGTGTGATGGCGGCTCATCTCGCCCTCGGGGGACTGTCCTACATTCACTTGACGTTGTCGTACATGCTCTGTTGATGAAATCAATGTAAGTGTCCGGTAGTTGGGTAGAGATTTTGGGTTTTGTGACATGTTTGGATTGATTAAATAACAGCAGCCGCACAGGTCGGTCTTTAAGGTTAAGCAACGCTTGCTGAGGTTGGTCTGTGGATGGGTGATCATTTTGACATACCGAGTTTCCTCCGTGTTGGTCCCGGCTGTCATTTGGAGATCTTTGGCAGTCGTTAAGGATAGTCAGAAGCCAGAAAATCTGACACCAGTTTTGCCAAAGAAAACCCTGTTACCCAGTTAATGGGTTGTGGAGGTCTGGTAGGCAGCCGCTCCACGTAAAATACTGGTTTTCAGCTAAATCCGATTTGACTGGAAGCCGACCCCAATATAGTTAGGATAAGGCTAGGCAGATGATGATGATGGATTGATTAAGAAGATATTTTAGGCTCGTTTTAGTGCTATTTGTTTTATACGTTAGCGTCCGTAACGGTAGTGATTTTTAGGGTTCCGTAATCAAATGGTAAAAAAGGAACCCTACTAGTGTGATTAATTATCACCATCTCTCCTGGTAATATACGTTTTCCTAAAATATTACCAATGCGGTCATCGTCAATGAATACAAGAAAAAATCGGATTCAACGCAATTCAATGCATGAGGGCTGCGTGGACGAGTGGGAGGGACACTTGCAAACTGATCAATCAAGCATCAAAGTCAGTTTCCAGTTAATTTTACTACCTAATAAGTCACAGTCAGTGATTGGCATTCAAACACACACACTATTTTTTTTTATAACGCAAAAAGTTAAACGACAATACTTCTGACATAAACCATTGATCACGTTCAAAACTAAGAAATAGCATGTCATCTACGAATATTTACGTCGAAAAGCAAAAAAGTATTGAGCTAAACACCATCTACAATTTAATTGATTTTGAGTATATTAACGTAAAAGATAACTCACCGGCCTGCAGTGCTATTCTGTAACAACATTTTCGTGTCTCGACAGCGGAATCCGAGGTGAGTTTCAAATTCGTATAAATATAAGACCTTATGATGTGTGAAATAAAGTTCACTTTGTAAGCTTACTCACTCAGGTGAAGTCGATAACGAAATGGTTATTTACAGAATAGACTAGCTGATTTACTAACCAAATTCGTTGGTACAATCAAATCCTCGTTAGTGCTGAGATTATGACCTTAAACTGACTTATTAATTACGAGGCCAGTTTATAATACTTTTGTTACTACAGACGTGAGGCTTACTGTACTTCAAACCTGCAATCATCTGGAGTGTCGTGAATGTATTGAACGTCGCTCGAACACTCGTATGATTGACGTTATATAACGTATTGTCACGCAAGTCTTTGGAGAGAAGGTGGCATTGTAAGACCTTGACATTTTCTAGTAATATCTTGATAGAATTGCCAGCTGAGGCAAAGAAGATACAATATTTAGGCTGGGTTGCACCATCTTACTTTAACAATAACAAACATCGAAACTTCAGGTAAAGTATCGATTAGGCCAAAAATTAGTTGCACCATTTGACAAATAGTTAAATGACGTCATAACTTTAACCGTAACTGTAACCGCTCACTTTCCGCTGGTTAGTGTTATTGTTTGTGTTAAATTATCCGTCAACTATCAAACGCGTTGAATATAATCTCTTGACTTGACTCTTCCTTTTAACTTTAACAAAGCTAATGAATTCGCTGGTGCAACACATTTCACTATACTCGTTAAAGTCAGCGCTACTGTTAGTGTTAAATTTGACGCAAACTTTAACTATAACTTCTTCTATGGTACAACTCAGCCTTAGTAATAACAACGAATAAAAAAGCAAAAGGATTTCACAAACAATGAAAACTATTTACATAAAATAATAAAGGAAATCTTGTTCAGAGGAAGCGTGACGGTTGATCTGACTACATATTAAACATCACGCGAATATTGCTCAAAATGTTAGGCAGAGGTACACTTTATAGTGTCCAGTCATTTCGATTATTGAAGTGAAAACAATCTTTTCTGCATTGAGCACATTTCTTGGGATGGGTACAAAATTTTAAAATCGCGCCAGGACACGTGACCTGTTCGAAAACGCATAGCGTTAATGTTTAAGTTTTCACTCCCGGAGTGCAACCCGTTTCATTATATTACTAGCTGACCCGCGCAACTTCGTCTGCGTCACATTTTCCTTTAATGCTCCGCTCCTATTTGTCTTAGCCTGATGATAGCCTATCACCTTCCTCGATAAATGGGCTATCTAACTCTGAAATAATTTTTCAAATCGGACCAGTAGTTCCTGAGATTAACGCGTTCAACCAAACAAACAAACAAACTCTTCTGTTTTATAATATTCTATAGTATAGATTATAGGAATTACTAAAAAGGGGGCCGAAAGTCGTCCACTGCCCAACAGTAGGCTAATTCACGTAACTAAATAAGTGCTGTAACTGTTGCAGTGCAGTTTAAGTTACGTTTCGGTCAAAACAACGCTTTTCGTATTCTCTACCGCTGTCAGACACGCTCGCGTCATGCGAGCGCAATAATGGCATTCTACTGTTGCGCGTCTTTGGTGTGTGTTTCGGAACGCAACGTGATCGGTATTCTACTATTTGTTTGACGTCCCAAAATGACAGCTTATAAGCTTAAGTTTAATTTTTAATATTATAATAACGTCTATATTCATTTAAATTTATTCGTTTCTAGTCGATTATTTAGTGAATAATATTTTTTCTCTCTACCGTCAGTAAGTTTGGTAGTTTGGTTGTCGTGCAATTGACGTGCAGTTCACGCGCAGTTTACGCGCAGTTCAAAGATTACAAGAATACCGTTTATCACTCGAACTTAAACTTAATTGCAACTGCACTAAAACTTAATCGGTGCGTAATAACATTACGTGAATTAGCCCTCAGGTCTCCCTCAACCTCAAGTGTCCCCATTTTGTCGCGATCTCTGCGTCTTATATCTAGACGTGGTTACTGCTGCGCCTCACGGGATCCAGTTGCAATAGACTAGATTCCATCATCCACAAATTGCAAAACTATTTAGTCCGTCAGTTAGAGTATTGAAAAATAATGGACACGTATTTTTTGTTTTTGTAAGTTAATGAATATTGACAAAGATAAAACGCATCAAAACTCGGGAGTGGGGGCTCGTGACGTCACGACTCAGTAAAAATTATGCGAAGGTGTGACGTATTGTGAATTTTAAAAGCGTCGTAACTTCGTCAATTTTGGTTCCCGTAATAAAAGAAAAAATACGGGTCAAATATTTTTTGGTAATGTAACTGACGGACTTATTAGTTTTTTTCAGGACACAAGCCCATTCCCGAACCTTTCAGTCCCATCGGCCACCAGCTATTTTGCGCGGCGTGCCCTTTGGCGCTTTAAATTGACGACTCATATGGCTGTTTCGGTAATCTTGGATTTCTCTTATTGCAATCAGCTGGCCACAAAATCAAATTCAGAAATACTACTAAGATAACCCATATAGAAAAACATAACGTTTAGCCCAACCCGGGAATCTTATTCAGGCCCCCATGATCATTAATAAGGCTTCTGATGACTAGACAAGGCCGTCGAGGCATGCATGAATATCTGTACCTTTCGACGTCATGTAGCTCGTCATCTACATCAGCATCTAAATACAATGACGAAACATCTGACTATTCGGGAAAATCGTCACAATTTCACTGGACTGTACATCCACAGAAAAGATACAGAAGGTTCAGATACTACCAGACAGTTGGTCACATACAATGTGAGTCTTTTTAATATGCATATACGGAAATGAGGGAAACAATACATAATTTCATCGACGGAAAACGTATTAAAAAAAACTTTTATTTTTATTTTTTGATAAATTTTGTCACAACTGTGACCCCAGTGTAACCTGTGACCCCAACTGTGTAACTTTTCAACTAAATTATCTAAGTATTGCAATGAAAGAAACTGAAAACAACAACATGTGATCGGAATTAATTAGCCATCCTTATAGTGTTAAGAAACCACCCTCAATTGAAAATACACAAGTTTTTACAGCAAGAATCTGTTTTCTTTTCATAAACTTTAACAGTAATCGTAAAATTTCTGTTACCCCAATTACCTACCTTTTTAATTACTTTAGGATGTTCTTTAACGTACTAGCTACCGAATAGTAAAAATTGCATGTTTACAACTCAAACATAACATTTTCTACCAAGGGTCAAAAAGCGGCACTACGAACGCTTTTTAACCGACTTCCCAAAAAGGAGGAGATTATCAATTCGGTTGTATGTTTTTTTTTTTTTTTTTTTTTTATGTTTGTTACCTCATAACTCCGACAATTATGAACCGATTTGAAAAATTCTTATTTTATCTGAAAGGATATACTTGCAGATTGGTCCCATTTAAATCATATCAAAATCGGTTACGAACTTTGGATTTTAAATCGAAATACCTGGAATTTGACTATTTAGATGACTCTTTGATAATCGAAATTGCGTATTTTGCTTTTCTGCGATTTTGCAGTGGTGTTGTTAGGTGTGGGGCACCACTAAAAAGTGAAAAATAAAAAACTTTTTACAAAAAAATACAACCGACTTCCAAAAAAAAACACTGCAAAGTAAAAAATAACTTTAATTTCGGAAGTCGGTGTCAAAATACGAAGAAAGTAACAAAAACACCGACTTCCGAAATTAAAATTATTTTTTAATTTGCAGTGTTTTTTTTTGGAAGTCGGTTGTATTTTTTTGTAAAAAGTTTTTTTAATACGTTTTCTGTCGATAAAATTAGGTATAGTTTATAAAGACTAACACTGTATCGTTTTTTTTTTTTTTTATATACAAAACGGGGAAACTCTTGGCCCGAATCTCACCTGATGGAAAGTGATGATTAGGCCGAAGATGGAAGCGAGTTTCACCCGGAATCCTCTTACACAGAGGAACTGGCTATCATACCTCTAACTGTCGGAACACAACAATGTTGTTAACATAGTTGTTATGGCGACAGACTTAGACATGATGGTGGTAGCTTGCCAGGCGGACTTAGAACAAGTCCTACCACCTACCAAACCGAGCAAAAAAATTTGCCTCCGCTGGGAATCGAAACCGGGACCTCTGGGTCTGAATCAGGTGGTATAACCACTAGACCACGGAGGCGGTTAGTGTCACCTGTTTAGCACCACCCGGGGACCACGTGTAGGGATTCGCTGAAGGGTATTCTCCTACGGACGCGGGTGACTCGGCCCCCAAAAGTAGTTAGTGGCTACAGGCGCACGTACACATAGAACATACATATAAAGACTAGACCATACCATGTCAGGCAAATGTTAGTTACTCAGTTACACTTTTGACCATAAAGCATTTTAAATGATTATGCATACGTTTACGCTCATTGTAAGGACATACACTCAAAGCTTTTGCTCCAAACTAGCTGATGCGGGCATTATCATTGCTCCGCTCCTGTTGGTCATAATGTTATATAGTCAATAGCCTTCCTCCATGTATATAAATGGGCTATCTTACACTAAAAAATAACTAACTTTTCCTTGAAATTTTCATTGATGTTTGGTAAACCATCTGAGAATAGTCTGTAGCGATTTTTTTTTGTGGCAACACAACGTTTGAACGGTCAGCTAGTCTAATAAATGTAAGGGACTCGTGTCATGGTGTTCGTTGTCGAACTGCTTCGCAATGGCTTTAGCAAATTTTTATGTTTTTTTCTGTGTATACTGTAGATCTGAGAATGGGTCTTAGGCTATTTTTTATTTTTTTTATTTGGTGAAGAAACGTTTATCGAGTTAGCTGGTAAAATAATTCTATATTTTATTTAAGTGAATTAAGTCTTTTTGCATGTGATGTTTGCCTGTAATTGGTTGTGCAGTTAGATTTAAGACATTATTACGAATATGTTCCTATGTGTATAGTATCTGTAACAACTGTTGGTGAACCTTAATTAAATAAATATTTTTTCAATTCTAACCAGCAGTTTCTGAGATTAGCGTGTTCAATCAAATAAACTTATCAGGTTTATAATAAAAAAAATAATTATAGACACTTTTAAACTGTCGAGGGGTAAGAATCTGACCTTTTGTGCTTATCTACCTTATGTTCCATCAACTACCGACGTTGGAACGTCCGTCTATGGCGGAGGAGTTCAATTTCACGAACAATTGATCGCTGGTACCTCCGGCGCCCGACTCGGAGAGGCTCGGTGCTATGCGATTGATTACCGGTCATAGATAACGGGATTGGATGAATTTTCATTGATGGCTTGGCTGTGGATTGATGTCCTGGAATTCATAATCATATTGTTTTTCATCCTATCAAAATGGGAGACAAGCCAAGTCAATGAGAAAATGGGAGCAAAGATTAATGTTAATAATATACGCGATTGTCGACTTCAGCGACGAAAGAATTGAGATGTAAATGGGTGCCAAGTTCTATAGATAATCTTGTCTTGAGTTAAGATCCTATCAAATCCTATGTCCCCTGGCTGGGGCAGAGGGCGTCAACAATCTGAGCGGTCTTGAGCATTACGCTTCACCTTGATTTTAATTTGCAACTACCATATTGTCTGCACCACCCAAAGGTCCACTGGTAGAAAATATCTAAGGCATTAAGTCTGCCTTTGTGCAGAAATTTTTACTAGTGCATGAAGTTTAATGAACAAATAAATAATGAAAGAAATACCCAAGTACTTACCGCTCACACTAAAAAGAATACGGCTGGGCTCATTCTTCATTACAAACGGCTCGAGACGGAGAGACGAAAAACATCCATTAATTGTTAAGTGCCAGTCAACGAGCTCCTCTGGAACAATTGAGAACTTTCCAGCGATAAAATCTAAGGGTTAGGTCTCCACTGAAGTCCGAATGGAAGCTATAACGTACCAATAATGGTTGTAATTCATTGTTCAGTTTGCTCACTCAAGTAAGCCACTATAAATGAAACTTTTCAAAATGAGGTTTCACCGGTGTTGGAGTGCGCCAGGTGCCCATACAACAGGCTAGATTCCACCATCCACAAATTGAAAAACTATTTAGTCCGTCAGTTAGAGTATTGAAAAAAAATGGACACGTATTTTTTGTTTTTGTAAATCAATGAATATTGACAAAGATAAAACGCATCAAAACTCGCGAGTGGGGGCTCGTGACGTCACGACTGAGTAAAAATTATGCGAAGGTGTGACGTATTGAGAATTTTAAAAGCGTCGTAACTTCGTCAATTTTGGTTCCCGTAACAAAAGAAAAAACACGGGTCAAATATTTTTTGATAATCTAACTGACGGACTAGAGATTAGATTTTTTCAGGACACAAGCCCACTTTACTATGGTGGATTTGATGAATGCCACCGATGCTGCAACTAACGTAGCTACCTTCTGAGCCCAACCAATATAGGAAGTTGTCCAACGATTTGAAAAGAAAAGAAGAAAAAGACTGACCTGCATGACAGTAAGTACCCCCCGAATTGTGTCAAATTGTTGGAGTGTCCCAAGTGCCTGCACCACATACTCCATTGACGAGCTGATGAATGCCACTGGTGCTGCTGTGAACGTGGCCACCTAATGGGCACAAAATATTTAAGGGTCACACCCAGGGGTACACTTAACAACGTAGGCTTATCAATTGACGCGTCATGTTCGTGAACGGGCGCCGTCAGTTGAGACTGGTCATCTCTTACCTGCCACTGGCTTATTTTATCTGTACTTTTTGAATTGTTTTATATACTTTCTTGTTCTTTGCATTGTCCTCACATATAGAAGCAATCAAAGACCATGATTTTTGTATTAAGTACATCAATTGATTTAAAATAGTGTCCGTGGAGTTTCTTGCACGTTCTTCTCCATAGAGATCTACGCTTTGGAACGTGCAAATAGCTTCATCTTTTTTTTGGACCGACCGACCTTGACAATTCAAAAGTGCTGTATTTTTGAAATAAATGATTGAGTATTGAAGAAACTATAAATGTGTAGTGTAAACAATTATTGGCCAACCTAAATAAATAACTAAATCGCAAAGAAGAACATTGTTTAGTTAAAGAGCGTTTTACACCCCTAAAAGCGATGGCATTTATCTTTCTGCTTTGTTAATTTTATCCCACAGGAAAACCAAGGTGAACGATGTAGCTCAAAGAATCGCTTAGCAAAGTGGGAATTGTCAGGCACAATAATTACAGGACAGATTGTAAATGGGGCCGAAAGGTTCTGCTGTAGCGACTAGGGTAGGAAGGCCTGGTGGATCTACAGGACCTGTCGCTGTAACGACACTTGGGGAGGCCTATGTGATAGCAAAAGTTTGTTAGAATTAATTAATTATTACGCAAATTATGGTCTATTTATTTTTTTTTTTTTTTTATTGTAAAACATAGGTAGGTACACTATTTGCTGTCTTTACAATTTTATTCGCCAAACTTATAAGTTTGATGGCGAGAAGCGCTTGTTGTTGTACACATTCTTATGAATAACCAACCTTAAAACTAGCCTAGATTGACTCTATTATCTGATATATATTATACCTATACAGGGTTATTTGTAAAACAACTTTTATTCTATGACTCTTAAAAATTCATCATATTTTAGTTCATCAGGTTTTCATACAAAAATAAAAATATTTAATTTGTACGCTCTAACTAACATTTCATGTTATTTATATTTAACATGCGATAGCTTGTAATTGGCCTTATTTTGTTTAAATGCTTACTTAGTGGTATGTTTAGCTGTAAGTTTTCCAAAAGTTAATAAAACAAATTATTAAAATCTGAGGGCAAATTCCACTTTTTTAAGCAAAGTTCACTAAAAACATCAAAAATACCTGTAATTTAAATACATTTCTGACAAATTGTGACTGCGATGTGTATACGAACGCTGCCTAAAAAATAGTAAAATTAGTACTCAGACCTACTTAACTAATCGCATACATTTTCCTTAAAACACCTCCATAAACAAAAATTACAGTTCTTAACACCAGCTTATTTTAAACCATTTCACGCTTTAAAGCGCTTTATGAAGACAAAATTCAAACCGCCAAAGTGACACGTGTAAGTGAACCTTTAAAATGAATGGAACTGGGTTTAGAACTATAAAATCTAGCCGCTTCACAATTACGTCTAATGGCTGCTCAGCGCTTGCCTAATGCCCTGAGTGCAGTGGCGGGGCAACGCTATAAAACGCTTTACAGCTACACATAGCTCTTCTATAGCTATTGTTATAGATATTCTTTCAGAGCTGTCTTATAGGTATTGTCTCTAAGTAGCCTAGTTCACATGGCTTGAGCGTTTTGAATGTTGACGCTTTTTTATTTTTAAAGATTTGTCTTCTTTTTATGTATTCATACGGGGTTGCATATTTTTTTCTTTAGGGTTACTAACATTTTGTATTTGACATTGTGATGAGTTTGCTCTTGACTCTAGTCTTAGTCAGAGATAACAGAGACAAAGTCTACGATGGAGCGAGCTTACCCAGAAGGAACCTGTTCTACTCTAACTTTGAAGAGATAAGGGTTGTAAGCGTTAGAAAACACAGACGCAGGCAGAGAGTTCCACACCTTTGCTGAAAACAGTACACGGGATTCTATAGAAATCCGAGTTTCAATATGTGGTGGAACACTCTTGAGCTAATTAGTTTACCGATAGGTATATTGTATATGGTTAGCATGTAATCATACAAAAGACCACACCAATTTCTTATCTTTGACTAAAAATATAAACTTTGTTAAACAACTTCAAACAAACTTTGTTGGACAAAACCTGTACGTGGTCTATCTGTAGGTATGCCTCATTCTAGCTCTGACGTATTCCCGTGTTACACGCAAAGTAGGTAGAACTTCGTATAGAATATTATTGGTCGATGGCTTGACACTTGGGGTGGCCTGTGTTCTACAGTGGACACACACCAGTGAAACAGATGTTTGATGCGGTGAAAAGTTCTGGAGTGGCGACCGCATACCGCAAGACGCAACGTTGGAAGGTCCCTCAAGGTAGACCGATGTTCTGGTGAAGGTTGTGGGTAGCCGATGGATGCGAGACGTACAGAACCGGTCGTTGTGACGACGCTCGGGAGAGGCATAGCTTTCGGCTGCTATGGTGAGGGGTAGGTCTCACATTTAAAGCCATTGTCATTTTGTTTTTTTTTATTATTGTTTTGATTTTTTTTATGATTTTGATTATTTTTAGTGACTATTTTTTAATATTGTGATTATTTTTTTATATTGTGATTATTTTTTATTACTCTTGATTATTTTTGTTTGTGTTTTGATTAATTTTTATTGATTATTTTTAATTATCTTAATTATTGCACCATTTTTATTATTTTTTATTATCTCATTGATTTTGTTGACTCTCTGCACGTGTTGGTCTTTACTGTGAGTGCAGAGAGTAATTGAAATAAAATAAATAAAAATAATAAAGAGGACATAATCATAATTATTACCTCGGCAAGGGTAGCGTAGCGCATTTTGCCACTGCTCTACTATATGATTATATATTTATGATGAAAATAATTATTATGATTATCCTCTAAGTAATACACAAAGCTTACGTCGTCTTTGGTGTGGCAGTTTATGATAATCGGTGATAATGAGTGAACCCGCATGGAATGAGGTTGGCGACTTATACCTGTTTCAAACAGAATACGTGAAGATCTAGGTTTTCTAGGTAGTTCACACGCGGTTTCCCTCCAACCCTACTAAATCTATATTCTTATTGGACAAACCCTGTACGTGGTCAATCCGTGGATGGGTGAACATCCATTCGGTTTACGTTTTAGCCAGTTACCATGACAGCGGCACTATAAATACACGCTCTGTAAAAAACCGGTCAAGTGCGAGTCGGACTCGCGCACTGAGGGTTCCGTACAAACCTGTAGGTATATATTATTAGCAAAAGTTGCGATTTACGATTTATGACGTATTAAAAAAAAACTACTTACTAGATCTCGTTCAAACCAATTTTTGCTGGTAGTTTACATGGTAATATAAATCATATATATTTTTTAGATTTATCATTTTCTTATTTTAGAAGTTACGGGGACACGGACACACATTTTATCACTTTGGAATTGTCTCTCTCGCAAACTGTTCAGTTAAAAATAAAATGATATTAGAAACTTCAATATCATTTTCAAAGACGTATCCATAGATACCCCACAACTATGGGTTTGATGAAAAAAAAAATATAATAGTTCCGGAGAAAAGTGGCTGTGACATACGGAGGGACAGACAGATAGACAGACATAACGAATCTATAAGGGGAACGTTTTTGCCATTTGGCTACGGAACCCTAAAAACAACTGTCTTGTCTGTTCTTGAGATACAGGCCAGGCCGCTGACAGACGGACGGACGAACGGACAGCGGGAGTTTAGTAATAGGGTTCCGCTGGTAACCCTTTGGTACGGAACCATAATAAGTAAATTTAATTTATGATTATTTGGCTTAGGAAACTTTGAGCTCATCTTTTGTACTAGAATATTCGTTAGGCCGCTATCCCACTGGCGTTTTATGAGCGTTGGCGTTTCTCCAACGTCTATGCAGCGTCAACGCTGCGCACACGCGACGTTAACGTTGCGGTTTTTATATTCACGCCGTCCCGTCCGCGCCCACACGGACAGAGCGGGTTGGTGTGATTTTACCTGTTGGCAAAAACGCAAGGTTAACGTCACGTTAACGCGACGTTAACGTTTGCCACAACAGACTTGGACGTAGGAGAAATGCCAACGCTCGCAAAACGCCAGTGGGATAGCGGCCTTACATTCTAGTACAGGCGAGTGACTCGATACTATGCATGGAAGATCATGTTGCAACTTCAAGACTTCTAAGTCTAGGTTTCTATGTTTATTACAAGGCTGGTTTTTAATCTGTATGGTACGTTAAATACTTCACTAGCATGCTGTCTTGGAACATTTTAGTGCTTTGATATGATGCAAGACCATTTTTACATCAGTATCTTTGAACTGATTTAGACGACAGGTCTGTGAATAAAATGAATGCTCACTCAGGGGTCGTCCTATTGCCCGATGCGCCCGTTCGACGAAAACGATCGTACGACCGTGCGTTCAAACATACTGATATCAACTGAATGTCTTATTGAAGCTCGTGCGATCGTACGATGCGATCAAATTGATTAGACCATCGATGCATCGTACTGAGTACCAATTCTGCTAATTTTCACATTCGCATCTCAATCGCAATCTGTCAAAAATGTATGAAATTTAAGGCTGTTTTGATAGTTTGCGATTGACATGCGAATGCGATGCGAGTGCGAGTCGCGCACGAAGGGTTCCGTACCATCTGCCGGAGTCGCGGGACTATTCGAAAGAGATACCGTGAATACGGAACACAAAGGGCAATGAAGGAACATGGATGGGTTTTAGTCAGTAGAAGTCTGAAACTCCCCCCCGCTCCGCCCAGAGCGGGGGAAGTCATTGGATGATTTCCCATCCCTAAAAAAAAGGGTTCCTTACCATATCTATAAAAACGGCAAACAATTCAAGTTTGTCGTAGGTATGGGAGCCCTCTTAAATATTTATTTTATTCTGTTTTTTAGTATTGGTTGTTATAGCGGCAACAGTAATACATCATCGGTGAAAATTTCAACTGTCTAGCTATAGTGGTTCTTGAGATACAGCCTGGTGACAGACAGACAGACAGCGAAGTCTTGGTAATAGGGTCCCGTTTTGACCCTTTGGGTATGGAACCCTAAAAATTAGTAGAACTGGCCCTCTGGTCAGTATGTTCAATCGGACCAGCGGTTTAATCACACGTAGAAATCGAATCGCATATCCGCACAAGCGATGGCAATAGAAAGGCGATTTAGGGACTACTCACACTTATTCAGCTCTATTCAGCTTATGCCCATAGTCAACAACGATTTTGTATGGAGACGCGTACGCATCCGTTCGGCTTTCCGCGTCTATTCAGCTTTCGCAGCAAAAAAATATAAAATGAGGACAACTGTATTATTATCAAGCAAATGCTATAGATAGAGTTCAATGCTGTAACTACTAGTTTAGTAACGATGCTTTACGCGGCTGATAGAAGCAAAACTGTGTAAGTGTGACCGAAATCGTTCAGCGAAACGCAAATGGAGCTGAATAAGTGTGAGGAGTCCCTTAGTCATCGACTATCAATGCACATAAAGAAATCAAAGTAAGTATTAAGGATCGTTTCAGATGGTGTTTTGTATTTTCTACCTACCTTCATAGAAAAAAGGCGTGAGTATATGTATGCGCCTATGTAATTTTATTATATACATAAGACAGCTTCAGTGAATCAATCATCATCTGCCTAGCCTTTTCCCAACTATATTGGGGTCGGCTTCCAGTCAAACCGGATTCAGCTGAATACCAGTATTTTACGTGGAGCGGCTGCCTACCAGACCTCCACAACCCATTATCTGGGTAATACGGTACTTTTTGGCAAGACTTTTGTCAGATTATCTGGCTTCTAACTATCCGTAACGACTGCCAAAGATCTCCAAATGACAGCCAGGACGAACAGCTTAACGTGCTTTTTGAGGCACGGAGGAAACTCGGTATGTTAAGATGGTCACCCATCCGCGGACCAACCTAGGCAAGCGCTGCTTTACCTTAAAGATCGACCCGTGCGGCTGTTATTATTTAGCCAGGAACTTCATTGAATCAATAATAGGCACAAAATGAAGTCGCTTTTTACCTATTAGGTTCACTTTGTTTCATGCGGTTTTCAAAGCTGTCATTAAATTTACCCGTATGCTGAAAATTCTTTCCAAATTCAAAGCATTTGGAAGGAGTACTAAGTAGTTAAGACGAAACAAATACAGCCCATCTAAGCCCTCTTTAATCTTAACAAGTTACTGAAACGAATTCTCGTTATTTGAGAACTCGTTCACCCGTGCCTTTAAATTGGTACTCGCTTTCAACAAAACACTGTCGGCCCATTTCCTATTGCTTTTCTCTTCTTATAAATTCATAATGAAGGTAAGGGTGTAGATGAACTGCAGGTTTAAGAAGGCCACTTAAAAAGGCATTAGTATAGTATCATAATATTGATCACACAACAATGTGTCAAACTTCATTTTCATCTTTATTCCTCCGTCGTAGAGTGTTTTAGGCACTTGCCTTGTGATCGTGGGTTCAATTCCCACGGGAAGCATATTTTGTAAAGTTGTTACCAGTTTGATTAGGACGTTGCTGGCTTGAATAACTTGATTATCTAGTAAAAAGACAATTCCGTGCTTCGGAAGGCACGCATAAGCCGGTGGCCAAATCGCGGTCTTTAAACTATGTGAGAGGCCCTTAAGGCGGTTTAGAAACTCTGACACTAAGGTGTGTGGGGTCGCTAGAACTTACTCTCTCTCTCTCTCTCATCTGAGCGTGTTCCCGGTTACATCCTCAGCTGGTTTGCTTCGGATCCCGGGGTCCGCTTTCCGGCTTTTTCTTCTCCACTTTGCTCGGTCTTCGGCATCATTGGTTGAGAATCTATTGGCATGCATATTCTCCGCCGGGACGTGGCAGAAGGGGAAGACCCAAAAAAAAAGTGCTGGCTTGATGTTGTCCAGGATAATAATATCATCCTGGACAACATCAAGCCAGCACTTTTTGGGTCTTCCCCTTCTGCCAGGTCCCGGCGGAGGTGGCATAGCCAGACACTTGTTTCCTACGTAGTTTTCTGGTTTACGCAAGACGTGACCGTACCAGCGAACCACGGACATGGAGGCTGCCGCAAATTCGGGAGTTTCTCACGCGGTCCTTCCGCGAAACTCCACACATCTAGCGCAACATTTTCATCTCTGTGACCCGCAGCTCCCACTTGTGCCGCTCAAGTACAGGGCACGCTTCACTTACATATAAAAGGACAGGTCTAATGATGGATTTATAGACATGTCCCTTCAACCTAACCGGCATTTTTGGTTCACAAATGATACCAGTCACCTCACGCCATTTTGCTCACGCTAGAACGTTAGAACTTACTGCCCATACGATAAGAAAAGAATCTTTATCGCTAGCGCGTAGGGTTCAAGGTTGATTGGGAAAATTTTACAATGGCGGGTAGCGTGATTTGCTTTATGATTCTGCTAAAGTGGCTATTTTAGCACCCCTGCTGTTTTTTCAACATTTCAAGATGCTTTTGAAATGACGTAACATCATTTTGAATCGATTTAAATTAGGAACTCTTTAGGAATCTGTAGATGTGTAATGAATTCATATGTCATAGACAGACAGACGCGGTGGAAGAATTTGTTTGATAATACGTAAAGGCTAAATAATAACAGCAGCACGGCTTGATTTCAAGGGTAAGCAACGCTTGTCCATGTTAGTCTGTGGATGTGTGACCATCTTAACATACCGAGACTAAGGCTGTCGTTACGGATAGACAGTAGTCAGAAAGTCTGACATTAGTCTTGACAAGCAGTACCGTGTCACCCAGATATTTGGTTGTAGAGACCTGGTAGGCAGCCGCTCCATGTAAAATACTGGTATTCAGCTGAATCTGGTTTGAGTGGTAGCCCCAAATATAGTTTGGAAAAGGCGATGACTGATTATTTCATGTCCAGGATATCTTTTTCCATTCCTGGTTGCCTGGAAGAGATCGCGTTATGCAATAAAGCCATCATTTTATATACGTGTTTTTTTATAAATAGGTATTATAGATGATGTGTGGCGATGTAGGCAAAAACATGACCAATAATACAAATTGAGTTGCCAAAATTACCAATAATTACGTACCAACTCATATGCATAGCCCCTAAGACTTGCTCCAGTAAACTCTAATAAACGTTCTTAAGTACGATCGTTAGACAAAGTTGCTGAAGTTCGGTTTTAATAACAATGTATAGGCAGAGCATGACGAGTTCACAATGAATAGTTAATAGCCGCCTGAGCTTTATTACTTCGTCATCAGTGAAGTTTTGATGAGAGTCATTTAAGTTTTTGTAGGTCAGAGCAGCGATGTTTGTAACGTCTTGGAAAATTAATATTTATTATTTAGAACGTTTTGGCACAGCTTAAATCGATCTCTTTTCGTTTAGTCCATCCAAAGGTTGCCTCTAAGAGATTGCTTGGTGTGATAAGACCGCCGATTACAGGTACACTGGTTTCTATAAATGTTTGTCCTGTTGTTATTTTGAGGTGTACAATCTATACTTAATATTATAAAGAGGTTTGTCAGTTTGTGAGGTTTTAGGGTGTAATCTCTCTGAATCTGCTGAACCGATTTAGAAATCCTTATACCAATAGAAAACCTAGTTATTTATGTGTTAGGCTATTTAAGCCAAAAAATACCACCCAGCGAAGTGGGTACGAGTCGACTAGTAAAGTATGTAATAAAAAAAGAAAAAATAAACCATTTGCCTGGTGAAGGCTGCGACAGAAGCGATTCAAGCCAGCCAGTCTTCCGGTTGAAATTTTTATGATTATGAACGTAATGGGTACGCTCACTCATCATCATCATAATTTCCCATTCCCAGGATGAAACAATATCTATTTTATACTAATCCAGGCACTTTTCTACCCGTGTTTCAAATGACATATATGGTCCCTCACATCCAGCGGCTACCCGCGACCTTCACAAGGTCATCAGTCCACATTATTAAGCCCTTACAACGCTGCATCTTCCAGAAAGTGTTTGCCACTCCAGAACGTTTCAACCCCATTGACCATCTGTTCTGCGACGCATAGGACCGGTTATTGTGGTGACACTTGGGGAGGTCTATGTCCGGCAATGAACGCCTTTTGGCTTATATGATGATGATCAAGACAATGGTCAATTGTTTAGACATTTTTTTATTAATTGATGAAGCAACGTTTGTCCAAAACGAGTGCCATGCGCATTCAAAAGCCTAGCTGATGAAGGCGTATGCGTTGGATTATTTGGCTCCATTCAAAATGGTTGAGATGAATGGGCCTGGCGCATGTCATGGCGCCGTCGGTTGGGACTGGTAATTTCTCAGCTGCCATGGTTTAATTTAATTATTTCTTTGAATGGTTCCTTTTTTATCCGGAAGTTTTTATCATGCTCGTCACATCGTTCTCACATGTATGTGTAATTTCAACACGATGTCAACAAAACTGTAACGATTTATTATTTTTAAAAGAGTGTCCGTGGAGTTTCTTGCATGTTCCTTCTTCTCCATAGAGATCTACGCTTTGGAACGTTTTGGTTTAGTAGGGCAGTATAGTAAATAGTTATACTGTGTTTCTGTTTCCTCCCAAAGGAGTTCAGAGTTCTAAGAATGGTTAAGTTTCTGAAACTATTGCAATTGTTGTTAGTTTAAGTTCGGGATACCATTTATTTTGCTTAAAACATACAAGCAAGAATAAAACCCATGAGAGATCTAAGGATGAGTCAAGGACGAGCAGCTATCCGTCTATTACTATTTCATCTTGCTATGATTTTTTAAACAAATTAAAATAAATAAATCTTTATTTCAGGAAAAATACCCATATACCTATGTGTTAGTATTGACTTATAAAGTAGGTAGGTATGTTAGTAAGCGAAAGTTTTACTTGCAAAATATTACTTTTTAACCGACTTATTCAAAAAGGAGGAGGTTATACGTTCGGCTGTATGTATTTTTTTTTTGTATTTTCTCCAATTTTTCCGCCAATTGTGGACCGACTTTATTGTATTTTATAATTCGAAAGCTTATACTGAGGTGGTCCCATTTTCACCAAGTCAGAATCTGATGATGGGATCCCATGAAAATCGAGGGAAACCCTCAAATTTTATAGGCACAAAAATGTTTTACATAAACTTTCTAACGTAATTCAGATATTTGTGCCTGGTAATCATCATCTCATGGTCCTGAGCTGATGATGGAAGGTATAAGTTAGGATATGATGACGGATTCCAGAAAAAGTTTTTGTTCAGCGATAAATTTGGATGCTTCTCTAATAAATAAATATTTTTTTAATTAGTCATGCTCGGAAAATAGGCGTGAAGTTGCCTGAGGAGCGGGTTGAAAGTATAACTTTGCAGCCCTAGGGAGAACCGTTTTTAACTGACATTTTTTTGTATGGTTTGACACCATAAAAAAACAATGGTGAATATGTTATCGCTGAATAGCTGGTCGGTCACAGAAAAACATTTGATTTTTCGAGCTTTGTTCATAGTATACTTTCGTATAGCAGAGATTTGTATTAACACGATGAGTTAATCAGATTCAGATTCGTGATTTTATTTGTACTTTCCTTGTATTCGTAATGAAAAGCACAGTATCTCTGGTGAAATACTCATTTAGTCCCTCGAACAGAATTTAATTAGCTTCATTTATTTGACTGACAGTCCTTGAGTATTCAAAATTCCTGTAAACTGCTCTATTTGAAATAAAAGATTTTGTATTTGTATTTTAACTATTGGTAAACCCCACCCTAAACGCTGTCTCGGGTCTAAATCAGTTACTTTCACCTGGGGGCCATTTCTACTAATTTAAAAACGTTCAAATTCAAGTCGCATTCGCATCTCAATGCCAAAATGTCAAAAAAGGTATTCTGCTAAACTTAAAAGGACAACCAAAGTTGAAGTTTCATGCGATTATATTGCGAATTGAATTTTACAAAAAAATGTACTGGAACGGTATTCAGCTATTTTTAAAGTTGAACGACATTTGAAAATGTGACAAAAACGGTATTTTGCTAAATATAACAACGTCAAAACTGACGTAACCATGGAATTATTTTGAGATCGAAAGTTGAAGGAAAATTTTAGCTTTTGCAGATTCAAATTTTTTTTTTTTCTCTATTTAGTCCTTAAAAACATCATGAAATCCAAGATTTATTAAGCAGAGCCATGTGCAGTAAAACTACAATACATAGTTCTGTGTTTGTGTGGTGAAATAATACAAAACGTGTTTGTTCAGCCTGTGGAGGGATTTTTATTCATCGGGCTCTGTGAAGAAGATGAATTGGTGGTGATACGACGTAGAGCGAGCAGCAGAAGCTGTTCTCAGTGTTGTAGGCTAGGGCGCCTCACAATTGACGTATATTTCAAAAGCGGCCTTGCGTTTGAAAAAGATTACAGACTCACTTAGTTTTACCAAAATGGAGCCGTTTATCCAAAAGGATACGCTAAGGACTGGACTATTGTTGCAGCAAGGTTGGTTTACTAAGCGCATACTTATTATAATTCAGAAATAAGGCAACAATGTACCTATATCCTAAGCTTCTTTATCACCGGGAATTGGTAGCTCCTTCAATGCTAGACTAGTAACATAGAGGAACAAAACTCGGTTCCTTCAGATTCATACCTATGTAGCAGGATAAACCAGACTTAGACCACCAATGTGTGGTCAAAACATAAGCAAAATTCTCTG
Source organism: Ceramica pisi (assembly GCA_963859965.1). Classification (NCBI taxonomy): domain Eukaryota; kingdom Metazoa; phylum Arthropoda; class Insecta; order Lepidoptera; family Noctuidae; genus Ceramica; species Ceramica pisi. Next base: position 1,754,934 of record OY982542.1, read on the forward strand.
TGATTTGTCAGAGAAGTCGCTTTAAGAGGAGGTCCGGGAAAAGGCTAGAAGAGAGAACTTTTAACGATGTTAGTCTAGTACTTAATACTCAATACTTAATACTCTTTTCTTCCTTTCAGATACTTTACTTTTTGGAGTTCCTTTGGTATAAATAAGATACGAGTTTATTTCTGCATCATAAGAACAACTGATGGAAAGCATATAGCAAGATATTATAAGCAAATGAGTGTTTTATTTTTCTGTGAAAAGATTTCTAAATAAAAGATAGGTGTTCACTTTTGGTGGTCACTTTATTCTCCAGTCGTTTAGTTCTTAGGACATTTTGGTCAAAAATTAGGAAGTACCTAACATTTTACAATGCTTATTTAGGAGATAAGTAAATTAAAATATAAATCCATACCTACACACGTCTGCCTAGATACTCGATCTGTCGATTATCTCACGTTAGAATTATTGATTCTAAATTAAGGCAGTCTTAAAGAAACCTTAATAAAAACTGAGAACCATACCATAAGAGGAACGCAGCTAAACTAAAAATAAATCACTCAAAAAGATCTTTAGAATTTAATCTAGATTAAATTCTTTTGATTTTGAATGGATGAAGTCTTACAATCTAGTCGTAGCATGTGGTAGGGTGTGTGTATTGTGTTCTACTGGTAATCCTTCTTCAATTTTTAGGTAAGTATTATTATAAACGTGAAGGTTTGGAAGTAAGGATGGCTGACTTGATGAATGTTTTTAGAGTTCCGTACCCAAGAGGTAACCAGCGGAACTATTAGTAGCCTCCGCTGTCTGTCTGTCAGCGGGCTGTATCTCAAGATCCTAAATAAGAATTCAGTTAATTACATAGAAATATACAATCTGTGAAAATTACATATTGTATATTTCTATTGTTGCTATGACCCTTGAAACCCTTCATGTGTGGACTGATTCTCACGTGGTTTATTTTTTTTACTCTTACATGCAAATATTATGAAGAAGATTTAAGTAATATTGACGCCTACTAGCAGATGAATAGCAACAAGTTGCGTTCATGTGTGACTTTTCTGCATTATATTCTAAGGAGTTTTATTGTGTTTCCAGTTTTTTATAGTAGGTAATATTTTAATTTACAAGATAATTGCAAAATGTTAGTTACTTTAGTCAACTTTTTTAAAAAAACTACTTCATATTAAAAAAGCTATAGCTACACTCAAAGTTATTTTAGGGTTTCATTTAGCAGTATAACAGAGTCAAAAATGACGTGCATGTGTCGCAGTCAAATATAAAATAGTATACGCCGCTTTACGTAGTGGCTAGCTGTTTCACTTAAAATCGGAGCCGTTTTGTATTACAGTGTTAATTCATGTTAAGCCAGATCTTCATTGCAATATTTTCTACGGTTGCTCATGGTTCACTCAGTGTAATTTGTACCGACCGACTGTAGGATGACCTCATTGACTTTAAAAATGAGTTCTTTTACCACGGTTTTCACTCATCCGACTAGAGTCAAGAGCAAACCCATCTCAAATCAAAAAAGATAGTACCTACATTTGCATACATGGTAATTACATAGCTGCAAATTAAATACGTAGTTTAATTTTAATGATACATTTTTTTAAATAAACACCTATTTTCTGTTCGAATCGCTAAGGTGTCATCCTGATACGAATAATCTTCGAAAATACTACATGGCGTCCTCTGATGGTGCGTTTGCTTTGCCGCGATAGGGATTGTCGCAAAAATTAACGAGACGATCGTGTAAGTATTAGCGCTTTGTAGCAGTTCGACGCCTTAACGGGTCAATATTAATCTTTTAACGCTCAGTATTAAATTTTTTGTTGTTATGGTAGTCACAAATTACTTAAATGTATAGGATTAACCACGGATTTACAAAGGTGGTTCAAGACACGCTAAATTAATTACATAAAATTATGGCTTTCTCATTAAATAATGTGATAATCCGGCTGGAAGCTGATCCGCCTTCAATAAAACTGTTTACCATCTCCATTTTAAAGACCAGATAGTCTGTATGCATTTATAAGTCGGATTTTACTGTTTGGCTGTGACATGATATAAAATGTATATAGTTTTACTAAAGGTTACCAACTAGAACGCATATTTTACGCAAATGTCAACCATGGAGTTAGCCTACGTGGTTTGGTAACCGGCTTTCATTTTGTTAGACTTAAGTTCAAACCCCTCTTTTTTATTCAGTGTTTTTGTAATTTTTCTTTTACTTTTACGTTTGTTTCTGTCTTTCCTAGCAATATTTAAAACATCATACGCCCATGTACATATTTACATTCACAATAGGTATCAATGTTAGGTATAGATTTTTAACCGACTTCCCAAAAAGGAGGTTATCAATTCGGTTGTATTTTTTTTTAAAGTTCTGAAGTGGCTTTAGTGCAAATATGAATAATAAGATTATTTACGACTTTAAATTTCTTTCTGTAGTAGCCAAGTGGCAACTTAGAATTTCTATGTACCTAAGACTTTATAATGCAAAAAGGAAATAACAAGATAACTTAAATCAATGTTTTTATTTGTAACATTCTATATAAAAAACTAGAATTGTAGTAAATTATAATAAACAATATAACATTGTAGTATAGTACAGTCGGTAAAGTCTGTAAATCCAGTGTTTAAGCTTCAGCCAGTAGGGCCAGGATATCGATGAAACTGCTGTTGTGATCAGCAAACGAGCTGAGTAGATTAGGTTCATTGCAGTACGAAGGACCGCCTGCATCATAACGGCACAATCAGTTCTTATGGTTTTTACTGTTATCCTTTCACTTTAAACACAAACACAGTTTTTACAAAGGTTCCGAGAGCTTCTATTTACCCTAAATACTCAGATTCTATTCCAGAATACCAAATGAAGCAACCCATGGGTATAATATAGTCGCTCGCGCTGATAGGTGCTGTGATGGCTAATATAGTACTTCAAAAAAAGGTCTCTCATCTTTTGATAATGCAATACATCTATTACAGAAATACATTTCAGCAGAAAATAAGAGTTTCTAACAAAATATAATATTCTGACTAGCATTTATGACGTCTCTTTTTGACGTCTTAAATCATCCGCTCCACGCCTGCGCGGCGTATTTACAAGTACGTTCCAATTGAGGTAGGTATATTTCCAATCAAATATTGTTTGCTTTGAAAGTCGTTTCAATGTTTTACCTATATAAAATATTATAATCGGAAAACGAAAATATTGTGAATATGAGTTTAACTAAGCCCGATAAATTGGACTTCAATTTCTATAAAAAATTACGTTACTAAAATGGAAATTATCACAATTATTGATAATTATCATCTGCATGTATTGAACCAACACAAAACCATATTTATTTTCGTAAATGAAAACAAACTTGCCTGCTATGCGACTAGAATGTGATTATGGATTATACTGCGATGCGATTGTGAATTGAACGAATTATAATGTTAGCAGAATACCATTTTCCAGTGTCTTAAAAATCTAATCACATTCGCATGTCATGTTTTTCGCATGACACGTTATTTAGTAGAATTGGCCCTCTGGTTTTACTTTGTAGTGTTTTGTTTTTGGGAAACAGTTGTAATTTTTGTAAAAAAGTTTATACAACCTGTTCAGTTTAATTCCATCACGATTATAACGTTTTCCTAAATATTATCTGCCATAAGCATTAAGGAAAAACATGAAAAAATATAGGTTAATCATTTGTATTCCAAGTGGCGGGCTATTTGCATAATGCCGGAATAAAAGTCAGGAGGGAAGGAGCCAACGCGTCTGTTCCTAATTCCATGGAAAACACCGTTGAAGCACCCTTCATATTATATCGTCAAATTAGGGGCACAGCGATTTTCGTAAATTGCAAGGTTTTCACTTAGTTTTTCCCCGAAAATTATGTAAATTTTTACGAGTATGTGAAAGATTTTCGTAAATTCTTCGGTGAAAATGGAGTGGGTTATGTAAAATGTGACAAGGGGCTCCATCAGGATTTTGGGTGGTATTTATCTTATAATTTATAGTGCTTTTAGGAAAGCCCGCCACACATTCCCAACAACTGCAACTCCTGAAAGCCAGAATCAACAGTGGCTACCACCAGTAAAACGCCGAGCTAATGAAGCCCGACGAGTCCCGCGGAGAAACGATTCAACTGTCTTGGATCCCACATCGAAATTGATCAGAAAGTACAGCGGAGGAGTAGGAAAAAATAAATATAATTTCCACTGCTTTTAGGAAAGTATAATTACTATAAAGTACAGCGAGTTCGATTGAAAAGGGAAGATCGTCCGACCAGACGCTTGTTGTGCCAGGTGGGCAACTTCCCGATAGTTGATTACGTTACTAGTTTTCTGCTGATGGTAAAGAAAGCGTTGCGTATATATATTTAGTATATATACATATAGATGTTTTAATGACTTTAATATTTAATTTAACTCACACACTGATCCATTGCTGTTAATTAGATAAATCAATAGTACCAACATTTGTAAATATGTGTGTGTCTGCATTGTATAGACTCAAGTACCCTGGCGGCTGGGAGTTTCATGCTCACTCAAAAGCCTAGCTGATGGTGGCGTATGCGTTGGATTATTTGGCTCAATTCAAAATGGTTGAGACGAATGGGGCTGGCGCATGTCATGGCGCCGTCGGTTGGGACTGGTCACTTCTCAGCTGCCATGTGGTTTGTTTTAATATTTCTTTGAATTGTTCCTTTTTAAGTCCGGAAGTTTTTATCATGCTCGTCACATCGTTCTCACATGTATGTATAATTTCAACACGATGTCAACAAAACTTTGTAACAATTATTATTTTTAAAAGAGTGTCCGTGGAGTTTCTTGCACGTTCTTCTCCATAGAGAGATCTCTAGCGTAGATACGCTTTGGAACGTGCAAATAGCTTCATCTTTGTGGACCGACCGACCTTGACAATTCAAAAGTGCCTGTAAATGGTTTAATTGAAATAAATGTTTGAGTTTTGAGTTTGCGGTTCTTTAAAAGTTTGTCGTACAAAATTTTGTTTTGTTAGTTTATCTTGTGGTGGCATTGATACAATAAAAAATAAAAAATCTAAAGTTATTTATTCAAATTAGGCTGAGAGCCAGCACTTTTTGAAAGTCAAGTTTTAACAAAAGACATTCCCCCAAAACGCTCGCCCGTCACCACTTCCTAGTGTTTTAGCTGTGGAGAAGAAGTGGTCGATAAACTCCCCAGCAACACATCTGTCTGTTACGTTTTAAAATCTCGAATTTATACAATAGTATGCAAATTAATTAATACATGTCACACAAAAAAATATATTTATCACTTATCAGCTAGCACACTACTACAGTACAGTATTATAAAACAAAATACACACTCAAGCATTAATAAGTTGCCTAGCTAAATAAGCCTCCAGAAACGAATGGTACTTAACGTTTAAATTGTATGTTTGTAAAAGTCATTTCAGTAGCCAATGATTCCCATTCCCATAGTAACTATAAAAGATCCAGTCTAAATTAAAAGCAAATTCACAGTAAAAAAATAGAAAGCTACTTACATCATAATTGGCCAAGCACGAACTAAGTAAATACAAGCCTGGCTGTATTTGCTGCACGAAGGCCGCGGACAGGGTGAAGCTGAAGCAGGGGTGAGTAGAAAACAACCCCTGTTTTGTGTACATTTATGTCCTGGCTATATTGTAGATTTGACCATTTCATGATGTGGGCCTGGTGATCCGTCACACAGGGTATCGTAGTATAGACTCCAATCTCTCACAAAGGATCATAATTGTTTTGCATTGTGTGTTATTTTAATGTTTATTTGTTTAAAATGTATAGGATATGTACACCGATGTGAACCTTTGTGAAGAGTGTAATAAAGAAATTTGTATGTTGTGGGCGAGGCTTGGTTTAAGAGTACTGAGAGTACCCCGAAACGGATAGTTTAAGTTCGAATTAGATGGCAGGCGCTACAAAGAGGGAACTAAGCTCCCGTCATCCCATTCATGTTAGGTTCCTATAAACTCTGCAGACAGAAATAGGATTAGGTTAAGTTTCAAGTGGTTATTATATTATAATACAGTGATTATTTGTTTTACCTTGAGGAAACATTTCTAGCTAGTGCGATGCATTGTGGCAAATCACCAATCGTGTCCGCCACCGCGTCCGCTATACACAGCCTCTATGAACAAGGCCTTAAGCTCTCTCGGCAGTTATTGGAGCGTTCCAGACTCCCCCAAACGGAGGTTAAATCCGTGTTTAGCACCATTTGGAGCTCACAGAGAGATAAGATCTCTGAGTGGAACATGTATTGCCGTGTTAAATTTGTCGCGTAAACTGTCTGATGTCGCCCTAATTGTGTTTAAGTTGGGTGTTCATCGCCTTAATGTTGTCTTCAAGTGACCGTGACATTTTGAGCGAGAAATGGAGTGGTCTGCTCTTTGATAAGAAAGATTTGCGAGCAATGTTTTGCTAAGTTAAAGTTTTTTCTTTCCATTCAGGAATATTGAGTATTGTACAGTAGTACAAGATATGGTTTTAAAATTAATGTATTTTTTTTAAAACCCTCGTGCAGTTCCAGATGTTAGTGCGTTTAAAAAAAAAGTCCGACTCGCACTTAGCCTAAGTGCGAGTCGGACTCGCGCACGAAGGGTTCCGTCCGCGATATCTATACTAATATTATAAAGCAGAAGAGTTTGTTTGTTTGGTTGAACGCGCTAATCTCAGGAACTACTGGTCTGATTTAAAAAAATATTTCAGTGTTAGATAGCCCATTTATCGAGGAAGGCTATAGACTGTGTGTATCATAATAATTATTAATATAGATAATTATAAGTATAAGTATAGATTAACTTACCTGTTACTACGGTGGCCTAGGAGACCATGTTTATTGCAGCGATGGGGGCTGCAACCATTCCTATTTAGTACTTTTCGATGAACTGTCAACACAATAAGAAGAAGATCTATAAACCTCGGCTTTTTGCCCAACCGAATACTTTGCATGTTTTTTTAAGTGGATTGGGAAACCCATTTATAAAAAAGGTATTATACTGGACGTTTTATCTCCGTCTCCGTCTCTGTCGCTGTCTCTGTCTCTGTCTCTGTCTCTGTCTCTGTCTCTGTCTCTGTCTCTGTCTCTGTATCTGTATCTGTATCTGTCTCTGTCTCTGTCTCTATCTCTATCTCTATCTCTATCTCTATCTCTATCTCTATCTCTATCTCTATCTCTATCTCTATCTCTATCTCTATCTCTATCTCTATCTCTATCTCTATCTCTATCTCTATCTCTATCTCTATCCCTATCTCTATCTCTATCTCTATCTCTATCTCTATCTCTATCTCTATCTCTATCTCTATCTCTATCTCTATCTCTATCTCTATCTCTATCTCTATCTCTATCTCTATCTCTATATCTATCCCTATCTCTATCTCTATCTCTATCTCTATCTCTATCTCTATCTCTATCTCTATCTCTATCTCTATCTCTATCTCTATCTTTATCTTTATCAGTTATTCTTCATTAAATTCGCTACCCAATAGTAAAAATGTAATGTTTATAACTCATACATAACGTTTTTTTTTTATCTGTGATGGGTTTGCTCTTGAATCTAGTCTTTGTCAGAGATGACAGACACAAAGTCTACGATGGAGCGAGCTTACCCAGAAGGAGGCCTGTTCACTCTAACTTTACTTTTACTATTTATATCAAGGGTCAAAATATGGCACTCTGAACGCGCCGTTTATTATTTTCCTAGGGATGATTTAATAATAATTTTACGATTATTTTGAAAGATGAGGAAAAAAAAACTGATTCATGCTAAAACATGTTTATTCTCATTTGAGGGTTTTTCACCCACTATTTAATTGTATGAAGACAGCTAATTATTACCGATCATTATTGAGTTTTTTTTTTCATTGCGATAGATGGTTTAGTTACTTAGTTTTCTTAACACTGGTTGGTTGTCTTGATAAGATCGCTCTTAGCGATAAGGCCGCCCATTGTGTCACCCTGTATAATGTTTTCTTCGTCTATTTTTTCTGTAACTTATATAGTGTACATAATAAAGATAAAGAGTATTCTACTCTACTCTACTCTGCTCTGCTCTGCTCTGCTCTACTCTGCTCTACTCTGCTCTACTCTGCTCTACTCTGCTCTACTCTACTCTACTCTACTCTACTCTACTCTACTCTACTCTACTCTACTCTACTCTACTCTACTCTACTCTACTCTACTCTACTCTACTCTACTCTACTCTACTCTACTCATACATCTTTCATATGTGCACATTATAAAGACTCACACTGTATACTCAAATCTGCCAACTTAGTCAATCAATTACAATCGACCGTCAATCACTATCTTAATTAATTTCGATATAAACACATCGTTTGATTTGTCACAACAAATAGATAGTACCCCAATTAGCAGCTCAAAACCTCAGTAATCAATCAAGCAAATTCATTAAACTGATTGCTATCTATAAGGATTACTGATTGCTATTGATTGGCGTGCTCTATCACGTGTTATTTCCGTTCGAGAATAGATGTAAATTCAGTTAAATTTAGCGTTAATAGGGAAACCCCTGAGCAATAATTCATTTTGTAATAAATATTTCTGAGATCATCTAAGTAACAAACTAACTCACCCGAGTACATTGACGATAAAAATGCTTGGCTTAATGCTGGTCGGCAACACAGCGACTAAAGTGCCCGAACTTTGATGAAGACGTGAAAACATTGTAGGACCTGCTGACGATTGTAAGATTGTCTTTGCATTGTATTGACTCATTCTCTTTTGCATTGTATAATTTTACTCATAAATTATTTCGTAACGAACGTAACCATGATTTTGTAAACACTGACAGCTGGTTTAAACGAGTGTCCTTGAATTTTTTTTGCACGTTTTTCTCCATAGGATTTACTCTTTGGAACGTGCAACTGTCGCGCTGGGAATAGGGTCGGTGAGAGTGTTTTGTTGCAAAACATCTTCATCTATTTGACTGACAGACCTGGACTATTCAAAAGTGCCTGTAACTGGTCTATTTGAAAGGGTTTTTAATTTTATACCCACATTTAATGAGTACTTCCCTTCTTAAAACTCATAGCCTTTGTCTAATTAGCTATCGTAATTTATATAATTTTACTGTGCGATTAGAATGTTTTTTTTATGCGTTTGGATGGCGCCCCAAATGGTTTAGATTCACAAATCATCCCGGCAGATGGCGCTGCAGTCGGTATCAAAGTTATTTTACAGGACAACGTTTGTCGGGTCCGCTAGTGTTAATATAAAGTTTCAACAAGCGTGCTAGAGCATTATAGTGAAACATTCTATGACCAAGGTATTTGAAATGTGTGTTGAATGGCTGCCATTCGGAAAAGGTAGAAAAAAGTACATGATGCCCAGTTTGAGTTCGAAGCTGGAGTGTCGGCAGAAAGTACCATTTCAGCCTGAAACACACCGTCAATTACTACACTGCGAGACGATGAATGACGCTGGTGTACGCGTGTTTCGTTGAACTGTCGAAAGCTATTTATCTATTTCTCCTGTGACATGCCGGTGGAGTATATTATAATAGAAATTAAATAGAACTATTTGTTAGTGTTGTTAGTTGAACGGAATTCAACAAAAGTTTGCGCTTGGCTCGACCTTAATCCTGGATTGGATCTGCAGGGACTAAGAATACGTTTCCAGATCTCAGCTGTACTTTTTAGTGGAATAATTTGCGACTTGTTCTTGGGCGTAACCACTGACGAAACCTAATTAGAACCTATTTCTGTTTATTCCTTTCGGTGAATAGGATTCACGACAAAAGCACAGACGTCCTCATTAATTGGGTAACTGTTCATGCATACCAATTCGGCAATTCCTTAGAACTTGGGGTAACCAATTACTGAGGGCGTCTGATTCTGTTCATACTATTTTATATCGACCTTTGAATTACGCTGTTGCCTTGATGCTAACGTATTTGTGACGCAAAAACCTGCTATTTTTATTTCAGGTAGTAGCACTGGCTACATCTATTTAGATTTGTTACTTTGTTTTAATATTCCAAGGACCTCCTACGAAGAAGCATTAGCGCAAATGTTTCCTTAACGATTTAAGCGAAGACGTAAATAAAATAAAATGATTATTATTATAACCAAAAACCCGACTGCTTAAAATTAGTGAAATGAAAATGAAAAAATAAGTTAAAATTGCAAGTTACTTTACATAACAGGCAGTAGTTTGTATCTTTGGTCAACAAAACATTGCCTCCAACTTTTTAGTTAGTCACAAATATGAATACAAATATTAGTGAGAACCCCCAAATTAAAAAACTTTAAATCGCTTCATATCCTAAAATGTTATTTCAACTGAAAAGTGGTTAAAGAAACTCACAATGATTTTAAAATAGCTACTCAACGATACCCCACATGACATAATTATATTTTGTTGACTTTCATTTTCACAATATAGCGTTTAGTAGGTATAGTCGCCATGTTGAATTTTGACTAACGTCATGTCTTTAGTGACTTCGATTAAGAGGAACCGATTGATGTATGAATCATACAAATCAGCCCAGGCGTTTGGTCTGTATCGTGCTTCAAAGGAACATACTAACATACATACATAGGCTGATAAACACATTACCACTCCTTTGCGTCGCGCAGTCAGGTAATAAACCCGTTTTCTCAATAGCCAGATCTCCGGACAGTCCTACGACCACGTATATTTTTTTTTATCAAAAATCCTCGAGTTGTGAGTCGACACGAAAAGAAGAAGAAGAGAATAAGGTATAACATCCCAGAAAATTATCCAAACATCTCCCTTCAACAGTTTAATATCAATTCTGCCCCACGTTTTGTAGCCACGCTGTTGCACCGAGAAATAATTTGCCATCGCCATATATGTTGGTGCAACAGGCTCGAGAGCTCAGCCGAGTGTAATGAACTGTTAATATTGGAGGAACGAAGCTCCTCTGAGTACATTCTTGGAAAATGGCTGGGTAATCGAATGCTGCAGTGTGCATAGGATGTATTTAGCAGTAGATTGGGTTAGAACGATGGACACATTAGGGGCATTGCATTGCATCGCAATGCCCTTAATGGGGAGATCATCTCAGCGATTAGAACAACGATTGCTATGGAGATGTCTGTCCTATCCACTTTCGAATAGGTATGAATTTTCAAGAGATCTATACTTAATATTATTATAAAGCTGAAGAGTTTGTTTGTTTGCTTGAACGCGCTAATCTCAGGTCCGATTTGAAAAATTATTTCAGTGTTAGATAGCCCTTTGGTCGAGGAAGGCTATATGCTATATACAATCACGCTAAGGCAAATAGGAGCGGAGCATTAATGGAAAATGTGACGCAGACGAAGTTGAAGGGTCAGCTAGTTGATAGATACCTACGAGTATTATATTTCTGAACATATACCTATTGTGCTTCTGCTTTGTGTCTTTTGTTTTGGTGTCAAAGTGTGCTAACTGACAAGTGATAATTTTTTTTTTTTGTGTCATCTAGGTAAGTATTAATTACTTTGCACACTAATTATTATAAAATTCTGGTTCCTGAAAGAAGTTTTTTAAGGGAGTTTTTTTACCACTTCTTTTCTACAGGAAAAACACTAGGACGTGGTGGTCTTTAATAAAAATTGACGTTCAAAAAGTGCTGGCTCTCAGCCTAATTTGAATAAATGACTTTTGAATTTTGAATTTTTAACATTTGAGCAATAGGTATCATTTGTCGATCTATCAATAAATCTGCGTAGTCTTTCGCCAATAGTACGAGTATATTGGGGTCAGCTCCAAGTCTAACAGGTTGCGCCTGAGAATTAGTAAATTTACAACTAGCAACTGGCTATCTGGTGGGCTAATTAGGTCACTTTAGGAGAATCATAGTATTAATCACACAATAATCTGTCTACTTTCATTTTCATCTTTATCGCTAACGCATTAGGTTCAAATTTGAAACGGAAAATTTGACAGCACCGGGTAGCGTGATTTGACTTCTGATTCTGCTAAAATGGTATTTTTAGACCCCGCAGACCTTCACAAACCAGTAGCTGTGCGATACCATAAACCTTGGTAAGACTGGTGACAGATATAAGACTACCCATAACGACTGTCAAAGATGAAACATGTTGCAATTGATGGGCCAACGGCTAAAAGGGTCCGTCCGGAGCTCAAATACATATCAATGCCAACTTATTATTTGTTTCGTTCACACAATTCGGTTTCCGATTCGCCGGATTAACTTTAACGTGCTTTTACGAGGCACAAAAGTGTCTCGGTATTTTATGGTCACCCATCCACAGACCAACCTGGGCCATTGACCACAAGCTCCTCGTTTTGTCAAACTACAAATTTCGTTTTCGCAATTACATTTTTTTTCTATTCTACAGGCTTTGCAATATGATAATGGTTTTAACTTGTAATCAAGTCGACTTTGAATTATTCAAGAACAAAATACAGATAAAAATAGACACTTGAAAGTCTTCAAGTAACTCTCTGAATTTACACTGAAATATAACGCAAAACACTTGGATAAACACCCAGTCGGATCAATCTAAATAAGTAGGTAGGCATATACGCTGACGCATAAAAAAATTATCGACCGCCGCCTAAAATGCGGCTATAAAAAGATATTGCTCGCACATAAGTGCGGATCTGTGACAGTGCGACAGTCGCTAATGTGCCCTCGTTGTAAGGATGAGGTGTCGTTAGTGTGTGCCACTGCTTATAGGTTTAGAGTGTTAAAGTGACTGTGTGTGTAAGGATATTATTATGTCTGGTATGGTTAGAGATAAGTACGGTAGGTGTGGTTTCAGATTTGAAGTATATTGGGCTTCTTTTTTTTTTTGTGATGGGTTTGCTCTTGGTCATAGATGACAGAGACAAAGTCTACGATGGAGCGAGCTTACCGAGAAGAAGCCTGTTTACTCTAACTTTGAAGAGATTAGGGTTGTAAACGTTTGGAAATGCAGACGCAGGCAGAGAGTTCCACTCTTTTGCTGTGCGCATTATAAAAGACGTTTGGAAACGCTGAGTATTAAAAATAAAAAACTTTTTCCAAAAAAAATACAACCGACTTCCAAAAAAAAAACACTACATAGTAAAAAATAACTTTAATTTCGGAAGGCGGTGTTTCTTCGTATTTTGAATATCATCTAAGTAGACGAATTCCAGCTATTTCGATTTAAAATCCAAAGTTCGTAACCGATTTTCATAAAATTTAAATGGGACCAATCTGCAAGTATATCCTTTCAGATAAAACAAGAATTTTTCAAATCAGTTCATTATTGTCGGAGTTATGAGGTAACAAACATAAAAAAAAACAATTTTTCCTGCTAAGCTAATATTGAGATTATTCAAATTCGAAGCACTGTTCTTCAGCGCATTTCAAAAGTAGGTTAAGAATTCGTATCACAGTTTTAATTTTTTAATAAAACTTTTCATAAGAAAAACTCATCACTGTGTGTCTGTGTGTTCAATTTGAACATTGATTAGCAGAAACTAATCAGATGTTAATCATTTGCTAATCTGTGTTTAAACTAATCATATAATATAAAAAAGTGTTAAGAGTCCTATTACATTTTTTACGGAAATTCATGATTTTTGACGCTGTAATTTTCAACAGCAGTAAGATATTTTAATTATTTGATCCCGAATAACGATAGTGCCAGTCTCTTTCTTGTAAGTTGGAGTTACACATTTTCATTTTTCTTTTCGTGTAATTTACTATAAATATTTTACGAACTCAGTTTGCAAGAAAAAATGTCGGCGATGGAACTTTGACGGTCAAATTTACATTGTTACAATCAATTTTTTTAAAAGCTGAAATTACTAAAAGGTAAGTTTAATGTTTTACTTGTTTATTGGAGTTCTAGAATTTCTTTAAATTCCTTGAGTTTTCACGAAAAAAAACGTAAAGAAAGCCTAATTTAAGCCAGAAATGTCTTGATTCAGCGTCCATTATATTCCAAATAAAAACAATTTTATCAAATAAATTAATATGATCTACCGTGATAATTAAACATTCCTAATGCCGATTTATATCCTTTAAGAGTCATCAACATATCAGCCGAAAGACGAACACTGCTGGAGACAGCCCCCCAAGCGTCATCACAACAACCGGTTCTATGCGTCTCACATCCATCGTATATCGAGTCTATTCTTCACAGCAAAGGAGTGGAACTTTCTGCCTGCGTCTATGTTTCCAAACGCTTACAACCCTAATCTCTTCAAAGTTAGAGTACACAGACTCCTTCTGGGTAAGCTCGCTCCATCGTAGACTTTGTCTCTGTCATCTCTGACCAAGACTAAAGTCAAGAGCAAACCCGTCTATACTAATATTATAAAGCAGAAGAGTTTGTTTGTTTGTTTGGTTGAACGCGCTAATCTCAGGAACTCCTGGTCCGATTTGAAACATTATTTCAGTGTTAGATAGCCCATTTATTGAAGAAGGCTATATACTATCACGCATAGACAAATAGGAGCGGAGGATTAATGGAAAATCTGACGCAGACGAAGTTGCGCGGGTCAGCTAGTCTCAAATAAAAAAATAAATATAGACCTCCCCCAAGTGTCACAACAACCGGTCCAGTGCGTCTCACATCCATCGTATATTTAGTCTATCCTTCAAGAGTACAAAATATAAATTTCCATCTTCTGCCTAGCCTTTTCCCAATTATATTGGGGTCGGCTTCCAGTCAAACCGGATTCAGCTGAATACCATTATTTTAAGTGGAGAGGCTGCCTACCAAACCACCACAACCCATTAACTGGGTGACACGGTACTCCTTGGCAAGACTGGTGTTAGATTTTCTGGATTCTGACTATCCGTAATAACTGCCAAAGATCTCCAAATGACAGCCGGGACCAACAGCTTATCGTGCTTTCCGAGGCACGGAGGAAACTCGGTATGTTAAAATGGACACCCATCCACAGACCAACCTCGGCAAGCGTTGCTTAACCTTGTTTAGCCACGAGCTCCTCAAAATATAAATTTCCACACCCTGCCCTTTGTTTGCCCTTTCCTGCGCACAAACGGACAACAGCTTGATCCTTTATTTTTCATGCCATTGTATTCCACAAAGAAATAGAAATTTTTCCAGCAGTCGTTAAAAGGGCAAATGCCATACAAACAAAAGTAATTGCTGAGATAACAGCGTGTTTAAATAAGATCGCGTATTTTTGGAGCAGTGACCCGCGAAGCTATACAATGTCCAAGAGAACGGTTTCAATCTAAATAGTTCTTATATATTTTTGAGTGTTGGATGGAGAAAAGAAAATAACATGACATGAATGACGCACGTGCAGTTAGCCGCTTCCACGGTCCGGGCACATGTCACGTGATGACGTTGACCGCTCGGGGTCAAATATCATCTGGCGGGCAGCCGCCCGCCAGATGTTTATGTTTACGTTAACATTTTTTAGTCGCCTCCTATTAGAGGTACCACTCAAGTGTTTCGTTATTTGTAAAGCCGATTAACAGCTGTTTATACTTACGTTAAGTGTATGATAACGGTTAGTTTCTATATTTTTTAATTAATTTGTAAACATTGAATATTGGTGAAAAAAACACATTATGTGAACTTTGAACAGGAATAATTTAAAAAGTAAATCGATAACATATATATTTTATGACTTGTATGGGTAGCTGGGTTATATCTAAAAACGATAAATAACAAACAACATACTCCACCGTACAAAAACATATATAAAAAAAAAAAAAACTACCACCAAACATTAGCCATTTCCCGCCATTTTGCATTATTTACCTTCCGACCCACGGAACAAAAATTCTAATCATAACGTAAATTTCGTTTGTTTTGTTTATGTTTTGGCTGAAATCTATTGCCCAGTAAACATAAAATGCGATAATAATTACTTTTTAGTCAGAACAAGTAGCTAGACTTAATAATTAATCAATTACGATAGCGTTCTGACAACATGGACGCCTTGTGTAACAAGGGATAGGAAAATCATAAAAAAACATGCTAATACTTACCAACATGTTTATTTTCACTTGCACACACATTAATCACATCACAAGGCACCCATAAAACATTACATAACACTAATTCACTCACAAACAACATATTATAACAAGTTTATTCGACAGCTACGTCATTGCGCAACTCGCGTCATAGCACAGACTAACTAAAAATTTAATTTCTTTTTAAAAATGGACTCGCCCGTGGCGTATTTTGTATTTTTAGCATGTATGAAATGTCAAAAAATCGAGTGGAAAAGAGCAAAAGGATTGAAATACCGTGTGTAAGACAGAAATGGACATAATTTGACAACAGATGTAGTTTTTGCTGGAAAGGTCGGAATGCGACCGTTGCGCGGTCTACGTCAAATTGTTAAATGGTAGCAAAGTAGACCCCGTGTCCGCTCAAGCGGAGTTGTTATTATGCACGTGCGTCATTCATGTCATGTTATTTTCTTTTCTCCATCCAACACTCAAAAATATATAAGAACTATTTAGATTGAAACCGTTCTCTTGGACATTGTATAGCTTCGCGGGTCACTGCTCCAAAAATACGCGATCTTATTTAAACACGCTGTTATCTCAGCAATTACTTTTGTTTGTATGGCATTTGCCCTTTTAACGACTGCTGGAAAAATTTCTATTTCTTTGTGGAATACAATGGCATGAAAAATAAAGGATCAAGCTGTTGTCCGTTTGTGCGCAGGAAAGGGCAAACAAAGGGCAGGGTGTGGAAATTTATATTTTGAGGAGCTCGTGGCTAAACAAGGTTAAGCAACGCTTGCCGAGGTTGGTCTGTGGATGGGTGTCCATTTTAACATACCGAGTTTCCTCCGTGCCTCGGAAAGCACGATAAGCTGTTGGTCCCGGCTGTCATTTGGAGATCTTTGGCAGTTATTACGGATAGTCAGAATCCAGAAAATCTAACACCAGTCTTGCCAAGGAGTACCGTGTCACCCAGTTAATGGGTTGTGGTGGTTTGGTAGGCAGCCTCTCCACTTAAAATAATGGTATTCAGCTGAATCCGGTTTGACTGGAAGCCGACCCCAATATAATTGGGAAAAGGCTAGGCAGAAGATGGAAATTTATATTTTGTACTCTTGAAGGATAGACTAAATATACGATGGATGTGAGACGCACTGGACCGGTTGTTGTGACACTTGGGGGAGGTCTATATTTATTTTTTTATTTGAGACTAGCTGACCCGCGCAACTTCGTCTGCGTCAGATTTTCCATTAATCCTCCGCTCCTATTTGTCTATGCGTGATAGTATATAGCCTTCTTCAATAAATGGGCTATCTAACACTGAAATAATGTTTCAAATCGGACCAGGAGTTCCTGAGATTAGCGCGTTCAACCAAACAAACAAACAAACTCTTCTGCTTTATAATATTAGTATAGACGGGTTTGCTCTTGACTTTAGTCTTGGTCAGAGATGACAGAGACAAAGTCTACGATGGAGCGAGCTTACCCAGAAGGAGTCTGTGTACTCTAACTTTGAAGAGATTAGGGTTGTAAGCGTTTGGAAACATAGACGCAGGCAGAAAGTTCCACTCCTTTGCTGTGAAGAATAGACTCGATATACGATGGATGTGAGACGCATAGAACCGGTTGTTGTGATGACGCTTGGGGGGCTGTCTCCAGCAGTGTTCGTCTTTCGGCTGATATGTTGATGACTCTTAAAGGATATAAATCGGCATTAGGAATGTTTAATTATCACGGTAGATATATAATACTAGCTGTTGCCTTTGTTTTAGGAATGAAAAATCATCGAATGACTTCTTCCGCTCTGGGTGGAGCGGGAGGGAGTGTCAGACTTTTACTGACTAAAACCCATCCATGTTCCTTCGTTGCCCTTTGTGTTCCGGAGCCGCGGTATCTCTTGCGAATAGTCTTGTAACTCCGACAGGACTAGCTGTTGCCTGCGACTTAATTCGCGTGTATATTGGTAAAAAAGAAGTCGCTACAGTCGTCTATGTTAATTACCCAATTATATTTGTTGGTCTCTGGGCAAAACATAGAGGATATATCTATCTGTAACATCTCGCCCCCTGTGTCTTTTGACCTATGTATACAAAGAAAGTATTCTGATTTTGAATAAGTGATCCCTAAGATAAATATATAGGTACGAACAAACACACACACGCTGACTGTGTACCTCTTCAGTTTGAAATGCCGAGTATTTCAATAGAAACACTTTTAATTAATGTAGAAAACTTAGCACTGCTCTCTCAGTCCTTGAACACTTTTTTGAAAAAGTAAAAACTAAAAATATCTATCATCTATCAATTATATAAAAATCAATGCCACTTTCGTTGTAATTTTGTAACTCAAGATCGGTTGGGCCGATTTCGGTAATTCTTTTTTTGTTTAGTTCGCCAGTATACTGGGAAGAAAAGAAAAAAAAATGGGTAAGTAGAGTAGCCAGTTGACGGGAGTGAAGCCGCGGGGGACAGCTAGTATCTATATGTATCTCGCGTATGCCTATAAAGTCTTATTGAGATCCGATCATTACCTAATATTTGAGATTAAGGACCAGAAATATTGTATGAATAGGTACCTTTTTTTTTTTTTTAGGGATGGGAAATCAAAAAACCCATCCATGTTCCTTCATTGCCCTTTACTGTTCTATTTCTTTCTCCATCCAGCATTTTTTGTGTAATGAAAAAAGTCATTACTTATTTGGTTTCATTGAAATTATTTTATATTTATTAATTTATTTTATTAATGAAAAGTTACTTTTCATAAAACACATTCGGAAAATGTTCATGAAATTATGGCCAACAAAATGATTTCCAACGGATTCAATTTCGTTAATCCATACAAGATTATAAGCCGTATACGGTTTCAACCGTGCCCAAACTCGTGTTAGTAAGTTAGCAAACGTAACGTAACTTGGCGCGTTACGTTACGACGAACTAATTTGTTTCGGTAGAAAGTTAAGGAAATGGCAAGTAACCTTATTCTCTATGGTATGTTTATGTCGTGATGTGTTGATGGTGCCTGGGAGTAATTGAGTTCCTTCCTTTTGTTTTTTTTTTGGAAGTTCGGGATGTAGAAAATTAGGAATGAGGTGTAGGATTTCCTTATAAATAGTGAGTGTCAGGCAGAAGGCATGATGTTGGTTGAAGAACTTTGTAGTGTATTTTGACAAACAAGTACCAAGTTTTGGCGCTTGGTTAAACGAAACGAACCATTAATTGTCATTTAATGTAATTATACTTCAATACCTGCGCTTCGTGTGTAAAAGTGGATGGTTTTTTTTTACCAAGATTAGAGGTATGTGTCCATGGTAAAGTAATATGAAAAAACTGGCCAAGTGCGAGCCATATAGAGTCAAGTGCAAAGGGTTCCGTACCGATTTAATAATTTTTTTTACATTGTTATTTTAACACTTCAGAAATCTTATAGGTTTACCTGTAATAATTATAGTATAGAGCTATTATCTGCCGGTTTTTAAAAAATTTAGGCTTTGGGATTTTCGAGATAAGGGGGGATATTAGCATTTTTGGTGTTATTTCTTGAATAACTTCAAAACTGATAATTTTAAAATTTTGAAAAAAATGTAATTGAGACTTTCATAGTAAGCCCTTTTATATTAAATATGTCGCACGAACAACTTAAAAAACATTTTTTTTTAAATAGTCTACTTGGACCCCAAAGTAAACCCCATACTCTAAGTTTATTTATTTGTGTATCGCGTACGTGTTTGGGTCAAAAAAGTCCATATGTGTACCAAATTTCAACAGAATCGGTCCAGTTAATCCGTAGTAAACTGGCTTTGACAGATGGACACACAGAAAGACAAACAGACAGACACCCGAGTGTTCCTATAAGGGTTTACTTTTTTGTTCGGAACTCTTAAAACTGTAAGAAGTATGTATATTTAGAGCAGATGAAAATAACAAGGCTATCGAATATGACGTTTTGAATTTAGACGCCATAATAAATGTAGGCTACCTGTACCAATAAATCTGACTCGCCCTTTCCTATATTGGGGTCAGTTTTTAGTCCGACACCGGATGCACCTGAGTACCAGTATTTTATATGGGGCAACTACCTATATGACCACCACAACCCAGTTACTGAGTAACACAGTACCCATTAGCAAGAAGGGTTTCGCCTCGCACTTTTTGTCTTCTGGCTACCCGTAATGATTGTCAAAGAAGTACAAATCACAGCCGGGACCAACGGCTAAACATATTTTTCGAGGCACAGAGGGATCTCGGTGTGTTAAAGTCAAACTTAAGTCAAAAGTCATTTATTTAAATTAGGCTGAGAGCCAGCAGTTTTTGAACGACAAGTTCCACAAAAGACATTCCCCGAAAACGCCCGCCCGTAACCACTTGCTAGTGTTTTAGCTGTGGAGAAGAAGTGGCCAACACACTCCCCAGTAACACATCTGTCTGTTACGTTTTAGGAACTAGAATAAATTTATACAATGAGTAGAATGTAAAGTAATACATGACACAAAACAAAAAACCCACTCAAGCAACTGTTGACGTTTGTAAAAAGATTGACCTACATAGTCAGATATATAAATAATATAACGTTAAGATGGTCACCCATCTATAGACCGCCATCAGCAAGAGCTGTTTTCCTATGAAAGATGTCCCAAACTGCCGTCTTCCAGGCTATCTGTACCGTAACTGTCAAAACAATACCAATAACAAATTGACCCAATATCTCGTTTCAAGCTCGATTAAATCATAAAATCTATAATTAATCTCTGCGATTAATTAATGAAATCACAACGAATTAATCCTATAAATCACAACAGATTTTAATCCCTGTTTTGCAATTAATTCCGCGGCAGTGACTCATGATAAGGTCAATATTGTAAGGGTGAAGGCAGACGACTGGGACCCGAGGTATTAATAAAAATAATTCGCCAACATACAACCCTAATATTTTCAAAGTTAGAGATCCACTTCAGGGTAAGCTCGCTCCATCGTAGACTTTGCCTCTGCCATCTCTAACCTAGACTAGAGTCAAGGGCAAACCCATCTCAAATAAAAAAGTAAAAAAGTAAAATTTAAATGACAGTTTCAATTGAACACAATGATGAGATTTGTTTGCTCTCGAGGAAAAATTAACAAACTTAATTAAAAAGGAATAATTTTGGCTAGTCGTTTTAAGAGCGTGTATTCCGTCCACTAGCGCCGCCAATCGTTTTTTATTATTTGTGGTAAATTTAAGACACTTAGATAAAAAACCGCTCTGTAGTGCACTGAAGAAATGTATTTATTATGTTTTGAGAGTTATGTTTTGTACTTTAGAACATAAATAGTTGCCAAAGTCGATATTTTTGCTAAAAGTGGCCACTTTTAGCAATAATTGACGTGAGTTATGTATTAAAAATAGCTGTCAAAAAATAATAGATACATTTCTTTAGTGCACTACAGAGCGGTTTTTTATCTACATGTCTTAAATTTACCACAATTAATAAAAAACGATTGGCGACGCTAGTGGACGGAATACACGCTCTTAAGGTATGAACATAATAAATAGTTTTACTACCGAACTAGGTACGTAGCAAGACATATACTTTTCAAGGATATCAAAGAAAGTCAAGGGAATTCGTTCTAACTTATATATAATTATTTACTACACCACTACACAGTAAACTAACTTTTATTAAATGGCCATCCTTACTGCACGGAGCAAAAGTTTCAGTCAGACCAACATGACGTCTGTTAAAAAAAACAACTTTATTTTCCAGTACCAAAAGCTTATTGTTAAGCATAATTTTGTAATGTACTAAGTGACTGCTGAGTTTTAATATCAATTATTTAAACAGATATAAAATTCAAACTTTTCGACTCATTTTCAGCTGCGCAACCATCGCTGGCTTCACTGCTCAGCGCGTTCACGTTAGGGACTAGCCAAACGTAAACGCGCGCGTTCCGCTAATGAAGCTCGTTCTCTGCCGGCCCCGGCTCATTTGGCGCGCTTTAGTTGCAATTACACCGAGCTCCAGCCATGTAAACAGAGCTCGCTGTCAATCTGTAAACATGCTGTGCTTTGAAATGCTAATCAGATGATTTAGTTGCGCGGGGATTTTTTGTGTCGCTCGTTGTGTTTCTTTGTTCCAGTCACGGGTTTCTAGAGTAGGTACTAAGATTGTAATTCTGACTGTTTATTTGTTGAGTTTTGATTCTATGATCTATTTAAAATTTAATATTGTAACGTTTGCTATACAGACAAATTAAGGCCAAGACTTCCCCTTTCTACTTCCAAGTTTCTCATTTCTGGGCGTCCTCCCTACAAGTTTGTCGAGCTAACACGATGAGCCGAGTCACTGAAGCTGGAGGTGTCTCGGAGAAATTATTCGAGTGTCTTGGGTCGTGTATTGGGTGAGTACGAAAACCATAATTGCATAGTATAAACAAGCTTGTGATAAATATAATATATAAACATAATAAATTAAATATATATTTTCATAATTAAATATAATATATTTTTTTTTTAAATATAAAATGTCAGAAATACGTTTAATGAACAATTGGGACGCCAACGTCATCTAGTGGTGTTCGACGGAGTCTTAAGACGTTGTCCTCGACAGGCGCAGAGCTCAGTCTACAGGTGGCGATCAAGCAGTGCACACGTCTAGAAACCACGTATTCCTGATTCTTGTTCGGTGTACTTCTCATGGCAGATAATTGTAATTGAGATTTTGAGTGTAAATAATAATTTGAATTAAAAACAAACGGTTTTTATATTGAACACTTCCCATATCTAACTATCCAACACTTCCCATAGTACCTACGCCCACTGTAGTTCCAATATACTGACTGATGTAACCTAGAGAGCTGTACTGGCGCCGAAATATTAAATACACAAATGTCTCTTTTAATCTGTAAACATGCCGCGCTTTGAAATGCTAATCATATAAAGACTAACGAACAGCAATTCATTTTTATATATAAGATTACTGTTCTCCTTTTTATAATAATATGTTTGTTTAGTAACGTTGGGATTTTTGTTGGAAATTGTTTGAATGATTTTTTAGTAATGTTGGCAGTCGCGGGTTGAGGTTGCTCTTGACCTCTAGTCTCAGTCAGAGATGACAGAAACAAAGTACGATGGAGCGAGCTTACCCAGAAGGAGCCCTTTCACTCTATCTTTGACGAGATTAGGGTTGTAAGCGTTCGGAAACACAGTAGCAGGCAAAGCCTATTGCAAAGCTTATTACTAAAAATACTGCCCAACAAAATCTTCATAGATATTTAGTAGATTTTTTTTTACTAAACAACATGTGGATAGTACGGTATTCATCATTATCAACATTTAAATCGAATGCCTTATACATTTATGTATATTATGCGCCTAACTTGAGAAAATGTACTTAACCTTTTTTTTCTTTTTCGGGAAAACGAGGTAGGCACATTTTATTCGAGGTAGGCTTTAAGTGAAAGATGTTTATACCTTATGACCCCTTTTCAGGAATGTCGTCCATCCTACGCGTTTTATAACGTAATCATTTTAGAAGAAAGATGTTCAAAGCTGGACATAGGCCTCCCGCAGCTTCAGCTCAGCTGCAGCCTCAGCGTCCAGCAGCCGACTACTTGTAATGACAGTCAATTAGGTTCCGGTTTATCGTACTTTCGAGGCACAGAGGAGTCTTGAAATGTAACGAATAGTCTCCCATCCACAAACCCACCTCTGTAAGCGTTGCTTGAACTCGGCACTTATTATTTTGCCAGAACCCCCAAGCTCCCTAACTAAGCATTTATAGTATTCATGTCGGTAAATAGAACACGGCCCCAAACAATTCACCGTCATACTTTCTATTTCACGTTATACTACGATGATATGAAAATAAAGACTCTTTCACGTAATACTACGATGATATGAAAAATAACAACTCCCTACTAAAATGGAAGTAACGACCAACTTCGTCGCGCGTAAATATTTACGATATTACGATGAAAAATATTGTATCGGAAAAATGAAAAGTTCCCGATCTTATCGAGATTGAGACTTTTAAAAACTTCGCACGCACTTAGGGACTTGTTTAATTTATTCATTAAACTTGTGATAGGGAATATTTTTTAAGTAGACTTGCTGGTGTTTGATTTTTTTACGCAGTTTTTGTTGGAGATGTTGTGTTTAAACTATGAATTTTTTTCATCACTAAATCATTATGAATATTATGTGTCTACCGTAACTTAGTAGAACATGAAATGGGGTTTTTTAGACTCAATGGATATCCTTTAAGAGTGCTGTTCCCTGATCAGAATATGAGCTACACGTTGGTGACCTCCAAATTCCCATACATCTGCATTTTGCGAGTTTATTGAATTGCTGTCTCATTAAAAAAAAAGAAGCAGAACTGATATTTAACTCCGAATTGCAAGTAAAACATGAAATTTGAACTGGAATAAAAAGTGTAACATTTTAATGCCAAGTCCATCAAAATCATTAATTAATTAATTGCTTGGAAACTTATGGTAATTTACCTATGGAACCTGCTATACGAAAAACGTCACGGAAAAACGATGTTAAGTACATACGTAGAAAATGATTTCCTATTCATAATAACTTGTCGGAGAATGAGAGAAATATTCATTCATTCACATGCATTCACGGTGAATACTTAAAGTGCTCACATCGTTGTGTAGACATTCCTCAAAAGTTTGTACACCTCATTTATTTCACAAATAATAATCAGTTTTGGTATGGTTTCGTTACTGATGTTTATTGTAATTGATTTGAATATGAAGTTATTTTGTTTTTAGTGAGTTAGCTCATGTGAAAATGGCGAATAATTATCAAATGAGCGTGGATAGCCAAATATAAATAATAGTGAAAAATATTCAAAGAAGTTTTGGGACCAATTTCGATGAAAACTAAAACTGCATCATTGGAATTTTGGATATTCGACTTTCTTAGATAAGATAAGTCTTTATTTGCCATAAACATGGTATAAAGTTAAGAAAAACACAGCATAATACCAATTAGTAGAACAAATGAGGATCAAAATCTCGGAAATAATTATGGCAAGCTAAAGGTAAGCTTAATTATATAGTAAAATTCTTTTTTTTTTTTTTTTGTCCTTTAGACTCGTTTAAATACTTTTTGCTAAGCCTCATTGTTTCGAAAATCGCCATCTACATCACCTGGTCACAAAGGTAAATATGCACCGTTTACAAAACACTTGCTTCTGCCAGCGGCTTCGCCCGCCTGATCCCTAGGGAACATATCGCCGGCATGAAAAGTAGTCTATGTGCTACTCCAGGCTATAATCTATCTCTGTTCCATAATTCATCAAGATTCGTTCAGCCGTTCTGGCGTGATTGAGTTACAAACATTTCGCATTTATAATATTAGTTCCCTACATTTAGTCAGATTAGATTCATTTCTCCCTAACACCAACTAGTTTTGCAAATAATTTTTCTCAAACCACATATGCATTACACGATTGCTAGTAATCCATTTGTCCATGTATGGAAATGCGAAGTACTTCAGTATGCGGTTCTCTCGCGTCGCGGTCGTGGGCGATACCATCTTAACGTTACTTCCAATGTTACAACTGCTGATAAGATAACAGTTCCAATATCATTATAATAGGTTATTAAAGTAATGGAAGATCTCAGGAAATGAGGAAAAATCCTCCTCATTTTCTGCGATTCATTTGTTTTTGTTATTATTAGTATTAGTTTTTGTTATTATTGCGCACATCGAGAGAATTGTTTGTGAACTCTTCAACTACTAAAAAAAATTGTAGGGTACAGAGGAGTGATCTCATCACTAAAAACAACAACAACGAGAAATAAACACAAACAACAAACTATCAATGATATTGTATATTGTGTGTAATATCTCCTATATTATATTTAATCATGTCATCATACTTAACCTATAAGTTGCACTATGTTGATTAGATTGTTATCTAACACTTAACCTCGACTAAAAACTATAAAAAAAACTTTTTTCAAAAAAATACAACCGACTTCCAAAAAAAAAACACTACAAAGTAAAAAAAATAACTTTAATTTCGGAAGTCGGTGTTTTTGTTAGTTTCTTCGTATTTGGACACCGACTTCCGAAATTAAAGTTATTTTTTTACTTTGTAGTGTTTTTTTTTTGGAAGTCGGTTGTATTTTTTTGAAAAAAGTTTTTTATTTTTCACTTTTTAGTGGTGCCCCACACTTAACAACACCACTGCAAAATTGCAGAAAAGCAAAATACGCAATTTCGATTATCAAAGAATCATCTAAATAGTCAAATTCCAGCTATTTCGATTTAAAATCCAAAGTTCGTAACCGATTTTGATATGATT
This sequence comes from Ceramica pisi, assembly GCA_963859965.1. Classification (NCBI taxonomy): domain Eukaryota; kingdom Metazoa; phylum Arthropoda; class Insecta; order Lepidoptera; family Noctuidae; genus Ceramica; species Ceramica pisi. The sequence continues at coordinate 1,781,150 of OY982542.1, forward strand.
TAAATGGGACCAATCTGCAAGTATATCCTTTCAGATAAAACAAAAAATTTTCATATCGGTTCATAATTGTCGGAGTTATGAGGTAACAAACATAAAAAAAAAAAAAAAAAAAACACAACCGAATTGACAACCTCCTCCTTTTTGGGAAGTCGGTTAAAAAAGCCATCTAAAAGTCCAGACAGAATTTAAAAGTAATCTGCGTCGTCATTATTTAGCTGCACCTTTCTTGTAGTCCTTGGAGTTGGTCATCGTTGGAGTATCCATAAAAATAGAACGTCTTCATAAAATGAAACTATTCAAAAATTCCAGTCCGTAAAATAGACGATCTAGGTTAACGGAGTGAACTCCTATTATAATATTTTATTCAGGATTTAGTGAGTCGTGCAACATTCAAATATGAAGCTTGATATTATGCAACGTTAGTTTGGCAAACAGATATGTAATCTGTGCCAAATCCTAACCTCTCAGCAAGCTGGGACATGAAATGTTGCTTTATTACTGCTAGATTTTAAGTATCTTTAAGTTTCATTTCATAATATTATTATGAAATTGACCCCATTCTTACCTTTTCATCAATCGTTCTATATTTTATGGGACTGGGTCGGTTACTTTTTGCAAAACCATTTATGTCATCAGTTAAAATAAATAAAATAAAAATAAAAAAGCGTTTTTTTTCTTGCTAAGATGAGATTGACAATTTAAAACAGTGTGCATGCATAGTTAATTAGATTAGCTTGTTGGTGGTAAGAGTAATTATTAATCAATTTATTCAACGTTACTGGTTCTGAGTTAATGGTATTTTGGTTTTATTGAAATAACATTTCAATTTCTAATAAATTATTTATTTATTTATTTATTTAACCATGTATGTACACACATTTAACAAGAACAACAGAAGAAGGAAACAGAAAAATAGGTACAAAGGTGAAGCTTATTTCTAAAGAAATCTCTTCCAGCATACCTGCGAAAGGAGAGTATATAAAAAGAGATGTAGACATTGTGTGCAAAAGTTTTAAAAAGCTAAAATGAAAATAGTAAATTTTAAATATGTATTAGGTACGTACAATACATAAATAACCAACTAATATACATATTATACTAAATAATATTAAAATATTAATATTAATATATACTTATATGCAACTATGACGAGAAGAAAAGATAGTGTTCTTTCAGTCTTCTTTTAAAAATAGCTTGAGTTTGGTTCTCCCTAATGTCAGGCGGTAACGAATTCCACAACCGTACCGCATGCACAGTGAAGGAGTAGGAATAAAAATCGGTAGAGTGGGGAGGGGATTTAAGGAGATTTTTAAGATGTGACCTGCAAGGCGCATTCGAAGGACGGGAATAGGAGAAGCGTTCTCGCAGGTAGGAAGGCATTTTGGGGTTGTGAAGGATGTTGAATAGCAGACACAAGATCCGAGAGTTCCTGCGAAGTCGAATAGGGAGCCACTTGAGAACCTTGCGAAATCCTGAAACATGATCATATTTTTTAAGATTAAACACAAAACGACACTAAAACTTCAATTTCCAATCAATTTAATTACTTTTATACTTCTGATAAAAAGCTTATTTACTGAAAAAATCTAATTAGTCCGTCATTTATTTGACCCGTATTTTTTCTTTTGTTACGGGAACCAAAATTGACGAAGTTACAAAACTTTTAAAATTCTCAATATGTCACGCCGTGGCATAATTTTTAGCGGGTAATGACGTCACGAGCGACTCCCGAGTTTTGATGCGTTTTATCTTTGTCAATGAACAAAAGTCCCTAAAAAATAGATTAAAAAAAAACACTGTCAATATTCATTGATTTTTACAAAAACAAAAAATACGTATCCAATATTTTTCAATACTCTAACTGACGGACTTAACAGTTTTTCAATTTGTGGATGATGGAAACTAGCCTATTATCATAGACAGTAATAAGAATACGTAATTAAATTATTGTATAATAATCATGACAGTTTCAAAAAAAAAAAATATACATCAGTTATAAAAAAAATGTACCTAAACCTTTATCTAGTTGGAATCTAACTAAACTGCATTTACATAAACACAAATTATAAGAAGCCTTCATTATGTGACATTCGATTGTGACAACAGGGAGTCTATTTTATTTAAAGGAACAATTTTTACTATCACAATTCTGGCAGAAATTACTTCAACAACCAAGACTAGAAATTGTCTTCAGAAATCCTATACTATAATGACTCCAAGGCACTGCAATAGCGAATAATTTATTATTTCAATATCGGTACGACAGGGTAGCTCCGTAGCGTTTTCGTAGAACTTCGTAGCAGTTTCGTAGCAGTCAGAAACTCGAAGTCAACTGCAAGATGTCGATTCCAAATTATATTGGAGTCAAATATGACGGGTCGATATTATTAACGTTCAGTATTAAAAACGTACGGGTTTAATACTAAACTACGTTAATAGTTTAACACTTATATGACTATTGAGTAAAATTTCAACTAATTTCATATCTTTGGTTATGAAACTTTGCAAACAATTTACCTATGTGTATGGGGACAAGCTATGCTGTAAACAGCATCGTCACTTTTCTTGTAAGATAGCAGTCAAACGCGACCTTATCAATATCCTTGCTTTGTTGAAATTAAATAAATCTATATATATAAAACAAAGACGGGTTTGTTACAACACTTGTAACTCGAGATCTGCTGAACTAATTTTCATGGTTATTGATTCGTTGGATTTGTCTCCAACCCGAATAGCAGAATACATCTTAAAAACAATGAAAACTCGATATGTGCAATGAATACTTAATTGATGGGAGCGAAGCCGCGGGGGACAGCTAGTTATTAATAAAATATAATAATAATAATAATATAAAATATAACAAGGCCTATGACTCAGTGCCACATACATGGCTCATGAGGGTGCTGGAGCTGTATAAAGTTAATGCAGTTCTACGCACCTTCCTGATGTCGTGTATGGGGCAGTGGAGGACGGTCCTTCACTATCCAGGGTGTCGACAGACCCAGGTGAACAGCGACCCGATAAGGATCGAGCGTGGCATATTTCAGGGCGACAGTCTGAGTCCACTGTGGTTTTGTCTGGCCCTCAACCCTCTCAGTACATTGCTGGAGGGTTCGGGGCAAGGCTTCCGGTTGAGAAGAGGTGGTCAGGTCATATCGCACCTCCTTTACATGGATGACATGAAACTATTTGCTCCTAACAACTTGCAACTGATGAAGCTACTGAAGGTGACAGAAAACTTCAGTAGCGCCATCAGGATGGAATTTGGTGTGGTTAAATGTGCGGTCATGCATGTAAAGCGAGGGGAGATTATAGAATCCGTGGGAACACAACTCTCGGATTCCATACACCTAAGGTCCCTCTCCTCAACCGAAACTTACAAGTATTTGGGTATGTCGGAAGCGTTAGGCATCAATGCTGCTGATATGAAACAATCGTTGAAGGAGCGCTTCTTTGGCCGCCTGAATAAAGTACTTCACAGTCTTTTATCAGGCGGAAACAAGGTGCGTGCCTTCAACGGTTGGGTCATTCCGGTTTTGATGTACTCTTTCGGCATACCCAAATGGACTCAGACAGAACTTGACGCCCTGGATAGAAGGGTACGCTCACTGCTTACCGCAAATCGGATGCATCACCCACGGTCATCGGTGATGAGGCTGTATATCCCGCGGAAGTGCGGGGGTCGTGGCTTCTTAAATGCTAAGACCCTGCACAACCGCCAGGTATGCAGCCTTAGGGAATACTTCCCAGAGGCCGACGTGGGTATGCATCGGGATGTGGTAGCGGTGGACAAAGGCCTTACCGCGCTCTCCTTGGCTAACGAGAACTGGCGCAAACCTGTGGTATTAGATACTAACGACCGCAGGGAGGTATGGCAGAGCAAGGAGCTTCACGGACGCTTTTATCGGGTCCTACATGGGCCCGATGTAGACTTTTTAGCGTCCGTAGCCTGGCTGCGTTTTGGTGACCTCTTTGGGGAAACCGAAGGTTTTGTCTGTGCGATCATGGACGAAGTTATGATGACGAACAACTACCGGAAATACATTGTGAAGGACGGTACGGTTGACATATGTCGGGCATGTCACCGACCCGGGGAATCCATCCGCCACATTATTTCCGGTTGTTCTAGTCTGGCTAACGGAGACTATTTGCACAGGCACAACCTTGTAGCCAGGATCATCCACCAGCAACTTGCTCTGAGATACAATCTTGTGGAATCGGAAGTACCGTACTATAGGTATGTGCCCGACCCAGTTCTCGAAAATGGCAATTGCACGTTGTACTGGGATCGGTCTATCATCACTGACAGGACTATTGTTGCCAATAAGCCTGACATAGTGGTGATAGACCGACTAGAGCGTCGCGCAATGATTGTTGATATAGCAGTCCCTCATGACGAGAACCTCGTGAAGTCTGAGAAAGAGAAACAAAGTAAGTATCTTGACTTGGCTCGCGAGGTTGTCGACATGTGGGATGTGAACACAGCAGTCATTGTGCCGATAGTCGTGACGGCCAATGGCATTATTGCCAAGAGCCTCGACCAACACCTCAAGAGGCTCTCGTTGGGCAGCTGGATCAAGGGCTTGATCCAGAAAGCAGTACTCCTGGACACGGCGCGTATTGTTAGGAGGTTCCTCTCTCGGGGGCCCTGACCACCGGTAGCTTGGACCCTGTTCCCGATGCCGGTGGGCTACTATTTTTATATTTTTAAATGTTTTTTTTAAAATTAGTTTTATAGAAATATTTAAAAATGTAAAATATATGTACAAAAAAAGAAATAAATGGAATAATAATATTATAGACGCCCTGGATAGGTACGCTCACTGCTTACCGCAAATCGGATGCATCACCCACGGTCATCGGTGATGAGGCTGTATATCCCGCGGAAGTGTGGGGGTCGTGGCTTCTTAAATGCTAAGACCCTGCACAACCGCGAGGTATGCAGCCTTAGGGAATACTTCCTAGAGGCCGACGTGGGTATGCATCGAGATGTGGTAGCGGTAGACAAAGGCCTTACCTCGCTCTCCTTGGCTAACGATAACTGGCGCAAACCTGTGGTATTAGATACTAACGACCGCAGGGAGGTATGGCAGAGCAAGGAGCTTCACGGACGCTTTTATCGGGTCCTTCATGGGCCCGATGTTGACTTTTTAGCGTCCGTAGCCTGGCTGCGTTTTGGTGACCTCTTTGGGGAAACCGAAGGTTTTGTCTGTGCGATCATGGACGAAGTTATGATGACGAACAACTACCGGAAATACATTGTAAAGGACGGTACGGTTGACATATGTCGGGCATGTCACCGACCCGGGGAATCCATCCGCCACATTATTTCCGGTTGTTCTAGTCTGGCTAACGGAGACTATTTGCACAGGCACAACCTTGTAGCCAGGATCATCCACCAGCAACTTGCTCTGAGATACAATCTTGTGGAATCGGAAGTACCGTACTATAGGTATGTGCCCGACCCAGTTCTCGAAAATGGCAATGGCACGTTGTACTGGGATCGGTCTATCATCACTGACAGGACTATTGTTGCCAATAAGCCTGACATAGTGGTGATAGACCGACTAGAGCGTCGCGCAATGATTGTTGATATAGCAGTCCCTCATGACGAGAACCTCGTGAAGTCTGAGAAAGAGAAACAAAGTAAGTATCTTGACTTGGCTCGCGAGGTTGTCGACATGTGGGATGTGAACACAGCAGTCATTGTGCCGATAGTCGTGACGGCCAATGGCATTATTGCCAAGAGCCTCGACCAACACCTCAAGAGGCTCTCGTTGGGCAGCTGGATCAAGGGCTTGATCCAGAAAGCAGTACTCCTGGACACGGCGCGTATTGTTAGGAGGTTCCTCTCTCGGGGGCCCTGACCACCGGTAGCTTGGACCCTGTTCCCGATGCCGGTGGGCTACTATTTTTATATTTTTAAATGTTTTTTTAAAATTAGTTTTATAGAAATATTTAAAAATGTAAAATATATGTACAAAAAAATAAATAAATGGAATATAATAATATCCTTGGACATTTCACACAACGCCATATAGTCCTAAGCTAAGCAACCTAATGCTTGTGTTATGGTAACGAGATGGCTGATAAACTACTTATATGCATTTTTTTTTTGTAAATACATACATATTATAGATAGAAAAACACCCAGACTCGAGTAATAATCTGTCGCAGATAAAAACTGCGACACCAGTGTATTAGCGCAACCGGTAAATGCACGGGGTCACGAATTAGGATAGAGCGATGAAAATGGAGAATTGAATCTGCGAAGTTAAATTTAATTCTATTTCAGCAAATTGCCTGATCATATTAATCATAATTAAAACAAGTAACTGAACAAAATTTAACTTTAATAATCCACATGTAAAAATTAAGCAACCATATTGGCGCCCACCGTGGGACTGCAAAACCGTATTCATAATAACATTGTCATACTACCCTCAACAAACGAAAACTCGTATTTAATCCGTGGCAGATGAGAGTGAGCGCAATAAAACTACTCGGAGCGACACCGGTGTACTTAGCCCAAACGGTAAAGGTGTACGGGGGTCGCAATTAGGATGGGGCCACGACGTTAGCGCATTGAATTTTTTAGCTCTAGATTTTTCCAGGCCTATTGCTTTCGATGTACAGTTCCATAATATTTTCTGCGTAGGGTGATTGGCTTTGCGAGATACACAAGACCGGTTGTTGTGGCGACACATGGGTAGCCCAATGCCCAACAGTGGACGTCTTTTGGCTCATAAAATGATGATGAGGTCGATTAGCTGAAATTCTATAGCAGGAATTATTGTAATTTAAAAACTTACCGTTATTAACTTCATCGAAACGAAATTCTCTACTAGAATTTTATTGGTTTACCATTATTAACTTCTTCGAAACGAAATTCTCTACTAGAATTATATTGGTTTACCATTATTAACTTCATCGAAACGAAATTCTCTACTAGAATTTTATTGGTTTACCATTACTAACTTCATCGAAACGAAATTATCTACTAGAATTTTATTGGTCTGTGCCTAAGGCATTAAGTCCGCCTTTGTACTTTTTTTTTGTGCGAAAAGTTTAAATAAATAATTAAATCTCAATACCTCTAACTAGCTAGCTAGCTTAATTCTAAGCTAAGTTGTTCGATAACCCCATACTAAAACAGCATATAAAATTCTATACAAATTTTAAAGCTCCACAATGTTCTTATGCTCGTCTACCTTCGCCGACTGCAACATGACTTAAAATTAGATGAGAATGTGGCCACACACAAGCCAATTAGATATTAACATCACAAGTATCTATTATAAAAAAGACTGGTCATTAAAATCCAATGTAATCATACTATCTCTCTCTTCTACCTTGCACATTACTACTTTAAGTGGGGTCGGCTGTCCTATTAATTTTGCGTCAGGAAAATCTGTCGAGGCTTGTCGGGTCGGGCAGGTTTTCTTTCGACATAAGTCTCATCATACTGGACCACCAGGTTGGTGGCGGGCGTCCTCCGCTTCTCTTTTTCCCCGGCAGGTTTAGAGCTCTCTTGACGACGTACTCCTCATCTCTACGCATCACTTGGCCATACCACCTTAAACGACTCTTGGTGAGTAATCATACTATAACTGTCCATAAAGTAAGAGAAGAGGAGGTATTTACGATGATTCCTGGGCCAAAATTACCATCACAAGTAGGTATCGCTATTTCAAAGGCCCCACACCAAGCGCTTTTGCTCGCGTCATGTCAAAATGCAATTACGTACAGCGCGGTAATGCACCGTTGCGACGCGGGTTCGCTTCCCGGACGATGCATATTTACTTTTATCTGCTGCCCTTTGATGCACGGTGGAACCGCTTAGGGGCACTTTAGCGGGTAATCTGATTTCTAGGTTAGTGGGGGTTGCATGTATGGAAGGGTTAGTTTTATGGTAGAAAACTGCAGTGTTTGTGGAACATCAAGTTAGAAGCTAGTAGTTTTGTAAGTGAAATGTTTTGTATTCTTGTTACAAAATAATATAGATTGTTTATACCTTACATCAGCACTTTTAATATTTTTTAAGGATCTTCTTCCGCTCTGGGCTGTTACTCTCCCTAACTAAAACCCATTTGTATGCCTCCTTATGCCCTTTGCGGTCCAGGGCCGCGGTGACTCTTTTGAACAAATTCCGCAACTTACATCAGCGCCTAAATTTAAGTTCTTACGAGAATTCACTTCTGACGGTCTTTATACAAACTTTGAAGTCTCTTTTTCTTGGAAGTTCTGGAACTGAGTGCCAAATCTACAAATTTTCAAATTCGTATCTCAATCGCAAACTGTCAAAAATGTATGAAAAATAAGGCTTTTTTGACAGTTTACGATTAACATACAAATACGAACGTTGTTTAAAAATTACCTAGTAGAATATTGGCCCCTTGATTGAAGAAACTTGGTACGCATACTTAAGATATTTAGGTCTAAAATGTTGCTCAAATTTTTTTCTAAAAACAATTTCAGAGAGAGTGATTTTTCACTTACTATAAAACTGAAAACTGCTATTTTTATTTACTGAACAAGAAATTGTACCTTATGTTGCAAATTTTCTTGTGCCACTTTTTTTTTCAGCTAAAACATAGGTGCAGGCAGTTGTAAGCTTAACATTATATTATGCATGTTACCTAATGGTTTTGCCAAAGTGTTCCGCAACGGTTTCATATTTTGAAAAGAGTAGTATTTAATCCTACAACTGTAAATCCAATTTTTTCTATTCAAATATTCGAAGTTACCACCAAAAAAACTGAATTGCACACTATATACTGTTACTGCAATACTGTTTGATCTATAAGGCTAAACTGTTTTACTGATGACTATCTGTTAACTAAAAATTATCCAACTCCCCGTGACGTCGACCGTCTAGGGTTAGCGTTTCCGTCAGCAGGGCGCCGGAGCGCCGCTCAGCGGGGCTCCTATTTCTGTCTGCAGGGTTTATAGGAACCTAACTAACCGAACCTCGGGGTGCCCCTGATGTTGACCGTCATTATTTAGTGTCATCGTAATTTAGTGTGCAAATCAGTATTTTGTTATACAGTGGGTTATTGGTTGGAAGATCTAGTTGGCTTGAATTTTAAATAGAAGTGCAACTAAAAATTCCCCTTTTGAAAATTCAATAGACAAGTTTAATAATTTCGATCTGATCTGTTGAGAACGAAGTCTTACATCCACAACAACCATCGTATTTCAGAAACCAAATAAACGACCAAGTTTAAAAGCAAATGTAAACCAGCCATAAACACATTCATTTCCTTGTGTTCTACCGACGTTAAACAACTAGCTTTTAGTGTTACATTACCATACACATACATGCAAACAGACTGTTACTTTAATGTAGGGTCAACTAAGTTAGGTTTACAATCGCCGAACATTGTATGATGGTGATAATGTAGTCATGTAATACGGATGTATGTTTTTAGTGTAAGCTTTCATTTATTTACAATTTTATTTGTACTTTTTATGGTTCCGTAGCCAAATGGCAAAAAACGGAACCCTTACAGATTCGTCATGTCTGCCTGTCTGTCCATCCTTATGTCACAGCCACTTTTTTCCGAAACTATAAGAACTGTGCTGTTGGAACTTGGTAAGTAGATGTATTCTGTGAACCGCATTAGGATTTTCTTACAATATACTTAGAACTGAAACTCAATTTTATTTTTTATCAAACCCATACGTTACTATGGATAGGTCTTCAAAAATGATATTGAGGTTTCTAACATCGTTTATTTCAAAACTGAACAGTTTGCGCGAGAGACACTTCCAAAGTGGTAAAATGTGTGTCCCCCTGTAACTTCTAAAATAAGAGAATGTTAAAACATAAAAAATATATGATTTACATTACCATGTAAACTTCCACCAAAATTGGTTTAAACGATTTCTAGTACGTAGTTTTTTTAATACATCATAAATCGTAAACCGCAACTTTTGCTTGTATTATATACAAGGTGTCCAAAAAGAGTATCGGGTATTTGTTTCAGCGCTGAAGTTGACACGAAGCGGCGGGGGGGCGCGGGGAGGGGATTGTCATGTCCGCCATTTTGTGCAATTTTAATTGCAATGGAGCAGTATGCAGGGACGTATCGCGCATTTTGCGTACGAGCGTATTATCATAACGGTGATTCAATAGTGGCTGCTCAACGTTTGTATCGTGCTGAGAATCGTACACGCAATGCACCAAGTGACGATAGCATTAGAAAATGGATCAGTATGTTCGAAAATACAGGAGCGACGGTAAAAATTCAAAACTCTGGCCGCCCACGTTCAGTCCGCGACCAAGAAACATCGAAGTTCGAAGTGAAGGCGTCACTTCGTCAAAATCCGTCTTTGTCCATCCGAAAGCGAAGCCAAGCATTGAACATCAAAAAAACGTCTTTGCATTGTAATTTTAAAGAAAGATTTGCATTTTAAAGCTTATAAAATTCAATCAGTTCAAGAATTGAAGGATACGGACTACCAAAATCGATTGAATTTTGCGAACGAAATGCTGCAGCGATTCAACAACTTTGAAAACATACTGTTCCGTGACGAAGCCAACTTTCACCTGAATGGTCATGTTAATAAGCAGAATTGTCGATACTGGGCAGAGGAGAATCCGAGGCGAAAACATGAACGACCCCTGCACAGCCCAAAGGTCGTTGTTTGGGCCGCTATGTCTGCTAAAAGCATAATTGGTCCTTATTTTCATGAAGATCGACGAGGCCGAGCGCTCAATGTGAATGAATAGTGACCGTTATTGCGATATGCTGCGAAACTTTTTGGGTCCAGAGTTGCAGCAGTTTCAAGGTTTCAATTCAAGAACTTGGTTCCAACAAGACGGGGCCACATGCCATAATCAAAACAATCAATTGAAGCTGTTTACGAATTATTCCCTAATAAAGTCATTTCACGTAGAGGTACTAACATCAACTGGCCTCCCAGAAGCCCCGACCTTAGCCCACTTGACTATTTCGTATGGGGATACCTTAAAAGTAAGGTTTATGAGAATAATCCGACGAACCTAACGCAAACAAAACAAAACATCAGGTCAGAAATGGCAGCACTATCGAGGGCTATGTGTCAGCGTGTTATCACCAATCTTCGTTCCAAATTAGAAGAGTGCCAGCAGCGTAACGGTAACCATTTGGATAGCATTATCTTTTCAAAATAATTTTCCATTTTGTATTCTAATAATGAACACTAAAAGAAATACTTCATTACTAGTAGTTTTTTTTTTATTGAACAAACAAATACCCGATACTCTTTTTTTCTCTTTTACCTACAGGTTTGTACGGAGCCCTCGGTGCGCGAGTCCGACTCGCACTTGTTTATTAGTGGGTGGTCGTGGGTTCGATTCCTACGGGAAACATACTATGTTAAGTTGTTTGTAGTTTGGCTAGGACATTGCAACCTTGGATCACCTGATTTTCTGATCCATAATTATACGATTCCGTGCTAAGGAAGGCACGTATAAGCCGGAGGACCCAGCCGCCAAATGGCGATCGTCAAATAAACTATGTCAGAGGCCCCTTGTAGCAGTTTAGAAACTCTGACAGTAAAGTGTGTGGGTCGTTAGACCTAACTGACCACACGATTCGAAGAAGATAATCTGAGTAATATTTTAAATTCAATCAAAATTGCTTCAGCAGCTCTTGCATGAAAACATTACAAGCCCGTCATAATATTGTTGGATGGATTTTGAACTTCTAATAACACAACATGCTCACCTTCTCATTAACGCAATCAGCTAATGAGCCAGTCAATGTCGTAATCAAGGCAATCAAGTAAGATCAAAATTAATTAGAGCAAAGTTTCCAGAATGGTAAAGTTGAAAGCTACCTGAATCGTGGGCTCTTATATTTTTGCATAAAGATTGTTCTAAGTTATGGACGGAAACGATGTATGTTTTGAGTTTTTGACATAGGTTCAGTATAGCGAAAACATTAACTATGAAAAAATTAAATGTACGGTTCTGTTATGTAGGGAAAATAATGTCAAACGACGTACGTAAAAAATACGAATTTAATCGATATTACTGATAGAAAGTTGTGATGTCTAGTACCCAATAGAAAATATATTACATAACTTCTGAGGCAGTCAATTTAAAAAAATGTGCATTTATTACAAAGAACTAAACAACAACATAATTATTTTCGGTCACTATAATTATGCTGAAAAATGTTATATCGTCAATTGTGTCGTTTTTCTTTATTTCAAGGTCTGCAATATTAATATCAATTTTAACCGACTTTTCAAAAAGGAGGAGGTTCTCAATTAGGTTGTATTTAAAAAAATCTTGTTTTATCTGAAAGGATATACTTGTCAATTGGTCCCATTTCAATTTTATCAAAATCGGTTTATAAGTTTGGATTTTAAATCGAAATAGCTGAAATTAGTTTTTTGTCATCCAAGTAATCAAAATTGCGTATTTTGCTTTTCTGCGATTTTGGAGTGGCGTTGTTAGGTGTGGGGTACCACTAAAAAATGAAAATGTAAAAAACTTGTTACAAAAAAAATACAACCAACTACCAAAAACAAACACTACAAAGTAAAAAATAACTTTAATTTCGGAAGTCGGTTTCAAAATACGATGAAAAACTTAATTTTTTGGAAGTCGGTTGTATTTTTTTTGTAAAAAGTTTTTTTTTTTTTAATTACATATTTAATTAGGCGTTGTCAGCTACAAAGTTGTACATTCAATTACTTCCGTAGGCTATAATGACAACAGGAAAGACCAGTTAAAGTCCCAAAAACCCACCTGTCTCTCCTCACTTCCACCACATCATTATAAGAACTTGACTCGAGTCACCCGCCGTCATAATTTTAATTAAGAGAAAATCTTAAGAGCGACAACTTTTAATAACTTAGTTAAGCGAACTTAGCCGACGCGACGAGACGATATTGTGGCTGAATAAGAAATACGCCGCGACACCCGACGCAAGTGGTCAAGGGAAAATTGTATTTCTTTATAAATTATGGAAGGAAAAATGTAATGGAAGACGAGACGTTTTGTAGCGAGACTGGAGTTCTGTAGCAGGCATAGGATATTTTTATCGTGAAATGTCACTATGCTATAGCGTGTTGTTGTCGTAAATAACCACTAACTATAATGCCCGTCCCATACATAGAAGTGTTATCTTGATTTCTAATATAACTTTAAATTACTTTTAACGGTACTATTTAAAAAAAATATCTTTCTCTCTTTTTTCTTATGCAGTACGTTTTGCTTATCCATAACTCACGAACTGCAGTGGACACTACAGCTCAAGTCGACTGCTAAACATCAAATCTGTCAAAATGGCGTAACATAGCCCATTTCCAAACACAGTGCGAATAGAGCTCTGCCACAAGACATCTGCTCTCCTTTATGGTGCACCTTCGAGGACTTAAAAGACTATCACGTAGAAGCTGTTCAGATTGCAACTTAATAATCCATTTCAAACGAGAACACAAATCTAAAAATAGGCTAAGCATGAATTTTCTTCAGCTTGCTCTGTCCCAATCCTGGGTCATTCTTCTATTCTCTCTTTGTTGTGCTTCTTCACGCCAATACACTTTTTTAAGGATGAGTAATCATCAAATGACTCTTCCCGCTCTGGGTGGCACAGAAGGGAGTGTAAGACTCTTACTAACTAAAACCCATCCGTTCCTCCTAATGCCTTTTGCGTTCCAGGGCCGCGGTGAGTCTATCGAACATATTCCACAACCCTGGACAAATTCCACAGTCTTGGACAAATTCCGAAACCCTGGACATATTCCACAGTCCTGGACAAATCCCGCAACCCTGGACATATTCCGCAACCCTGGATATATTCCACAGTCCTGGACAAATTCCGCAACCCTGGACCTATTCCACAGTCTTGGTAAAATCCCGCAACCCTGGACATATTCCACAGTCCTGGACAAATTCCGCAACACTGGACAAATCCCGCAACCCTGGACATTTTCTGCAACCCTGGATATATTCCACAGTCCTGGACAAATTCCGCAGTCCTGGAAAAATGCCACAAGCTTGGACATATTTCGCAACCCTGGACATATTCCACAGTCTTGGCCAAATCCCACAACCCTGGACATATTCCACAGTCCTGGACATATTCCACAGTCCTGGAAAAATGCCACAAGCTTGGACATATTTTGCAACCCTGGACATATTCCACAGTCTTGGCCAAATCCCGCAACCCTGGACATATTCCACAGTCCTGGACAAATCCCGCAACCCTGGACATATTCCACAGTCCAGGACAAATGCTGCAAGTCTGTACATATTCCGCAACCCTGGACATATTCCACAGTCCTGGACAAATCCCGCAACCCTGGACATATTCCACAGTCCTGGACAAATCCCGCAACCCTGGACATATTCCACAGTCCCGGACAAATTCCGCAATCCTGAAATATTCCGCAACCCTGGATACCAATACCCTAAGAAGTTGTTGCAGTGATCCCGTCTACTCCAGACTTGCGATATACGGGCTGACAGTCCCACTTCAATCTTACAGATTTTTGAACTTCGTTGGCAGTTTTCGTCTAAGAGTGGGATATAATTCGAGGCGAATAATATTAAAACAATGATAAAAAGGCTCCTAGGTAATATAAAATTTATTTCGCGGACTAAAAGAGCAATAATCTTCAAAATTATTTGCTCCGGAGACGTTTAGTGAAATTAATTTTACACAAAGGACTTTCTGTGTGTATTTCATAATGTTTCAGTGTAAAAGGTTATATTCAATGGGACTTCCGGAGTGGAATATAAATAATTTGGCTTTATAAATGTAAGCGTAGGTGATTTACGGGATTATGAAATAAAATCTCCATTTCAGGACTGTCCTAAGCCTGGTGTCGGTTTTTGGCACGTTTAACATCAGCCACATAATTATTCCATACATAATTTCATGTTTTTGTTATGGCATTCATCAAATAGGGAATATGCATGCAATTTTTTATTTACAACATGAAATTCTGAATAGCTCTAGTAAGCTTCAAAGATAACAATTAGAAAGAGAACTCCGTTTGGACATGGTAAAAAGTGGCCTATGAATCAACACATGCGAAACCTTTACCATTATTCCTAGTTTTTTTTTTAAATTACATTTTAATGATTAGAATAGAACGGACCCTTTTTAATTACGAAACCATTTTAAAAAGTAACTCACTTGGGTTTTATAACCCGGCGCCATTATTTTAAAATGAAACAAAGCGGTCTCAGCGCTGTTAGATTTTTAGTTACCTACAAAAAGAATAAAGCGATTAAAGCGCTGTATGACACGAACACTATAATTGACACTGACAGTCGATGAAATGACAGTTGACACTTTGATTTAAGTAATGTATTTTGCACCTGATATCAGGGAATCGGCCGTCGACCACGCTTTCGTATGTTAGAAGAACATAGTAACACTACTCTACACCATTTTTTGGTGAGATAAAAAGTCTGGCAGCTCTGGGATCTTAGTCCATTTGGTATGTTTCTATTGTTTGGTATGTTGTATAACCTCAAAATCCGAAATCATTTTGGATATTTTACAATTCTGAAAAGTGTCCGTGATTTTAATTTAGTTTCAGTCGAACATATGCATTATTTAAAACACAGATAGTAAATTCACGTCTCTGTTGGTTCTTAGGCGAACGATGTATGGGCGATGAACAATGTCCTTTGAAGTCTATGATGCATAAATAGCTGCCATAGAAAGCAGCTTTTTCGCGAGAGATACAGATATATTTGATTAAAATAATTATATTCTTATATATTATTAGATAAACTGTATAGATAGTTTAAAAAAAATTCGTACATAAATTCCTTTGTAATTTGTATTTTTTTATTTTTTTTTTTGTTATAGCGGCAATAGAAATACACAACCAGTGAAATTGTCTACCTATAACGGTTTTACGGTTCTTGAGATACAACCCGCTGACTGACAGACGGATGGACGGACAGCGGAGCCCTTTGGGTACGGAACCCTTTTTCCAGTATTAAAAAATGTTGTTTATTTTAAATGCTAGTGTTAGTCAAAGGATAAGTACTCGTATGTACATTGTACTTGAAACATAATATTATTAATATTATTATGTTTCAAGTTAACGTATCCTTAAAACATTCTTCCAAGAACCTGAATCCCTAAAATTTTCCAAGTATTTAGATCCTAATGGATATATACAAAAGCTAGGATTGGTCAACCTTCCACATTGACGGTAAATCGGCTTAGACCATTAACAGGTGCGAACGCTAAGGAGTGAGGGCTTATCTCAGACGAGTCCCAGCTACTTGAAACTTTGTCTGAATTATTTAGTTTTCGTGACACGTGTGAGAGACAATTTTCTAACGTTTTCACTATGAATGATTTACGGTGTTCTGTGAAATTGTCGGAGATAGGCAACATAAGGTGAGATTCTTACATGCTACAATAAAATTTACAGTTGTGATAATGCGGCGACTTAAGATGTATTTCATAGGCTCAGCCTTTTACTTAGTGATTTGTTAATTTCCATCATGTATTTTTTGTATTCTTTCTTTTCTAAAAAAAAAGGTTTCACGTACTCAAACTGCAATATTCTACCGCAATGTTAATTCTCCGACGAATATAGGTCTCGCCAATGAAAGTTTAGGAGTCCAGTTAAACAAGGGCCAAAGACAATTCGCCTACAAATAAATAGCTAATCGTTCAATGCCTCTCTGCTTTAAGAGCTGAATATTCCTATGACAACATTTTATTGGCCGAATTATGTGTAACTGAGTCATATCTCCCTTCATCCAAGATGCTCAAAGATACCCTTTTATCCCAACAGTTCGTTTAAATTTCACCTTACCGTCATTTGGTTAAAAAAAGATCTCCTAGTACAACCATGTTACTCAGTTCCTTTCACGGGTACAAAACTTTCACAGAATACTTTTCAAAATCTCTCTGAAAACCTTTTCCAAAATCCCTGACCATTTTGCAACGAAAAACGCAGTAGATATCAATTTTATCACTAAGTCCACAGCTTACCTGGGTTCACAAAAGGATATAAAATACCTGCACGTTTTCAACACCGGTAGAGCCCTTGGAATGTAATTTTCCGTAGCTCGCTTGGCAAGTATGTCGTTGCGCTGAAATTAAGATATTTATTCCTATAGCTATAGATGCAAAGTCAGGGAATATGAAGAATGAAGAAAAATGTTAAGGTATATTACATTTTTGATGAGTAAGCCTTTAAAGCTTATTTGCTAATCGAACTCGATGACTTTATAGTCTAGGTAAGAGACCATTAGGGATTATGCATTCGATTTTTTTATTTGCAAAATAAAATACTTATTAGCTCTTGTAAACAATCATCATCTGCCTAGCCTTTTCCCAACTATATTGGGGTCGGCTTCCAGTCAAACCGGATTCAGCTGAATGGCTGCCTGGTAGATTCCACAACCCATTAACTGGGTAACACGGTACTCCTTGGCAAAACTGGTGTCAGATTTTCTGGCTTCTGACTGTCCGAAACGACTGCCAAAGATCAAAATTCAAAATTCAAAAAAATTCAAAAGTCATTTATTCAAATTAGGCTGAGGGCCAGCACTTTTTGAACGTCATGTTTTACAAAAGACAGTCCCCCAAAACGCCCGCCCGTCACCACTTCCTAGTGTTTTAGCTGTGGAGAAGAAGTGGCCAACAAACTCCCCAGCAACACAACTGTCTGTTACGTTTTAGGAACTAGAATTTTACACTAATTAATATGCAAGTTAATCCAAAAATTCAAAATTCCTTCTAAAATTTACATGACACAAAAATAAATATATACATTATTTATCACTTGTTAGCTACTAGCACTATGACACTAAAACAAAATACACACTTAAGCAAGTGTTGACGTATGTGGATTTAAATAAGTATAAAAAAATGACCTACATAGTCAGACAAATAAATAAAAAAAAGAAAATAAAAGAACAAATAAAATAAAATAAAAAATTATATGAACACATATAACCTGTCATAAAACTACTATACTATCTACTTATACACAAGGAACATGATAATTTGTCTTGCGTTTTCACAGCGACCAACTATTCTTATCGTCTAAATAATCATTAATAGAATAGTATGCCTTGGAACAGAGGTTAGATTTTACTTTTTCTTTAAATGAGTTAAAAGGCAGATCAAGATAAGAAATTGAAAGTCTATTGTATAAACGGATACCGAGCCCCACAAATGAATCATGGACCTTACGAAGTCGGTGTGAAGGAGCATGTAGCTTGTGCTTGTTTCTGGTGTTAAAGTTGTGGATGTCGCTCGTTTTACTGTATAAATGTATGTTTTGCCTAATATATAAAATGTTTGCAAAAATAAATTGAGATGCTACCGTGAGAATTCCAATCTCTTTGAAAATTTCTCTTAATGAAGCTTTTGACCCTAGCTGATATATTGCTCGCACAGCACGTTTTTGTAAGACAAATATATTTTGTATATCAGCAGCTTTTCCCCACAATAAAATACCGTAGGACATAACACTATGGAAATAACTAAAATAGACTAACCTAGCTGTATCAACGTCAGTAAATTGTCTAACTTTCCTAACGGCGTATGCGGCAGAGCTGAGCCTTCCCGACAGGCTTGATATATGTGGGCCCCATTGTAGTTTGGAATCAACAGTTATGCCCAAAAATACTGCCGTGTCCACAGTTTCAAGCACCTCGTCACTTAAGATTACATTAGGACCTAAATTTCTAACATTTGGCAAGGCAAACTTTATACATTTTGTTTTTTTAGCATTTAGAACTAAATTATTCGACGTAAACCAATCCGTAACCATTGAAAGAGCGTTGTTTACGTTATCGAAATCTTGTCTATTCCTATCTACTTTGAAGATAAGAGAGGTATCATCCGCAAATAATACTACGTCGCAGATACCCTTTAAGAAAAATCTCTCTCCAAATGACAGCCGGGACCAACAGCTTAACGTGCTTTCCGAGGCACGGAGGGAACTCGACATGTTATGATGGTCACCCATGCACAGACCAACCTTGGCAAGCGTTGCTTAACCTTAAAGATCGACCCGTGCCGCTGCTATTATTTAGCCACGATAATTATTTTTTTTAAATACCTTCATCATTTATGAAGTTAAAAAGCTTCAAAGACTACAGTTAGAAAGAGAAATCCGATACGAAGTGTGACGTCAAACAGCTGCCCTAGAAAACAGCATTTTCGCGAGAGGGACAGATATATATTTGTTTAAAATAATTGTATCTCGTTCGTTTTTCGAGCAATTTAGATTCTGATTTCACTGTTAGTATTATATTTTTGAATACTTTTAGATAAACTGTTCAGATCATAAATACTTTTTTCATAAATATCCTATAATGAAGCATTTTTATCACCTTATAGGAATGCCGAGAAGCCGGTGCTAAAATAGCTGATAATGCGAATCCAAGTTTTTCTATGTATAATATGTATGTATTTACAAAAAAAAAATGTATATAAGTAGTTTATCAGCCATATCGTTACCATAACACAAGCATTAGGTTGCTTAGCTTGGGACTATATGGCGTTGTGTGAAATGTCCAAGGATATTATTATTATTATTATTATCTTGGTTTGTGTTTTTTCTTCTCAGCTCTTTGGCTGGTTTTAAGCTACATTTACGGGCCGAAACCAAGTAAATGCAGCGAGTAGTGTGTTATGTTGGGGGTGTATTATGAGGGGTACCTATTTCGTTTTCTTCTATTTGCATGAACTTTCTAACTATTCGACATGTATTTAAGATAGCAGCTTTTTGTAAAGTGATATATAAAGTTTCTTTTAGGTTAAGTAATTTTAGACTGTGTAGGAGATGATTCGAGATAACGCCTGTAGTGGAAAGAACTATAGGGACCACATAAACTTTATATTATTATTATTCCGTTTATTCATTTCTATATACATAAAATTTACATTTTTAAATATACCTTAAAAAAAAACATTAGAAAATACATTTAAAAATATAAAAAATAGTAGCCCACCGGTATCGGGAACAGGGTCCAAGCTACCGGTGGTCAAGGCTCCCGAGAGAGGAATCTCCTAACAATACGCGCCGTGTCCAGGAGTACTGCTTTCTGGATCAAGCCCTTGATCCAGCTGCCCAACGAGAGCCTCTTTAGATGTTGGTCGAGGCTCTTGGCAATTATGCCATTGGCCGTCACGACTATCGGCACAATGACTGCTGTGTTCACATCCCACATGTCGACAACCTCGCGAGCCAAGTCAAGATACTTACTTTGTTTCTCTTTCTCAGACTTCACGAGGTTCTCGTCATGAGGGACTGCTATATCAACAATCATTGCGCGACGCTCTAGTCGGTCTATCACCACTATGTCAGGCTTATTGGCAACAATAGTCCTGTCAGTGATGATAGACCGATCCCAGTACAACGTGCAATTGCCATTTTCGAGAACTGGGTCGGGCACATACCTATAGTACGGTACTTCCGATTCCACAAGATTGTATTTCAAAGCAAGTTGCTGGTGGATAATCCTGGCTACAAGGTTGTGCCTGTGCAAATAGTCTCCGTTAGCCAGACTGGAACAACCGGAAATAATGTGGCGAATGGATTCCCCGGGTCGGTGACATGCCCGACATATGTCAACCGTACCGTCCTTCACAATGTATTTCCGGTAGTTGTTCGTCATCATAACTTCGTCCATAATCGCACAGACAAAACCTTCGGTTTCCCCAAAGAGGTCACCAAAACGCAGCCAGGCTACGGACGCTAAGAAATCTACATCAGGCCCATGTAGGACCCGATAAAAGCGTCCGTGAAGCTCCTTGCTTTGCCATACCTCCCTGCGGTCGTTTGTATCTAATACCACAGGTTTGCGCCAGTTCTCGTTAGCCAAGGCGAGCGCGGTAAGGCCTTTGTCCACTGCTACCACATCTCGATACATACCCACGTCGGCCTCAAGGTAGTACTCCCTAAGGCTGCATACCTCACGGTTGTGCAGGGTCTTAGCATTTAAGAAGCCACGACCCCCACACTTCCGCGGGATATACAGCCTCATCACCGATGACCGTGGGTGATGCATCCGATTTGCGGTAAGCAGTGAGCGTACCCTCCTATCCAGGGCGTCAAGTTCCGTCTGAGTCCATTTGAGTATGCCAAAAGAGTACATCAAAACCGGCATGACCCAACCGTTGAAGGCACGCACCTTGTTTCCGCCTGATAAAAGACTGTTAAGTACTTTATTCAGGCGGCTAAAGAAGCGCTCCCTCAGCGATTGTTTCATATCAACAGAATTGATGCCTAACGCTTCCGACATACCCAAATACTTGTAAGTTTCGGTTGAAGAGAGGGACCTAAGGTGTATGAAATCCGAGAGTTGTGTTCCCACGGATTCCATAATCTCCCCTCGCTTTACATGCATGACCGCACATTTATCCACACCAAATTCCATCCTGATGGCTCTACTGAAGGCTTCTGTTACCTTTAGTAGCTTCATCAGTTGCAAGTTGTTGGGAGCAAATAGTTTCAAGTCGTCCATGTAAAGGAGGTGCGATATGACCTGACCACCTCTTCTCAACCGGAAGCCTTGCCCTGAACCCTCCAGCAATGTACTGAGAGGATTGAGGGCCAGACAAAACCACAGTGGACTCAGACTGTCGCCCTGAAATATGCCACGCTCGATCCTTATGGGGTCGCCGTTCACCTGGGTCTGTCTACACCCTGGATAGTGAAGGACCGTCCTCCACTGCCCCATACACGACATCAGGAAGGTGCGTAGAACTGCATTAACTTCATACAGCTCCAGCACCCTCATGAGCCATGTATGTGGCACCGAGTCATAGGCCTTCTTATAATCTATCCAGCATGTCGACAGATCCCTTCGGGAACGACGAACCTGTTGGCAAATGGCAATGTCAATTAGGAGCAGCTCCTTAGTACCGCGGGACCCATTCCTACATCCATTCTGAGAGGCAGACATAATTGAATTACTATCAATATGATGGTTAATCTTAGCTCTCAAAATGGATGTAAGAACTTTATAGACCGTCGGTAAACACGTGATCGGTCTATAATTTTTAGGCTCCGCGGTACTACCTGATTTATGGAGCAGGTGGGTTATTCCTGTAGTTAGGAACTGGGGCAGCGACCCTGACTCTAAGGCAGACTGGAATTGAGATGCCAAGCGAGCGTGCGATCCTTGAAACCACTTTATCCAAAAGTTGTGCAGCCCGTCCGGTCCTGGAGATTTCCAGTTGGGCAACGGACGAACTGCACGAGCTACATCTTGGGGACTGATGTTAATTGCCCCCATTTCTGGTATCGGATCGCACGCGCGTTCGACATCCCGAGTCCAATCACCCTCGGTATGACTGACAGGCACCGACCAGATGTTGCGCCAGAATAAGCACATGGCGTCATCATCCGGTAGGCGCGTATCAGTCATGCCTGGGTCCGGTCGCTCCCAAGCCCTATAAACCCACCTCTCATTGCTTCGGAATGTGCGATTCTGAGTGTATCGCTCCACTCGCCGCTTGTACCGACGAATACGGTTTGCCCATGCATAGACTTTCTGCTTCAGGAAATCGATACGCTCTGTGACGCAGGACAGATAATCCCGAGGACTGATGTCAGTCCCCGAAAACGCCCGCCTCACAAAGCGCATCACTCTTGGGCGAGTGTTGCCCTCCCTGAAGCAGATAAGTTTACCGATGAGTGCTCTAGCCTCACCGATACGACGCTCGATCCTGCACTGCCAAGCTGGTACGGCTGGTCGTGTAACTCTGTCACTATTAGGAAATTTGACATGAGCTACACGACATGCCGCTGCAGCCGCACAGTATAAGATCGAGTGGGTATCGGCGAGGTCTTCGCTACTAGCAAAATAATTTGCTAGTTGCGAATCTAGAGCACACACCAGCGCCCTATTTCTCTTGTGCATGGGCAAACGAGGTAGCCGAGGCCTAAGCTCTGGCGGTGTGGAGCGATACTCTCGGAAAGCATCCTCCAAAGCGCTCCTCAATCGCTCATTGCACTGGGTACTCACGGATATAGCCCCGCCATCATCATCTTCACCTACGCAGACGGGTCGCGGTGAAACACTTATACTGGGTTGTATTTGTACCGCGGCCGGCGGCGAAGCTGGTGAGACGCGGCTGTTCCGTGATTCCAGACGCAGTCTATCAAGTACGGCTTCATCCAACATACGGTTACGCTGGATGACCCGCACCTGATCCGATAGTCGTTGTGCTGAAACGTTGACAGCTGGCTCAAGTACCTGAAACAGAGAAAGCATCCGACCACGGTACGCAGTCAGGTTAGTTCCCCCCTCTGTAGCCCCAAAGTATGAGCGCATGACATTTTCATTGATGGCTTGTGTCCATCGCATGCGCTGCACACTTCCACCGATAGCGGGGACCCTGTCAGAGACCGGTTGGCCTCGAGGTCCCAAGCTGGCCGGTGGTCGGCCTCGTCCGCGCCGACGCGCAGGTGGTGGTGTCGTCGGCGGCGAGAAGTATTCGTCGCTCGAGCTCGACGCAACTGCAGCAACCGGAATCTCTGGACTCACGGCTGGCGCTGGTCCCGGCGGCTGCGAGGCGGAGCTGAGCGACGAACCCGAAGATGGTGTTGGTGCGGCTTGTAGTAGAGCTCGGCGTCTTGTCAGCATTCTATTTCGTAGTCGTAGTCGTCAATTTGTTTCCATTTCATAAAAAAATTATGGTTATGTTATTCTGTTTTTTTTTTTGATGTATTCTGTATAAAATTCATTTTGTTATTTGGGTTATTTCAATTAAATCAGATAAAAATATGAGAAGAAAATTTTTTAACGTCAGTTGACTTGACAGCCGAGCCACAGATCATTATTATTATTATTAAGTGGGCAAAGTATTATACCTATGCGTTTTTTTTTTTCAATGAAATAATATGTCAGAAAAACATCACTCGATTGAACAATCGGGACGCCAATGCAACCTAGTGGCGTTCGACGGAGTCTAGAACGTTTTGCTCGACTGAGCCTGAGTTCAGTCTACTGGTGGCGATCGAGCAGTGAATACGTCTAGAAATCGCCGCGTGTTCCGAGTACTTGTGCAGTGTACCTTTTGTGTGAGAATATTGTCATAAGGAGTCTAGGTGTAAAAGCAAAGGGGTTTCTATTGCGCTATAGTTCCAATATCCTGGCTGATGTATCATAGGGAGTTGTACTATCGCCGACATAAATACATACAAGAGGGCCAATTTTTATAACTTTCAAGCATCATTTGCATTCACATTTAAGTCGAAATCTATCAACAAAACCTCAATTACCGTACTTTTGTGAATACGAAAGTTGCTTAAAAATTATTATAGTTGACCCTCATATACGGATTTACTTTCCTCTGGGCTCCAAAACATGCACTTGAAGCGAATTTGGCGCTGACATCGACGCGCAAGATTGCCGTAGAAGTAGCGAAATACTGGGCCAATTTGTAACTGTCTACCATCGCAAATTATAAAAAGAGGACGGGGAAGAGTAACCAATTAAATAAGTAAGTAGTATTTTGGAGAGTATGCGGAACAGAAAGTAAAGTCCCGCAAATCTCCATTGAAAAGGGAGCATCCTTCCAAGGACCTCCGACCGGACGGTTGTTGTGTCCAATGTGGGCAACTGCCCGATAGTTGACATTCGGGCTGATGTATATGTTCAAATCGCATGGTAAATTACCTGTGCGATGCAGGATTTTTGTTCGCCACCAGTTGGATAGATGGCGTCGTAGTTCCTTTTGTTGTGATACAGATTTGCTTCGTTGGTTTTTCTTGTGGCGGCATTGTTGCCACTACAGTACCTATTGAAATCAAACCACATTGAACTGACCTCACGGAATATGTAATGTGTAGAGCTGGCAAGTGCATTGCTAAGAAGTTGCGTTTAACTGATAATCAGTGGCAGGAGTGGGAAATCTTCATGGACGAATCGGCCGCCCACTCTGTGAGACGGCCGATACAGTGCCGGACTCTTACCAGCTAAAACCCACTCCTGCCACGCTAGTCTGTTGTCCTTTGACATGATCAGAGACCGTGTTTGCGATTTTTATTTTGGTCTCTTTAACAATTTGAGTACAAACCTTGACTAAAGCGACGATAAACATATCAATACTATTCAACAGTCCTACTACTCTACCCCAACACTTTTGTTATCATTACCATGTACATTTTAATTTTTTTCATCTTAAGTGCTAGGTACTTAAGCTATGTACTTATTATATAAATAAGTATCCTAATTACCTTGTCTTATTTCTAGTTATGACTACGTTTCCTATTTCAATACTCTAAAAACATTTTCCTTTCACTTCCTGTCATAAGGCTTGGTAGATTTTCCTGTAAAAGTTTTACGTCATGCTTATGTTCTGCGTCGTATCTTGCTGTGGCGGTTATTGGGCAGTCTAAAAGAATATGCAGAACCATCTCATCTACGCTTGGTTCACAGACGCACGATGAATTCTCCTTACACTTGAAATGTTTCAGGTATGCAGAGAATCCACCGTGCCCTGTCATGGTACCCTATTATGGGTGTGTAATGTTAGCTATAATAGTCTATAAGGAAAACCTTGGACTCACTTCTGCCTCCCCTAATATAGATAACGAGGGGTAGTTACCTATACGTTATGCTTATGGCAACCATTGAACGCACTTCGTTTTTTCCACACCTAATTCCATAATCGCGTTGACGAGGATTTTCTCACAAACATACCAAAACTAAAAACCTACTAACAGTTTAATAATTACATTGAATGCTTTGTTTTTTTCATTTAATTATAATCAGTAATAATTTGGTAATTCATTTATGATCTGTACTGCGATTCTGTGAAACGACTGAGAAACAAACCAAGGGGATCATCGGTCCTGTCGGAGTCGCGGGACTATTCGGCTGTTTATCATGCCCACTCCACCTAAGTGTACACCGAGAGGTGTTGACAGAATAGACCAGCTGATCATGTTCGTAGATCAAGATCTTTGCCCGCACGGCTTGGCAGAGGGACACAAATAAGGATAGTAGAAAATGGCCATTTTTGGCGGAAGTAACGAAACACACATAGTTTTTTATTACGAATCTTCGTCATAAATAATAAAAATGAATTGGTGTTCGTTAGTCTCACAAAAATTTGAGAACGGCAGGGCCGAGTTGAATAATTCTTTTTCGTTTAGTTCGCCAGAATACAGGGAAGGTTTAAAAGCAAAAAATAGGGTAGGTAGGGTAGCCAGTTGACGGGAGCGAAACCACGGGGTACAGCTAATAACATAACCGTAATATTACACAGATCTGTAACTTCCTGCTATATGTAGCAGTTACGAGTGTAGTTTTTAACCTCGTTAACTTTTATAGTTCAACGATATTACGTTATTGTGGTTCATATATACTAAACCACTGTTGTTACACCCACGTTCGATACAATCCTATCCTACAAATATAGAATCTGTACGGTTGATTATGTTTTTATATCACCAAAAAGGTTTCATTAAGTATAACAACTACAGATATTTGAATTGCAATAGTCTGGTTTCTAATTACACATTATTAATTACGTATTGTTTAATTATACGTTATTAATTACGTATTCGGTAATTAATAACGTCTGAACGTATTTTTTTTTTCTTTTGAGAGGCACGTGTTCCAAGGTTGGTCTGTAGATGCTTGACCACCTTAACATACCGAGTTTCCTCCGTGGTTGGGAAAGTACATTAAGCCGTTGGTCCCGGCTGCCATTTGTACATCTTTGACACTCGTTACGGATTGTCAGAAGCCATTAAATCTGACTCGAGTCTTACCAAATAATACCGTGTTACCGATTTCATGGATTGTGAAGGTCTGGTAGGCAGCCGCTTCACGTAAAGTACTGGTTTTCAGCTGAATCCGATTTGGCTGAAAGCCAACCCCAACACAGTTGGGGAAAGGCTAGGCAGATAATGATAGAAAGGCACTCGTTTGACCACTATCTCTTCTGATGCGGCCATACGGTTGAACAGATTTTCAACATACTAAGCGTACAGCACGAAGAACAAAACTACAAAGGTTTAGGTTATTTAAATAATGGTAATGGTATCTAGTGGTTAAACCACCTGATTCAGACCCAGAGGTCCCGGGTTCGATTCCCAGCGGGGGCAATTTTTTTTGCTGGGTTTGGTTGGTGGTAGGACTTGTTCTAAGTCCGCCTGGCAAGCTACCACCATCATGTCTAAGTCTGTCGCCATAACGATAATGTTAACTGCATTGTTGTGTTCCGGCAGTTAGAGGTATGATAGCCAGTTCCTCTGTGTAAGAGGATTCCGGGTGAAACTCGCTTCCATCTTCGGCCTAATCATCACTTTCCATCAGGTGAGATTTGGGCCAAGAGTTTCCCTGTTTTGCATAAAAAAAAAAAAAAAAAAAAAAAAAAAAAAAAACAATCTTGACGTGGCTTTTTATTTATTAATAAAAGTCAGTTTAAAAATACAATCAAACTACAAACCAATAAAATTATATTCGTTTTTTTTTAAGTGAAAACTTCTTTAGCGGCGTTGAGCACTTTTCTTGGGATGGGTATAAAATGTTAAACTCGCGTCAGCACACGTGACCTCATCGAAAATTCGTAAGTCGTTAAGACACGCGATCTGATCGAAAATTCGTAAGACGTATGATTCAAAAATGCACAACGTTTTCACTTCTGCCGGCACTCCCTGAGTGCAACCCGTTGTTTTTTGCAGTAGTTTATTTGTTTAACATAATAAAATGAAATAAGAGAGAAGATAATACGTAAAAAGTTCTCTCAGCGAGCAAACCTCGTTAGTCAAGCATCGTGAAGAGACATCACTATTTCCCAATGATCCGTCATTATGAGAGTCTGCGGGCTGATATTATGATTTATGAAGCTTACAGAGTTCGCCTCATTACGTAAATGTAAAGACGTCAACTACTCGCAGCATAATGATTTCGAATTAGGCTGCCTGCATGGTGGAGCGGAGAGGAGCGGAGCGGAGCGGTACGGAGCTTGAGAAGTCATTCCTCTACTTACCTAGGTGTGTTCTGTTCTTTTTTCAATTTTCAACAAAAACAATCAAAACATTTAAACAATCAAAAAAATCAGCAAAAACAATCACATAATTAAAATGAAATACATTCCTAATCACCAGATCAATCCTTGTAAATTTTTAAGAATTGACGCACATTGGAGTAGAATATATTTATCTACATCCGCATTCTGAGCAGTCAGTGTGTTGAGCAAAGACACCACCTGGTTTGTTGTCGCGTATTGTGCGTGTTTCATTCTGACAAAAACCGGACATGTGGCAGTCGTAACTGTCACTTTATCGCGAAAACTCACTTCTCAATTTTCAGCTGTATGCACTTTCACTTTTTTTTTTTTAGGTTTGGGAAATCATCGGGCCTGTGGACGGCGACTGGCGCATCGCCGTTTATCTTGTGGGCCGATGATGGAACGAGCTTGACGGAATTAAGTTATGCAATTTCGTCGCACATTCCCCAAAATGCAACCGGTAGAAAACCGACAGGCTAGCAACTCGGCATTGATAATCAAGACTTCGGAGCTTCGACTCGACGAGCGTATCATTACAAATTATCCTCTTGGCTCGTTACCTTAGTTTTAACGGTGAGAACAGACTGGCAGGTCATCTTGGCATTTTGGAGTGAAGATCAGTCTTATTACATTCAAGAAAAAGAACGGAGAACGTACCTATGCAGAGTTGCCAGGCTAGCACCACATCGCTCATCTCATCTTTATCGTCCTTCTCAGCTGACTCGCTCCGCTCCAGTAGACATATAGCTTTATTGTAGTACTTCGTCTCAGTGCTCAGTGATAGAACGCTACGACGTAGTTCTGTTATGACTTGGAGACTCAAATTGGTACTTAAGAGTTTGAGGGTATTTATAGCAGGCGATACGATAACGATTCGATTGTGCTATCGTTTTGAACTGTTTATGCTCGAACAATGGGTAGCCCTGTTTAAGCTTTTACTACGGATTACCTATTATTAAGTAGAAGACTGGTCTTCAGTACCTATTTAACCAAATATTATATTATTATGAAAAGCTTGCAGTTGAAAAGAGGTGGTGAAAACAGATACTGAATTCGTATTTTATTTAGTCTCAAGCTGCTTTCAGACAACGCTATAATATAATAGCTTATAGTATATAGCTCATAGCACACCAATATCGCTCACCATACATTGTTATGGACACGTTCACACTATAAAAATAAAAAATAAATAAAATATTGTAGCGTAGTCTGAAAGCAGCTTTAAACTCGATTCGGGTGATGCCCACATAAAGGTCGTATTGTAGAAAAAGGTTTCTCGAATAAAAACATAAAGACGGCTTACAGCTGTTGTTTTGCATTTATGTCGCATTGTTGCCAAACCATAAAAATCCTTATATATAAAACTAGCTGATTGATACCCGCGGCTTCGCCCGCTTGACAAATTATGTACTAAAACCTTCCTCGAGAACCTCTCTTTCCAGTGAACAGGCTACTTCTGGGTAAGCTCGCTCCATCGTAGACTTTGTCTCTGTCATCAGAAACAAACTCTTCTGCTTTATAATCTATATCTATACTAATATTATAAAGCAGAAGAGTTTGTTTGTTTGTTTGTTTGTTTGGTTGAACGCGCTAATCTCAGGAACTACTGGTCCGATTTGAAAAATTCTTTCAGTGTTAGATAGCCCATTTATCGAGGAAGGCTATAGGCTATATATCATCACGCTAAGACAAATGGGAGCGGAGCAGTAATGGAAAATGTGACGCAGACGAAGTTGCGAGGGTCAGCTAGTATTAGTATAGATTCTTTCGTTACTGAGTGACTGACAGACAACACACAGCTGAAACAACTGGTTGTAGAAAGCTGAAACTTGGCATGGAGGTTCCTTGGAGAGTGTTAAAGAGCGAGAGTATTTCCCGAAATTCTTACGGGAACAGAAATATGGGGTATGCGCAAACGAAGTCGCGGGCAATAGCTAGTTATCTAAAGACTAGCTGACCCGTGCAACGTCGTCTGCGTAATATTTTTCATTATTGCTCCGCTCCTATTGGTCTTAGCGTGATGATATATAGCCTATAGCCTTCCTCGATAAATGGGCTATCTAACACTGAAAGAATTTTTCAAATCGGACCAGTAGTTCCTGAGATTAGCGCGTTCAACCAAACAAACAAACAAACAAACAAACAAACTCTTCTGCTTTATAATATTAGTATAGATATCTAAAGATGAGAACGTTTTACAAATAATAGAAGCTTTTCTAATAATTCTAGTTAATTAAAGGTACCTAAAAACACATTTGAATACTTGCCATACGAAGAGTGAAGAAAATAAACTTCTTTTAACTTGAGAATAAGCCTTTGGGAACTTACCGACACGTTTTATAAGAAAATATTATACTTTTCTTAAGTTTACCGACGCCTACTTAAAAAATCATAGCACAATTTGCGCTAGTAAAACTTGATGCTAACAGTTTTTCGAAGGAGCTTTTTGAAAGTGTTATTTATTTTGTTATTACATTATTTGGGATTTCTTCTTAGGATAATGTATTGTTGTTTTTTTATAACGTAGTGAATTTATTTTTTACGTAAGCATTGTATGGTAATGTTAGCTATAACGCTCTGAAATAGGTAGTAGGTATTATAAATGTGAGTCAATTTTGTAGTTACGTACAAAAGATCGGGCTCATGACTTATTCAGTGGGTACAATAGAATGGTTAAAGAGTCGTTTGGGCACCGCAACGTGGAGTTACGACTTACAAGCATTACCACAATGAAATTCAGTGGGGACTAGAACCATCCAATTATTATCTTTCCTTGTTCGAATATTATGTTATTTTTCATGTACATTATGATATAGGTTTGGTAAAGCATGTCGTGGTACTTTTACTGTAGTGTTTTTGGGATAGTTTTAGTGTGTAGATTTTTTTCTGGAGAACTTGGTAAAGCCTTTGTCTTTGCCTCTGTACGGTAAGGTAAAAAAATGTTTTGGCTACTCGATTGTTTTACCCTTGTTTTACCTTTTATTGATTTCATTTACCGTAATCTTTGGACAACAAACACTAATATTTTCGTAATTGATACTTCCATTGTGCTTTTTTTTATTTAAGGATGTGAAATCATCAAAATAATGACTCTTTCCGCTTGGGGCAGAGTTGAAGGGCATATCAGACTTAGACTGACTGACTAAAACACATCCGTGTTCCTCCTAATGCCCTTTGCATTCCAATGACGCGGGGACTTTTTCGCAATATTCTGCTACCCTTGATCAATGGGGCCTAGTTTATTCAGAAATCTTAAATAATGCCAAGAAATAAAATGACTAAAGTAAGTTCAACTCATTTTTGAGTTAAGCTCGCCGTTGTACATGAACTTTCCATCACTGTATATTATATGAGCTGTTTTGGTGTACAATAAAGAATTAAGAATTCAACTACGTATACACGGTGGCCCAGGCCAGATGGATATAAAACTTTTTTTAGGCTTAGAGACCTATTTGTATCCGCCAGGAAAAAAAGCGCTTGTCACCCGCTTACAAGATTTGTTTTTTTTTTTTTTAATTTTAGATATTATATCACCACTTTTAAGGTTTTCATGATTTTTTATTTACTTTTAAAATGAAAAATTCTAATATTTTAATTGTTTTAGGTGCTTACTTAGACATTGCACTCTCTCAGAAAAAAAAATCAGACTGATCTGCAATTTGGAGATTGGCAGAAACCCATGTATTTTCAGTACCACATAAAGGCTTAGCGTTTCATAGAATGAATATATGGATTTGAATGCTAATATAGAGTACAACAGAATATGTAATGGTAAGCCATACATTAGACTTGGGGTTATTTAATTGATTTTAAACATAACCTCAAAATGGAACACCAAAAATAATTCTTAAAGATACCTACCTACATACTTTGTAACTAAAGGAAAACCCTTATAAATCATACATTTTAATCAGATAAAGTGTATAGATTGTACTTTAGTAATTATAGAAAGATTTTTGAGTTACTAGATGTTACAGCAAGGTGTTCTTAGTTGCGTGGAGGCGCAACGCCGGGGCGAGACTCCTCTGCCGCTGCAAATCGCAGCACGGCGGACGGAGCTCCGGCAGGATCTCATGGCGGTATGGAGACAGCGACTGTCGCAACCCAGCGTTGGGCACGCCACAATTGTGGCGATAAGTCCCCTCTTTGAGGAGTGGCTAGAGCGGCGTCACGGCGTCCTCACCTTCCGCCTGACGCAGGTACTCACCGGACACGGTTGTTTCGGAAGGTACCTGTTTCGAATACAGCGGGAGGATACGCCCGGGTGTCAACACTGCGAGGATTGCCCGGAAGATACAGTGGAGCATACGGTGGAGGTCTGCCCTGCGTGGGTGGAGCAACGCTGTGTCCTCGTTGAGGCAATCGGCGGCGGCAACCTCTCGCGTCCGGCCCTGGTTCAAGCCATGAACCGGAGCGAGCAGGCATGGGAAGCGGTCACCTCCTTCTGCGAAGCAGTAATGCAAGCAAAGGAGGAGGCCGAACGTGTGAGGGAGACCTCGCGCCCCGGCCGCCGCACCAGAAGAAGACGCCCCGGGCGTCGGGAGTCACACGGCGATTCCCGGCCACCGTACCTGCGCCTGGGGCCTGCGGACGGCGAGCATTGGGTGGCTCGCCATCTGATCAGAATCAGGCCCGGGTCGACGGCGCGCTGTGTTCCACGCGCGCCTCAAAGAGTTGTCAGCAAAGCAAGTGGGGCCCGCTAGGGCCAGTGCCTGCCGGGGTTGCGGAATATGTTCGAAAGAGTCACCATTAAGAGGAACACGGATGGGTTTTAGTCAGTAGGAGTCTGACACTCCCTCCTGCTTTACCCAGAGCGGGAGGAGTCATTTGATGAATTCCCATCCTTAAAAAAAAAAATGTTCTAAGTTGAGATAAGGAAACGGCAAATATAGGTAAGAAGATTTTGAATGATTTTAGGCTATCCAGTTGCTGTGACGTCACTTATAATAGTAATAACGTTCCTTTAGCGGGATTTGAATCTGTATCCAAGATGGTCCATGACCCACCCACAAGATGGTCGTCAACAGGACAAAAGATAATGAATAATTAAATAGAATAGGTAAAAAATGCAACCATAGTATTCATCAAAACTTTTTATTGTAATGTTAACAATACATTGTCAAGAAATACCGCAGGGGGGTTATTCCTTCGTGTCGAGCGTAAGCGAAATACTATACAGTTACAACAGTCGCCGATGATGGAGCTTTGACCTTGCTGTTCCCTTTCAACGGCTATGAAAACAAAATATGTGATCCGCCCCATATGACGGGATTTTATTTTTGCTCTTAACAAAAAATGGATTTTCTCCTCCTAAACTGCTCAAATTCAGCTGGTCGCGATCTATTTCGGGTGTGTACATTCCTTGAAAGCGGAAATGTTCTCCAACGTATGATCTAGCTTGACGGATCTAGCATGTGCCACACGCAAACAACACCAATTCTTCCAAGGAGAGCCGTGGGAATTATTGTATATTTGAGGCATCTATATTCGGAAACATAATACTGCGACGATTCAGGCGCTCCATGGCTATAATAGCTAATTCGTTCTCTAAAAATAAACGTTCATTTATTATATTTTACATTATTTGAACATTTCCTGGGTCAGTAAATCGAGTTCCAAATGCATTTAATACAGCACAAGCAGTTTTTAAATCTTTCTTAAGATGAGGACTCGCTCGATTGAATATTCTTGTCTGAAGATTTTGAAATCTCTCTTTATCTGGGCACACAACGGGATCGACATTCTCAGATTTGAAGTACAAACAATGTTAAATAAGATTCCTATCACCAGTTCCGTCCGTTCCGTCCTGCACAAAAGTATAATCAACTGAACGCAAATTGTAATGTTATAGCAACATGGTGGCTGAAAATTCACTTGGTTCACACTTTAATGAACACTACAAATATCCCAAACGACGAACTAAATAGGACAACAAATACAACACAGAAATATGACGTTTTCCTACATATTTTTTGTATTTGACATAAAGTGACAGCTGGGTTGCCAAATATTAATTATCAATTTGAATCGAAATAAGTTTGGCTCTATTTTATGCGTTTTGTTGTGGATTAATGCGTTTTGTTTTCGTAACGGGGTAGCACACTAAAATCATGTTTTTTTAATTACTACCAACAACTAATTAACCATTTTAGCTTGGAAAATAACTACGGATATAAGACCTATAATTTGCATATAAGAAGATTTTGGAACATTTAGATTTAATGAGGGTACCCAAGTCGCCAATCTTCTTTGAAGTGCATTTAATTTCATATCAATGCAAGAATGATTACTTTCCTTGAAATCGACAGATTTTTCGTAAACTCCAACTAAAAATTAGAAGCGCAATTTTTTTCCTGACTGATACAAATAGGTCCCCAAACCGACTACCTAAAAAAATTTATATCCATCTGGCCTGGACCACCCTGTATGTACTAGCTGACCCTCGCAACTTCGTCTGCGTCACATTTTCCATTATTGCTCCGCTCCTATTGGTCTTAGCGTGATGATATATAGCCTTCCTCGATAAATGGGATATCTAATACTGAAAGAATTTTTCAAATCGGACTAGTAGTTCCTGAGATTAGCACGTTCAAGCAAACAAACAAACTCTTCAGCTTTATAATATTAGTATAGATTTATATAAATTTAAGTAAACAACAACAACAACATTTCAAGCACACGGTTCCAAAAATATCTGCCCCTAAACATCCCTTTAAGGTTATTGGTCATAACCTCGAGGGTTCCATTTCACATCCCCTGAATATTTTCACACCGAAGTCTATTTCCATACCGCCATGTTTCGAATTGTTTTCTCAATTCATTGAACTCGGATTCAAGAAACTAAATGAATAATGTGTATAACGTGTACAACGTGTGTAACGTGTTAATAAACGTGTATTGATATTTGGTATTTTTAACCCTTGGGAATGTGA
Organism: Ceramica pisi; assembly: GCA_963859965.1. Lineage (NCBI taxonomy): Eukaryota > Metazoa > Arthropoda > Insecta > Lepidoptera > Noctuidae > Ceramica > Ceramica pisi. The sequence goes on from OY982542.1 coordinate 1,816,056, forward strand.
GTATATAGATGTTTACTTATTCACCTATTTAAAGGATAAAAAAGAACGTTTATTTCTGAAATGGATCATAATTATTATATTTTTAGCATTCACAACCAAACATTTTTTTTTCCAATTTTTTCTCTTAAATATTTCACCCTACTTTACACACATACATAGGTAATTACACATAATGAGATACATATTTCAATTGTTTCATGTTACCTACAATTAGTCCTCGCGCCTAGGCACTCGCGTGTACCGGAGGTACTAGAGCTACATTTTTTTTTTAATTTGTGATAGGTTTCCTCTTTACTCTAGTTTTGGTCAGAGATAACAGAGACAAAGTCTACGATTGAGCGAGCTTACCCAGAAAGAGCCTGTTCACTCTAACTTTGAAGAGATTAGGGTTGTAAGCGTTCGGAAACACAGATGCAGGCAGAGAGTTCCACTCCTTTGCTGTGCGCATTACAAAATACGCACAGCAAAGGAGTGGAACTCTCTGCATAAATTGGTGGAATAGCAACAAGGTAGAGATGGAAAGTTACAGTGCATCTGGATTTTCGATGGTAGAAGGGGGCCGGTGGGATGAGGTCGTGGAGTTCTTGGGCACACTCACCGAAGTACAATCTGTAGAAGACCGACAAGCAGGCAACCTTGCGGTGAAGAGCCCCATACACCCCGTTCACATGCTGTCGCGCGTAGCTGCTTTCAGACTACGCTATTATATAATTATAGCAGAGAGTATATAGCTTATAGAACAACAATATCGCGCACCATACATTGTCAATAGTATAGGTAGTACAGTACAGTGTGAACGTGTCCATAACAATGTATGGTGCGTGATATTGGTGTGCTATGAGCTATATACTATTTGCTATTATATTAAAGCGTAGTCTGAAAGCAGCTTTACATTCATGTTGTAGTTTGATACACCTACATGCTAAATTACAGCTTTCAACGACCAGCAGTTTCGGCTGTGCGTTGTCTGTCAGTCAATCAATAAGAGAGAATTTCCCGTAATTCTTACGGGTGCAGGAAAGAGCGAGATATGAGCGTACAAAGTCGCGATCTAAGCTAGTTTCTATGGTTCCGTACCCAAAGGGTAAAAACGGGACCATATTCCTAAGACTTCGCTGTCTATCTGTCACCAGGCTGTATCTCAAGAACCGCGATAGCTAGACAGTTGAAATTTTTACAGATGATGTATTTCTGTTGCCGCTATAACAGCAAATACTAAAATCTATACATATATATACAGGGTTACTGGTAATTCGACGTAAATCCGTCAGGGGCTGATAAGGTGGCCAAAATGAAACAAATTGAACACCCCATATATATGGCCGAAATTCAATAGTTTTCGAGATATTTGAATTTTAAGGGTTTCTCGATGTTTTCCCAAAATTTGACATTTAACTCCAAATAAAAAAATAACTGCATATTTCAATGGTTACCATTAAAAATGATGTTGTAGCTTGCACTTAAATCAAGCTATGGACATAATTAAAACTACTTAATTTAACAAAATAATCAAAATAATGAGCGATATAAGAATAATATCTTACCAATATTTTCAATTTACGCTTCAAAAATGTTGTCTCGTCATAAAAATTTCTATGACAAAAATCGTACAAACAACTAAAACAACTTGCATATTCTGTAAGCTTTCCAAAAAGGTATTAAAGTCAATGTTAAAATACATCATTCGTGGCATCGCATGTGTTTGAATCGGCGCAGGGAGAGAAATCATCTGTGTTTTAGTTTATGATCCTCGCTAAAACAAACGATTTTACTGGCGGAATATATCTACATTACACATTAGTATACTAATATTATAACGCAGAAGAGTTTGTTTGTTTGATTGTTTGTTTGTTTGGTTGAACGCGCTAATCTCAGGAATTACTGGTCCGATTTGAAAAATTCTTTCAGTGTTAGATAGCCCATTTATCGAGAAAGGTTATAGGCTATATATCATCACGCTAAGACAAATAGGAGCGGAGCAGTAATGGAAAATGTGACGCAGACGAAGTTGCGCGGGTCAGCTAGTATTTGTATAAGAACCTGTTGATTTTCTATTGCCATTTTATTAACCCAGAAAGCAACTTCAAAATATATTTACCTACACGTAATTCGTTTCAAAGATTTCGTTTAAGTTACATCTTGTACTGACACTCCTGATAAAAATTCATAGCGCTTAGCAGATACCTACTTCAGTACTAAAGTGTCACTTTTCGAGGACGATCCAATCATTAATTTAAATGCCTCTATAGGATTCAGATGGCAGATAAATCTTTCAAAGGTACGTGACATAAGTATAAAGTTTACTTGTAATTTAAATGTCTATGTGTAATCTGATTACTTACGAAGGTAATAACCAGCCTGAGAATTCGGTAAAATATCGTCGTGAAAACTTATGTGAAGTGATCTTGAAGTGAGCTGTAAATCCTTAGCGTCTAGTTGGAATGACCTGCAGTGCGACTCTGTAGTCGTCCTACTGTGTAAGCTTAGGTGAACTGAGCGGTCAATCCATACAAATAAGATGTAACGGTAGTTCAGTTCCTGTCTCCACCTAAGTTTACAAAATTATACATATGTTGACCGAATAGGCCGGCCGATCTAATCGTGAAAATTTATGTGAAGCGATGTCGAAGTAAACTGTCAATCGTTAGCTTCTACGTCGAATGACAGCAGTGCGACTCTGTAATCGACTTACCGTGTAAGCTTTTGTGAAGTGAAAATGGAGTGAGCTGTCAAACTATACAAATAAGATGGAATGATACTTCACTTCATGTTCTGTTCTCATAAGTTGACAGAATGGACTGGCAGATTACTTTCGTTCGTAACTAAAAACCAGCGATAGTGTAAAATCTTGAGGTGTAAACTTAAGTGAAGCGATCTGGTAGTGAGTCGTCAATCCTTAGAACCTAGGTGAAATGATAGTTTATTACACGCTCAGTTCACCTAAATCATCACGTTGAGATTTTTAGAGAAAAGCTGATGGTTTTAGTGTGGTTTAATCGTTCACTGGTGACAATTTGTATTTTTTCGTTGGTCTCGTGGTTGCAAACCGATCGCAGTTTAAAGTGTCATTGGGTTTTTCAACCGACTTCCCTAAAAGGAGGAGGTTCTCAATTCGATTTTTTTTTATATTTGTTACCTCATAACTCCGTCAATTATGAACCGATTTGAAAAAATCTTGCTTCATCTGAAAGGATTTATACTTGCAGATTGGTCACATTTAAATATTATCAAAATCGGTTACGAATTTTGGATTTAAAATCGAAATAGCTGGAATTTCCAAGTAGTCGAAATTGCGTATTTGGCTTTTCTGCGATTTTGCAGTGGTGTTGTTAGGTGTACCACTAAAAAGTGAAAAATAAAAAACTTTTTACAAAAAAATACAACCGACTTCAAAAAAAAAAAAAAAACAAACTAATCCATCAACGTCCTGCAAATTGCCATCCTTACCTTGTTGCTATTCCACAAATTCGAATGGAGGGGGACTGGGAGATCGGCGCAGCCTTTGCGTCCAATCCACCTCCGACGACCGCCCGCCTTCACAGCAGGCCCTTCACGCCCTCCCCAGCGTTACCAAGAATCTTTCGTAACGCGCACAGCAAAGGAGAGGAACTCTCTGCCTGCGTCTGTGTTGCCGAACGCTTTAACCGGTTCACAGTCCCATGAGCCACATGTGGTTTCGCTGATTGTTTAACTATTGTGTCTGCTTTGCGGACAGTGAATGTGTTAATCTTTTCAAAGTTAGAGTGAACAGGCTACTTCTGGGTAAGCTCGCTCTATCGTAGACTTTGTCTCTGTCATCTCTGACCTAGACTAAAACCAAACAAACCCATCTTAAATTTAAAAATGACCCGTTTTCAGGTTTTGCAGTATTCTTCTTACACCTTGTACACACTACCCTCACTACCAATGACTCAGTTTCTCCTAAACGGTTATCTAGGGCGATAACGTAACCACGACATTCACCATTACTGTGGACCCTAATAAAATCGCGTAACACTACCTTCCTCTCTTCAATTTACTGAGTTCTTTCATGAATCGTTATTACTACTGAGATGGTGTCGGGTGATATAAAAAACCTATTTTATGAACAATTGGACATCAGTGTGTTTTTTGTTGAAAACTTGGGCTTTTGATGCCTTTAGGTTCCGTTAAAGTGATGTATGAATTAGAGCAACTGAAGTGAATTGTTCTGCTGTTGATAATATACCTGATTATTGTTGTAGCCAATCTGTTTGTAATCTGATTTTCATTAATTTATCTACTATTTTTTTATCGCGTGGCTTTTCTTTTCTTACATGAACTGTGTAAGTGTTGGGGTTCATTTAGCTATATCAGTGTAAGAATTTTTGTAATCGGATCAGTTTTTCCAGAAATTTCATTCCTCAAATACAAAAATGGCTTAATCCATCACAGTTTTAATCAATTTACAGACTTATTGTAAAAAAATACTACTTCGGGTGGATTTCATTAATCTGAAACTGAACGCGATGAACGTATAATTGACGTTTACGAGCTGTCAGTGTCGTTTACTATCTATGGAATATCAATATTCCATAGATAGTAAACGACACTGACAGACAATAACTGACAACTATTGAACGCAGCTTGATCGCGATCAATTTCATTGGTGAAATTAACTCTTAGTATATGACTCATGTCAGCACACAGAGGGGTCTGAAAGGGCCGACGCCTGCCGGAGTCGCGGGATTATTCGCAAGAGACACCGAGGCTCCGGAACACAAAGGGCAATGAAGGAACATGGATGGGTTTTAGTCAGTAGAAGTCTGACACTCCCTCCCGCTACACCCAGAGCGGGAGGAGTCATTGGATGATTTGCCATCCCTAAAAAAGAAAATAAAAAAATATATGACTCATCTTTCTCGGGCTCAAGCCTTCTTGATCTCTTGTTCTATGTATGTCTATAAACCCTTGGATTTTATTTAGGTCTTTACTCTATTAATCTTCAAGGAATCCCCAAAAGTCTTAACAAAAAGCAGCTTGTATTAAAAACAAGAGGGCCAGTTCTCAAGTCACACCGTTACGATCCAGAACAATACAAATATTCCCAGTGTTTTCTCCCAAACTGAATTCGTAACATATTAAACTTTTATCCAGTCTCTCGACCAACTCCTGTGTGAGTTTTGAAATGCAAATTTTTCAGCATACGAAATTCTGAGACAAATGGCTGTGCTGTGTCTTCTACAAATATTTAATGTTTGCCCCAAAATCCTGGATTTTCGGCCGAGAAGATATTTTCTTATGAATATCACTTTTCTTACTGACGTATTTTGATTATATGTAGGTACTCTCTTTTTCCCGAGGCTTCGCTCGCGTTAAGAAGTTTATTATTAATTAGGTCTAGTTTTTGCGGCTTTACTTTTGTCTTCATCATAGTAGCTCCAATCTTTAATTTCAGTTCAATCAGTCGAAATCTAAGAAGATTTATACAAACTTTCATTCCCTATTTTATGCCCTTAGGGGTGGAATTTATCAAAATACTTTCTTAAGGGATGCCTACGTCATAGTAGCTTTATGCATGCAAAGTCTCAGCCTGATCGGTTTAAAATTGACAAAGTTTCATACAAACTTTCATCCCCTGTTTTATCCCCTTTGGGGTAGAATTGATCAAAATCCTTTCTTAGCGATTGCTTACGTCATAACATCTACCTGCATGCCAAATTTCAGCCCGATCCGTCCAGTGGTTTGGGCTGTGCGTTGATAGATCACTATGTCAGTCAGTCAGTCACTTTTGAGTAATATGTATTTAAGATTAGATTAGATGTATGTTATCTATGTCTGTATAAACTATCTTAGTTTGAGGTTTACTTTTTTTATTTTTTATTCGAAACGGCGAAACTCTTGGCCCAAATCTCACCTGATGGAAAGTGATGATTAGGCCGAAGATGGAAGCGAGTTTCACCCGGAATCCTCTTACACAGAGGAACTGGCTATCATACCTCTAACTGCCGGAACACAAAAATGCTGTTAACATTGTTGTTATGGCGACAGACTTAGATATGATGGTGGTAGCTTGCCAGGCGGACTTAGAACAAGTCCTACCACCAACCAACACTAGCAAAAAATTTGCCCCCGCTGGGAATCGAACCTGGGACCTCTGGGTCTGAATCAGGTGGTTTAACCACTAGACCACGGAGGCGGTTAGTGTCACCTGTTTAGCACCACCCGGGGACCACGTGTAGATATTCGCTGAAGAGTATTCTCCTACGGACGCGGGTGACTCAGCCCCCAACCCCCCAACCCCCTTACTTCTTCTTATTGTGTGGGCATTAAGTTCTAATGACCCCACACACCCTAATGTCAGAATTTCTAAACCGCCTCAAGGGCCTCTGACATCACCTGGTGACCTCCAGCCACCGTAGGCGCGGGCCTGTGGACGGTGAGCTATGGGTAGCTCGCCGTCCGTTCGTCATCTGACGACAGGCCGTGTCGACGGCGCGTTCGTGTTCCACGCGCGCCTCAATAAGAGTCAGCACACAGAGGGGCCCGAAAGGGCCGACACCTGCCGGAGTCGCGGGACTATTCGAAAGAGATACCGCGGCTCTGGAACACAAAGGGCACGTCTGAAGGAACTTGGATGGGTTTTAGTCAGTAGAAGTCTGACACTCCCTCCCGCTCCGCCCAGAGCGGGGGAAATCATTTGATGACTTCCCCTCCCTAAATAAAGGGCCTCTGACATGGTTGACTGTTGAATAATGATGCATGGGTTGCTGCTGGTGTATTGATAGTGAGGTTTACTGCAGCATATGTATGCGATGCCACTACAATAACAAGAGTTTTGCGAAAGGATATAATCTGAACGCAGCATTTAAATCAACTAAAAATAGTCAAGTGTTATATGTAATACCTATTTACTCACTAGCTGACCCGCGCAACTTCGTCTGCGTCACATTTTCCATTATTGCTCCGCTCCTATTTGTCTTAGCGTGATGATATATAACCTATAAGCTTCCTCGATAAATGGGCTATCTAACACAGAAAGAATCGGACCAGTAGTTTCTGAGATTAGCGCGTTCAACCAAACAAACAAACTCTTCTGCTTTATAATATTAAGTATAGATACACAATGCGGTATTCAACAAAGATAATTAAAATAGTTCGTAGTTATAACTAAACGAAAATATTTCATTTACGAGCAGCATCTTTGCAATCTGAAGGTTCTCTCATGATGGGAAAACCCTACTTCCTTCCTACTAATAATTATAAATGCGAAAGTTTGTAAGAATGGATTAATGGATGGATGTTTCTTACTCTTTCTAGTAAAAACGCCTGAAAGGATCTTCATGAAATTTGCCACAGAGGTAGATTATAGTCTGGAATAACACATAGGTTATTTAAATCCCGGGAGTATTTTCCCTAAGGGTCACGAAGGCGAAGCCGCTAGCAGAAGCTAGTATACTAAACGTAAAAACGTTTGTGTATAAATAAACGTTTTTCCTGTACTTGTTATGAGGTGTACAATAAAGTATATAATAAATAATAAATAAATTATATTTTCCAGTTAATTTGATCACGATCCACGAAAAATATTTCCACTAAACTGTTATAGACTCAATGCTCCATTTAAATTCATACGTTGACACACTTACAAAATTTCTTTACATGTCACTGCAACGTAAATTCTTTTACTTAAACATCGATCTCCCTGATTGATGAGTCATCAAGGGAATTCTATAATGTCTGCTTGAAGGACGCATCCATACGCAGGACCTTGCCAATACGTTCACTTCAAAGGCTTGATTGACAAGAGGATTTTTCTTGGTACTTGGTATGCAAAGGTTTCGTAAATGGTGTCTTGGAGTTGTGAAAGAAAGTCGTTTGGAATCTTACTTTGGTAGTTAATGTGACGACCAAAATAAGATTCAAGAGACTTTTAGGGGCTTTTAGAGTTTTTTATAAGGATGGGAAATCATCAAATGAATTTTGCTCAAGTCGGAGCGAAAGGGAGTGTCTGACTCTTACTGACTAAACTAATCCGTGTTCATCCCGATGCTCTTTGCGCTCCAGGTTCGATCAACTTCCGCAAGTCTGTTCAGGCTGGAAATATTGGCTTGACACGGTGGCTACTTCTTTTAAATGATTGAGTCATTTCATCATCTACCAAGTCTCTTACCAACTATTTTGGAGTCCGCCCCCGCCTAATTGGATGTAGTTGAGCACTTATATTTTATCTAGAACTAGAGGCCGCCCGCGACTTCGTCCGAGTATAAATTCTCGTTATTCCCGTGTAAATCCCGATCCTTCCCGATAAAAAGTAGCTTAAGTGATCTGGGTTTTCAGCTACATACATACCAAATTTCATCGTAATCGGTTAAGTAGTATTTCAGTGAAAGAGTAACAAACATCCATACATACTCACAAACTTTCGCATTTATAATATTTGTAGGATGATTGTTCATTACTTGACAATGCTGGTGTCAGTTTTTTTGGCTTCACAAACTTACAAACGACAGCCGGGAAAAACAGCTTTATTACAGGCTAAATTACAGGTAGCAATTTTATTTCGTCAGTAAGCTGCAATTCTACCGCTCGATTAGTGGTTCTTGTAGTCAAAAGTATTCTTACCCGGTTCGGTAAATACATTATCGATTCGTCACAAATTAATGTATTTATGTAACGCGTCCGTGTTTGGGTCACAAAAATTCATAGGTACATGTACCAAATTTTAACAGAATTGGTCTAAAAGATACGGAAAAACTGACGAGTGCTCTATTATAATAAAGGTTCATGTTCTTACGGATGTTTGGAACCCTAAAATTACCTCAAATCACTGGTCATTGATTGGTGATTTTTTTATATGCTTCAGTTTCACTCATAAAACTTTTTACAAAAATATACATTACTGACTTCCAAATAAAAAAAAAAACACTACAAAGTAGAAAATATCTTAAATTTCGGAAGTCGGTGTGAAAATACAACCGAATTGAGAATCTCCTCCTTTTTGTGAAGTTGGTTAAAAACTACCCTTCAAACAATAAAAGAGAACATGATACCCAACACAGCACAATAGTACGCGGACAACAACAGTATCTCGACATTATTCATTGACCCATATAACGGTACTCGATACAAGCTGCGGTCGATGACCTGACAAGTGGGTGACCTGATAACCTCGCTAGAATTTTTTTACAATGTAGAAAAAAGAGAAGAAAGTTAAATCTTATTGTGATTGAATAGGTGATTAATTTAAATGATAATGATAAATTATATTTATTAAAACTGTTCGCATAAAACGGTACAAAGGCGGACTTAATGCCTTAGGCATTCTCCAAGGGTGGTGGAGAGATTAGATGGCAGGTGTTCCCTCTGAGAGGAACAATGAAAAAAATAATAATAAAAAGATAGGGAAAGGAGAATTGAGAAGGGAGAAAATTGTGATCAAGCGCGCAAATCTCTCCTTTGGCGAATGGACATCCATTTGAGCTCAGAACTATAGGTCGACACATGGTCATGTTTTATACAGTTGATTACATGAAACGAATACAGTTGTTAAACAGTCTGTCGAATTTATAGAGCAAAACCGCATTCGCGAGTAATTTTGTAAATAGGTCAAACATAACACTTTTACACGTCAATATTTTTTTGGTCATTTTTAAGTAGATGAAGCCGGTGTTTCCTACCTTACTACCCAGAGAAGAAACACCGAAACAAACTCAAGGTCAAAATCTCTTTTAAAGTCCAAACAATCGTACTGCTCAAATCATTATGAGAACCATGTTGGTCATATGTCTGATGAGATTGAGTTTGAGTGGACCAGTCCAGATGCCAAGCATGCAAGCATTGGTCAGTTATCGTGTAGCTCAACGATTAGAAATCTATCCAAAGGTAGTATTCCACTAATTCGCACTAAGCGTTTCCAAGCGTCTTTCACAATACCCACAGCAAAGGAGTGGAACTCTCTGCCTGCGTCTGTGATTCCGAACGTTTACAACCATAATCTTTTCGAATTTGAGTGAACAGGTTACTTTTAGGTTAGGTCGCTCCATCGTAGACTTTGTCTTTGACCTAGACTAGAGTCAAGAGCAAACCCATCTCAAATAAAAAAAATTAGGCTGCGCATGCATTATGTCACCCTATGTAATGTTTTCATCATCTATAATAAAATTACTATCTATAACTTAATATGGAGTATATAAAAATTAGGTAAAATTTTTTTCACCCAAAACAGGCCACTACAAAATATTGCTAGCGAAATAACCGTATGGTGATACGGTTCTTCAGTTCATGATAAACTTTCTACATATTATAATACCTGTATGCCACGTCAATGCACTGTGAGTGAGATTTATTTTTTATTTAGGACCTTCGACGATTGTGTTTCATTACGTCATGTACCTACAAAACCTGACTATCAGCAAAGTTTGATAGTGCCAAAATAAGTGTTGAAGCAGAGCCAAATAACCTAAAGGATAATGTTACTGTAATGACACATTTTGGCAAGACAGCTAACATTATGATTATGAATAAAACACGGCTTTGTCCGTTCTTGCCAAAACTTTAAAGCACGTCACCAAGTCGGAAGCAGACCAGTAGCCAACCAAATTAATTTGGCTTAGCTCTTGGCGTGACATTCACCAGTCAGAGGTAAGTACCTATGGCTTAAAAAACATGCTTTTGGGTGTGTGGATGTAGAAACAAGTTTGTTTCTTTAATTTTGCATATGCTTGCCAGATGCACCATGAATGAAATAATGGCCTGTATTTCGCCAGAGTTGAGGAATTTGAAACACAGAGCATTTGGAGAATACGGGTGGGTTTGTGCCAGCAGAGCCAAAGGCGTTATTTGATAATTCCCCTCCTAAAAAAAACTGGTACTGAGAATTTTCAAATGATAAACCCAGGCCAAAATTCGAACCCAGGACCTCATACAACAGCAGCGCTTGCAAGCACTTCACTAGCGGCGCAATCAAAAGTCGAAAAAATATCATACATCAATCTCTGCTTCAAATTGGCATCATTTTATGAAAGCTGCGCATTTCAAAGGAAGAAAAAAGTTATTCAATTTTCAACTTTTTTAAAATTTAATATTGGGCTCTCTTTTCACCTCAAACACGCTTGATGAAAAGCGATGGATAAGGTCTATAATAGAACGAGCCTGCCCAGAAGATGCCTATTCACTCTTCAAAAGCAGACGGAATATAATGTGGAAGGGAACACAGACGATGGCAGAGAGTTCCACAGTTAATTAATGTGGAAAAGAAGCGCCGAATACGACTAGTCTAGATATCGACCAAGTGCGGAAATTCAGTCACAAAGATGAAGGAGTGAATCTTTTGCTCATAATATTGTTTAGTGGTGTAAACGGAACCTTGCGACACGACGATTTTGAACAGTTTCAATGTGAGGAGTTCGTGTATTATGTATGGGGGCTTGTGGTCGAATGTAATATGTGTAGAGAACTTTTACCCAACTTGACTTTTGTTTCTAAGAACTTTTAGCTGTTTGTTGTATATTTACACATCAATAGTAAACACCAGATAAATGTGCAGTAACGGAATAGACTTTACTTTACGGATACATTATGAAATCAAAGCCGCACTGCGATAATTAGGTAATATTCCGATTGTGGAATTCAGAAAATGTGTGTACAATATTTTCTGACTTCCACAATCTATCTTCTATCTATCTATCTATATCTATACTTATAATAAATCTGTAGAGAGGACAATTCTGTACATGAAATATATTTCCAAAATAACTATCACGGGGTGATTAGGGATCGATACTGATGCCAAAAATGCTATGTGGGTTCTAGGTTCTGTCCCACATTTCTTTTGCGCTGGATTGGAGAATACACTAAGGTTCAGTGAAAAACCCCGTTGTTCGATTTGGAAGATTTATTAATCACAATACACAGTCATATACACAGTTATAGGCATAAATCACTTAAGAGTTAATTAAAAGTCAATCACAAGAGTTTCATATAAGAGTCAAATAGAAAGATCACATAAAATAAGGCACATAAGAGTCATAATAATAAGGCACATAAGACAAGTAAATAAGAAAATATTAAAACATTAAAACCAGAATACTGAACCATACTATTTACAATAAGAGAGATCTGTAGAACTGTTCAACTGTATACACTGAATTAAAATGCTAGGATTCTCCTAATATATGTTCGTTCCTGTGGGCGCAAGTAGTGATGGATTCGCCCTACTGAAGACCAATCGATGTTCGGTGGGTTGGGCCTGATTTTGGTCTGACCAATCACAGCCCTCTGTCCTTCGTTCAGGTCTGGACAGGTTCGGACAAGTTTCGACTTGTCGAGCAGACCGTTGGTGCTTCCTAATTAGCATATTTTTATGTATGAAAGTATCTTATAGTTTGTTTAGAGAGAAATTAATCAGAGATCAATGTAAACAAAGAGTAACTAAGATTATTAAAGACTATTTACAATGATTTTAGGCTAATAAGCTTCTAATCAGTTGGTTTGCGTGGGCGTCCTGCACATTCCTCCCGCCGTGCGTCGTCCGCCGCTGACGACGCAGTCGTAGATGGTGCAGGATCGCTGCTCTCGATCGGGAGCACCACAATCTTCTTTACTGGACGTCGTAGGGTTCCTCCTTTTGTCGTCACGTCCACCGTTGACGGCATTCATTGACTGTCATCTCGGTGCTTGCGTGGTGCAGCTGGCGGTGGACATGCTCGATCCACAATCGCGTCGCACGATGATCTCCATCAAGGATCATTGGTTTCTTCAAGTTCTCTGTGATGTCCGTCATGACTGTTATCCTGCTCTTCAGGTGAATCTCTCCCTTTATGAGTTCTATACTCAACGCGTTCAGGCGACTGCTTCGTGGTAAGGGTTTATTGTTCTTCAGGGCTTCTATTTCATCTTGGAAAGATTCCTCTTGCGAAGCTCGCAGGATCAAGTTCTCGGCGTTGTGAAGAAATTCGGCGGCAAGAGGTAAGTAAATGTTTGTGGTCTTTCGTTTCTCTGCCGTTTTGACTGGCAATGTTCGTTTGTTCCTTTTCCAGTCAGGATCGTCGCTATTATTTTTCTTGGTTCTTTTGTAGTTAATTTTCTGTTTTGTTCGACAAAGATGCAGGAACTGTAGAATTCTTGCTGTAGCTCGCAAGTATTTCTCCCAGCGTGAAAATCTGTTGACGTCTGGTATGGCTTCTTTGATTTGTTCGTTCTTGTTAGACAAAGTACAGGTCTTCTCTTCCCCTGTGATTATAATGGGGCCTTTGTCATCGCTTGGCCAAGTTTCCGGGGGACCGAGGAGAAATTCTGGGCCTTTGAACCAACGATGTTCTTGACAGTAGTTCTCTGGTACGTCTCTTGTGGCGTCGTCTGCTGGGTTCAGTTTTGTTGGTATCCAGCGCCATTCGTTGGTGGAGCTATGTTCTTCGATTGCCGCGATGCGATGAGCGACATACGGCTTATAGGATCTGGATCCTGTCCTGATCCATGACAGTGTAGTTCTACTGTCAGTCCAGAACGTGGTTGATTCTGGCTCCTGTTCATGTTCTTCTTTAACTGCTGACGCTATGCGTGCGCCAATCACTGCTGCTTGCAGCTCCAAACGAGGGATCGACATCAGCTTCAGTGGTGCTACCTTGGCTTTGGCTGTGATTAAGCAGACGTAGATTCTTCCGTCTTTTGTGACTGTTCGCCAGTATGCTGCTGCTACGTAGGCTGATTCGCTAGCGTCTGTGAACACGTGGAGTTGTAGGGACTCTGTGGCGCTGAAACCTGGGTATGTTCGTGGAATGGACATGTGTTCTAACTTCTTTAAGTGGATGAGCCATTTCCTCCAGCTGGCGGCCAGGTCACTATCCAGGGTTTCGTCCCACGTTGTTCCACGACGCCAAACTTCTTGTAGTATCTGCTTAGCTCGGATGGTGACCGGAGACACAAGTCCCAATGGGTCAAACAGGGACATCACTATTCTTAGAGCTTCTCTTTTTGTCGGTGTCTCGTTCTGTAGGACGTTCTGAGGGATACGCGCCAGATTTAAGTTGAAGGCGAGCGAGTCATCTGTTGGTTTCCATATTAGACCGAGAACTCGTTCTGTCTTGATGCTGTCGTCCAGCTGGATTGTGTCTTCGGTTTTGGCGATTTCCCCTAGTGCTTCTAGAAGGGCGGTGGAGTTCGATGACCATTTCTTGAGTTGAAAATGCGCTTCTTTATGAATGTCGCGCACGGCTTGTGAGACTTTCACGGCTTCTTCTAAAGTTTCAAAGCTATTCAGATAGTCATCCATGTAATGTTTTCGTTTGATAGCGTTTACTGCTTCTGGATGTTCATGCTGGAATCTCTCGGCATTCGTGTTTTTTACGTAGATTGCCGTCGCTGGTGAGCAAGAAGCTCCGAAAATCAGTGATTTCATGCGGTATTGTTTTGGCGGCTGGTCATCTCTTCGTTCTCCTCGCCACAAATATCGCAGGGCGTCTCGATCTTCGGGTCGTAGTTCTATTTGCAGGAACATTTCGGTGATGTCAGCAGTCACGGCGATTGAGTGCTGACGAAAACGCATTATCACTCCTGGCAGTGATTGTAGTAGATCTGGGCCAGTGAGTAGTTGGTCGTTCAGTGAGACTCCTCTAGTTTTAGCTGCAGCGTCGCAGACGATCCTTAGCTTGTCCGGTTTCATGGGGTTAAACACGGCAAAGTGGGGTAGGTACCATGTTCGACATTTTGATGTCGTGAGTGGAGCTGGTTCGGCGTATCCTTTTGATACAAGTGCTTCCATCTGTTCGGTGTACTTCTTCTTCAGTTCTGGATCTTTGTCTAGCTTCTTCTCTACACTAATGAGTCTGTTCAGAGCGTTGTCATAGTTATCTGGCATTTTGAGGTTTTCATCTCGCCACAATAATGCCGTTTGATACCTTCCTTCTGGAGTTCTGGTCGTGTGTTGTTGCAGGATTCGAAGAGCCTTTTCTTCAGGATCATTGGCGGGCTTCTTCGGGTTGACTTGCACATTGTCCATCGTGATGTATTCTCTCACCAGCTCATGAAGTTCGTTGTCTGTTTTAGCATGTCTGATGAAGTTCACTCTGTGCCCAAGTGCTCGTGTGTGGCTGCCATGCAGGACCCAACCCAAAGGCGTTAGTGAGGCCACCGGTTGACTCTTCTTTCCTGTTCTGACCTCCGTTGCAATGAGGAGATCCCAGTTGTCTTGGCCAATCAGAAGCCTAGGTCTTGCATCTTCTGTTACTATATTGATGTCGCGAAGATGTTCACAGTCTCGGACCGCTTCTTTTGGAATTCTTTGTGCGGCTATTTCTAGCTGCTTGATGGTTCTTGCATGTAGTTTGCGTTCGGATGTGTGAAGGCCTTTGATGAAGAAATTCACTCTTCGAGATGACACGTCGACTGTGGGTTCTCCGTCGAATGATGCTATTCGAAGTGGTTCGCTTGATCCCTCTGCTCCAATTTGATTGGCTAGGCTCTCGTCGATCAGAGTTACTGTAGAGCCATCGTCAAGGAGTGCGTGGGTGTCGACAGCTCCCGCCGGTCCAGAGAGGTGTACTGGTATTATTTTGAGAAACGATACCTTCGGTGTCCACATTGAATGGACTTTCTCTTGTTCTTCTTTGGGGCAGTCGGTTTCTTCCTTTTTCTTAGTCGCTGCGCTAGTGGCGTGTAGCATCTTGTGGTGTAAATGCACACAGTTGTCTATCTCGCATTTCTTCGGTTTACAGCTGTGTTGTTTTGATCGGAATCGGAGACAACGAAAACACAGGCGATGTTTCTTTGCGATGTCCCATCTTGCATCAATAGTTGCCTTCTTGAATTGCTCGCATTCCACTATGTTGTGCCCCTGTTGGTTACATAGGCCACACTTCGGTTTGTTTGTTTCTTGTGTGGCATGTACTCGTTGCTGACGTCGATGTGTGTTCTGAGGAGTTGGGGTCGTCGCAGCGATGTTCTCTGGTAATGCATAGGGGCTGCATATTTCTGCTTCGATCTTGATGAACCGGGTAAACTTCAGAAGGTCAGGTTCATTTCTGGGTTGTGCTGCTGAGAACTGGTACCATTGTCTTTTCAGGGTCGGGGTAAGTTTCTCGACCATGGCTTTTGTGACTTCTGGGTTGAAGAGGTAGTACTCACAGTTGAGTGCTTGCATAGTCCCAACTATGTTTTCCACTTTGGTGGCGAAGGTGCAGACTTCACGCGGAGATTCGGTGAGGCGAGGTAAAGATCGGAGTCGTTCCATCTCGGCCATCGCTATTGAGTCTGGTCTACCGAAGCGTAGCTCGAGTGTCTTCATGATTTCGTTCGGATCTGCGTTCACTATTAGTAAGCCTTGCACGGCTTCCTTCGCTGTACCTCTCAGACTTCTTCTAAGTCTTGACATGTTTTCTATCGCTGAGAGTCGATGAGCTGTTTCACAGTAGGCGGCTCTGAAGGTTAGCCAGTCTTGATGAGCTCCGTTGAAGCAGGGTAGTTCGCTGTGTTTCATTGGTTGCTGGTACTGTGCGGTCTGCACAGCTTGCGTGATTGCAGCGGCAAGTTCCCTCATGTCCGTCCTTTGTTCTTGAACGGACAGTGTCTGCATGACGTTGGCTGACGGCACAGGTGGAGGTACCCAGGGCATGGTATTAGGCCCTGGATGATGCTGCGCCGTAGTGTAGATCGGTCGCCATGAAGAGTTCGTTGCCACGTATGTTGAGTACTGTGGCCAGGCTGCGGTGACTGCTGGCAGCGGGTTCGGGTTCTGCTGCCAGGCTGCGGCGGCAGCTGGCGGCTGGTTGTTCGTGTTCTGCTGCCAGGCTGCGGCGGCAGCTGGCGGCTGGTTCAGGTTCTGCTGCCAGGCTGCGGTGGCAGCTGGCGGCTGGTTCAGGTTCTGCTGCCAGGCTGCGGCAGCAGCTGGCGGCTGGTTGTTCGTGTTCTGCTGCCAGGCTGCGGCGGCAGCTGGCGGCTGGTTCAGGTTCTGCTGCCAGGCTGCGGCGGCAGCTGGCGGCTGGTTGTTCGTGTTCTGCTGCCAGGCTGCGGCGGCAGCTGGCGGCTGGTTCAGGTTCTGCTGCCAGGCTGCGGCGGCAGCTGGCGGCTGGTTGTTCGTGTTCTGCTGCCAGGCTGCGGCGGCAGCTGGCGGCTGGTTCAGGTTCTGCTGCCAGGCTGCGGCGGCAGCTGGCGGCTGGTTCAGGTTCTGCTGCCAGGCTGCGGCGGCAGCTGGCGGCTGGTTCAGGTTCTGCTGCCAGGCTGCGGCGGCAACCACTGGCGGCGGGTTCAGATGCGGCTGTTCAGTCGCTAGGTTCGGCTGCCAGGAGGCGGCGGTACTCACTGGCAGCGTGATGTTCGAAGGCGCCCCTAATATAGGCGTAGTGTTCCTAGGTGCAGGTTCAGTATTCTGGTTTTCAGATGGTGGCTGCGTGGCGCTGACTCCCGCCGGTAAAGTCGCCGGAATGGTCCATGACACGGCGGCGGTCACTGGGACTGTAGGTTCGGTCGACGACTTCACTTCGGGTTGATGCGGCTGGTCGGTTATGGCGAGCAGCTGACTTGTTTGTAGCCACGTAGTCACTCGATGATCATTTCCCATTTCTGAGTTGACAGAGGATAAGTCATCGTCCGTAGATTCAGCCTCTATTTCGGCCAGACGCGCGGCGGCTAACTCTGCTTGACGTTGTGCTAACTCGGCCTTAGCTTAGGCTACGCGACGCGCTTTCGATTGTTTATCACTATTTTGCGACGTAGGTTTACTGCGGCGACCACTTTTTTTATTTTCACTCGCGATATTTTGTTTACTGCGGCGATCACTTTCTTTATTTTCACTCGCGATTTTTTGTTTCGACACTGCACATTTCACTGTAGACGCGGTCGCGTCGGGCGCCTCTGAGGTCTCAGCTGTCGTACCTGTAGCCTCCGTGGTGCACGTTTCAGTGGTTGTCTCGGTAGTCGTCTCGGTAGCCGTTTCAGTAGTCGTCTCCGTCTCGGTAGCCGTTTCAGTTCGTTCTGTAGCCGTAGTTGACGCCTGGCCGCGTCTTTTCCCCGTAGACCTCGTAACTGGCATTGTTTCTTATTTAAATCTTCAAAATAAGCTCGATGGAGTCTTCTTGATAGTGAATTTCTCAGATCCGTCTACGAAGGACCAATATGTGGGTTCTAGGTTCTGTCCCACATTTCTTTTGCGCTGGATTGGAGAATACACTAAGGTTCAGTGAAAAACCCCGTTGTTCGATTTGGAAGATTTATTAATCACAATACACAGTCATATACACAGTTATAGGCATAAATCACTTAAGAGTTAATTAAAAGTCAATCACAAGAGTTTCATATAAGAGTCAAATAGAAAGATCACATAAAATAAGGCACATAAGAGTCATAAGAATAAGGCACATAAGACAAGTAAATAAGAAAATATTAAAACATTAAAACCAGAATACTGAACCATACTATTTACAATAAGAGAGATCTGTAGAACTGTTCAACTGTATACACTGAATTAAAATGCTAGGATTCTCCTAATATATGTTCGTTCCTGTGGGCGCAAGTAGTGATGGATTCGCCCTACTGAAGACCAATCGATGTTCGGTGGGTTGGGCCTGATTTTGGTCTGACCAATCACAGCCCTCTGTCCTTCGTTCAGGTCTGGACAGGTTCGGACAAGTTTCGACTTGTCGAGCAGACCGTTGGTGCTTCCTAATTAGCATATTTTTATGTATGAAAGTATCTTATAGTTTGTTTAGAGAGAAATTAATCAGAGATCAATGTAAACAAAGAGTAACTAAGATTATTAAAGACTATTTACAATGATTTTAGGCTAATAAGCTTCTAATCAGTTGGTTTGCGTGGGCGTCCTGCACAAATGCAATCAGTAAAATTTTTGTCTGTCTGTCTGTCTGTCTGTCTGTATAACCGTTATAGAAACAAAAACTACTCGACGGATTTTAACGAAACTTGGTATAATTATTTTTCATACTCCTGAGCTGGTTATAGTATACTTTCATCACAATACAATCAATAGAAAAAAAAGAAAAAAAAAGTGAAAATGTGAAAGTTTGGTTGTTTGTTACTCAATCACCCCAGAACGGCTTAACGGATCTTAATGAAATTTAGAACAAAGATAAATTATAGTCTGTAATAGCACATAAGCTACTTTTAATCCCGGGAACATGTTCCCTAGGGATCACGCGGGCGAAGCCGCTGGCAGAAGCTAGTATGAAATAAAAATGTGGGTCAATGGACATTTATTGAATTTCTTAATATCAAAAACAGAAAAAAAGACCTTTACGTACTCTAGTATGGAAAAATGCTTTTATAATTAATTATTCGGGTATCTACGAAGGGATAGAAAAGGTCAATGAACATTTATTGCAAGTTTATCTGGCGTTCTATACCATACAGTAGGTATTCCACAATCAGAATATTACCCAATCATCGCAGTGTGGATCTGATTTCTTTAAGTATCCTATCCCATCATGTGATACTATTTCATAATAACAACATAGGTATAACCAACAATTATTCCACAGTCCTATCAGGTCCAGAAGTTGCTCAACTCTGGAACTGGAGCAAACCGAGCCCGATATCTATTGTGTTCGTATGGACGTGACGGGTTAACAGATCAACTTGCTCTCCTGCTCATACGATGTTCTACTAGAGTAGTTTTATAATATCTTTGTAGGTATG
Organism: Ceramica pisi; assembly: GCA_963859965.1. Classification (NCBI taxonomy): domain Eukaryota; kingdom Metazoa; phylum Arthropoda; class Insecta; order Lepidoptera; family Noctuidae; genus Ceramica; species Ceramica pisi. The sequence goes on from OY982542.1 coordinate 1,835,658, forward strand.
GCATGTAAGAATGACCCATTTTTCCCATACTGAATGTATTTCATGGTTAAAATACGACTTCGCCAGGATTTGTTTTCGTTTTTGTGTACCTGTACTGTCCATTCCATTTTTTATCCCTTTTTGAAGCAAAGGGAATATATTTCCCACCATGTTTTTCAGTTCATTAATTAAATAATGGGTTCCTGATAGGTATTCCATTGTTGTACAAAGGCTATTTAAAAACTTATCAATCACTTATTAAACATTCAAAGAACACAATTTTTTGTTTAAAATCTGAAATTTATTTTCTACCAGTAATACCTATGCTTATTTCGCATTATTTTTCGGTTCCCAGAATATTATGCCCATTAAAGGGTTATAGTCTACGAATGCATGACACGTGCGATTTTCGTTGATAGTAATGTATTACTAAAAATGTACGATGAAATGGTAAAATCAAACGATGACAATGAGGTAACGGCACGGCGCGTCGTCACACAGCCGGTCGATTCTGTAAAGATGTCGAAGTAACCACTTTGGCGAAGTGAAAGACAAGTGAACTGTCAAACCATTGATATAAGATGGGATGACAGCTCATTTTTCGTCCACTCCTAAGTGCACACTGTGAGATGTCGACAGGATAGACCGGCAGAAGCAGTACGAAAGCGTCACGTCGCCTCGAACTTAAGCTACGGCTAGCCGCCAGCGAGCTAACTACGCGTCTCTTCCGCGAAGTGCAAGCTCGCAGACCGCGCGCCGATCGCGAGGTGCAAGCTTGCAACACAATGTTTTTATATGGAATTTGTTATTGAACACGCCCAAGACTAACAAATCGGAGTCGGCGCGTATATTGCAGTACGCTTGCTTGTAGCGTGTTGGCTGCCAGTCGAGTTGTACGGTAGCGGCAATTGTATTGACGCCATTAGCTTTTCGTATTGATATCTATACTAATATTATAAAGCAGAAAATTTTGTTTGTTTGGTTGAACGCGCTAATCTCAGGAACTACTGGTTCGATTTAAAAAATTCTTTCAGGGTTAGATAGCCCATTTATCGAGGAAGGCTATAGGCTATATATCATCACGCTAAGACCAATAGAAGCGGAGCAGTAATGAAAAATGTAACGCAGACGACGTTGCACGGGTCAGCTAGTTATGAAATATAATATCATACGAAACACAATTTAACGCTCTAATTTGTAAGACAAGTTAACTGCTGGGTTGGAGAGGTGACGCTGCGGTGCCGGTATAGTGTGCCATAACCTTCACAGGGCACGACAGCAGTGCCGTCTTCGAGAGCCCTAACACATATTTCAGAAAATTCTCTTATAACTAAAACTATTATCCATATTTTCCACGAAATCCATGGCCATTCGTCCCACTCACTATTCTTTAACTAAATACCAACTCACACACCCATACAATATCACTTATACACTATACAGTCACAACATTACCCGACATATTGATCTACATTTCGTGATCGAGGCTGATTAGATTCCGATCGGCTGCGACCTAACCTGTTACAATTAGCTATCAGCATTAATTGGAATCACGTTCGCTACGGATATTAGGGGGTTGAAATCCAATAGGAATTTTGACATTGGTTAGTTGTGTGGTAGTGACAGATTTTTGCATTAATTCCGCTGAGTTGCATTGGCGTATGACTGCATGTGGCTTCAAATGTCTGATTACTACTATTAGTTTAGAGATTTATAATAGGGAATATGCATAAAAAAAATATTTATTATCTAAACACTTTATCTAAAAATATATTACTAACAGTGGAAATAGAATCAAAATTGGTCGAAAAACAAACGAGATATAATTATTTTAAACAAATATATCTGTCCCTCTCGCGAAAACGCTGTTTTCTATGGCAGATGTATAGACGTCACGTAATGTGACGTCAAATTTCATGTCGGACTTCTCGTTCTAAAAGTAATCTTTGAAGCCTTATAACTTCATCGCTGATGAAGATATTTAAAAAATATTTTCTAGAGTGTTTACTGGAGCTTATAAGTAATTCATTTTATAAATAAAAAAATCGCGTGCGTATTCCCTATTATGGTAATTTAATTTCTGTCTTGGATATCACTACACTAACCAAGCAATCCGCGCAGTTTCGTCTGCGTGTCATTTTTGTCTTAGTGATCAGCTCTTATTGTAGCATGATTTTATACAGGGTTATTTTATACAGGTTTATTTTACAGGGTTATTTGTAAACGCCAACCACCTCTCAGGACTATGTAACATCATAATCAAATTTAGAGCCACCATAATATTAGATTTTTGCACCAACCTTACAAATAAAGTAATTAAAAGAAATAAGTAGATCTGTGCTTTCCTTATATACTTTTATATGACGCGATAAGCAGAGAATACAATGCTTGTACAGTTAATTTTAAAACAAGAAATAAATAATTTAGTCATTCATAAAAATTTTCGAAATTCTTCAATAGTAAATTAGTATCTTAATGTCAGTCAATTTTAAAAACTTTTTTGAAACAAGAGGTCTCTGACCATGTCAGGCGTTTACTAGAAGGGCAGGAGTGGGTTTTAGCCGGTAAGAGTCTGGCACTGTCTCGGTCGTCTCACAGAGTGGGCGGCCGATTCGTCCATGAGGATTTCCCACTCGTTAAAAAACATCATAATCAACAACATAATCAACAAAGTAAAAGAAAGCTCTTTATTTTTCTTTTTCATTTGCTTCGTTACATTTACAGCGTTCAATTTAAATATTTTTAATTATGTATGAAAACCTGACGGACTAAAATATGATGAATTTTTAAAAGTCATAGAACAAAAGTTGTTGATTATGATGTTATAGTGTGGCCATTAGTGCTGTGCACTCCCTGAGGTATGCGCGCGGCGAGACGGGGGGGAGAATCGGCTGCTGCGCTCTGTCAGTGCGCCGTCAACGCTCGTGGCGGCCGGTAGTGTTATCTGTATCGGACTGTCTATGTCAGACGCACATGAGATAAATATTCAAAGATGGGTCGTGCGTTATCTCGTGATATGAAGACTGTAATTTTTAAGGTGGCTGAATATTTTAAGAAAAGAAAAGCAGACGAAAATGTTCAATAAAACAAGTCCTGCTATCGACTTCACCTGAGTGACTAAGCTTACAAAGTGAACTTTATTTCACACGTCATAAGGTCTTATATATACGAATTTGAAACTCACCTCGGATTCCGCTGTCGAGACACGAAAACGTTGTTACAGAATAGCACTGCTGCTTTGAATTATAAATTTAGTTCTTATTTATCACCTGCATATTTTTATTAAAATATGAGTATATTTGGGTTACATTTTAATCAACTAAGTAAGTATAATATATTACAGATAGATAGCCTCCGACCATCGTCCCGCCACAAGTATTGCCTTAGAAATGCAAACTGATATCGTAAGATCTGTCCGACGTGTATCGATCTCATGTGAACTCATGCACTTTTTTCTCCGCCTCCCACCTCGCCGCGCATACCTCAGGGAGTGCACAGCACTAAAATGGCCACACTATAGTAACATAGTCCTGAGAAGATGTCGGTGTTTTACAAATAACCTTGTATAATCGCCTTCCTCGATCGATAAATGGGCTATCCATAACTAAAAGAATTTATATGAACCTGTTGTTCCTGAGATTAGCGAGTTTGACCAAATAAACAAACAAACTCTTTAGCTTTATAATATTAGTATAGATTTATATTGTAAGGATTGCTCGAATAGGCTTGTGTCCTGAAAAAAACGAATTAGTCAAACGAAGTAGTAGTATTAGTTAGATTATCAAAAAATATTTGACCCGTATTTTTTCTTTTGTTACGGGATCCAAAATTGACGAAGTTACGACGCTTTTAAAATTCTCAATACGTCACACCTTCGCATAATTTTTAGTGAGTCGTGACGTCACGAGCCCCCACTCCCGAGTTTTGATGCGTTTTATCTTTGTCAATATTCATTGATTTACAAAGACAAAAAATACGTGTCCATTATTTTTCAATACTCTAACTGATGGACTAAATAGTTTTGCAATTTGTGGATGATGGAATCTAGCCTATTGTTCGGAAATAAACCGTAACCCCATAAAAATAAAGTTTAAAATCAGTTGCGTCTGGTGAAACCAATGGTTCCATCTCCGTAGCTAAACGGAAATAAGTACAAATGCCAGCAAATCAGGCTATTCGAAACCATCAAATTTTCTCAATCAAATTTATACCCAATCTCTTTAAGCAATACAGTTGAAATTTGACAGATTCTTGTGGCTTAATGTGTAGTCGTCTTTACCAACTGATCTAGATACTATTGAGCTTAACCCAATTCCGATTGGTAAGATTGGCACCAGATTTCCTGTGTTCTGATTCTCCATAACAACTATGAAAGATCTAAAAACCTTCCAAATGCGAGTTGGACTGTCAAATGAAAGGTTCCGAACCCTAAGCTGACAAAAAGTTTTGAGCCCCCTTTTAATTTTTTAATTCAATTTTATTTTTTTGTTGTTATACCAGCAATAAAAATACAGACTCTGTGAATAATATTTCTCATCTTATGATAAATATATTCTTACAAGCAGTGAAAGAAACCCACAAAGGGAGTTCTGAAACGGCGTAAACGACATCGCCACTAATATCCCTTACTACCTTAGAAATAAGTTCCAATTAATTCGCATGACCACTCAAACAAATAAGAAAGCACGTAAGAAGGTATTTCTTCAGGGAATTTGCTATATTTGTCGAATAGAAAACAAACATGGCCTCAGGCTCACATCGCAATCCAGTCAAATATCCGAAAGATAAAATATAATGTTAAGAGAAAAAGGTGCAAAAAACATGCTAGTGGGGCGTGTTCGTTTGTTTTATTTGAGATAGAGGGTAAACATCGTTTGTCTCTCGCTGGGGGCTAGAAAGGCCAGGAAATCAGCGGAGATGGGAATATTAAGAAGGGATAAATAGTTCTGAATATATTATGTACCTATGCTATAGCAACTAGATATAAATGAATTGTACAGGGTCAGCTAATTAATAAAAAAACTTTTTACAAAAAAATACAACCGACTTCCAAAAAAAAACACTACAAAGTAAAAAATAACTTTAATTTCGGAAGTCGGTGTTTTTGTTAGTTTGTTCGTATTTTGACACCGACTTCCGAAATTAAAGTTATTTTTTACTTTGTAGTGTTTTTTTTTGGAAGTCGGTTGTATTTTTTTGTAAAAAGTTTTTATTTTTCACTTTTTAGTGGTGCCCCACACCTAACAACAACACTGCAAAATCGCAGAAAAGCAAAATACGCAATTTCGATTATCATAGAATCATCTAAATAGTCAAATTCCAGCTATTTCAATTTAAAATCCAAAGTTCGTAACCGATTTTGATATGATTTAAATGGGACCAATCTGCAAGTGTATCCTTTCAGATAAAACAAAAATTTTTCAAATCGGTTCATAATTGTCGGAGTTATGAGGTAACAAATATAAAAAAAAAAAAACATACAACCGAATTGATAACCTCCTCCTTTTTGGGAAGTCGGTTAAAAACTGACCAAGTGCGAGTTGGCCTCGCGCGTAAAGGGTTCCGAACCTCATTAATTTTTTTTAACATGTTATTTTAACACTACAGACTTCATAAAGGTTTTCCTGTAATTTTTATTTTATTTTTAAATTCAGATCATAGCTCTACAGAGCTCTACAGAGCATCTGAATTTAAAAAAGTATAAATATTAATTAATTAATTTTTTTGGTAATTTTTGGTCTTATTTTTTTAATAACTTCAAAACTATGAAAATAAAGTTATGAAAAAATATAATTTTATCATGCCCTTTCATTTGTCATGTCGAACGATATAGTTTAAAAAATTTCTACTTTGACCCCCAAAATTGACCCCGATATTCGAAATTTATTTATTTACGTAACGCATCTGTGTTTGGGTCACAGAAGTGAATATATGTACCAAATTTCAATAGAATCGGTCTAGAAGATCCGGAAAAAAGGGCTGTGACAGACAGACAGACAGACAGACAGACACCCGAGTGATCCTATAAGCGTTCCGTTTTTTGTTCAGAACCGGCCGCTATCCCACTGGCGTTTTACGAGCGTTGGCGTATCTCCAACGTCCAAGTCTATAGTGGCAAACGTTAATAATGCGTCAACGTGACGTTAACCTTGCGTTTTTGCCAACAGGTACAATCACGCCACCTCGCTCTTTTCGGGTGGACGCGGACGGGACGGCGTGATTGTACCTATTGCCAAAAACCGCAATGTCAACGTCACATGTGCGCAGCGTTGACACTGTTAATTGTAAAGTTGATTAGCTGAATAGGTGCGACTTGCTCAAAGAATACCGGGAATTTACAACACTAGCTGACCCACGCAACTTCGTCTGCGTCACATTTTCCATTATTGCTCCGCTCCTATTTGTCTTAGCGTGATGATATATAGCCTATAGCCTTCCTCAATAAATGGGCTATCTAATACCGAAATAATTTTTCAAATCGGACCAGTAGTTCCTGAGATTACCCCCTACATATAAACTTACAAACAAATGTTACCTCTTTATAATATTAGTATAGATGTAAAAGAATCGACTTCTTAGGGAGTCATTTTACTCATCATACGAACAATTTTTACTATGAAAGAAAGAAAAAGAGTCCAACCTCGAAATCGTGAAAGGAAAATTGACTATCCCATTCATTTATGTGCGCATAACTCTACAAAATGTTCTGAACAATTGTTTTTTTTGCGATTTCATAGTTGGTATAATAGTAGATAAACGACCTTTTTCAGGTTGTATTCGAAAACCTTCAGATAATAGCCCTTTTTTATTAGGGATGGGGAATCATCAAATTACTTCTTCCGCTCTGGGCGGAGCGGAAGGGAGTGTCAGACTTTTACTGACTAAAACCCATCCATGTTCCTTCATTGCCCTTTGTGTTCCGGAGCCGCGGTATCTCTTTCGAACAGTCCCGCAACTCCGGCTCAGATTGGAGCCATGTAGTCAGGGACCTACTTTTAGATTTCCCAAAAAGGACAGTTTTAACGTGATCTTCAGAGTCGTTCATTTTGAGGATGTGGTTTGACGCCTTATATAAATAGGCACAGCTGACAAAGATGAAATAATATGCTGGAATACCTTGAAAGAAACGGAGACAACATGTTAAAACTTTGACTTTTAAGCAAAGTTTTCGTAGCCGAACCGTGGGTTGTAGCGGGAAGCTTAATGATGTTTGTTCGGGAATAATTTAAAACAATCCGCGCGCTAATGAACCGTCTCATGCGCAATGCGAGTCAGTTACAATGTCTACAGATTTACAATTGTATCGTAGTGAAAGGACGCTATATAGGAGAAATTAAAAAAAAAAAACAGTTTAGGTGAAGTTATTTAAGAAGTGTGTTTTTAATTAGTTTTGAGCTGTTTTAATAATATAGAAGGGTTTTTTTTTATAATAAATAAATAATTCTTTAGTAGCACAAAAACAGTTTACAGAAGAGTTAAACCCTGACTCCTAAGCTAGGTAGAGTATCTGTATTTCAGAAGCCAGTGATTTCTTCTATAAAAGTTATAATTTAGCACATACAAAATTTAATACTACCTATGGTTTGACCAATTAAATTTTAGTTTAAAAACTAAGGAAACAAAAACGAAAAAATTAATTGTGGGGAAAGCTTTGGGTATTAATGTTATGGTTTTTTTTTTCAAAATACAATAAGCCCATTTTTGCCATGAGTTTTCGACCTCAACCCTTCAAAAATTCTAATGTATGATGGAAGTTAAGTCACACATGTCATTTCATGTGTCTTTTGGGTCTCTAGTTACCTACCGTATATGGCGCCTCTGGCTAAATAATGTACATCTTAATTTACATAGATAGGTACGCAACTCGACAACTTTTCTCATGGGGTTATACATCCAATTATAAGGTAATTAAGAAGCTACTGCGACATCCATACTAGTCACTTAGTTAAGGCACTTGGCTCACCGCCAAACTCGAAATGAGTAGGCGGGCAGCGTGTAGCGAGTCAAAAGTTTCGATAGTTTTGACGCTCGGCTTTAAGCGAGTGCAATTGTGCGATGGGCGTATACTCGCAATATTCGCTCTGGCCCGCACTATAAGTACAGATGTACGCTAGTTGGTGAGTTCTGACCGCCAAGCGAGCATCGCTGAGCGAGTGTCGCTGAGCGTGTACAGTATTTGATAGCTCTTGTCGCTGTGATCAACTAATGGTAAGAGCCAGCAGCAGTGTAAACAGCCAGATATCGACTATAAATTAATGTGTCTCTTTATAGTGAAACACAATATGGCTGGACAACGACTGACAGTTTTATTAAAACCAATTGTTACATTGAGTGACTATAGGTGGCGCTACTAATCACATTTTGTTATCTATTCTAACACCCCCACTTAACAAAATAGTAGGTGCATACACTTACCACACTAACACTATATTCAAATAAACCAAAAAATTATTTTCTATCAAATAAACCAAACATTCCTAAGAAATTATAGTGTTTCATTTTACATAAACCCTTAGTTAGTAGATCAGCGGGCATCTCAGATGTGGGCAAGTATTTAATCTTTACAACTTCACTAGCAACTTTTTCTCTACAAAAATGATACCGCACATCTATATGTTTGGACCTCTTATGGTGAATAGGATTGGCCGATAACTTATGGGCTGACTGATTGTCATTAAATATTGATATAGGATAAGTTTCATTAGTTAATTCAAATAACAAATTTTGCAAGTACACAGCTTCTTTGCAACTATCTGAAATGCCCATATATTCGGCCTCCGTACTGGACAATGCTACAGTTATCTGCTTCTTAGTTTCCCAAGAGATTGCACAATTTGACAGTCTGAAAAAATATCCAGTATAGGATCTCCGATCAATTACATTACTGGCCCAGTCTGCGTCTACAAAAGCTTCTACCTGACTATTACCACTAGCTGAAAACTTTAAACACAAAGATTTAGTTTTCTTTAAGTACTTTAGAACTATCTTTGCATAGGCCCAATGTTCCTCATTGTAAGAGTTATTAAACTGGCTCAAGTAATTTACAGAAAATACAATATCAGGACGTGTGAGCACAGCTACATACATAAGTGAACCAATCAATTTCTGATAAGGTAACCTCTTGTCACATTTCTCACTTTTAGTTAAATTCAGTCTAGGTTCAATTGGTGTCTCTGCAGACTTACAATCAGAAATATTGAATTTTAACAACAATTCTTCAATATAGCTTTCTTGGTCTAAAGTTATAGTACCATTCTCTTTATTTACTACCACTCTCATACCTAAACAATTTTTAACATATCCCAAATCTTTGATTTTAAATTTTGATGACAGACTTTCTTTTAATAATATAGTTTCTTTTTCATTATTCGAAAATACAAAGAAATCGTCAACATACAAAGCTATAATTATTTTCATTTTATTATTTATTTTCATTTGCAGTGGACGTCTTTCGGCTGATATGATGATGATCATCATCTGCCTAGTCTTTTCTCAACTATATTGGGGTCGGCTTCCAGTCAAACCAGATTCATCTGAATACCAGTATTTAATTAGAGCGGCTGCCTACCAGACCTCCACAACCCATTAACTGGGTAACACGGTTCTCCTTGGCAAGACTGGTGTCAGATTTTCTGGCTTTTATCTATCCGTAACGACTGCCAAAGATCTCCAAATGGCAGCCGGGACCAACAGCTTAACGTGCTTTCCGTGGCACGGAGGAAACTCGGTATGTTAAGATGGTCACCCATCCACAGACCAACCTCGGCAAATTGCTTAACCTAAAAGATCGACCTGTGCAACTTTCATTATTTAGCCACCCATCCATGTTCCTTCATTGCCCTTTGTGTTCCGGAGCCACGGTGTCTCTTGCGAATATTCCCGCGACTCCGGCAGGCATCGGCCCTTTCGGGCCCCTCTGTGTTGCTGACTCTCTTTGCCACGAGCTCCTGATATGATGATGATGATGAACCCATAATATGGGTGTTGATAATCCAAACTAAAGATTTCTTCAATATCAAATTGGTGCCGGTGATGTGCGCGCTAAATAAACATTGCAATTATCCAGCAAGTAGATAAGTTAAATGAGACAACATTGAAATCGGACAAGCACTTCTAGAGATAAGAGACAGCAGACAAACACACGCCGGTAATTAAAAAGTTATCAGTGACATGCCCTTTGCACGTTAACCTATTGAAACAAATTATTATAAGAATAAACTTGTAGTAACTAGTTAGGTATCTCAGAGTTAGAGCTATATAAATACGGAGTAATGTGCTCGAATCCATTGATTCATCTTGTGACTAGGGAGTGACTTCACAGTATACGGATAGAGTAAATTTAAAAATAAACAGGCTCATTCAATGTTTGGGCCAAGTTCGACACATTATTGAAGATGCGAGCAACAGCAGAAAAGTATCGAAGTACAAAGACTGAGCAATGTGCAACGGTTCAAATCTAAGACAGGTGTCTTCTGGGTAAGCTCACCATCATCGAATTTGTCTTTTGTGCCTATAAATCTCGACTGGAGTCAAGAGCAAACGCATCTCAAAGAAAAAAAAGACCACTCAATTAAATTAATTAGACGAGGACAGCAAAGAGGTAAGAGAAACATAATTTCCTGAACCCTCCAAATTAAATAGAAGCATACAAGAAATTTGGGGCAGTAACATAAGGATGAATCTTTTATATGTACGAGTATCTCACTTAAAAAACACTATTTGGCTAACTGCCGTGAGTATAACAGTAACAGTTATGGCGCTCTCCGATGTAAACATGGATTGTATAGCAGAAAACAACGGCACAATATCAAACGACTATCTCCTAGGAACTTGGTTCAAAATATACGAGTTCCATCATCTTGGTCCAATGCCTACTTGCTCATGTCCTAATGTGACAATCACCAGACCAACTGAAGAAGAATTAAAAGAGTATAGAGAAAAATTCCGTTCTATAGACCTTCCTCATGAAATAGGTGATGATGCTGTTGTAGTTGACAGAGGCTACATAAAAGGTCTGGTTCTTGGAAGCTCAGAAGCAAAAACGTACATCATAGATCCTCACTCTGTGATGAGAAGCAATCTGGAAGGGTATGAGGTCTATGTATATAAGCGTGTAAACGATAAATACATGTTGTTCTGGCAGTGTTGCCTCAGAGGCCATGTGAAGTGGTTGCTGACTCGAGACCGGAACGCAACGGAAGCAGAAATGCAGAAAATTATTTGGGATAGACCTGAGATAACTTATAAGACGACAGGTGTAAGATATTGTAATGTTACGTGTTATTGATGGACTAGATTTTTAGTGTCTCAGTTGTTCACCCACCATCATTCTGTCTCTGTCTTCTTCAAACAATTAACAAGAACGAAACGATATTTTAATGTATGATAGTTAGTTGCGAGTTTATGGTTAACTCTTTATATTGTTTGGGCCCGATAGATGGCTACGTTAATTGCAGTATTTCATTAAACCCTCCAAAGTACAAGTAAATGGACACTGGGGGTTGGAGCACTTAGTGACTTGTTATGCAAGCGAATCTGTATGCAACTGGCCAGTATTTTGCACCTTTAAATTTCTGAAGAAATATTATTATACGAGTATGTTTTCATGCATGCTTGTTTAATTTTTGTTTTGGAGTGCAACAACATTTCAGTTAAGTTGTATTTTAGTGACTAAGTAACTTGGTGTGGATGTCCAAAGAATTAACTTTGTTCCCGTGTTTTTTAAGTGAAGAGCTGCAACTAATTATGTTTGTCTTATCTGTTGTTCTGGATTTGTTTGTTCTAATTGAATACTAAAAATTACCAGGAGTTATTTTCTTACTTACCTACTTATTTTAGTTTAATTTTGTATTTTTTTGCGTCGCTTCTGGCGGAAAAAACATATTTTCTTTCTTTTTTTTTTCACCTGAATTATGAGTATGACCTTCACAAATTTTTTGTGAAATAAATACAACATTGTCTTGTTCAAAAGTAAATATTTCGTTTCAATTTTCACATTCGCCACAAAGAATTGACCTGACATCTCCCTGTATACATTTCTATTTTAAAATGATTTCTTCAAAAGTGTCAGGGGTCTTCAAAATGCAATTGGACAAAGCGTCCAACTGAAAATTGCCGCACAAAGAATGTATGAAACTGAGCGGGCGTCTCGTCTCCGGAGACATGTTTGAGTAAAACTGACTTAAACGAGATTTTCACATTTATTATATCTGTCTGTATTGCACTGGAAAATGGGAGTTTAAAGATTTGACATTCGTGAAACTGTTTTTGGTGAAACGATACAAGTATACAGTGTGAGTTTTTATAATGTCCACTTACGAAAATGAGGGAAACTACACCTCTGTCATCTCTGAACAAGAGATTCAAGGAAAAAAAAATATCGACGGAAAACGTATTATAAAATCGACCTATCTTTAAAAAAAAATCTTATCGATTTTTTTCAAAGTTTTTCACGACTGTGACTCCAGTCCAAAGAAACAAAAGTAGCTTTACATAGAAGTATGTATGTACTGTGTTTTTAACTGACTTTCCAAAAAGGAGGAAGTTCTCAATTCGGTGGTATTTTGAGGGTTCCGTAGCCAAATGGCAAAAACGGAACCCTTATAGATTCGTCATGTCTGTCTATCTGTCTGTCTGTCCGTCCGTATGTCACAGCCACTTTTCTCCGAAACTATAAGTACTATGCTGTTGAAACTTGGTAAGTAGATGTATTCCGTGAACCACATTAAGATTTTCAAATATATTTTGTGGGGGTCCCCATACTTACAACTGAAACTCAACATTATTTTTTTCATCAAACCCATACGTGTGGGGTATCTATATATAGATCTTCAAAAATGATATAAGGTTTTGAACATCACTTTTTTTTTTTAAACTGAACAGTTTGCGAGAGAGACACTTACAAAGTGGTAAAATGTGTCGCTCCCCCCCCCCCCTGTAACGTCTCCGTGTAACTTCTACAATAAGAGAATGATAAAACTAAAAAAATATAATATATGATGTGTATTACTACTACCAGTAAAAATTGGTTTGAACATGATCTAGTAAGTAGTTTTTTTTAAATACGTCATAAATCGTAAATCGCAACTTTTGCTTATAATATAATACCCACAGGTTTGTACGGAACCCTCGGTGCGCGAGTCCGACTCGCACTTATTTTATGTTTGTAATCTCATAACTCTGTCACTTATGAACCGATTTGAAAAAAAAAAATCTAAAAGGTTAACGCCCATCTAAATTTTATCAAAATCGGTTACGAAGTTTGGATTTTAAATCGAAATAGCTGGAATTCGTTTACTTGGATGATGGTTTTTTGTCTTCCAAGTAATTGAAATTATGTATTTGGCTTTCCTTAGATATAACACATAGACTTCCAAAAGAAAAAGACTACCAAGTAAAAAATAACTTGTTTCTATCGGTTACATTTTGGGGAGTGTGCGACGGAATTGCATAATTTAATTCCGCCAAGCCCGTTCCACCATCGGACCACAAGACGTACGGCGATGCGCCACCAGAACATGGTGGACATCCCACCCATACGCACAAAACGTTTTAGTAATACATTAATTGTGCGTACAGCTAAGGAGTGGAATTCCGTGCCGTAGTCTTAGTTTCCTGATAGCTACAACCTGGGAGTCTTTAAGTCAAGAGTGAATAGGTTACTTCTAGGCAAGCTTGCTCCACTTTAGACCGCATCATCGCTTAAGAGCGCTTTCACAAAATCGACTTGCTCAGGTTGACTAAAGTTGAGTACCGCGCGTCACAATAATTATATTCATTTTTGCATTGCATACAACAATTATCTAAAAATATTTACTTTACTTTTAATGAGACCAATTTTTTTTTCAAGCAATATAGCAACGCCACCTTAATTATTAAATATTTTTTATTTGAATTTGGATTATAATTTCATAGATAAAAATTATAGTTTCGTACGGAAAATTGTCAATAACTCTCAGATTTACAGAATTATTTTTGGTGTATTACTGTATGAATCGTAATAAATTGATTTGAACATTCCAAAGTAGAAGATACAGTTGTACCATGGACATTTTTATAAATGATTAGATTGTAATATCTTCGGTGTACCAAGGCATCAAAATATTCCCTAAAGCAACATTTTGATTTTACTTATGTACGTGAACAAATTGAAATATTTATTTAGAACACTCCCAAGATACATGATTAAACTGCCTTAGGCATATCTTTGTTTTTTTTTTAAGGCTATATCTAAAGCAAAATCACACATCAAAACTCGAATAAAACGCTAGAATTCAAGAAAAATTGTGATAGCCCTCTTAACATCACGTGAGATAGCGGTCAAACGTATGCCTATGATTAGAAAAAAATAAATTAAAAAAAACTTTAATTTCGGAAGTCGGACTTTTACCTAACTTTATTATTTCAGATACGATTTTAAACCGTATCTCGACGTGAAATTAAACTTATATGACACCTGCAGTGCGATTCTGTTAACATGTCGAAGTGAACATGTTAAAGGCGAAGTGAACGACAAGTGAGCTGTTAAACCATACAATCAAGATGGCATGACAGCTCACTTGTCGTTCATTCCACCTAAGTGATCACGGTGAGATGTCAACAGAAATGACCGTTTGAATAAATATGATATTCTTGTTAATTTAGATCATATACGTGCCTTATACGTATTCCTGCTAACTACCTAGAAACTACTTGGATGAGTCTGATAGGTAAAACGCAGCGAGGAAGGCCACATACACGCTGGGATGATGAGATCGTGCGTCTGGTTGGATCACGATAGTTAGATATAGCGAAACACCAAGAAAGATGGTAAGGGTAGTGGTACTCTCTGAAGGAGGCCTTCACCTCAGGGATTCTCAAATAACTTAAAAGTTTTTTTTTCTTCATTCAATCAATATAATCATCAGTACTTATTGTAACACATGGGAAATAAGATCCTTCTGTTTTGTTATATTTTTGTAGTTTTCTAATTTTAATTATTAATTTTCAATCAAACCATTTACTTTCGAATCATCAAATAATCGGTCAGTCAGATGGATAAATCTAATAACCTATTTCAACGCGTAGATATCTATAGAGAAAAACATCCAAGAAACTCTACAAATGTTAAAAGAAACGTATCTCATTTTACCCCGCCTCTCTTACGTGTCTCCCTACCCCTTCCAAATTGCCAGGTATGACACAGTTTTGCGTAACCCGACGTTGCGAGCGGGAGGTTCGTCGCGGGACATGTAATATTCAACTGTCTGTGCATTTATTATTCAGGCGCCGTCACGGGCCTAGGTTGGCGTGAAAACGAACAAATTATTAATGAGACCTGCAAAATATGATCCTCGTAGAGCGCGTTATAGGGACGTTATATCTTTGTTCATCTTGTCATTTTCTTTGGAGATTTTCTGAGTGAATTTTTTAAAATCTGATTCAGTAGGTACGTTACATGTTTAATATGTTCTGCATTAGTGAACCCTGTTTATACGGAAAATTATTTTAATATTTATGTCACTGGAGAGTCGCAAGCGTCGTAAGATCGTAAAATATCACGCGAAATCGTAAACATTTTTTTTTCTAAATAAGACACGGTTAGATTGGAAAATATTGAATTTGTATGGGTTTTTTATACAAAACGATTTTTTCATAATATATTGAAAAAATGTAAGGTAATCAAGATTCCTCCGTAAGGTTGTATAAACCTTACTGGAGTCTGCTATTTTCCGGTGACATATTATACACTATCTGACCCGCGCAACTTCGTCTGCGTCATATTTTCCATTACTGCTCCGCTCCTATTTGTCTTAGCGTGATGATATATAGCCTATAACCTTCCTCGATAAATGGGCTACCTAACACTGAAAGAATTTTTCAAATTGGATCAGTAGTTCCTGAGATTAGCGCGTTCAACCAAACAAACAAACAAGCAATCAAACAAACTCTTCTGCTTTATAATATTAGTATAGATTATAAATATAAAATATATATATAATATATAGTATAGATTGGAAAATCGAACACTTATCAGCGAGGTTGCTTAGGGCGGGTTGTATCAAACAGTTGGTTAACGTAACATACGTACGTCAAAAAGTTACGATTACGGACGAAGTTTGACGTTCGTTAAATAAGAAGCGTTGTTTCAAAGCTTAGGGCGGGTTGTTTTAAGTACACTTAACGCATGCGTAAACTTCAAATATGGTGCTAACTATAGTTAAGGCCGTACCCTGAGCAAATAACCTTGAGCATTTTTCCCTCAATAACAGCGCAAGAGATACAATAGCGAATACGCTCAGAATGTTGAATAAAATCGTTATAAAATCTAATTTAGGTCGTTTGAAAAAAATACTTTTAACAAAATGTTCATAATTAAATTGCCTATCC
This sequence comes from Ceramica pisi, assembly GCA_963859965.1. Classification (NCBI taxonomy): domain Eukaryota; kingdom Metazoa; phylum Arthropoda; class Insecta; order Lepidoptera; family Noctuidae; genus Ceramica; species Ceramica pisi. The sequence goes on from OY982542.1 coordinate 1,852,005, forward strand.
ATTAGTGTAAGCACAAAATCAAAATAATCGTTAGTTTTCGAGAAGATGCATGTTTTCAGTAATTTTTTCTCATTTCTGTGGTTTCGTTGTGAGGAGATTACTTAAACATTATACTTAGTAATAAAAAATAAAATCTACCATTTTGAAGCCAAGATTATGTAAAAATTTAATGTATTTTTTATTCGATGATATTTCTTTTGGATAAAGAGTAGATAGCTCCAAAAAACTGCACAAAAAACGGCTAGCGCTGCGTTTTGCTCGGGGACGCGCCTTAAATCAAAAAATGAGTTGTTTCACAATACGTCAACCTTAACGCATGTAAAAAAATTACGATTACGTTAACAGATGATTTGAGCACTGGTTAACGTAACTTTAATTACGTCAAATAGTGAAAACGTCATGAAATCTCTTTTGTATTCGCGAGTTTGGTCTTTAATCAACGATTTTTTTTTTTTGTTTTGGCGGGAGTCGGAAATCCTCATGGACGAATCGGCCGCCCACTCTGTGAGACGACCGAGACAATGCCGGACTCTTACCGGCTAAAACCCACTCCTGCCTTTCAGAGACCTTTGTTTCAATTTTTTTTTTAATTGACTGACATTAAAATAAGATTTTTTACTTAAGAATTTTGAAAGACTAATTTATTTATTTACAGTTTTAAAATTTCCTGTATAAACATTGTTTCCTCTGTATAAACATTAGTAACAGAAAAATTCCGAATGTTTCGAGAAAATCTGACAAATTTGACAAATTTATAGTTTTCCAAAACCGAGGTCGAAACCCACACAAAATTGTTTGACCTACCTAATTTTATATTACCAAAAAAAGAAGAAACGGATGAAAAACACGTGTAATCAGCTGTGCGTCTGTCAACATCTCAGGGGCTCAAGTCTGCACACTGTGCAGGTGTGCCCCGCTTGGGCGGGGCACCGCCGTGTCCTCGAAGCGGCGATCGGCGGCGACCTCTCGCGTCCGGCCCTGGTCCAAGCCATGGTCCGGAGCGAGACGGAATGGGACGCCGTTGCCTCCTTCTGCGAAGCAGTCATGCTAACGAAGGAGGTGGCGGAGAGGGAGAGGAGAACCTCTCGTCCCGGCCGCCGTGGTAGACGCCGCGGGCGTCGGAGGCCACCTGGTGACCTCCAGCCACCGTAGGCGCGGGCCTGTGGACGGTGAGCTATGAGTGGCTCGCCGTCCGTCCGTCTAGTGACGACAGGCCGTGTCGACGGCGTATTAGTATTCCACGCGCGAATCAAAAAAAGTCAGCATACAGAGGCCCCAAAAGGGCCGATGCCTGCCGGAATCGCGGGATTATTCGCAAGAGACACTGTGGCTCCGGAACACAAAGGGCAATGAAGGAACATGGATGGGTTTAAGTCGGTAGAAGTCTGACCCAGAGCGGGAGGAGTCATTGGATGATTTCCCATCCCTAAAAAAAAAGGGGGCCCGAGTCTGCTATTTTTATAAATTTGTCATTCCCACACGATCCCATTGTAATGCCATTGTCATTTTGCTAAAAGTTCGTAATCTGCCAAATTCAAAATGGTCAGTCAATGGCACGTCAATGGTCTCGTACTAGAATTACGGTTGCGGCAGAATGACATTGCCGTATAGCCATTAATATAAAACCGTAGTGGTAGAAATGATTTTCGAAAATCTACTACTAAGTTTGAACATTTATTCATGCCAGATTTTATTTATATTTAGTTTAACATATTATTTATTATATTATTTAAGCTGCCCGGTAGTCGCGGATTACAGAGCCAAGTACTTCGGTAACCCAGGTACCCTCTTTGAGATAGTTGGTAACACCAAGGCGTTGCTGGCCTTCCTTGGGGAGCTGGATTGAATGACACATATATCCCAGCTACACGCAAAATACGCGCCTAGTCGTGGAGTTGCGGAAACCAGCCCGATTTACATACATACTTACATCCAATCAAAATTGAATGATAGTTCACTACAAGCTCACTGCTACTAAACGTTCACAATGAAGTGTTGACTGAGTAGACCAGCTGTCGAGTATGATGAAAGCCTGACGAGTGACGACTAATATCTGGAACTTCCATGATGTTTAGTTTAATTCCTAGTTCCAACTTTGCACCTTTTTGCCAGATTTGAGGCTTTGTTTATTCGAGGGCATATTTTTATCACTGAATAAGTCAGCGGTTTGTCAAATAAACTTGAGAAAGAGTGAAAGAGAAAGTAAGAATAAAAAATCTCGAAGTTATTACAAAACATAATGTATATAATATATTCTCGTACCTATAAGCTAACGTTACACGCCTTTTGGTCATGGCGCAGGGAGAAACGACAGAATATCACCGAACTGGCGGTGAAATTAGGTTTGGTACTACAGCCTCTTATGTATAGCATCAACCTATTATGATAACGAGTTTATTAGGCATACACAAATATAAGGTACAAATAAAAGGAATTTTAATTTCAAAGCAATATCATTGTATCAGTTCAGAAAAATGCTAGACAACTAGGAGCTGCCTGACGAAAGTTTTCAACTAAACTCTACGATTAAATGCCTGATCTCTTCTTCAGGGTCACGATTTTATAACATGCTTGATTGAATCATTATTTTTTTGTTTAAAGTATAAATAAGTTAATCAGTTAAAGTGTATGACCGGGTTCAGCAACTGTTAGAATCTGGTCATGAAATTTGTTACAAAATTGGACTTTTGTTATAAAAATGTAGGTGTACTTGAATTAAACGCGAACGAGGTCACGGACAAAAGCTAGTACGATTTAATTATCAACCATAACATATTATTCTCACCTTTCAACTCTGATAATGATGTCATCTGGAACATGCCTACATATTAATTAAAAAAATATAACTGCTGACCTGCAAGTTATCCATATGCTTGATAATAATATTATGCTGTATATAAATACACGTTCGCGTAAAGTTTTGCATTTCACAAGAAGTAGTCGCGTCAATTCAATTTGCTGGAAGAGCAAAGTCAAGTGAACAAGATGAATACAATTCGTGTGCTGGCGTTGTTACCGCTGTTCGTGGTTCTGGCGCACTCTTTCTCCTGGGGTAAGTACTGGGGCCACAATAATTAAGGGATCATTTTTTTTTCTAAATGTGCACCCATTTTCATGAACTTCTGTAGCATGGCAAGCCACCCTTAATTCGAACGCGCCCTAAGCGCGACTATATGGTGAGGATACGTTTCCACCAACTTCTCATCTCCCATCACATCAGAGTCAGACTCAAGTCGGTGATAAATAAACGACGTTCCGCGAGACGCTTTTATACGAGTAATTTTCTATTGTTTTAAGCTGATTTCCCACTAGAGATGTCCTATGCAACGTTGTTATGGATTCGTTTAATTTCGAGCAATCACCATTATTTAGTGGTCCTCTCAGCATAGCATTGTTGGAAACTGACTCAACTTATGGTCCAGTCAGCAGGCAGTTTTGCTCTAAAGGTGAAAATCAAATCAAATCAAATCATTTATTTGCCCATAATGTAGGTAAACAGATATGCTGGTTATTTTGTGATAAAGTCCCGGTACATTTTGCCTTACGGCATGCAAAATTGGTGAAGGAGTAAATGTATTAATTTGTATTGCTTAAGTAGAGGCTACTCACGAAAAATGTGAGTTTTCGACCTCGATGGCGCACAGCGTTAGCCGCCGTATTGAATTGAAGAAGGCAAAATTTGTTCTTTTTACAAAATGCTGCGGGCGCTATGGCGCGAGTTCTTAGAAAATATGGAAATTTTTGTAATGTTTTTTAGAAAAATTCCTAATTTTATTGCAGTATCGGGTTGCCTTGACCATAAAAACCCTTTAGGTTCTGAAAACTACAGCCCTACGACGCACCGCTTCTGACGCACCGCTTTCTGTTATTTTTTTCTTTTTACAAAACGTAACAAAAATCTAGAAAGAAATTGTTTTGTAGTCGAAAACAATGAGATACTGTAAAAAACCCGCAAAATATAAAAAAAAGAGAAATGTTTCTGCTGCTCGCATGCAGAGATTAAAAATCCTATCAGTGACTCACTCAATAACGAATTTTTCCTTTCGTTATTGAGTGACTCTCTGATAGACAACACACAGCCAACAGCGATGCTGTGCATCCTCGAGGTAGAAAACTCGCATTTTTCATGACTAGCCTATACTTAAGCAATACAAATGAAAACATTTTCTACTCTACCTATTGTCGGGCGAAGCTACGTTTTTTGGGTTACGTACCTAAAGGATAACACCCGAAACCCTATATATTACTAAGCCTCCGCTGTTTGTCCGTCCGTCCGTCCCTCCGTCTGTCTGCCAGCGGGCTGTATCTCAAGAACCGTAATAGGTAGACAGTTTTTTTTTTACTGTTAATAGGCATACGTTTGACCACTATTTCACCTAATGGTAAGCGATGATGTGGTCGAAGGTGAAGCACGCTTGCCTGCAAGTAACCTATTCACTCTTGACTTAAAGATTCCCAGGTTGTAGCCATCTTTAGATGGCAGGTAGTAGTTTTAAGGAAACACAGAATCTGGCAGGGAATTCTACTCCTTTGCTGTACGCAGTTTGAATGTTCCATAAACGTTTTGTGCGTGTGGGTGGGATGTCCACCACCTACTGGTGGCGCAACGCTGTTCGTTTTGTGGTCTGATGATGGAACGGGCTTGGCGGATTAAATTATTAAATTCCGTTCCACAATCCCCAAAATGCAACCGATCGAAAACCGACAGACTATAGCAACTCGATGTCGATGCTCAAGACTTTGGAGCTTCAACTCGATAAGCCTAAAATTGCCGATGATCCTTTTGGCTTATTTTGAATTGACTCAAGGGCACCAGGCTGGTATCCGGCAGATCCATCCCAAAGCTGAGAGCAGTATTCCATACTCGATCGAACTGGCGCTTGATAGAATTTGAGCAGTAGCTGCAGCATTCCTCCTTGCTCCAGACCATGGTTCAAGCAGGGCTGGACGCGAGATATCACCGCCACCGATCGTCTCGACGAGGACACGGTGGTGCTCCGCCCAAGTAAGGCAAACCTTCACCGTACCTATGGTCTACCGTGTCCTTCGGCCGATTGAGCTGTTAGGAAGCAAGTAGGCGGGGGACTTTAATTTGACTTTCAATAATACGTATAAGTTACGTTAGTCTGTAAGCAGATATGTAGCTTACTTAACTTTGCACAGCGTCCGTGCCAGCATACGTTGAGCTCGGCACGTGTATCGTTATGAATTTGACAATATATAGGTTCAGAATCCTTTTTAACGTCATGCAAGGAGTTTTTCCCTCTATGTTTTACTTTTATATAGGAGGTTCCGATTTTTATTCACGTCGAGAAGCAACAGCCGCATTTCCAGGATGACGTGGGTGACTGATTTCTCGGCTTCGAAGCTACCTCTGCAAATTGGACTGTCTGGCGCCTATGTAGTAGAGATGTTTTAGAGGGTAATGACCCCAATCATACCTATCTATACTATAAAAATGAATCGCTGAATGTGTTGCTAGGCGCAAATCTCGAGAACAGCTGAACCGATTTTGCTAATTATTTTTTTGTTGTGTTTGTTATTGTCAGGAGAAGGTTCTTATGAAAGAAAAAATAAGAAATTTGCAGGGTAGCCAGTTGACGGGAGCGAAGCAGCGGGGGACAGCTAGTTATTTATAATTTGGAGGCAATTTCTATTTGGGCTGGGAAGTCGTTTAGTTAGTCATGTGTATAGTCTTGACGTTGCCATTTTTGACTGTCTGCAATTCGTAGTCCTTGACCATTAGTTGTCATGAAGTTTAGTTGGTTTCTGGTAAATTCATGACCAAAACTGAAAATTACTTATTCATGTATTTTAACCGACTTCCAAAACAGGAGGAGGTTCTCAATTCGCCGGGTTTTTTTTTTGTATGTATGCACACCGATTATTCCGAGGTTTCTGATCCAATTTGTGGGACTCTTTTTTAGTTCGATGCGGCATACTGGCCACTTGGCATCTTTGATTATTTCGAGTTCCTGTTTGGTGTTAAAAAACGGTGTTGGTTACATTTTTTTGAAAAAAGTTTTTTATTTTTATTTTTAAGTGGTGATACTTGGACGACGACTTCATCTACGTAGAATTTGAAATAAGCAAAGATGCTCATAAAATAAAAACTACTGAGCCAAACTGAATATATACCTACGATTAATATCGGAAAATAGTATAGCAAGAATGCATAAAGAAGAGATGTAAGAGTTGGTAGTTGTACCAGCAGTATATGTTATGTAAGGCAATTACTGTACTCAAAATTCAATTCAAAATTAAAATTCAAAAGTCATTAATTCAAATTAGGCTGAGAGCCAGAACTTTTTGAACATCAAGTTCTACAAAAGACAAAACGCCCGCCCGTCAGCACTTCCTAGTGTTTTAGCTGTGGAGAAGAAGTGGCGAACAAACTCCCCAGCAACACAGTATACAAGTTTAGTGACTGCATGGCTCCTCGAAGATAATATAGCGTGATGATTATAATTTCTAAAGTTAAGTTTATTTTACTACTTTTATACACAACAACAACAAACTATAAAAGATGACCAAAACGTGCCGAGAAACATTACAGACCTAAGTTTAAAATCTTGAAATTATTGACTCACAAACTACCAGGATAATGAAAATGTTTTGATAGGGCTAGAGTAAATATTAAACATCAGATCTGAGGCTATGGATAAACCCTAAAACGCTAAACCAATAAGAAGAAATAAACTGCTGAATGTCAGAACCACGGGATGCAGCTAAGAAGTCTGACACCAGTCTTGCCAAGAAGTACCGTGCTACCCAGTTAATGGGTTGTGGCGGTTTGGTAGGCAGCCACTCCACGTAAAATACTGGTATTCAGCTGAATCCGGTTTGACTGGAAGCCGATCCCAATATAGTTGGGAAAAGGCTAAGCAGATGATGGGTAGGTGAACCTACACATTATGAATTGATTTAATTGGTTATCTCTGGAGCCAGATCGAGTTCACGCAGACGGCACAGGTTGAAACCAATAAAAATTCCAAATTCACAGGCAAAGTGATGATCAACACTTTTCACGCGAGTGAAACCGCGGATGGAAGATAGTAAGTAGGTATAACATAAAAGGTGACATTCCTTTTTACTTCTGATTGTATTTTTATTAAAACAAATGGTTAACCAAATGGGAATAAATACAGGCATTCTTAAATAGTGACAAATCGGGAAAAAATGTATGAAGAACAAAATCGTGACCGAAAGTCACTCGCGTTCGGTTGTTTTTTAAAGTTTTGACATGGTGACAATTAAGTCGCGAATGTGACATGAAGGGAAGTAGCTGATAAAAGGTGGTATCGAAGTATCAATAAGCACATATTAAATGTTTTTTTTCTTTTCAGACATCGTCGTGGGCGAAGGCAAACAACTTAAATTTTATAAAACCAGATCACTAATTTACACAGAACTTATTCCGTCGTCTGAGATAATACATTCTGTAACGTACGATCCAGTTCAGTTCAGGGTGTTGTTCGTTGACCATCAGATGGAAAGCATGTCCATATCCAGTTTTGACCTGAAAACCAAGAAAATACAAACTTTAGTTACGAGACCAACGAGTCACATTTACAATAGTCTCGCCTACGATCCGGTCACACAATTACTCTTTTGGGCTGAAGACAATAAAATATACTCTTTATCATTAAAACCTACATCACCTGACATAGCAGTTGAAGGAAATCTTTTGGTTACGTTGGAATATGACTGCTATGATATAGCTGTGAACAACTGCGAAGGGTACGTTGCTAATGTAACAATTACCTGTAGTTTTAAGACTCACTGTGTGTCTCAATTTTGTTAGTAAATACAGTCATTTATAAATTACAGGTATATTTACTGGGTCACACGAAATAAAATAGAGAGGGCAGCGTTTGATGGCTCCGGGAGAGAAGATGTACTGTTTGGTGAGACTTATAACAGGCCGCGAAGTTTGGCCATTGACCATCAATTACAGAAAATGTACTGGACAGAGGAAACTAAATATAAGCAGTATTCTATTAAAATGGCCGACTTGAATGGAGAAAACAGAACAAAATTTTATGATATAGGAACAGAATATGCCGCAACTTCTTTAGCCGTATCAAACTATTTTATTTATTGGAGAAGCTATGACCAAGCAGCCATTTTGCAATTGCCAAAGCAAAATCAACACGGTGTGGCACCAATTATTTATTCAGGTTCTAGCGCAAATCCTTGGTACTTGCAACTTACAGCAGCGAACTATACAATTAAGGAACAATCCTCAGGAATGAAGAGCTGTGAAGCTCTGAAGAGTCTTATACATAATTCTTCAGTTAACAACTCTTCGGATGATTCTTTGAATGGTTCAGCCTGTCATAACTATTGTATCCAAGGAAATTGTACTATCAGTGCTGAGGGACAACCTAAATGCAGGTAAAACATGTTCACGCAAAAAGTCTGAGGGCCACTTCTACTAATTTTCAAACAACTTTCGCATTCGCATGTCTATCGCAAACTGTCAAAAAAGCCTTAATTTTCATACATTTTTGTCAGTTTTAAAATTACTGGCAGATCATTGTCATAATCTATTCATTATTTTTCATATGACAATGATAACTATTTAATTTAGAAAATGGTATGAATTTGATTTATTGTTGTTTAGGGTTCCGAACATCCGTAAAACGAAACCCTTATCGGATCACTCGGGTGTCTGTATGTCTGTCTGATGCAGCCAGTTTCCTCCGGATCTACCAGACTGATTCTGTTGAAATTCGGAATACAATGATTTCTGTGACCCAAACACGGATACGTTATTAAAAAAATCGTATGTGGGTCAAAATTGGGTTCAAATTAGAAACTTAAAGAAATCATTTTTTCTAACTGTATAGTGTGACATATCTAATGAAAGCGCTTACTATGAGGGATTTAAATGTATTTTTTCACAATTTTAAAATACATGATTTAATTAGAAAAAATGCAAATATTATCTTTTTTGCCATTGCTAGGCACGCGTTTGACTACTATCTCACCTGATGGTAAGCGCTGACGTGGTCGAAGATGGAGCTCGCCCAGAAGTAATCTATTCACCCTTTACTAAAACTCAGACTGTGCTCAGTCTGTTGCCCATGACCATTTATTTATATGAAGTCCGGTTGATATCCGGCGACTCCATGAAAGAAATGATGTCCACCAAATTGGAGCGGACTGCTCTGACCGTAGCTGTGTCATCACAACGCAATCTTTGGGGAGAGCTTCCATCTTTTGCTTAACGTTTTATGCATTGTTAAGAACTACTGTCTTCTTATTGAGTTTGAATTCCACATAAGTTTTACAGAGCATTTCGCTACCGAAGTACTAACTTCGGACTAAGTATCCATATTATTCGAATTTTTAGGATAGTTGTATATGATATGACAAAAGAAAGAAAATAAAGAAAGAAAAGAGTTTACAAAGAGAATATCCGAATTTTAGTTTGACGGATATCCGAATTGCATGCCTTAGTAGCAACAGAACGTGCGTCCTGCCACCACGGGGCGGAGTACGAGCTGAGCCGGTTCTAGTAAGTCGCGTCTATTGGTGAAGCATCGCTGCGTTGCGTTGCGCCTCGAAGCGTCAAGAGATGCAACGCTACGTTTCGGGTTTATTCGAATTCTCTCACTTAAATGTGTCCAAAATTGGTTTGCCATCGCCTTGTACCTGCACAAGTAACTTTAACTCATTGCTAATATTTCAAGGAGCGATAAGACCGTCATCCTACAGTCCTACTATGTATTATGTAATGAAATCTCAAATAAAAATTAGGTGATCAACAAAATATATTTTGTTATCATAATAAAATTCTTCATGTTCTTTAGAATTTGCTTCTCCTGAAATATTAGCGAGAAAAAAGTAGCGTAGTATTGGACACATCATCTAAACAGCAGTGTACCGGTCGCGCACCTCGTTCGCCTGTCACAAATATTTGTTGGTTTCCTTGTTCATCGAGTAAAGCTGTTTTATATCTTCATTATTTCAGTTGTGAAGCTGGTTACTCCGGGAAAAGGTGCGATGTTTACGCGTGCCATATGTACTGCTTAAACAATGGAGTCTGCTACTTGAATGAGACAGAGAAGCCAGTTTGCCAGTGCTCAGCAGATTATGAGGGTGAAAGATGCGACGTTTCCATCTGCAAGGACTATTGTATGCATGGGAATTGTAGTATCAGTTCTGAAGGACAACCTACTTGCAGGTATTTTGTTCTCCACCCTACCATGTATTTCGTTGCATTGAAAATGAATACTAATATTCAGGTATCATGACATTTTATCGGCTCTTTACTTTCTCACTGCAGGCAAAGTCTCTGCTCATACAGAGAAGGTGCGAGTATGCATCAGCACGCTTGCATATATATTTTGTTTATTATATTAATTTATAACAAACAATACTCTTATTTGTAACATTTACTTACAACAGATGTATACGTTATTTATGCATACAAGAGCACTTTAAGTTTTAAACCCTGATTCCGAAACCAGGTAAACCTGAACTATCAGGATCAGTGATTCCTCCGATCACAGCAAAAGCAATGATTCAATTATGAGTCATTAGCAAGTTTTTAATATAATTACTATATCGGGTCTAAGAGTACCTGTACATTCCAAAGTTAAAAAAAAAGTAAAAAATATAATCCAAAATAATGGTAACTTAGTATATTTGTTTGGGAACAGTTGTGTGTAAGTGTATGTGTGTAAAAGTGTAGGGAGGTAGGAGCAGTGTCAGTGTGAGTGTGTGATGAGAAAGAAGATGTTACTTAGTAACAACAAGAAGACTTTCCATTTCATCATAAGTGATGTTTTTAAACCAGCTTATTATTATTTTCCTTCAGACTGATTCCTTCACTGATGACAATGTTGTCTTAGTTAGATAGGGAGGGAGGTCTTTTAGAGCGCCCAAAACATTGCGCCGTGGACGAACCTCATTTACTTGTAATAAACAGCCACAAATGTATTACGTTATTAATGTTATTAATTTATCTTCACTATTTCAGATGTAATGCCGGCTACTCTGGGGAACACTGCGAAGTTAACGCATGCCATAGTTACTGTCTAAACAACGGTGAATGTTCCCTGAATGAGGAGGACGAGCCGTTCTGCCAGTGCACTGCGGATTATGAAGGTGAGAGATGCGATGTTGCTACCACTCTCCCTGGTGTCTGTGTCTGTGCTGACAAGATGACGCAACAAATATTACGAAACCTGCGTATCAAAGTGAATCAGGTTATTAGCGAAGAGCTACAATGTCCTCTGTAACTCCAATGGGATAAATTTGGTGAGAATGTGGACAAAATCCAAATCTGCAATGAGTCAATGAATGATGATTTACAAAACCACGATGAAATCAAGTCAAAATTGCAAACATCAAATTAATTTGAAGTCCTGAAAGACATAAAAAAAACTAAATGAAGCAAGCTCAGTTATGCAAACAACTTGAAATATATAACATCAACCTATTTGAAAAAGACAATCTGTCACAACCTGAAACAAGGGGCCACAACCCCTGGATGACGTCATGAATGTCCACACAATATTCAGCCAGCCTGCAAGTACGGCGAGGAAGAAAGACCGAACACCGATTACTAATACAACGAGTGGAAGCTGTAATAACTAAGTTTAAGCTAAGTTAAATATTGTTTCTTACATTGCGGATCTCTGCGTTTTGCTGTCTAAATAAATAATGGTCCATTTTTCCGGTTTTTGTTTGAAAAAGTAATACTCAATCAAATGCTCAATCATTTTAATACCACTAAAAAGTGTACTACTACCATTAATACAATCAGTCGCCGCTTCTACAGATTGTTCAGTTGGTTTCCCGACCAGGAACAAGGTTTGGTACATTTAGTTGCCTTCGCACCAAAACCTTTGCTCATAAATCCTTGAATATTTTGATGCTCCAGAATAATAGTATTTATTGATTTTAAACTGGGTGCACCAAAGTTCACCTAAATTTTTAACTCCAATAATTGAAAATCCGAAAATGTTCTTCCTAACATTTTTCATCCATACAATCACAATTCCTAACTACTCTGTCTCTAATGTTCATATTCCGAAGTATTCAACTTCATAATGTCAGTAGCAATACACATCTATTATACTTTTATTTGTTTTCCTACTTTTCTCAACATAACCATCTTTTACACTATTATTCAAAGTCATATCTTTTTTGTTCAGATTTTGTTTTATTTTATTTAAAGCGGTGTGTACCTGCAAAGATATCCATAGGTTTAGTTAGGTTAGAACTGTAACCAACTATGCGCGAGCCGAGCGTGCGAAGCGAGCGGTGCCGCGGCAGCGGTCGCGAAATTGAAGTATATTTTTTTTTTGTATGAGTGAAAATATTATGGTAATTATGTTTAGGGATAAATGCGTTATAATAAAAACCAATAGGACTTTAAATATATTTACATTAATGATATTATTAATAAAAATTTTTGGAAACATGAGTGTTATGAAGTCAATACATTCTTCTATTAAAAAAAAATTACCAAAACAGCACGGCAAACCTTCAACTGAGTACTGCTGGACCTGCCTTTAAAATTCATAAGGGTGTAAAACAGGGCGATCCGCTCTCTCCCAAATTATTCATTAGCACACTTGAGGAGTAATTCAAGATACTGGTAGCCTCATGGAAGACCAAAGGCATTGACATCGGCAAAAAGAGGCTGACAAACCTTCGATTTGCCGATGACATTGTCCTTTTCGCCCCGATAGCTCTTGAACTACCATGCTCTAAGAGTTGAGCATGGCAAGCTTCAGGGTGGGACTTGCGATGAATCGGTCAAAACCACAGCTAATTACCAACAGCACGAAGCGTAGGGTCAAGGTAGATGGGCAATAAATACATTATGTCGATGAGTACATCTACTTGGGCCAGTTATTTTTTTTTCGAAAACAGGCAAGAAAAGGAAATCGATCGCCGCATCGAAAACGCCTGGAAAAGCTACTGGTCCATGAAGAAGCTAATGAAGGGTGATCTTCACACAATGGGTGCCCCAAGATGGACGGCGCCGCCGAGGCCGGCCCAGAAAGAGGTGGCGAGACGAGCTGGACGCGTACCGTGAGGGCTGGCACGAGGTGGCGTGGGAAAAGGATACTTGGAAAGACTTGGGCGAGGCCTTTGCCCAGTAGTGGGACAGTACAGGCTAAAAAAAAGAGTGTTATGAACATCGCCGGTGGCACTACAAATAGTATGAATGAAAACTTTAGGATGAAAAATTTTAGGAAGAGTGATCATTCGGATTACAAATCATTAGGAAGGACAATTTCGGGTAAAGAACTTTAGGTGAGCCAATATGGACCCTTTAAAACTTTATCTGGTTTAATTTTACTATTTTGTACATAATTGTCAGGCACAAGCTGTAAGGAACGGCTTTGTTCAGAGTCGTCGCAGATCTGGGCTCTACCATGTTTGCTTAGGGCTAAGCTTATGCGCACTAAGTCGCGTGTGAAAGCTAGCAGGTTTGGGAATTGGTGTTTTAGATCCACGTTAGCTTATCTACGAGCTACATTATAAAAAGTCTCTCCATGTATCAAATCACCTCAAAAGTTGGGGGACATTTAAGAAAAATGTTACAGAGTACCTACTGTTCCCCGACTACAAATATTTTTTTTTTTTTAATTTTTTTTTTTTAATTTTAGATAATATGGCAGGCGTTTTTTTTTTTTAATTATTACAATAAAATTACACGCCAGACTTAGGACCTCATATTTTAGATGACCATAGAAAATCAGCGCCATGTTGGGGTTCGCCCGTAGCATAGCTTCATGCTGATTGGAACCCTACTTGATATTGGCACGATGTGTAGTGCCTCTGTCGAGTCTCTGATCTTTAATAGTTTGTCCCTAGTGCTTTAACCCCAACAATATAATCAAATATCCTTCTAGACATAAAAAGAAAACGTTGAATCCACGACAAAACCAATTAGATCACTTATACATTCCAAAAGATCCCATTCCAACAAGAAAAATCGAAACCACTGTCAGTATTAATGGGCCAACCACAGAGCACTAAAACATCTTAGTGGTTACTACTAGGGACCGCACTGTCAACACTATCCATATACACCAATAGTGTATGTCAGTGTTACCGTTTACCTACTCGTGGAAATTGATTCGTGTTATTGGAGTGGAATTCCCTGCCGGAGTTTGTGTTACCTGATAGCTACAACCTGGAAGTCTTTAAGTCAAAAGTGAATAGGTTACTTCTAGGCAAGCATTCTTCATCTTAGTCCGCATCATCACTTAATATCAGGTGAGATAGTGTTCAAACGAGTGCCTATCAAAAGTAAAAAAAAGAATACATAGAGAGATATAGTATATTATAGAGAGATTTGCAAAAAATATTGGACACGTATTTTTCTTTTTTACGTCCAGAGAACTAAAGTAACCGAAATTGCGCGTAGAATCAGCATGCTGAAGTGGAAGTGGGCCGACCATGTCTGTAGACGGACAGACGGATGATGGAGCAGACATGTGTTAGAGTGGAGACCGCGTATGGGCTGACGTAGTGGGAGACACCCTGCGGCACGATGGATTGATGATTTGAAGAAGGTAGCTGGTGGATGGATGCAAACTGCTTATGACCGGGATGGTTGGGGCTCTTTGGGAGAGGCTTACGTTCAGCAGTTGACGGCAATTGAGTGATATGAACCATCTATACCTGTGATAGGCAAAACTTATGTGTTTTTAGTAAGTAGCTGTTTTCCACGGTTTTAGTCACGAGGCCTATTCCACAAGAATCTTGCAAGTTTTCCGATACGAAATGAATTTTATTTGGGACTCAGCGATAATGTAGCTTTCTAATATTTATTTCTTATTGGTGGCGAGTTCGTTGATCCGCGTCAACCCAGCTTACCTACTAAAAAGTGTTAAATTGGAAAAACTTTATGTAAAACGTTGCTTTTTGTAAAATGGACTTCATCATCATCATATCAGTAGAAAGACGTCCATTGCTGGACATAGACCTCCCCCAAGTGTCGCAAAAAGTACTTAAACTCGGCCTAATAAAAAATAAAAAATATATTGTTTTTCTACAAAAAGTATAATATTCTGAATCAGATCAACAATTCTTGAAATTACCGGTTACCTACTTCGTTTTCATGGCCTCTGTAGTCGTTCCCTGCTCTATAGCACCGACCAATGCCTGAACTGTGAACATCGAACTATCTGCGAATTGTCCAAGCTACAAACCCGCAACGCGAACACCCACTGACTGTCCGGAGTTTGTTGCACTTTCTTCCTAACCGTTTGCCAATTAGTACGGAATTCCGATTGGTATTGACCCTACAGAACACTGCTGTTAATTTAGCACTTCAAAATATTTAAATTTGATTTTACAATTTTTACCTAGTAAAGCGAACATTAGGTAAAGGATGGCGTATTCCGAAACCCTGATATACATCTTTGTCAAAAAAGGAAAAAATCCGAAGTTTTTTTTGTTAAAACCGCCCGCACCAAAAGATTTTTTTAACTTTTACAAACTTTATTGACATTATTTTACCTAGTTCCAGTAGTAGTCTACTCGTTCCCTGCTCTGTGGTGCTAAACTGTGAACATCGAACTATCTGCCAACAGTCCGAGGCACGAACTCGCAGCGTCAACACCAACTGTCCGAAGTTTATTGCACCCTCTAACCTAACCGTTTGCAAATTAGTACGGAATTCCAATTGGTATCAATCTTACAGAACCCAGCTGTGAATACAATGATTTGGTTGAATAAATATATAAAAATAATGCGTTATTTGCTTAAATCAATTTTGAAAAGTTCGGAATATAGGAGTTGAAATATTTAAAAAAAATACTCAATCAAATAATCAGTAAAATTATCAACATTCCATGGCAAGAGCATAATCGCAAATGCCACAGATTAAAAATGATCACCACATAAAACTAAAGTTCATTCAAATTAAGTACTTTAAGTTAAACTAAATTAAAAATGGAACATCCGGAATTACTAACTTATAGTTATTAGTTTTAAGTGGTTTGAAGTTCAGGTTTAAAAATAGAATATCACCAAAATAATGAGAAAAAACAATTTGATTAGGCTGGCTGGTTATAAATAAAAGGGAACACAGACGCTCTAGAAGAAAAGTTATAGAAATAGTTTAGTTTAGTGTTGTCTCTTTCATTCCTACAAGTATGTGACTGTAGATTTCTAAGCCTCAATTTGTCATATTTACGGCCTCTTACATTGATTTGGAAATAATTGGTCTACCATCTTAGTTTCTGAACTATGGTAACTTTATTGACCTTCAAGGCGTGTTTAAAAATTAATTATTAAAACTAATTATTATTCCTTTATTTCAGGCAACAGTAGCCCATACAAAATAAAATACACCTTTTCAACAATATATAAAAATAAACTAATACATATAACATATGAAAAACATAATATGATAATAAAAATCATTTCATTTTTTTTTTACATTATTTTTTTTTTTTTTTTTTCATTTTTTTTTTTATCATAATATGATTATGATATGATATGTTGTTTAGATTTGCGTGATTAGATTAGGGTTGACAAGGGACCAATCAATATAAGTATTATTCTTCCGTTACTGGTGACTGACTGAGTGATTGAGTGACTGAGTAACAACGCGCAGCTGATACTGCTGGTCGTAGAAATAAATTAAATATGGCATGTGTGTTCCTAGGGGAGTGTCGGGGAGCACTAAGAGATGATCTCCTGATTTTTTTTTTAATTTTTTTTTTTACTTGATATGGGTTTGCTCTTGACTCTAGTCTTGGTCAGAGATGACAGAGACAAAGTCTACGATGGAGCGAACTTACCCAGAAGTAGCCTGGATTATTACAGAAAAGGGAAAAAACAGGATATGCGCGCATGGAGTCACGGGCAAAAGCCAGTCTATAGGTACTTATATTATAAAGCAGAAGAGTTTGTTGGTTTAGTCGAACGTGCTAATCTCAAGAACTACTGGTTCGAATTGAAAAGTTTAGGTGTTGGATAGCACATTTAACGAGAAAGGCTTAGCTTAATTAGGTAATACCATTACGCATCGACTAAAAAGAGCGGGAAATTAATATAAATGTTACGCAAACGAAGTTGCGCGGTTCATCAACATATCTTTTGAAAATGTACCGAATTGATTTTTGTACTAAAAATCTACTTCTAATTCAATATCCAAGTCAAATCACGAATGGCAATTTGACCATTTAACTAACTTACCTAAACTTTTAGGGATAAAAAAGTGGGTCTAATGGCTCATTCGCAACGGTACAATTGCATGGAAAAGAACTTACAACAAACTCCACACTTTACTCTTTCTGAATAAAAGATTTACAATATAAAAAATGTCAAATTCGAATCACATTTTTCATACTTCGTTTTTTTTTATGAAATTGTTCTTTTGATATGAACATATAAAGCCGTTGGAACAACTACTGAATGATTTCTAATTAATCTTACTTTTATCTTTATTTATCGACCTTGGTTTGGTCACAATAGTCTCCACTTTTTGGTTAGGTGACAATTTGACTCCATACCAAGTTATCAGCTTGAACAAAAACATTACATTTTGAAATACGTTCTAAATCCATTTCCAATTTCGTATTTTTTTTTTTTATTGGGTTTTTATCGAAATATTATTCGTCACGGTATAAAAACTGTCATTCCAAAACGCTTATTAGGCAATGATTGACGTGAACCTCTATTATATGTCACGCTAAACACGTCATTATCGGATGATTGTCAGCCGCACGCGCCCAACAATGGGACGCGGGTTCAAATCCCGTTTTGGGGATTTTTTACCCGTTTTTAGGGAATATCGGAATAATCCGCTTTGTTGCTCTATTTTTGGTTATTAACGGATTATTGGATAAATGTAATTTGATAGATTTTTGACCGATATTGTCCTTTTGTTGGGACAAAATGGTCCCCTCGGTACCTTTTGTGGAATTCTCTATGTTTTGTGTCACTTTACGGGAAATCTATTGTGTCTGTTTACGAAGACTGATTTATCAGTATAGATGTTAGTTATTATATTATTTGAGTGTATAAATACAATAATTACATTGATTTTCTAAGTTCAGATTCTTAACTAACAATTTAAATACATGCAGTCACTGGGTCCTTGGGCCACGATTGGACATAGACCCCCTTTATAAGTCGCGGGTTCACCTATCTAGGATAACGTAAAAGCCTAATTGCCTGCCAGAGTTGTGAAATTGCTCTAATAAATTACCACGGCCCTGGAACGCAAAGTGCATTTGAAAGAACACAGTTAGGTTTTAATCAGTAAGAGTCTGATACTCCCTCCCACTGCGCTCAGACCAGAGTTCTAATCGAAGAAAAAAAGCAGTTCCTATCCCGGACGACCCCACACACCCCAGTGCCAGAGTTTCTAAACCGCCTCTAGGGCCACTGATATGGTTTATTTGACGATCTCCATTTGGCAGCCGGGACCACCGAAACACAGAATCATCTTTTTAACCGACTTCCCAAAAAGGAGAAGGTTATCAATTCGGATGTATGTTTTTTTTATGTTTGTTACCTCATAACTCCGACAATTATGAACCGATTTGAAAAAATCTTGTTTTATCTGAAAGGATATACTTGCAGATTGGTTCCATTTAAATTTTATCAAAATCGTTTACGAACTTTGGATTTTAAATCGAAATAGCTGGAATTCGTCTACTTGGATGATAGTTTTATGACACCCAAGTATTCGAAATCCCGTATTTTGCTTTTCTGCGATTTTACAGTGGTGTTGTTAGGTGTGAGGTACCACTAAAAAGTGAAAAATAATAAACTTTTTACAAAAATATACAACCGACTTCCAAAAAAAAACACTAGTTACAAAGTAAAAAATAACTTTAATTTCGGAAGTCGGTGTCAAAATACGATGAAACTAACAAAAAAAACGACTTCCGAAATTGAAGTTATTTTTTACTTTGTAGTGCCTTTTTTTTACTAGTTTTTTTTTTAGTAGTTACTATTTCATTTGTGGTTGACGTTTAATTACAAGTCTCGTTATTCGTGTTTAATTAACTGTTTACATTATTAGAATAGTTAATATCGGGATTCTTACCATGGACCTTTTTATTTGCGAGTTTCCGATATTTCGGCACTGTTGCAAGCGCCATGATCACGGAAAAATTCACACTATTCTAATGTTAGTGACCATGAAAGTTTACAACAATATATGGTTTACATTATCAAAGCCATTTAATGTTAGGTGTATAATTATATTATATTTAAATTGCATTAAAAAAATGTTCTGTTATTTGAGACTAGCTATCCGTGGCTTGGCTCCCGTCCACTGCAACATTCTTTTTTTTTTTTCTTAAGAACCTTCGTCGCCTGACACTAAAAAAACATAACTAAAAATAATTAGCGAAATCGGCCCAGCCATTAACGTGTGATGCGATGAGCAAGGGAAATAAGGATTCATTTATATATGTCACCGGAGTATGCCATTTTCCGGTGACATATTTATATAGACGGATTTTGTCTTGACTGTACATAGTCTAGATCAGAGGTGACACAGACAAAGTCAACGATGGACTGAACTTACCCAGAAGAGGCCTTTTGCCACTCTAACTTTGGAGAGATTATTATTGAATTTTTATTTTTTTAGTTGCTGTAATTTCGTGGTAGATTTTGACACTTCTAAGAATAAAAAGTACAAAATAACATAAACTCAATGGATTATCTTACAGGTTTGCTGTTTGAAACTACATCGGATAGATGAGACAGCCTATCCTAGGACTACCTACTTTAACTTTCATTACTTTGTAGCGTAGAAAAAAAAAAAAGAAGATAGTTAATGTTTTAGTTGTGGTAGTTATAAAGTTAAAACACTAGTTTTCAAGTAGCGTGAATACTACGAATGAATGGACGCGGACGTTGTGTGAAAATGAGCCTTGAATTTTATTTGTTTCATGCGAAAGACGACCACTATGGGACTTTGGGTCCTGTGCTTATCGGGTACTACGGAATTTACCACAAAAATCCGAATTCAACACTGTAAGTATTACTTGTGAAAATTATTAACAGATTGACAGCAAAACAGTTTCACTTCAAAGATTCAAAGCATTTATTTCAAATAAACCAACCAGCACTTTTCAAATGTCAAGGTCGGTCAGTCAAAAACATGAGGCTATTTGCACGTTCCAAAGCGTACATCTCTATGGAGAAGAACGTGCAGTTTCTGAGAATAGGTATCTTAATGTCAAAAAATTAAACCATGAATTAAAATTCTTTACAAAAAACTTCAAGAATTGTAGATTTGTTGAAGTTAACGAGTTGGATGTAAATTATCACAAAAAGCTTTCGGAATTAGATTTAATTACCTATAAACTGAATATAGAAATCGATTTTATGCAATATGAGAATAGTTATACAAATCTGAATTTAAGTGAACGAAACTCGATTCATGATACCAGCAAAAATAACAATACATTTTTTCGTTCCCAACTCCACCATTCACAAAATTACAACTAATAATGACAAATTAAAACAAGATTGCCGACATAGTAAACTGCGAATCTTACACCAAAATATAGCCGGCATCTGTAACAAATTGGACATATTAGAAGTAACTATATCGGAATTAATAGAAAAGAACCTGGAGGTGGACGTATTATGTTTTAGCGAAACTTTTGTGAAACAGGGTACAGAAACTAACATCAAACTTAATCATTTTAAATTAGCTGCGGTATTTAGTCGAGATAAATGTAGAGGGGGGACTTGTATTTTAATTAATAATGTATTTGAGACTAAAACATTAAGAATTCCTTCAAATTTAGCTACTACGTTTTATTTTGAGTGTTGTGGTATAGAGATTATTGGCTTAAACCTGATAGTTGTTAACATATATAGAATACCCG
Organism: Ceramica pisi; assembly: GCA_963859965.1. Taxonomy (NCBI): domain Eukaryota; kingdom Metazoa; phylum Arthropoda; class Insecta; order Lepidoptera; family Noctuidae; genus Ceramica; species Ceramica pisi. The sequence continues at coordinate 1,872,851 of OY982542.1, forward strand.
ACCAGAGAAAGGCACAAATCGGTACTTTTCTTCATAAACTCGATATTTTGTTAAATTACTTGACTGACCAATATAAAAAGAAGAAAATTGTAATTTGTGGCGATTGGAATATTGATATATTGAAACATAACAATGCAACAACGGAACTTTTAAGCATACTTTCTAATTATAACTTTGAAGCTCACATAAAATCTCCAACGCGGGCAAACTCTTGCATTGACCAAATTGCCAGTAACATAAAAAATTTTCAATCAGAAATTCATCACCTGGGTCTGTCAGATCACGAAACAGCACAAGCGGTAACCATAAAAACTAGTAAACACCAAAAAATAACGTATTGGTCTGAATTAAAACGTGACTATTGTTCGGAAAACCTCGAGAAATTCGTTAAAAGTATATCTTCTCTTTCTTTTTCGGAAACATTTAACTCTAACACTTTAAAAGAAGCCTTTAATTTATTTTATGAAACTTTTACATTGTTTTACGATCTGTGCTTTCCGACAATTAAAGTTAAAGTTAATAATAAACCAGTCGCACAAAACTGGGTAACGAAAGGCATAAAAAAATCTAGCAAAATGAAACGTCAACTATATCTAAAACTCAAACATAGTAAAATTAATAAAAAACAAAATGAGAAAAACTACAAACTTTATAATCATTTGTTCAAACGATGTACACAAACAGCACAGAAACTTATAAACACAAGACGTATACAAAATCATACAAACAAATGTAAAGCCACTTGGAATGCAATCTCTTCAACTATTACTAATAATGACCTATATAAAAATGATATTGACGAAATAAATTTAAAAAATGTGACATATAATAATCCATCTGACATTTGCAATATATTTAATGACTATTTTATTAATTTGACATCTAATGTTCAATCTAATTCTAATAATAATATTAATATAAATCCAAATAATAAAAATCTAAATACTATTTTCCTGAATCCAGTAGACGCACAAGAAGTGTACAAAATCATAATGTCTTTAAATAATACCAAGACTAGTGGATATGACGGTATTGCCACACAAGTTTTGAAGGCTTGTGCTGGTTGGATATGCCATCCATTAGCACACGTTATAAATTTATCTTTTGTAGAAGGTGTTTTTCCTGATCAGCTTAAAATGTCTATTGTGAAACCGCTATTTAAAAAGGGAAATAAGTCAGACCCCAATAACTATCGGCCGATCACCATAGTACCCATTTTATCAAAAATTTTTGAGAAGGCAATGCTTACCAGATTTAATAATTTTCTTAGTACACATAACGTTTTGTGCAAAGAGCAGTTTGGCTTTCGTAAAGGTAGTTCAACTGCTCTTGCAGTTTTCGACTTAATTAAACTTGTGACAGAAAGCATAAATAATGGCAATCCAGTGGTGTCTCTATTTTTGGATATGAGCAAAGCTTTTGATTTTGTAAATCATTCGAAGCTTTTAAACAAGTTAGAGTTCTATGGCATTAGGGGCAAAGCATATGAATGGATATCTAGTTTTCTGAAAAACAGAAAACAGTGTACAGAAATTTCCAAAGTCGTAAAGAGTAATGACAAATCATATTCCAAGGAAAAGTTCACATCTACTGCATTAACAAATAACTGTGGTGTGCCTCAAGGTAGCATTCTTGGCCCATTACTTTTCTTACTTTATATAAATGATCTTCCAGAAACTACTTTGCAGAAATGTGTCCTATTTGCAGATGATACTACACTTATTATAAAATGTCAAGATAAAAATGAATACAAATCAGTTATAGAAAAGACCTTATCAGACATCATAAGTTGGATGGAAGATAATAATTTAAATATAAACGTAAATAAAACGAAAATAATTCAATTTAACTCTTATAATTCCAAAAAATGCCTTTAGACATTATTTGTAAAAACGGAAAAGTACAACAAGTAAATGAACAAAAATTTTTAGGACTTATTGTGGATAACCATCTTAACTGGAAAAGTCATGTGGAACATATTTGTCAGAAACTAGACAGGTTTGTGTTTGCTTTAAAAAAGCTAAGACAAAATGTATCTGTAGAAGCTGCTCTGTCAGCTTACCATGGTTATGTGTCATCTGTGCTAAGCTATGGAGTAATAATGTGGGGCAACTCGACCGACACCGACAGAGTTTTTAAACTTCAAAAACGGTGCATACGAGTTATAAACAAGGCGTGGTTTTTAGACAGCTGTAAACCTTTATTTCAAAAATATAAAATTCTTCCATTGCCCTGTATGTATATAAAAGACATCTGCATTTTTACAAAGAAGCACATGCATTACTTTAAGCAACGTAGTGAGGTTTTGCCAAGGCAAAAAAGGGCTAAATTCAACAACTTATTGTATCAACCACCCAGTCACAAAGATATTTATAAGAAAAATGTATATAATATATGTGTTTTGATTTATAATAACATCCCAAATGAACTGAAATTTTTACAGGGTAATATATTTAAAACAAAATTGACAGAGTGGTTACAAAATAACTGTTTCTACAGTATTAGGGAATTTATGGAAGTAGGTAATAAAATGTAATATTTTAATTAACTATCTAATAAAAAGGAATGTTGACGATAAATCTGTATACAATAATTAAGATAATCGAATTTATGAAAGCTGTATAATTATAATATTAATAATATAATTGCATGGAGAATGACATAAATATAAATAATTTGCACGCTTGCTTGCAGGCAGAATACAGTGACTTTTAGGTTATAAGAACTTTCCTTGTAAACAATGTATTTCTTGCAAATAAACATTTTGATTTGATTTGATTTGATTTGCAAGAAACTCCACGGACACTCTTTTAAATCATGTGATGTTTTACAAAAATCTTAGTTACATGTACTTGATTCTTTATGTGAGGCCACTGCAAAATAAAAAAAATAAAAAATAGTACAAGAACTTAAAATATAAAGATCAAAATAAGCCGGTCGTGGTTAAGACTTTTTATTAGTATCGATTAAGCCACGCATTTTAGGATAACAAAGACTTTCCTAAGTCAATAAAGGTCAAGACCTTTAAGTAAAGAGCTACAATGACTAACGATTGTTGATGAAACTTTTAAGCGACCAAGACGATTAATAATCTTCTCAACTTCACTCAACGAAGAACATGTCACAGCTTATATAACAACCTAATGGAAAGCAATGATGTTCGCCAATTGAGATAACTGGCCATTCTTTCGTAGTTCTAATGTATTTTGAGATCTAGGTCGAGCTGAAATGGACGCTTAAATTGCGAGTTTAACATCTGGTACGCGCTGTAATAATGACGAATTCTTTATCTTACTTAGTTGGAGGAAAAGGCTTCTGAAATGTACTTTTATACTTTATGAAACGACCTCATCCCAATGGCCCCCTTCTACCATCGGACATCCAAACGCACTACAACTTACCATCGCTACCTTGCTGCTATTCCACCAATTTGCGTTTCCAAACGTCTTTTTTAATGCGCACAACAAAGGAGTGGAACTCTCTGCCTGCGTCTGTCTTTCCGAACGCTGACAACCCTAATCCCTTCAAAGTTCTTAGAGTGAACCGGCTCCTTCTGGGTAAGCTCTCTCCAAGACTAGAGTTCAGAGCAAGCCCATCACAAATATATATTTCGTCTGTGACCTTGGGTGAACTCAAACCAAAATATTAATTTCAAATACTAAAACCATGTAATAGGAAGATTAATGCCCGTTTGGAATTAGGTACTTTAGCGGTCGATTATCCGTCGGTTAACGCTTCAAAAGTCATACAAAAATCATTCAAAGATCAGATAAACGAACGATACTCTATGAAGAAGAACGTGCAAGAAACTCCTTGGGTACCTACTCTTTTAAATTATATATCCGGTTGATATCGCTAAAATATAGTTCCTAAGCAACATTACGGCCAACTCTACTAATTTTTTAAACAAATTTCGCATTCGCATGTCAATCGCAAACTGTCAAAAAAGTTTGAGATGCGAATGCGTTGCGAATGTGAAAATTAGGAGAATTGGCACGCTTCCTGATAAGTGTTCGATTTCACAATGTTTATAAAATTACCATCTAACTAGAATTCACTAATGCAGAACATATTAAACATGTAACGTACCTACGAATCAGATTTTAAAAAATTCACTCCGAAAATCTCCAAAGAAAATGACAAGATGAACAAAGATATAACGTCCCTATAACGCGCTCTACGAGGATCATATTTTGCAGGTCTCATTAATAATTTGTTCGTTTTCACGCCAACCTAGGCCCGTGACGGCGCCTGAATAATAAATGCACAGACAGTTGAATATTACATTTCCCGCGACGAACCTCCCGCTCGCAACGTCGGGTTACGCAAAACTGTGTCATACCTGGCAATTTAGAAGGGGTAGGGAGACACGTAAGGGGGCGGGGTAAAATGAGATACGTTTCTTTTAACATTTGTAGAGTTTCTTGGATGTTTTTCTCTATAGATATCTACGCGTTGAAATAGGTTATTAGATTTATCCATCTGACTGACCGATTATTTGACGATTCGAAAGTAAATGGTTTGATTGAAAATTGGAATTAGAAAACTACAAAAATATAACAAAAAAGAAAAATCTTATTTCCTAGGTGTTACAATAAGTATTGGTGATTATATTGATTGAATGAAAAAAAAAACTTTTAAGTTATTTGAGAATCCCCGAGGTGAAGGCCTCCTTCAGAGAGTCCCACTACCCTTACCATCTTTTTTGGTGTTTCGCTATATCTAACTATCGTGATCCAACCAGACGCACGATCTCATCATCCCAGCGTGCATGTGGTCTTCCTCGCTGCCTTTTACTTATCAGACTCATCCAGGTATTTTGCAGGTAGTTAGCAGGAATACGTATAAGGCACGTATATGATCTAAATTAACAAGAACATCATATTTATTCAACCGGTCATTTCTGTTGACATCTCACCGTGATCACTTAGGTGGAGTGAACGACAAGTGAGCTGTCATGCCATCTTGATTGTATGGTTTAACAGCTCACTTGCCGTTCACTTCGCCTAAATGTTCACTTCGACATGTTAACAGAATCGCACTGCAGGTGTCATATAAGTTTAATTTCACGTCGAGATGCGGTTTAAAATCGTATCTGAAATAATTAAGTTAGGTAAAAGTCCCGACTTCCGAAATTAAAGTTTTTTTTTATTTATTTTTTTCTATTCGTAGGCATACGTTTGACCGTTATCTCACGTGATGTTAAGCGATGATGCGGTCTAAGGTGGAGCAAGCTTGCCTAGAAATAACCTTTTCACTCTTGGCTTAAAGACTCCCAGGTTGTAGCTATCAGGGAACACAGACTCCAGCACGGAATTCCACTCCTTAGCAGTACGCACAATTAATGTATTACCAAAACGTTTTGTGCGTATGGGTGGGATGTCCACCATGTACTGGTGGCGCATCGCCGTACGTCTTGCGGTCCGATGGTGGAACGGGCTTGGCGGAATTAAATTATGCAACTCCGTCGCACACTCCCGAAAATGTAACCGATAGACACAAGTTATTTTTTTACTTTGTATTCTTTTTTTTTTTTTTGGAAGTCTATGTATTATATCTAAGGAAAGCCAAATAGGTACGTAATTTCGATTACTTGGAAGACAAAAAACCATCATTCAACTAAACGAATTCCAGCTATTTCGATTTAAAATCCAAACTTCGTAACCGATTTTGATAAAATTTAAATTGGACCAATCAACAATATCCTTTCAGATTTTTTTTTTCAAATCGGTTCATAAAGGACGGAGTTATGAGGTAACAAACATAAAAAAATACCACCGAATTGAGAACCTCCTCCTTTTTGGAAAGTCAGTTAAAAATGTACATACTTCAATGTAAAGCTACTTTTGTTTCTTTTAAGACTATACAGTGTGAGTCTTTATGATGTGCACATACTTAAATGCACTGCGCTGGAGTCACAGTTGTTGTGAACAAACTTTGAAAAAAATCGAAACGAATTTTAAAAAAAAGACAGGTCGATTTTTTAATACGTTTTCCGTCGATGTTTTTTTTTCCTTGCCTCTAGTCTTGTTCAGAGATGAAAGAGGTGTAGTTTTCCTGATTTTCGTATGTGCACATTATAAAGATTCACACTGTTTATTTATATCGTTTCACCAAAAACAGTTTCACGAATTTCAAATGTCAAAATTCCTATTTTCTAGTACAATACAGACAGGGATATCATAAAAATTTAATAAATGTGAAAATCTCGTTTAAGTCAGTTTTACTCAAACATGTCTCCGGTGACAAGACGCCCGCTCAGTTTCATACATTCTTTGTGAGGCAACTTTCAGTTGGACGCTTTGTCCAATTGCATTTTGAAGACCCCTGACACTTTTGGAGAAATCATTTTAAAATAGAAATGTATACAGGGAGATGTCAGATCAATTCTTTGTGGCGAATGTGAAAATTGAAACGAAATATTTACTTTTGAACAGGACAATGTTGTATTTATTTCAGAAAAAAAATTGTGAATGTCATACACATATAATTCAGAAAAAAATGGTGAAAAAAAAGAAAATAAATACATTTTTTCCACCAGAAGCGACGCATGAAAATACAAAATTAAACTAAAATAAGTAAGTAAGAAAATAACTCCTGTACCTCTACCATGAGTTTACGCAGCCAAAACTCGCTAGCGTCTCCGTAAATTATTTGTATGACATACTGTACAGCGCCACTAGCGGTCGCTGAAAGAATTAAAATTCGTACCATGAGCACTATAGATTCCGATAGGTTTAAGACCTTACGTTATCTATTCGATAGTCACTAACGTTGTTTAGCTGTCACCATACAAAACGGTACCATGAGTCACCAATTCGACACACGCTATCGAACAATTCGCTTACGATAGTAGTTACGTAGCTCACTAGCATTTTTACGAGTGAAACATATGTTCCCACTAAAATTATGTACGTTTTTGAGTCTAACTAACAAAGTCAAAATACTGTCTGCAAGAGCATTATTATAGTATATATACCTAATTATATCTATTTTAGCTACTATAGCCATTATTTTTAGACACTTGAGCTTAGCTGAATTATTATACTTTCAAAGTTTCAAGTGGCTTGGTATATCTACCTGCGTTGAGGGGCAACTATTTAGGAACTTTGTAATTTAATAACAAGTTTTAAAATTTTATAGAAAATAGAAACATACCTTTCCATGAACTTCACCAACAATTGAAACTTTGAGACACTGGTTCGCATTGTTTAAAATAATCTTAATAATAGTCTATAATTTTCAAACCACACAACCCAACGCAGCTCAGTGACACAACGTCAACAAACAAAGTTATAATTATAATAAATTAAATAGACGACATTGACCTATTATATTAAGGAATAAAAATTCAAAAACCACCAATTAAGTTATGTTGTCCACTAACCGTAAACTTTTCTATTTAGTCTGTTTTATTTTATCATATCGAATGTCTTAACATTTTAAGCTTAGCGATAACACTACATCTTGAGCTTACAAACCGTCCTCTCATTATCGCCTTCTTATTATTGAGAAAGAAAGAAACAAAAGATAAGTAAAAAGCATTCTAACGAGAAGAGTGAAGTTAGCTAGACGACGCGATCTATCGAGCTTACGTTAGCGCCTGCGTAAGACTCCGTAAAACTCATGGTGCGAGCATTATCGCATACTATTCGATCCACGTTAGTACGAGTAAGTTTTCGATGACATCTCATGGCAGAGGTACTGGTCATTTTTAACCGACTTTCGGTTGTAAGTTTTTTTTTTTTTTTTTAATGTTTTTTACCTCATAACTCCGACAATTATGAACCAATTTGAAAAATTCTTGTTTTATCTGAAAGGATATACTTGCAGATTGGTCCCATTTAAATTTTATCAAAATCGGTTACGAACTTTGGATTTTAAATCGAAATACCTGGAATTTGACTATTTAGATGATTCTTTGATAATCGAAATTGCGTATTTTGCTTTTCTGCGATTTTGCAGTGGTGTTGCTAGGTGTGGGGCACCACGAAAAAGTGAAAAATAAAAACTTTTTACAAAAAAAAACACTACAAAGTAAAAAATAACTTTAATTTCGGAAGTCGGTGTCAAAATACGAAGAAAGTAACAAAAACACCGATTTCCGAAATTAAAATTATTTTTTAATTTTTGTAAAAGTAAAAGTTTTTTATAATTCAAATAGAACAAACAAATCCAGAACAACAAATAAGACAAACATATAGTTGCAGCTCTTCACATTTAAAACACGGGAACAAAGTTAATTCCTTGGACATCCACACCTAGTTACTCAGTCACTAAAATACAACTTAACTGAAATGTTGTTGCACTCCAAAACAAAAATTAAACAAGCATGCATGATAACATACTCGTATAATAATATTTCTTCAGAAATTTAAAGGTGCAAAATACTGGCCAGTTGCATACAGATTCGCTTGCATTACAAGTCACTAAGTGCTCCAACCCCCAGTGTCCATTTACTTGTACTTTGCGGGGTTTAATGAAATGCTGCAATTAACGTAGCCTTCTATCGGGCCCAAAGAATATATAGAGTTAACCATAAACTCGCAATAAACTACATTAAAACATCGTTTCGTTCTTGTTAATTGTTTGAAGAAGACAGAGACAGAATGATGGTGGGTGCAAGAACAACTGAGACACTAAAAATCTAGTCCATCAATAACACGTAACATTACAATATCTTACACCTGTCGTCTTATAAGTTATCTCAGGTCTATCCCAAATAATTGTATGCATTTCTGCTTCCGTTGCGTTCCGGTCTCGAGTCAGCAACCACTTCACATGACCTCTCAAGCAACACTGCCAGAACAACATGTATTTATCATTTACACGCTTATATACATAGACCTCATACCCTTCCAGGTTACTTCTCATCACAGAGTTAGGATCTATGATGTACGTCTTTGCTTCTGAGCTTCCAAGAACCAGACCTTTTATGTAGCCTCTGTCAACTACAACAGCATCATCACCTATTTCATGAGGAAGGTCTATAGAACGGAATTTTTCTCTATACTCTTTTAGTTCTTCTTCAGTTGGTCTGGTGATTGTCACATTAGGACATGAGCAAGTAGGAATTGGACCAAGATGATGGAACTGGTATATTTTGAACCAAGTTCCTAGGAGATAGTCGTTTGATATTGTGCCGTTGTTTTCTGCTATACAATCCATGTTTACATCGGAGAGCGCCATAACTGTTACTGTTATACTCACGGCAGTTAGCCAAATAGTGTTTTTTAAGTGAGATACTCGTACATATAAAAGATTCATCCTTATGTTACTGCCCCAAATTTTTTGTATGCTTCTATTTGATTTGGAAGGTACTGGAAATTATATTTCTCTAACCTCTGCGCTGTTTTCGTCTGATTAATTTAATTGAGTAGTCTTTCTTTTTTCTTTAAGATGCGTTTGGTGTTGACAAAGGACAAAGTCGATGATGGAGAGCTGACCCAGAAGACACCTGTCTTAGATTTGAACCGTTGCTCAGTCTTTGTACGTTGATACTTTTCTGCTGTTGATCGCTTATATCTTCAATAATGTGTCGAATTTGGCCCAAACATTGAATGGGCTTTTTTATTTTTAATTTTACTCTATCCGTATACTTTGAAGTCACTCCCTAGTCACAAGATGAATCAATGGATTCTAGCAAATTACTCCGTATTTATGTAGCTCTGACTCTGAGATACCTAACTAGTTACCACAAGTTTCTTCTAATAATATTTTGTTTCAATAGGTTAACGTGCAAAGGGCATGTCACTGATAACTTTTTAGTTACCGGGCATGTCACTGATAAATTTTTAATTACCGGCGTGTTTTTGTCTGCTGTCTCTTATCTCTAGAAGTGCTTGTCCGATTTCAATGTTGTCTCATTTGACTTATCTACTTGCTGGATAATTGCAAAGTTTATTTAGCGCGCACGTCACCAGTTTGACATTGAAAAAATCTTTAGTTTGGATTATCAAAACCCAGAGTATGGGTTCATCATCATCATCATGTCAGGAGCTCGTAGCTAAATAATAACAGTCGCACAGGTCGATCTTCAAGGTTAAGCAACGCTTGCCGAGGTTGGTCTGTGGATGGGTGATGACAGATACATGATGACATGACGGGATGTCCTGACCATCAAAAAGGCACAGTCACACACTCACACACACACATTCACACACACACTCAAGCAAACACCTTTTTGTTCTTTTTGTGCTTTGTTGTAAATATGTAGGTACCTAATAAAATAGTTTTTATCTACTTTAACCAAAAAAAAAAATATATATATCTGTTGAAACTAGGGAGGAGCAGAACCACCCAACACAAGCATTACTACATGCTTCCTGGGTAGTTCTAGCCACTGCAATTTGTAAATGATACGTTAACGAAATTAACTATTTTTTTTTTATTTTTTTTTTTTTTCATCATCTTATCATACCGAGTTTCTTCCGTGCCTCGGAAAGCACGTAAATTAAGCTGTTGGTCCCGGCTGTCATTTGGAGATCTTTGGAAGTCGTTACGGATATTTAGAAGCCAGAAAATCTGACACCAGCCTTGCCAAGGAGAACCGTGTTACCTAGTTAATGGGTTATGGAGGTCTGGTAGGCAGCCGCTCCACGTAAAATACTGGTATTCAGCTGAATCCGGTTTGACTGGAAGCCGACCCCAATATAGTTGGGAAAACGCTAGGCAGATAATGAGTGGTACCTCACACCAAACAATAGGTACCACTGGAAAGTCGTAGGAAAGATACAAAATACGCAATTTCGTTTGCTTGGATGACAAAATAAAATACATACATAATGTGATCGTCCACGCGTAGCATGGCGATTCTATCTCTATTCTACCAAGAAAAGACAAAGCTCAAGTGTCCACACAACGACCGGTCCTGTGCGTCTCGCATCCATCGGCTACCCGCGACCTTCACCAGGTCATCGGCCCACCGTGTGGGATTATGGGTGGGTGAACAAGAAATATAAGCAGTATACATCCTAATAATATTATAAATGTGAAAGTTTGTGAGTATGTATGGATGTTTGTTACTCTTTCACGCAAATACTACTGAACCGATTACGATGAAGATATGTAGGTAGCTGAAGACCCAGAAAAACACATAGATTAATGATATTTATTTTGTAAGGAGGTTGTAAATAACACTTTTACACGTCAATGTTTTTTGGTCATTTTTAACTAGATAGGCTACTTTTTCTCCCGGAGTTCCCGAGTGATCGGGAGTTACACGGGAATAACGAGAATTTATTCACGGACGAAGTCGCGGGCGGCTTCTAGTTATACTTATTATCAATGTACGAGTATCTACTGTTTTGACACAAGGTTGCTGATGACCTTTATGTCGTGGCAGTAAGGCCAATTTTCGTACGCGAATTCAATTATAATGATTACATGTCTATTTTCTAGCGTTTAGGTGGTTAGAAAGGTAAAAAAAAACATACAACCGAATTGAGAACCTCCTCCTTTTTGGAAGTCGATTAAAAATAATACCTGGTTGGGCCAGAAAACAGGATTATAATTTAATTTAAGCCAGTGGCTGCACCGGCTTCAACAGCGCGAAAGTCAGAGATCATTCTAAGGGAATGTACATCCTGTATGAAAAGTATCCTATGTCCTATTGCAGAACTTATTCTACCGGTAAGCCAAGTTTTATGTTACTGCTTTCAGTCATTATGACGTGAAAAGATAACAAATGGATAGACAGACAAAATTACTTTCGGATTTATAATCCCACTATTATTCCGTCTACGTGACGCGCGCGCGCGCGTCTACTATTACGTCTTTTATAATGCGGACAGCAAAGGAGCAGAATTCTCTGCCTGCGTCTGTGTTTCCGAACGCTTACAACCCTAATCCCTATCAAAGTTCATTCAAGTGTCAAAATCTACCACGAAGTTACAGCCACATGAAAATTACAAATTCAGAATTAATAAAAAAAATAATAATTTTGTTAGGCACGTGTTTGACAACTATCTCACCTGATGGTAAGCGATGATGAGGTCTAAGATGGAGCACGCTTGCCTAGAAGTAATCTCGCCATATCTCATAGTTACAGTGAAAAGGCCTCCTCTGAGTAAGCTCACTCCATCGTTGACTTTGTCTGTGTCACCTCTGACGTAAACTTCGTACAGTGAAGAACAAATCCATTTCCTATCTATATATAAAAACGATTCCCTATTTCCCTTGCTCATCGCATCACACGTTAACGGCTGGTCCAATTTCGCTCATTCTTTATTTGTGTTTTTTTACTGTCTGGAAAATGTTTATGTGAAAGAAAAAAAGTAAGACCGTTGCAGTTGACGGGAGTCAAGCCGCGGAGGATAACTAGTCTAAAATAACAAAAATAAATTACATACAATTTAAATATACATACGCATATCATTAAATGGCTTTGATAATGTAAACAGTTAATTAAACACGAATAACGAGACTTGTAATTAAACGTCAACCACAAAATGAGATAGTGCTAGATTACTTTCGTAATGAGGTTAATGGAGGCCAGACCTAGTACCTACGTAGGTAGTCACAGTCGGTACGAGTTTATCATCCTTATTATTTGTTTATTTATTTATTTAACACTTTCAGCACATACAAAGTACAGAAGCGGACTTAATGCCATAGGTACTCTCTAACAGTCAACCTTTGGGTGATGCAGAGAATAGTGGTAGGTGCAATATGGAGAATTAAAAATGATTGATAATTATTTGATATAAACATAAATGTGGATGGATGGAGAGGGAGAGGATGGCCAAAGAAAAGATGGATGGATTGTGTGAGGAGCGGTATGAAAGAAAAGGAAGTTAGTGAAAGTTTGACGGCTGATAGGGCAGAGTGAAAGAAAAAAAAACATACATTAAATATATATAAATACTCAAATTAACTAGACAAATATGTAAACGAAATACTTAGACAAAAAATACAAATACCTACGTAACTGGAAAACATTAGCGCTGTGATGATACTACTGCCAACTTCTTCCGAATGTGTTCACGAACTTTCAATTTAAAAGTTAATCCTTATCAGTGATTATAGAACTAAGAAGGCGTGATTCGCACTTTCGGCTTCACAAATGAACGTGTTTGTATATGGATCTCATCGTCCGGGGTAGCCTTCCCACGGGAAGCATACTTTGTAAAGTTGTTTCCAGATGGCTAGGACATTGCAGGCTTGAATCATCTGATTGTCTGATAAAAAAATGAGTCCGTGCTTCGGAAGGCACATATAAGCTGGTGGTCCCGGATACCAAATGGCGGTCGTCAAATAAACCATGTCAGACGCCCTTGAGGAGATTTAAAAGCTCTGACACTGGGGTGTGTGGGGTCGTCCGGGGTAGGAACTACTTTTTTTCTTTGATTAGCAATAATCAAATGGCTTTTTCCGGTTTGAGTGCAGAGGGAGAGAGTCAGACTCTACTGACTAAAACCCATACGTGTTCTTTCAAATTCACTTTGCGTTTCAGGGCAAGGGTGACTCTTTAAAAAAAATTCACAACCCTGGCAGGCACTGGACCGCCAACAATGCTGACATTTTTTTAAGGCGAGCGAGGAACATAACGCGCCATTGACCTGGGCCTGGTCTTTATCTGGCTATCTAGGCCGTCTAGGCCGGTGGACAGTGTGTGATGGATACTGTTTAGCTTGCCGTCCGCAGGCCCGCGCTTACGGTGGTCGGGAATCAACCTGCGTCAGTGGGCACCTAATGTTATGATAGGTGAACCCACGACCTATAAAGGGTGGCTGAGATGGACTGGATACGGCAAGCTGGCGCTTTTGAGAAGTCTATGTCCAGCAGTGTCCCGCCAAGGGCCCAGTCGATTGACTGATGTATTTAAATTGTTAGTTAAGAACTTAGAAAATCAATACAGTTGTTTGTATTTATAAACTCAAATAATATAATAAGAATTATCTATACTGATAAATCAGTCTTCGTAAACAGACAAAATAGATTTCCCGTAAAGTGACACAAAAAATAGAGAATCCCACAAAAGGAACCGAGGGGACCATTTTATCCCAACAAAAGGACAATATCGGTCAAAAATCTATCAAATTATAACTATCCAATAATCCGTTAAAAACCAAAAAAAGAGCAACAAAGCGGATTACTCCGATATTCCCTAAAAACGGGTAAAAATACCCAAAACGGGATTCGAACCCGCGTCCCAGTGTTGGGCGCGTGCGGCTGACAATCATCCGATAATCACGTGTTTAGCGTGACATATAATAGAGGTACACGTCAATCATTGCCTAATAAGCGTGTTGGAATGACAGTTTTTATACCGTGACGAATAATTTCGTTGTAAACGTAAAAAAATATTAAAAAAATATTAAAAAAAAGGAAAAACTTTATTGAGGATATAATCCTGGCAACCAATGGCATGAAAAAAATAACTTTTAGAAGAAAATAACGGCTATCACATTGAACGTTTCAAAACTGGAATTGGATTATAATGTGTTTCAAAATGTAATGTTCTTGTTCAAGCCGATAACTTAATATGGGGTCAAATTGTGACCTAATCAAAAACTGGAGACTATTGTGACCAAACCAAGGTCAAAAAATAAAGATACAAGTAAGATTAATTAGAAATCATTCTGTAGTTGTTCCAACGGCTTTATATTTTATTTTAATCAAAAGAACAATTTGAAAAAACAAACGAAGTATGAAAAAAGTGATTCGAATTTGACATTTTTTATATTGTAAAACTTTTATTCGTAAAGAGTAAAGTGTGGACTTTGTTGTAAGTTGTTTTCCATGAAATTGTACCTTTGCGAATGAGCCATTAGACCCACTTTTTTATCCCTAAAAGTTTAGTTATATGGTCAAATTGCCATTAGTGTTTTGACTTGGATATTGAATTAGAAACAGATTTTTAGTACAAAAATCTATTCTGTACATTTTCAAAAGATATGGTGATGAACCGCGCAACTTCGTTTGCATAACATTTTTATGAAATTCCCGCTGTTGTTAGTCGATGCGTAATGGTATTACCTAATTAAGCTAAGCTATAGCCTTCTTCGATAAATGTGCTATCCAACACCTAAACTTTTCAATTCGAACCAGTAGTTCTAGAGATTAGCACGTTCGACTAAACCAAAAAACTCTTCTGCTTTTTTATAAGTATAGACTGGCTTTTGCCCGTGACTCCATGCGCGCATATCCCGTTTTTTCCCTTTTCCGCAATTATTCAGGCTACTCTGGGTAAGCTCGCTCCATTGTCTCTGTCATCTCTGACCAAGACTAGAGTCAAGAGCAAACCCATATAAAGTAAAAAAAAAATAATAATAAAAAAAAAAAATCGGTAGATCATCTCTTAGTGCTCCCTTACCAAGAATCACGCAAATCTGAACACGCCTTGAAGGTCAATAAAGTTACCATAGTTCAGAAACTCAGATGGTAGACCAATTATTTCCAAATCAATGTAACAGGCAGTAAATATTATGAAAGCTTGGAAATTTACAGTCACATACTTGTAGGAGTGAAAGAGACAACACTAAAACTTTTCTTTTAAAGCATCTGTGTTCCCTTTTATAACCAGCCAGCCTAATCAAATTTTTATCTCTCATTATTTTGCTGATATTCTATTTTTAAACCTGAACTTCAAACCACTTAAAATAAATAAGCATAAGTAATTTAGGATGTTCCATTTTAATTTAGATTAACATGAAGTACATAAATTGAATGAACTTAAATTTTATGTGGTAGTAATTTTTTATCTGTGGCATTGGCGATTATGCTCCCGCCATTGAATGTTGATCATTGTACGGATTATTTGATTGAGTATTTTTGAAACATACAACGAAGCACGGGCAACGGGTATATCTATTGCTCTTTATTTCAACTCCTTTGTTTCTGACTTTTCAAAATTTACTGAAACAAAATTTATTATTCAACAAAATAAATAAATTATATTCACAGCTGGGTTCTGTAAGATCAATACCAATTGGAATTCCGTTCTAATTGGCAAACGGTTAGGAAGAAGGTGCAATAAACTTCGGACAGTTGGTGTTGGCGTTGCGGGTTTGTGGCTTGGACAATTTGCAGACAGTTTGATGTTCACAATTCTGTAGTCGTTCCCTGCTCCGCTGCGCTATAGAGCAGGGAACGACTACAGAGGCCATGAAAACTAAGTAAACGGTAATTTCAAGAATTGTTGATCTGATTCAGAATATTTTTCATTTTGTAGAAAAACAGTAAAATTGTTTTTTTTTTATAAGACTGAGTTTAAGTACTTTTTGCGACACTTGGGGGAGGTCTCTGTCCAGCAAAGGACGTTTTTCTGCTGATACGATGATGATGAATCCTATTTTACAAAAAACAACGTTTTACACAAAGTTTTTACAATTCAACACTCTCTAGTAGATAAGGTGGGTTGAAGCGGATCAAAGAACTCCCCACCAATAAGAAATAAATATTAGAAAGCTACATTATCGCTGAATCCCAAAAAAATACTTTCGTATCGGAAAACATGCAAGGTTCCTTTGGGATAAGCCTCGTGACTAAAACCGTGGATAACAGCTACTTACTAAAAACACACAAGTTTTGGCTATCACAGGTATAGATGGTTCATATTACTCAACTGCCTGAAAGTAAGCCTCTCCCAAGGAGCTTCAACCATCCCGGTCATGAGCAGTTTGCATCCATCCACCACCTACCTTCTGCAAATCATCAATCTATCGTGCCGCAGGGTGTCCCACACTACGTTAGCCCACACGCGGTCTCCACTCTAACACATGTCTGCTCCATCATCCGTCTGTCCGTCTACAGACATGGCCGGCCCACTTCCACTTCAGCATGCTGATTCTACGCGCAATTTCGGTTACTTTAATTCTCTGGACGTAAAAAAGAAAAATACGTGTCCATTATTTTTTGCAAATCTCTCTATATATCTCTATGTATTCTGCTGATCTGATGGTTAGCGATGATGCGGACTAAGATGAAGAATGCTTGCCTAGAAGTAACCTATTCACTTTGACTTAAAGACTTCCAGGTTGTAGCTATCAGGAAACACAGACTCCGGCAGGGAATTCCACTCCATTAACACGAATCAATTTCCACGAGTAGGTAAAAATTTCTTAAATGTCCCCCGACTTTTGAGGTGATTTAATACATGGAGAGACTTTTTATAACGTAGTTCGTAGATAAGCTAACGTGGATCTAAAACACCAATTCCCAAACCTGCTAGCTATCACACGCGACTTAGTGCGCATAAGCTTAGCCCTTAGCAAACATAGTAGACTGGAGGACACGGTGGAGCACACTGTGCAGGTGTGCCCCGCTTGGGCGGGGCACCGCCGTGTCCTCGAAGCGGCGATCGGCAGCGACCTCTCGCGTCCGGCCCTGGTCCAAGCCATGGTCCGGAGCGAGACGGAATGGGACGCCGTTGCCTCCTTTTGCGAAGCAGTCATGCTAGCGAAGGAGGTGGCGGAGAGGGAGAGGAGACCCTCTCGTCCCAGCCGCCGTGGTGGACGCCGCGGGCGTCAGGGGCCACCACCTGGTGACCTCCGGCCATCGTAGGCGCGGGCCTGTGGACAGCGAGCTATGGGTGGCTCGCCGTCCGTTCGTCTAGTGATGACAGGCCGTGTCGACGGCGCGTTAGTGTTCCACGCGCGCCTCAAAGAGAGTCAGCACACAGAGGAGCCCGAAAGGGCCGACGCCTGCCGGAGTCGCGGGATTGTTCGCAAGAGACACCGTGGCTCCGGAACACAAAGGGCAATGAAGGAACATGGATGGGTTTTAGTCAGTAGAAGTCTGACACTCCCTCCCGCTACACCCAGAGCGGGAGGAGTCATTGGATGATATCCCATCCCTAAAAAAAAAAAAAAAATGCAAACATAGTAGAGCCCAGATCTACGACGACTCTGAACAAAGCCGTTCCTTACAGCTTGTGCCTGACAATTATGTACAAAATAGTCAAATTCAACCAGATAAAGTTTTAAGTCTGTTTCAGTCATACAATCTTGCAAATCTATTCCTTGAACCTACTAAAATAACTCCCACTAGTGCAACAAACGATTAATTTAATAGATTCAGACAGTAAATCTCTATCTCTAATAAGCGCAAATCTCGAGATGTTGTTGTGTTATTTGTTATTATCAGGAGAAGGTTTATAAGTATTAAAAAAATAGGAAAGTTGCCAGTTGACGGGAGCGAAGCCGCGGAGAACAGCTAGTAACAAATATAAATAAAACTCTTTGTTGTTACTCTGTTTTTTCTGTTCGTGGTTATCACCATATATTTGGAGCGAAGGCAACTAAATGTACCAAACCTTGTTCCTGGTCGGGAAACCAACTGAACGGGGAACAAACTGATTGTATTATTAGTAGTAATACACTTTTTAGTGGTATTAAAATGATTGAGCATTTGATTGAGTATTACTTTTTAGTGGTATTAAAATGATTGAGCATTTAAATGAGTATTAGTTTTTCAAACAAAAACCGGAAAAATGGACCAGCATTTATTTAGACAGCAAAACGCAGAGGTCCGCAATGTAAGAAACAATATTTAACTTAGCTTATACTTAATTATTACAGCTTCCACTCGTTGTATTAGTAATCGGGGTTCGGTCTTTCTTCCTCGCCGCACTTGCAGGCTGGCTGAATATTGTGTGGACATTCATGACATCATCATCATTCATCATCCAGGGGTTGTGGCCGCTTGTTTCAGGGTGTGGCAGATTGTCTTTTTCATAAAGGTTGATGTTATATATTTCAAGTTGGTTGCATAACTGAGCTTGCTTCATTTAGTTTTTTTTTTTTGTGTTTCAGGACTTCATATTAATTTGATATTTGCAATTTAGACTAGATTTCATCGAGGTTTTGTAAATCATCATTCATTGACTCCTTGCAGATTTGGAGTTTGGCCACATTCTCACCAAATTTATCCCATTGGAGTTACAGGGGACATTGTAGCTCTTCGCTTATAACCTGATTCACTTTGATGCGCAGGTTTCGTAATATTTTTTGCGTCATCTTGTCAGCACAGACACAGGCACCAGGGAGAGTGGTAGCAACATCGCATCTCTCACCTTCATAATCTGCAGTGCACTGGCAGAACGGCTCGTCCTCCTCATTCAGGGAACATTCACCGTTGTTCAGACAGTAACTTAGGCACGCGTTAACTTCGCACCGTTCCCCAGAGTAGCCGGCATGACATCTGAAATAATGAAGATAATTAATAACATAATCCATTTGTGGCTGTTTATTACAAGTAAATGAGGTGCGTCCACTGCGCAATGTTTTGGGCGCTCTAAAAGACCTCCCTCTCTCTCTCTAACCTAGACAACATTGTCATCAGTGAAGGCATCAGTCTGAAGGAAAATAATAATAAGCTGGTTTAAAAACATCACTTATGATGAAATGGAAAGTCTTCTTGTTGTAACTAAGTAACATCTTCTTTCTCATCATACATTCACATTGACACTGCTCCTACCTCCTTACTCTTTTACACACATACACTTACACACATAACTGTTCCCAAATATGTTTTTTATTTTTAATTTTGGAATGTAGGTACTCTTAGACCCGATATAGTAATTATATTAAAAACTTGCTACTGACTCATAATTGAATCATTGTTGAGCTTTTGCTGTGATCGGAGGAATCACTGATTCTGATAGTTCAGGTTTACCTAGTTTCGGAGTAAGGGGTTAAATTTTACAGTACCACACTTTGCTCTTGTATACATAAACAACGTATACATCTGTTTTATGCAAATGTAACCAATTTAAGAGTATTGTATGTTATAACTATAATAAACAAAATATATATAACACAAGCCGCATTGAGCAAGCGTGCTGATGAATACTCGCACCTCCTCTGTATGAGCAGAAACTTTGCCTGCAGTGAGAGAGTAAAGAGCCGATAAAATGTAATGATAAATATTGATTTTCAATGCAACGAAATACATGGTAGGATGGAGAACAAAATACCTGCAAGTAGGTGGTCCTTCAAAACTGATACTACAATTCCCATGCATACAATAGTCCTTGCAGATGGAAACGTCGCATCTTTCACCCTCATAATCTGCTGTGCACTGGCAAACTGGCTTCTCTGTCTCATTCAAGTAGCAGACTCCATTGTTTAAGCAGTGTTTATGGCACGCGTAAACATCGCACCTTTTCCCGGAGTAACCAGCTTCACAACTGAAATAATGAAGATATAAAACAGCTTTACTCGATGAACAAGGAAACCAACAAATATTTGTGACAGGCGAACGAGGTGCGCGACCGGTTCGCTGCTGTTTAGATGCTGTGTCCAATAATACGCTACTTTTTTCTCGCTAATATTACAATGATAAGAAAATATATTTTGCAGATCACTTAATTTTTATTTGAGATTTGATTTCAAAATACATAGTAGGACTGTAGGATGACGGTCTTATCGCTCCTTGAAATATTAGCAATGAGTTAAAGTTACTTGTGCAGGTATAAGGCGATGGCAAACTAATTTTGGACACATTTTAGTGAGAGAATTCGAATAAACCCGAAACGTAACGTTGCATCTCTTGACGCTTCGAGGCGCAACGCAACGCAGCGATGCTTCGCCGATAGACGCGTCTTACTAGAACCCGCTCAGCTCGTACTCCGCCCTGCGGTGGCAGGACGCATATCCGTCAAACTAAAATCCGAATATTCCCTTTATAAACTCTTTTTCTTTCTTACTTTTCTTTCTTTTGTCATATCATGTACGACTATCCTAAAACTTCGGATAATATGGATACTTAGTCCGAAGGTAGTACTTCGGTAGTGAAATGCTCTGTAAAACTTATGTCGAATTCAAACTCAATAAGAAGACAGTCGTACTTAATAATGCATAAATCTTTAAGCAAAAGATGGAAGCTCTCCCCAAAGATTGCGTTGTGGCCACACAGCTACGGTCAGAGCAGTGCGCTTGAATTTGGTGGACATCATTTCTTTCATGGAGTCGCCAGATATCAACCGGACTTCATATAAATAAATGGTCACGGGCAACAGATTGAGCACAGTCTGAGTTTTAGTAAAGGGTGGATAGATTACTTCTGGGCGAGCTCCATCTTCGACCACGTCAGCGCTTACCATCAGGTGAGATAGTAGTCAAACGCGTGCCTATCAACGGCAAAAAAGATAACATTTGCATTTTTTTTTTAATTAAACCATTTATTTTAAAACTAGCTGACCCGTGCAACGTCGTCTGTGTAACATTTTTCATTACTGCTCCGCTCCTGTTGGTCTCAGCGTGATGATATATAGCCTGTAGCCTTCCTCAATAAATGGGCTATCTAACACTGAAAGAATTTTTCAAATCGGACCAGTAGTTCCTGAGATTAGCGCGTTCAACCAAACAAACAAACAAACAAACAAACTCTTCTGCTTTATAATATTAGTATAGATTGTGAAAAAATACATTTAAATCCCTCATAGTAAGCGCTTTCAATTGATATGTCACACTATACAGTTAGAAAAAAATCTTTCTTTAAGTTTCTAGTTTGAACCCAATTTCGACCAACATACGATTTTTTTTAATAACGTATCCGTGTTTGTGGGTCACAGAAATCAATGTGTTCCGAATTTATTTACTTAAATTAACAACATATTTAATCTTCATAGAGCGATGCACCACTCGTTTAGACTCCAACCATATCCCTACACATACATCTGTTTCACTGTTTGGTTACGCTGCTATCTCCAAATGGCTAAGATAAGTAATATTAATGACGAACTTGATCACATAAAATTAAATTCTTTCATCTGTAGCCAAGAGGAATGCTTAAAGTATTTCAATATTTCCAATAGCAATATTACTCTTTTACATATAAATATACGTAGTGTTAACAAAAACTTTAGTCAGCTCCAAGTACTCTTTAGTTCAACTAAAATTGACTTTGACATTGTCATTTTAACTGAATGTTGGCTTAGTAAAGCTAGTTATCTACCAAAATTGAATGGGTTTGTGTCTCATTCGACAGATAATAATGCGAACCAAAATGATGGTTTAATGGAAAATTAAGCCTACATAGTTACGTATGGGAACCGGAGTTCAAGGGTGGAAATTGCCTTGTGTGTCAAATTGACAAAAACCTTGCCGTGGTTGCTGTCTACCGTTCTCCATCCTTCAATTCAAAAGACAATTTTGCAACTAGCTTGAATAATGTCTATGACGACCTATCCTCATGCTCTAATATCGCCATTGTAGGTGATTTAAATATAGATATTAGACCAGGTTACAGGGACGTCCGTAGTTTCGACTATCTAACTCTAAATGCTTCTCACGGGCTCACGCCAACCCATCTTTTCCCCACTATGTTAGAACATTGTATAGATCACATATTACTAAAGTATAATCTTCCATCAACCACACTTGTTTTGGATTCGTGTATAACAGACCATAAACCCGTCCTACTAAATATTGAAAAAGCTAACCCGCAACGGACAACAAACAAAAACTTATTGCCACACCACTCGCATTAATCACGAATCTGTTATGTTGGAGTTAGAAAAGGTAGATTTCGCAATTATATACCAAATAGATGACGTAAATGCATGCATGAATAAATTCATAAATATAATAAAATCGGCTTTAACAAAACATTCGCAATCAGTAAAAAATCCAAAGATAAAAATGATTAATTATTGACACAGTTTCTATTCCCTTACTTACTTCCAAGCTGGAACTTCTCGGCGTGCGTGGCATATTACTTGACATTTTTAAAGATTATCTCAAAAACCGTACTCAATGTGTCAAAATAGACGCGTACGTTAGCGACGAGGAATCAGTGACATATGGAATTCCCCAAGGAAGTATCCTAGGTCCAACACTATTCCTAATTCACGTTAACGATCTGTGCAGGATGCGGCTCCCAGACTGTAATATTTATGCGTATGCATATGCGCTCAAATAATTTAGCAATAATGCACAGTTTAGATATGGGCCTATAATTAGTAACTTCAGTTTTAGACCCCTTCTTATGGACCGGTGTAATAAACGCAGATTTCCACACTCTGGGGACAACACCTTGAGACAAGGATTTGGAAAACAGAATAGAGATAGGTAATGCAATAGAAGTAGCACATTCAATAAGAAATTTAGACGATATTTTATCAGGACCAGCTCCTATGGATGGATCTAGCTTGCGGAGTAAGTCGGTCACAACATCAATCTTTATTTCAATGTTAGAAATATCAGAGGGAGTTACAGGAGTGTCTGAAGGGGAAACAGAGGCTAGGTTGGGATTATTTGCTGAAATGGGGTTGAGAAAGGTGGATAGAAAATAAGAGGAAAAAGCCTCACAAATAGAATCACCAGTGAGTAATAATTCATTTTTGTATTTTAGTGTACTAGGAATAGTATTAGAGTTGCAACGATTTTTAACAAATCGATACCGGAAATATGAAATAACGTAAGGGACATTTTGGCGAAAATGAGTTATATATATCACTAGCTTCTTCCCGCGACTTCGTCTGCGTAGACTTCAGAATTGCCGCGCAACTTTTTTGCCTCATTGTCTCATCCTTGGAACTGCAACTTCATGATTCAGGTATCCAGATATTGTGAGTCTTTGCGGTGCGCTGAAAGTAATACTTAAGCCCCGAAATTACATCATGACATGTTTGTGATCTCCTGGTAGGTACTTGTGAATCTTAAGCGCTCACGATTCCTGTCGAAAAAATACTTTGAAATGTTTCTGGTCTCCCGGTACTTTACAATCCTATCCGCTCACAATTCCAGCCCCAGAAATATTGCGCCATATTTCTGGTCTCCTGGTAATTGTTAATCTTTAGCGCTTATAATTCCAGCCCGGAAAAAACTTCGGCATGTTCCTGTTCTCCTGTTATTTTTGAATCGTAACTGCTCACAATTCCAGCCCCGAAAAAACTTCGACATGTGTCTGCTCTCTTGGTACTTGCTATTCTATAGCGTTCACAATTCCACCCCAGAAAAACTTCATTCAACACGTTTCCGTCATATTTTTAGCCTCAAAATTACTTAACATGTTTCTGTTTTCCTGGTACTTGTGAATCTATAGCGCTCATATTTGCAGCCTCAAAAATACTTGACGTGTTTCTGTTCTTCTGGTACCTACTTTTGCATCATAACCGCTCAAAATTCCGGCGCCGGCAATACTTCAACATCTTTCTGGTCCTCTGGAACTTTGGAATCCTAACGGTCTGCAATTAACCCCCAGAAAAACTTTGACATGTTTCTGATCTCCTGGTAATTTTAATTTTTTCAGCGCCCATAATACCGGCCCCGAAAATACCTCGACATGTTTCTGCTCTCCGGGTACTTGTGAACAGTTTCAAGCCTTGAAAAAACTTGGGTATGTTTCTGGTCTCCTGGTACTTGTGAATCTATAGCGCTCATAATTCCAGCCCCACAAAACTTCAATATGTTCCTGCTCTCCTGGTATTTGTGAATCTGTAGCGCTCGTAATTTCCAGCCCCGAAAATACTTTGACAATCATGTTTCTACTCTACTCTCCTGGTATTTTTTAAACTTAACCGCTCACAATTCCGGCCCCGAAAATAAAATTGACATGTTTCTGCTCTCCTGGTTATTTTCGGGAATCTATAGCGTTCACAATTTCCAGCCCAGAAAATACTTCGACATGTTTCTGCTCTCTTATTACTTGTGAAAATGCTGATCTCCTGGTACTTGTGAATCTAAAGCACTCATAATTTAAGCCCCAAAAAGCGTTCGACATGTTCTTGCTCTCCTAGTACTTGTGAATCTGTAGCACTCGGAATTCCAGTCCCGAAAATACTTCGACACGTTTCTGCTCTCCTGGTACTTGAGAATCTATAGCGTTCACAGTTTCCAGCCCCGAAGATACTTCGACATGTTTCTGCTCTTCTGGTACTTGTGAATCTTTAGAACTCATTAATTTAGCCCGAAAATAAACTTCGACATGTTTCTGTTCTCTTGGTACTTTTTAAACTTAACCGCTCACAATTCCGGCCCCGCAAATAAAATCGACATGTTTCTGCTCTCCTGGTTATTTTCGGGAATCTATAGCGTTCACAATTTCCAGCCCAGAAAATACTTCGACATGTTTCTGCTCTCGTAATACTTGTGAAAATATAGCGTTCACAATTCCAGCGCGGAAAATGTTTCGACATATTTCTGATCTCCTGGTACTTGTGAATCTAAAGCGCTCATAATTTAAGCCCAAAAATCGTCTGAGATGTTTCTGCTCTCCTGGTACTTGTGAATTTATAGCGTTCACAATTTCCAGCCCCGAAAATACTTCGACATGTTTCTGCTCTCCTGGTGCTTGTGAATCTTTAGAATTCAGTCATTTAGCTCAAAAATAAACTTTTACATGTTTCTGTTCTCTTGGTATTTTTTAAACTTAACCGCTCACAATTCCGGCCCCGAAAATAAAATTGACATATTTTCTCTCCTGGTTATTTTCGGGAATCTATAGCGTTCACAATTTCCAGCCCAGAAAATACTTCGACATGTTCTTGCTCTCCTAGTACTCGTGAATCTGTAGCGCTCGGAATTCCAGTCCCGAAAATACTTCGACCTATTTTTGATCTCCTGGTACTTGTGAATCTAAAGCGCTCATTTAAACCCCTAAAAATCGTCCGAGATGTTTCTGCTCTCCTGGTACTTGTGAATTTATAGAGCTTGACATTCCGGCCTCGGAATACCTCGACATATTTCTGCTCTCCTGGTTATTTTCGGGAATCTATAACGTTCACAATTTCCAGTCCCGAAAATACTTTGACACGTGGCTCTCCTGGTACTTGAGAATCTATAGCGTTCACAGTTTCCAGCCCCGAAAATACTTCGACATGTTTCTGCTCTCCTAGTACTTGTGAAAATATAGCGTTCACAATTCCAGCGCGGAAAATGTTTCGACATATTTCTGATCTCCTGGTATTTGTGAATCTAAATCGCTCGTAATGCCCCAAAAAAGTGTCGGAGATATTTATGCTCTCCTGGTACTTGTGAATCTGTAGTAGCGCTTGTAATTCCGGCCCCGGAAAACCTTGACATGTTTTTGCTCTCCTGGTACTTGTGAATCTGCAGCGCACGGAATTCCGGTCTCGAAAATACCTTCGACACGTTTTTGCTCTGCTAATAAAAAAATCTTTCCCAAAAATAATTTGACATGTTGCTGGTCTCCTGATACTTGTGAATCTTTTAGCACTCGTAACAAAATTCTAGCCCAGTAAAAAAATTCGACATGTTTTTGTACTCCTGGTACTTTTTAATCTGAAGTACTAAGGTAGCAGAAACTTTGGACTTCCACTTCTTCCTCTGTCTCCATTAGGTCATGTATTTTACCGGGATAAAAAGTAACCTATGTGTTATTCCAGGACGTAATCTACATATGTGCCAAATTTCATCCAAATCCCTTCAGCCGTTTTTGCGTGATTGACGGACAAACATACAAACATATAAACATGAACGCTTGCAATGAAAGCCAATCTATTTACCAGCAAAAAAAAAACCTGACCAAAAATACTTTGACATACAGGGTGTTAGGGGAACGCTTCCGAAGCCAGAACGTAGATTATATATAACGTAAATGCAAACGAATAAATAACACTAACCTTTCGCTTTAAATTGGTTATTTTCAAAATTTCATAATTCGTAAACACGCAATGGAAACCGTACAAAACGTGAGGTCACTGACACGCGCGCGACACCGCGCGCTTCGTACGGCGCGGCCGAGTCACGGGATTATACGGAACTAGCTACTTCCCGCGACTTCGTCTGCGTAGACTTTAGAACTCCCCTCATTGTCTCATCCTTGGAACTGCATTTTCATGATTCAGGTATCCAGATATTGTGAGACCTTGCGATGTGGCTGAAAGTAAGATTTCAGCCCCGACACAACTTCGACATGTTTGTGATCTCCTGGTAGGTACTTGTGAATCATAAGCGCTCACGACTCCTGTCGAAAAAAATACTTTGGCATGTTTCTGGTCTTCTGGTTTCTACTTGTGAATCTGCACCGTTCATAATTCCAGCTCCGGCAATACTTTGACATATTAAATTAAAAAATCGACGTCTGTCTGCTCTCCTGGTCATTTTCGGGAATCTATAGCGTTCAGAATTTCCAGCCCAGAAAACACTTCCAGATGTATGTTATTGCTCTCTTGGTACTTCTGAATCTATTCCAGCTCCGAAATGCCTCGACATGTTTTTGCTCTTCTGGTACTTGCGAATCTATAGCGCTCTTAATTTCCAGTCCTCAAAAACATCGGCATGTTCCTACTCTCCTGGTATTTGTGAATCTGTAGCGCTCGTAATTATGGCCCCGGAATATCTCGACATGATTCTGCTCTGTTGGTACTTGAGAATCTATAGCGTTCACAATTTCCAGCCCCGAAAATACTTCGACAGGTTTTTGCTCTCCTGTTGCTTGTGAATCTTTAGAGTTCATTAATTTTAGTCCGAAAATAAGCTTCGACATGTTTCTGTTCTCTTGGTATTTTTTAAACTTCACCGCTCACAACTACGGCGCTGAAAATAAAGCGACGTGTGTCTGTTCTCCTGGTTACTTGCGGAAATCTATAGCGTTCACAATTTTAAGCCCAGAAAATACTTCGACATGTTTCTGTTCTCTTAGTACTTGTGAAAATATAGCGTTCACAATTCCAACGTGGAAAATGCTTTGACATATTACTGATCTAAAGAACTTGTGAACCTAAAGCGCTTATAATTCAAACCCCAAAAAAATTTCCGAGATGTTTCTGCTCTCCTGGTACTTGTGAATCAATAGCGCCCATAATTCCAGCCCAGAAATACCTTGACATGTTCCTGTTTTCCTGGTATTTGTGAATCTGTAGCGCTCGTAATTATGGCCTCGGAATATCTCGACATGATTCTGCTCTCCTGGTACTTGAGAATCTATAGCGTTCACAATTTCCAGCCCGAAAATAAGCTTCGACATGTTTCTGTTCTCTTGGTATTTTTTAAACTTCACCGCTCACAACTCCGGCGCCGAAAATAAATCGACGTGCGTCTGCTCTCCTGGTTGCTTGCTGATCTATAGCGTTCACAATTTCCAGCCCAGAAAATACTTCGACATGTTTCTGCTCACCTAGTACTTGTTAAAATATAGAGTTCACAATTCCAACGCGGAAAATCCTTCGACATATTTCTGATCTAAAGTACTTGTGAATCTAAAGTGCTCCCCCAAACAACATGTTTATATGCTTTCCTGGTACTTGCGAATCTATAGCGTTTTTAATGTCCAATCCGTCCGTCCGTTTGTGTCAATATGATTTTGCTCTCCTGGTACACAATTTCAAGCCCCGAAAATACTTCGACAGGTTTCTGCTCTGATGTTACTTGTGAATCTTTAGATTTCATTATTTTAGCCCGGAAATAAGCTTCGACATGTTTGTGTTCTCTTGGTATTTTTTAAACTTAACCGCTCACAACTCCGGCGCCGAAAATAATTCGACCTGTGTCTGCTCTTCTGGCTATTTTCGTGAATCTATGTATAGCGTTCAGAAAGTCCAGCCCAGAAAATACTTCGAGATGTTACTGCTCTCCTGGTACTTCTGAATCTGTAGCGCTCGTAATTCCGGCTCCGAAATGCCTCGACATGTTTTTGCTCTCCTGGTACTTGCGAATCTATAGCGTTCACAATTTCCAGCCCAGAAAATACTTCGACATGTTTCTGCTCTCCTAGTACTTGTGAAAATATAGCGTTCACAATTCCAACGCGGAAAATGCTTCGACATATTTCTGATCTCTTGGTACTTATAAATCTAAAGCGCTCATAATTCAAGCCCTGAAAAAACTTCCAAGATGTTTCTGCTCTCCTGGTAATTGTGAATCTGTGGCACTCGTAATTCCGGCCCAGGAATACCTCGGTATGTTTCTGCTCTCCTGGTACTTGTGAATCTGTAGCGCTTGGAATTCTAGGCAAGCGTGCTCCACCTTAGACCGCGTCATCGCTTAAAATCAGGTGAGATAGCGGTCAAACGTTTGCCTACCAATAGTAAAAAAAAATCAGTCCCTAAAATACTTCGAAAAGTTTCGGCTCAAAAGAAATCTTGCCCAAAAATAATTTGACATGTTCCTGGTCTCCTTGTAATTGTGAATCTTGAGTATTTTAAACTTAACCGCTCACAACTCCGGCGCTGAAAATAAATCGACGTGTGTCTGCTCTCCTGGTTATTTTCGAGAATCTATAGCGTTCACAATTTCCAGCCCAGAAAATACTTCGAAATATTTCTAATCTCCTGGTACTTGTGAATAGCATTCATAATTCAAGCCCCAAAAAAACTTCCGAGATGTTTCCGGCCCCGGAATACCTCGGTATGTTTCTGCTCTCCTGGTACTTGTGAATCTGTAGCGCTCTGAATTCCAGACCCGAAAGTTTCTGCTCTGCTTAAAAAAAAATCTTGCAAAAAAATAATTTGACATGTTGCTGGTGTCCTGGTGGTTGTGAATCTCTTAGCACTCGTAATAAAATTCTAGCCCGGTAAAAAAATTTGACATGTTTCTGTTCTCCTGGTACTTTTTAATCTGAAGTACTAAGGTAGCAGAAACTTTGGACTTCAACTTCTTCCTCTGTCTCCATTAAGTCATGTATGTTACCTGGATAAAAAGTAGCCTATGTGTTATTCCAGGATGTGAACTATATATGTGCCAAATTTCATCCAAATCCCTTCAGCCATTTTTGCGTGATTGACGGACAAACATCCAAACATACAAACATGAACGCTTGCAATGAAAGCCAATCTTTTTTCCAGCAAAAAAAAAACCTGACCAAAAATACTTTGACATTATGTCTGCTTTCCTGGTACTCGAGAATCTTTGGCGCTCACAAATTCAGACCCGAAAATATTTCGACATGTTTATGCTCTCCTGGTACTTGTGAATCTGAAGTACTAAGGCAGCAGAAACGTCTGATTTCCACTTCCTCCTCCGCTGCCATTAAGCTATGCCTTTTATCGGGATAAAAAGTAGCCTATGTGTTATTCCAGGATGTGACCTACATATGTGCGAAATTTCATCCAAATCCCTTCAGCCCTTTTTGCGTGATTGACGGACAAACATCCAAACATACAAACATACAAACATACAAACATACAAACATACAAACATACAAACATACAAACTTTCACATTTATAATATTAGTAGGATTCGCATACACCAGTTTCAAAATACATACCCCTAATAACAACATTTACAAAATTATGAATTGTAGCCCACTGTTGAACATTAAAGCTGTCAGAGGCATTTTACATACCTGTCTAAATCCTTTGCGACCTTATGAGATTTGGCTCGAACTGCGCTCCATCCATTTCAATACAAAGCCTGGCCCGTCACTGTGTCGACCCGTGAACACGAGGCATTAGTGTAGGATCCTCAACACATTCTGCACGTAGCCTATCAAAAACGCTCACTATTCTGTCCCGCATTTCATCAGCACTATCACA
The DNA here is from genome assembly GCA_963859965.1 of Ceramica pisi. Taxonomy (NCBI): domain Eukaryota; kingdom Metazoa; phylum Arthropoda; class Insecta; order Lepidoptera; family Noctuidae; genus Ceramica; species Ceramica pisi. The sequence continues at coordinate 1,903,234 of OY982542.1, forward strand.
TTCCCGATCAAACACTCTTTCTTTCACATACCCCCATAAAAAGAAGTCCAAAGGAGTTAAGTCGGGTGAACGAGCTGGCCAGGCGTGCGGCCCCAGCCTTCCGATCCAGCGGTCATCAAACAGCTCAGTGAGACGCTCGCGGACGGAGCGCGTAGTATGCGGTGGAGCGCCATCGTGCTGGAACCATGCTCGACGTAATTCAGCCAGCGATACATTATCTAGAATGTCGCCTAATTCTTGATTTATAAAATTAAGATATGCTGATCCATTGAGGCGCTGAGGTAGAAACACTGGTCCTAAAATTCGTCCATTAAAAATACCAGCCCATACATTGACGGACCATCGGATCTGATGGCCGGTTTCTTGAGTGGCGGACGGGTTCACGTCTGACCAAAATGAGCATTCCTCCTGTTCCACATCCCGTTTCTCGTGAATGTAGACTCGTCCGTCCAGATAATGTGCTCAATGAAGCCAGGCGCACTTTGTTGTTGATCTAGCAGCCAACTACAGTACGCACGACGACGAACGTGATCGTTAGGTAGCAAAGCATGTACTTTGTGTATTTTGTAGGGCCGCATTCTGTTCCGGCGCAAGACTTTGTGAACTGTCCAGTGAGAAACTGTCGGTAAGCCCCGGCGCCGCAAAAATTTCGCCGCACTTCGTGTGCCCAGGCGAGGGTTTTGGCGAATCACACTTAAAATACGCTCCTCTGTCTGAAAATTCAGTTGCTGTCCACCACCTGCCGCCGTCGGAACAATCGGACGATTTTCTAAGACTCGCTGAAAGGCTGCTGTTATCATGCGAGAATCAGACGGATGCCGGACGTTCGGAAATCTTTCTCGATAAATTCTCAACGCAAGAGAAGCATTGCCACGGGCTTCTCCTAAACACATCAACATGTTGCCATATTCACGAGCACTGTACACGTATGCCTCGGGCATTGTTCGCACACAAGACAACAAAACAACACAACACAACAAAAATTAAAAACAGCACATAAACGTAACAATAACACCTAAACACTAACAAAACAGTATTAAATCGGCTCAATGCCTATCGATCGATTACACGTAACGCAGGTTCGCTCATGAACAGAGTCGGATAGGAACTAACTAGATTACTAAGAACATCAAACAAGCCGCGGTCGCGAGAATGCCTACAAACGACGATACCGCCGCGCGTACGCCGCCGACCCGGCGGCGCGGTGTCTTTTTGATGTTCAAAGATCAACAAATTACAGAGGAGAAAACGTTAGAAGATAAAATTAGAAACGAATTAATTTTAATTAAGTATTAGGAAATTGTACTGCTTTATTAGAAACTGTTTTTTCATTTTCTAAGTTTTAAATAAGGTTTAACGGGTTTCTTAGATTCAATTATTAAATTATCTACTTTAAATTGGTTTTGTTTACTTAGTAAATGAAGGATACAGCTATTGCAATAAACAAATGCGGGTCGTGTGACTCTAATTAGGTGCATCGATAAAATTCTAATTCAATTGATTTAAACTGTAAACTGTACACGACGCGATGATATTCTTTTGGTCAATCACAGCTAAAGTCGGTAATCTTTTACTTTATTTTCATTCACTTTCGATTATCGACTAACATACAAAACTGTTATGCACGACACGTCCCCTAAACGTCCGGAGTATCTCCTACGTATCTACACAAAAGACTTGACGCTTCTGTAATGTTTCTACTTAGGTATTTATTTTGGCGGCACTTATAAAAGGATGAATAAGGTCGCCGCCGCGCGCCGCGCATAGCCGTGGCTGCCTCTTTCTATCTCTCTCTCTCTCTCTCTCTCTCAAGTGAGGTGACCCGGGTTCAAAACTGGACCTAGGTATACCAATGAGTTTTGTGATTACCTTGATTATCAGAATTCGACCGAAGGTTATTAGTTCTTAGAGCACGTCGTGCAGAGTGCAGGCTGTGACTGTTATCTCTGTACCTCGCTGGAATGCGATGCCCATATCGCTTGCCCCTACACCTGCCTACGTTAGCCGCGCGCCACGCGCCTCGCGTCGCGCGTGAGTACCTACCACCAGTACCACCCTACACAGCCGATCGATTCTGTTGACATTTGACATCTCACCGTGATCACTTAGGTGGAGTGAACGACAAGTGAGCTGTCATGCCATCATGTTTGTATGGTTTGACAGCTCACTTGTCGTTCACTTCGCCTAAGTGTTCACTTCGACATGTTTACAGAATCGCAGTGCAGTACGATGAGCCTCTTCGTTGCTCCTTCGTTGATAAATAACGAAACGCGTAGGTATGTTTCGTTATTTTGGTAATTTTTGTATTATTATTGTTTTGTTGGAATAATGTGACCGTGATGTAGGTAGGTAAGACATTTCAATTTTGTTGCTATGCAAAATTTTAATAAACGAGTTAACAAGATTGCTTGTTAAGTCAAGTCTTTGAACAGTAACAAAATTGTACTTTCTTTCTTAATCATAGTAGGTATCCTAAGTATCTCTCTTCGATATGGCTATCAAGGTTAAGCCACATAAAATGGATTTTTCTGATTTGTGAGCATAATTGGCGAACAGTGAGATCAAAATTGTAACCCTGATTAAGGGGAAATCACAATGAACTTTGCATGAATGGAATCCGAAAGCAGGTACTTATCTCTGAACTAGTAGGTACGGTAGTAGTGAACTGAAAAAACATTTGCGGCAAACGATCGAGTAAAGTTTAGGAGGATAGAATTACAAGTCGTACGGCTATGTACGACTCAGCCAGCCGTCGCGTCGTGACTCACGTCATCGCGTGGAGTTGGGGTCGTCGGCCGCCCGGCCGTCGGCGAGCGCGCGCGTACGTTGACCTGGAGCGCGTCAGCTGATATTTATTTACGAATACATCGCTTTTTAGAGTTGTAATGAAAAAAGATGAGTTTAATCACCAATTCTGGTTTCATTTAACTGTTCTTACAGCATAGTGTACGAAAAATGCTAAAATAAGAGGTAAAATTGCAAAAAAAATATCTCCGATTTTTTTATGGTATCGTATCGAGAATCACTAGCCCTATTACCTGTCTTCGTTTTTGGAAGCGTTTTCCTAACACCCTGTATATGTCTGCTCTCCTGGTACTCGAGAATCTTTGGCGCTCACAAATTCAGACCCGAAAATATTTCGACATGTTTATGCTCTACTGGTACTTGTGAATCTGAAGTACTAAGGCAGCAGAAACGTCTGATTTCCACTTCCTCCTCCGCCGCCATTAAGCTATGCCTTTTATCGGGATAAAAAGTAGCCTATGTGTTATTCCAGGATGTCAACTATATGTGTGCCAAATTTCATTCAAATCCCATCAGCCATTTTTGCGTGATTGACGAACAAACATACAAACATACAAACTTTCACATTTATAATATTAGTAGGATTGGATTTGGAATTTCTTGCTCTATCGATTGGTTGGTATATTTAAAATCTCGATATCTCCAAAAAAATGTCTCTTACATTACATTTTTTTTGTAGGCCTAGGCCATTTTTTTTCTAGAAACTGGCTGTATATGACATTTTAAATTAATATTTTCATAAAAACGAATGTAAGTCTCTTTATTCACAGTGGTTGATATTTACACTAAAAAATAACCGAGTACATTTTTTACAGGTCACTTGAGTTATTGCATAATTTGAGATGTTTTAAGCATTGTCTTATACATGCGTGTTCCGTGAGAAGGTACAAATACTATGGTCCCTTACATTAAATTTTGCCTCAGAATATCATAATCATATTGACCCTTACGTTAATTTGTCAGCATTGAAAATATTTGATTGAATTGACTTGTCCTTTACATCACACTGGACTGCGTGATCCGTACTATTTCTCAAAGCTTATCGAAATTAATTATATGCGTCTCTGTCACACACGCGTAACAGTGCGACTTGTCTGAGCGAGATAGCAATACGGATTTTGTGTGTGATTTCGCTTGCGCAGCTAATGACACTTACTTCGCATTCCACCGGCAATCTCGCGCCACGTGGGTCGATGATATTGTTTACGTACGTCTCAAAATAACAATAACACGGTTTGTGACACTACAGATACAGTACGAGTGTTTTTTCTTTGCCGCTCCGAAGTTAGCTTTTAGTGACGACCCCGCAGGTCCCATCGCGTAAAAAAGTGTTACGTTCGTAGAATATTTTTCTGATTTATACGTATTGAATTATTAACAAGTAAGGAACACAACCAATAACAATAACAAGGTCACAAAGTAACACAACATACATATATGCCACAAAAAGACACAAAACACAAATGAAATAGTAAGAAAAACCAGATAAATAATTTAAAACAAGAACACTTTTCGTTTCAACAGTCGTAAAAAATTGAGTAAGCGTGACACAAGTATGCATCAAACGTATACGAGGGACTGAGACTTCATACGCGATCTACCCGCGCATGCGCTGTTCTATGTTTCTTGTCAAATTGATATCCGGCGCAATCGATTGCGACATACTTCGCATAGGCAAAGAAAAAATAATCGTACTGTAGGTACACTTATTCATCAATCAGAAAAATATTCTACAAACGTAACACTTTTTTACGCGATGGGACCTGCGTGGTCGTCACTAAAAGCTAACTTCGTAGCGGCAAAGAAAAAATAATCCTACTGTAATAAGTTTTTTATGATTTATCAACTTCGATCATAGGTTAATAGACGCATGGAAGAAGGACAGTAAAGGGTAAACGGAAAGGCAAGGGCGTTGCAAAGATTGATCAACCTGAATTAGAAAGTACCAGCAATTTAGCTGTCCCTAGTAGCATAAATAGCTTACCATTTCTGTACCTATAACGAAAAACTGCCAATTTCAGTTCCTAAGTTTAATGATCTCAGTAAATTATGTGACACTGGTATAATTCCAAATAGGTTTCGCCATGAATATTTAAATCTCCCATATAAGAGAACTAGAGATAAGTTTAATGAAACCCACGACGAGGAGACTAATAACGATGACAAATTTTTGAGACTTTTTTTGTGATTTTAAGGAGATTGATAGAGATGACTAATTTTTGAGACTTTTTTGTGATTTTAAGGAGATTGATAGAGATGACTAATTTTTGAGACATTTTTGTGATTTTAAGGAGATTGATAGAGATGACTAATTTTTGAGACTTTTTTTGTGATTTTAAGGAGATTGATAGAGATGACTAATTTTTGAGACTTTTTTGTGATTTTGAGGAGACTGAGATGAGTAATTTTTGACACATTTTTGTGATAATTTTTGAAACATTTTTGTGATTAATGAGTAGGTATAAATAAAACGTTTAATCTATTTAATTCGTTTATTTCCTATCCTTTTTATGTCAGTAAATAGTTTTAACTATGACATAGGAACAAATACTGTATAAAATTATACTTTTTTAAATTTGTTATCAGCATAAGCAATATAAAGTACACAATTAAGAGACCTTTACTTTAAAAAATTATAAATGTTTGTATCCTTTAATGTCCCATACATCAATGCTGTTTCTATACATCTAACATTTTGTTAACGTATATCACCCGTATTAATTTTTATTTACCGTAAGGGACATGCTATCTTTGAAACTAAAGGCTTTATTGTTTTTCTGCTATTATAGCTTCAAAGAATGAAAAAATCTAAGAAACTTTGCCCAACACAATTTTTACACAAAACATACGAGTAAAAAATTATAGTCCGATTTGTAAGTTAAATATCTTATTTTTGCTCTCCTGAAAACCTTAGTTTTGTCCCTTACGTTATTTCATATTTCCAGTATCGAAATGTCCAAAAATGTTTAGGGTTATTTTTAATAGAGGTTTCAGTTTGATGAAGGTAATAGTTATAGCATGAGGCTTCCATAGTCTTGACTCTTTCCCGTAAGTGTTTATATGATAATTCGTCGGAATTATTACCATAAGTCTTGAATTTTTTAAGATATTTATATTTTTCCTTGATGGTTCTGATGAGCGATTTACTGAACCAGATGGGGTAAGTTTTATTGCGGACAAGCATCTGCGGTATATACTTATTTTGGAAATCTTTTATAGTGTCTATAAAGTACGAAACTGAGTCATCCAGAGATCGAGACGAGAACTGTTGCTCCCAATTGACTGCAAGAATTTCTTTATTAATAGATAAAAAATCGGCTTTACTATAAACATATCTTAGCCGCGGTGCATGGTCCAAGGAAGGCATTTCAAAAAGGTCGATATTAACTAACATATTTTTAAATCTCTCAGACAGTCGGCTAACGCTAACACGCTGAAAATGGTGTACTACGCTCTATGTCAGTTGGTCATTGGCTATTGTATTGCTGCTTGGGGTGGTGCAGCAAAAACTACTCTTCTGAGAGTAGAGAGAGCACAGAGAGCGATACCTACTTAAAGTCAAGACAAGAAATCCATATAGATACCCAACAACGGAACTCTACTCTGACTGCAAGGTCCTTTCGGTTCGCCAACTTTTTGTGCTTAAATCGATTCTCAGAAAGCACACCAGTCTTCCTCAGTCCGACCCAAATAAGCGAACATGTGTTTTCCCAGGTACTCAACACAAAACCACTTTTGCTAAACGCCAGTTTTATACCTTGAGTACACACATTTACAGAAAAGTTCACAAACAACTAAACATCCTAGATCTAAATTCATACACAGTCAAACATAGAGTAACAGAGTGGCTACTACAGAAGGACTATTCCTACACGGAGTCTTTACTCACTTACATCGCCTAAATCAAAAACGCACACTTCCAAAAACACAAAATCAATACACACATACATCCCCTCACTTCACCCCTACACGCACACACCATTACACATCGCTACATATTCCTCCTACATTTCTCATTTTAGGTACTCTTACACACAACTACAAACTGACAAGTACAAATGGTAGATTGACACTGTCCACTTGTATAATTTAATAGTAAATTAATTTAATAGCTAAACACTGTCTCTAAGATACAGGTTTGCCTAGTTTAAGAGGCAGAGTTACAATAGTTGTTTACAGAAATTTTGCAAAACACTGTAATGCCTATAATAAGTATACTTGTTAGTTGTGCCTACTTGTGAACATTTTCTGTAATTATTTTGGATAAATAAATAAATTTTATTAGTATTATATTATTATATTTCAACAGAATCGATCTGGTAGATCCGGAAGAAATTAGTTATGACATACAGACACCCGAGTGATACTGTAAGGGTTTCGTTTTTACGGATATCAATAAATCAAATTCATACCATTTTCTAAATTAATATCATTGTCATATGAAAAATAATGAATACATTATGACAATGATCTGTGTGCCAATGCTACTTAATTTTAAAACTGACAAAAATTTATGAAAATTAAGGCTTTTATGAAAGTTGTTTGAAAATTAGTAGAAGTGGCCCTCAGACTTTATCTATGAGCATGTTTTACCTGCATTTAGGTTGTCCCTCAGCACTGATAGTACAATTTCCTTGGATACAATAGTTATGACAGGCTGAACCCTTCAAAAAATCATCCGAAGAGTTATTAACTGAAGAATTATGTATAAGACTCTTCAGAGCTTCACAGCTCCTCGTTTGTTCCTTAATTGTAAAGTTCGCTGCTGTAAGTTGCAAGTACCAAGGATCTGCGCTAGAATTTGAATGAATTATTGGTGCCACAACGTTTTGTTGATGCTTTGGCAATTGCAAAATGACTGCTTGGCTATGGCTTCTCCAATAAATAAAATCTTTTGATACAGCTAAAGAAGTTGCGCCATATTCTGTTCCTATATCATAAAATGTTCTTCTGTTTTCTCCATTTAAGTCGGCCATTTTAATAGAAAACTGATTATATGTAATTTCCTCTGTCCAGTACATTTTCTGTAATTGATGGTCAATGGCCAAACTTCGCCGCCAGTAAGCTTCACCAGACAGTAAAACTTCTCTCCCGGATCCATCAAACGCTGCCCTCTCTATTTTAAATTCTGTGACCCAGTAAATATACCTGTAATTTTTAAATGACTGTATTTACTAACAGAATTGAGACACACAGTGAGTCTTAAAACTACAGGTAATTGTAACATTAGCAACGTACCTTTCGCAGTTGTTCACAACTATATCCCAACAGGTATATTCCAACGCAACCAAGAGATTTCCCTCAGCTGCTATGTTAGACGATGCAGCTATTAATGATAAAGAGTATATTTCAATTTCTTCAGTCCAAAAGAGTAATTGTTTGACAGGATCGTAGGCGAGACTATTGTAAATGTAACTCGCTGGTCTTGTAACTAAAGTTTTTATTTTCTTGGTTTTTAGGTCAAAACTGGATATGGATATGGACATGTTTGCCTTCTGATGGTCAACGAACAACACCCTGAACTGAACTGGATCGTACGTTACAGAATGTATTATCTCAGACGACGGAATATGTTCTGTGTAAATTAGTGATCTGTCTTTATAAAATTTAAGTTGTTTGCCTTCGCCCACGACGATGTCTGAAAAAAAAACATTTAATGTGTGCTTATTGATACTTCGATACCACCTTTTATCGGCTTTTACCTTAGATTATATACCTCTAGATGTAGCGATGAGGAAAGGGAAGTGTGGAAGTGAGAAGCATATATACGAAACAAGTGAGAAAATTGAGACAAAACATAACATGCTCTGTCTCATACGGCGTGCCGCTTTTTTTGCTTGGCGAACTTTGGAAAGTTAGCCAAACAAAGGCCTGTCACTGTCACTGAGAGGTCGACTCGAGTCAGTTTTTTATGTTTTTAGATCATTTCGGCAATTAAAGTAATATTTTTAGTGCATTTATGAGAAATAGACTCCAATAGTTAAGTGTTTTGTGCATTTTGTGTGCTATATAATGGGAGGTTGCAGTATTTTAGGCTGCAAAAGCCGTACAGAAAGAAAGGAAGATGAGAATGTAACTTTTCACTCGTAAGTATGCAAATGTTAATAGTTATTGTGCACTGATTGAAGAAATACATTTGTGTTTATGTAATGACATGGCTTTCGATGAAAATTAGGCGTAATTCTAGCGATATCGTTTAATTTTCTTTCCACATAACCAATAACTTGATATTCGTTGTGTTGCCATACCTTGTCATCTTTTTTTCCCTCAACTCTGTAATAAAAACTGCAAGTAGTTAAATAAATCAAATTCAATAAAATAAATAGTTTGTTCACCAGATTAAGACAAAGAGAGGATACAATCCGCAAGGCAGTTTTGTGGCGAACTGTTGGGCAGTAGCGACCCCACGAACCTTATCTCCCGGGAGAAGTCTTGTTCCTCATCTACGGCTTGCCTTTATTGGCTGGCCAGAGTGAATACTGACGAGGAACAGAGCTCCCACCTCTCTCTTGCCTTAATTGGCCGGTCTGAGTGGAGATTCGCAAGAGCACACGTGCTCGGGAGAAGGATGTATAATCCAGTAAGATGCTGGTAGGGATCTTGACCGCACTTCCGGGATTGTCCTGATAGCCGTGGTATACCTCTCCACTCCTCTAGCACCTCAGGCTATGTTGCCTCCTTGGCGCTACGTCACTTTGTGCTAGCGACCGTTTTCGGGGGCCCATTCATTGAGTGTGCAAGTCACCCCCTGCCATTTAAAAGCCGTGTATATTGTTAGTGGTCAGGCAGGGGCCAATAGTTCTATAATAAACGATTATCAGTCCACTAAACCGCCCAAACCCATAGCGTTTCATCTTTTTTTTTTCCATATTCTGCAATATTCTTACTCCAACCGGGGATTGTCCTTGGGAATACTTTCACAGTGCATACAGGGATAATCGCCGGTTGGTGCCCCATTACATTTGAAATTTCTAACGGGGCCTCTGCGAGTTGGTTTCGGCCCCTCGTACGCCTACCAAAGGACCGGGTCTCCAGAGACCCGAGAAAGAAAGAAAGAGAAAATAATAATAATATCAATATACAATATATTAACATACATACAAAAAAAACCCGGCGAATTGAGAACCTCCTCCTGTTTCGGAAGTCGGTTAAAATACATGTATAAGTAATTTTCAGTTTTGGTCATGAATTTACCAGAAACCAACTAAACTTCATGACAACTAATGGTCAAGGACTACGAATTGCAGACAGTCAAAATGGCAACGTCAAGACTATGCACATGACTAACTAAACGACTTCTCAGCTCAAGTAGAAATAGCCTCCAAATTATAAATAACTAGCTGTCCCCCGCTGCTTCGCTCCCGTCAACTGGCTACCCTGCAGATTTCTTATTTTTTCTTTCATAAGAACCTTCTCCTGACAATAACATACACAACTAAAAAATAATTAGCAAAATCGGTTCAGCTGTTCTCGAGATTTGCGCTTAGCAACACATTCAGCGATTCATTTTTACAGTATAGATAGGTATGATTGGGGCCATTGCCCTCTAAAAAATATCTCTACTACATAGGCGCCATGCAGTCCAACTTGCAGAGGTAACTTCGAACCCGAGAAATCAGTCACCCACGTCATCCTGGAAATGCGGCTGTTGCTTCTCGACGTGAACAAAAATCGGAACATCCTATATTAAAAGAAAAGTAAAATATAGAGGGAAAAACTGCTTGCATGACGTTAAAAAGAATTCTGAACCTAACCATTGCTAAATTCATGAAGATACACGTGCCGAGCTCAACGTATGCTGGCACGGACGCTGTGCAAAGTTAAGTAAGCTACATAATCTGCTTACAGACTAACCTAACTTATACGTATTATTGAAAGTCAAATTAAAGTCCCCCGCCTACTTGCTTCCTAACAGCTCAATCGGCCGAAGGACACGGTAGACCATAGGTACGGTGAAGGTTTGCCTTACTTGGGCGGAGCACCACCGTGTCCTCGTCGAGACGATCGGTGGCGGTGATATCTCGCGTCCAGCCCTGCTTCAACCATGGTCCGGAGCAAGGAGGAATGGGAAATGGTCACCTGTTTCCATCTACTGCTCAAATTCTATCAAGCGCCAGTTCGATCGAGTATGGAATACTGCTCTCAGCTTTGGGATGGATCTGCTGGATACCAGCATGGTGCCCTTTAGTCCATTCAAAATAACTTTCGTTAACACTTTTATCCGACTTTATGATATCGTTCCAGTTTATTGTCTTTAGCTTAGATTTGAAGTCTTGAATATTACCATTATTGAATAGTCTTTTTTTGTCAAACCAAACCGACTTGAGTCTGACTCTGATGTGTATCTTCACCAAAGTCGCACTCAGGGCGCGTTTGAATATAGGGTCGCTTGCCATGCTACAGAAGTTCATGAAAATGGATGCACAGTTAGAAAAAAAAAAACGATCCCTATATTAATGTGGCCCCAGTACTTACCCCAGGAGAAAGAGTGCGCCAGAACCACGAACAGCGGTAACAACGCCAGCACACGAATTGTATTCATCTTGTTCACTTGACTTTGTTCTTCCAGCAAATTGAAATGACACGACTACTTCTTGTGAAATGCAAAACTTTTACGCGAACGTGTTTTTATATACAGCATAATATTATTATCAAGCATATTGATAACTTGCAGGTCAGCAGTTATATTTTTTAATTAAAATGTATATTCCAGATGACACCATTTTCAGAGTTGAAAGGTGAGAATAATATGTTATGGTTGATAATTAAATCGTACTAGCTTTTGTCCGTGACCTCGTTCGCGTTTAATTCAAGTACCTACACCTACATTTTTATAACAAAAGTCCAATTTTGTAACAAATTTTATGACTAGATTCTAAGAGTTGCTGAACCCGGTCATGCACTTTAACTGATTAACTTATTTATACATTAAACAAAAAAAAAAATTATTCAATCAAGCATGTTATAAAATCGTGACCCTGAAGAAGAGATCACGCGTAAACGTAGAGTTTAGTTGAAAACATTCGTCAGGCAGCTCCTAGTTGTCTAGCATTTTTCTGAACTAGACCTATTTGGCGCAGCCGCGAAGCACACAGTGATATTGTTTTGCAATTAAAATTCCTTTTATTTGTATGTTTGTGAATGCCTAATAAACTCGTTTTCTTACTTTCTGTCTAAAGATGATTTATAAAACTTACATTTGAAAAAAAAAAATTGTTTGACAAACCGCTGACTTGTTCAGAAATAAAAATACGTCTGTCATCTTCCTCCATACAGGCTCTGCAGAGTGGGCTATCAGTGGCTCCTAAGGCATAGAGGTGTTTATTAAAAGACCCGTGGCCAGTTGTTACGGCATTGACTGAACGCAACTGTAGTTTTGTTAGTCTTAGAGCTTGTTTTGTGAAACGGCCATCGGAAGTGCCTCTTTGGCCTGCCTACACTCACCATGGTCAGCCCATAGCTTGTGATGTTTGTCTCCGGTGCGTTTCCTTACCAGATTGCGAAGGTACCCGAAAGGCACTAGTTTGATTGGATTCATTGACAGTTCAATTCTCCTACGTTTTCTAACTGGGGCCCGAGTCTGCTATTACAATAGTGTCAGAATGGTCTATCATTGATTTCAAAATGGTTGATTTTGACAAGTTTGGTAATCTACTAATAATTACAATGGCGTCATTATGACTTTCCAATGGTCAACCACTGACACTTCATTGAAAGAAATGGCATAGAATAGTAATCTCGTACATAACGACAGATGAATGAATAAAACAAAATAGTTAAACGTAAGTAAGCAATAACGTCACATTTGACTTTGACAGCTAAACAAAATAATATTGCGTTTGTATAGTTTCACGTATATTTAATGTTTTTATTTACGAACTTCTATTGCATCTCACTACTTCAAATTGCTTAAAATACTTATAAATAATATTTTAAACTAAATATAAATAAAATCTGGCATGAATAAATGTTCAAACTTAGTAGAAGATTTTCGAAAATCATTTCTACCACAACGGTTTTATATTATTGGCTATACGGCAATGTCATTCTACCGCAACCGCAATTCTAGTACGAGACCATTGACGTGCCATTGACTGACCATTTTGAATTTGGCAGATTGCGAACTTTTAGCGAAATGACAATGGAATGACAATGGGATCGTGTGAGAATGACAAATTTATAAAAATAGCAGACTCGGGCCCCTGAGATGTTGACAGAATCGCACAGCTGATTACACGTTTTCTTCATCCGTTTCTTCTTTTTTTGATAATACAAAATTAGGTACCAATCAATTTTGTGTGGGTTTCGACCTCGGTTTTGGAAAACTATAAATTTGTCAAAGTTAAGGTATAAAAGTTATAAGGGTTTGAACGTGGCAACGTTATTGAAACGCGGAGAACCGCGCGGCCATTGAGATTTAAAACGAAGTGTTGCAGAGACCTGATATAAACCTGGTAAATAACAGATTGAATTTGTAAAAATTAAAAATATGGAAATAAATCTACGGTTTAGATTTTAGGAGCTATAAGACTAAAACCCCATGGCGGCGCCATCGAAACAGTAAAAAAACACGTTATCGCCGATATCTCGCTGAAAAAACATTACAGAGGTTTGATTTTTAATCTGTATTTGAAAATGTCAAAATTATTAAATATATAATACAAAAACCTAGGTTTATATTTCAGGAGCGTACGATGTCGCGTGGAAATAAGTCCTAATAAATAGATGCAACAATAATTGTGTAACTATAGGGATCTACGCTTTGGAACCGACTCCCGGAAAATTCAAAAGCTAATGGCACAAAGTAAATGGCGGTGTGGTTGTAATAAATGCTTTGATTTCAAGATTTTATCGAAACATTCGGATTTTTTCTATTACTAATGTTAACTTACTTTTTTCACATAGCTATCTATATTGCGTTATAAAGAAACAAGAACACTACATATTATAAAACAAAATCTCCTGCCATGTCTGCAATGTGTTTCTGCTATAAAACGTAACAATAAAATGTAACATGGATGAAATCAACTGTCTCAAAGAATAACAGTTCAGTAGATCAACTACAAATATTTTACACTATGGCGTATTTATTCTGCGAAGAAGTCGGCGATCATCGGTAGGACATCGTATAACATCGTCGTGTTAAACATGAGGGGTTGCGGGTGGAGGTAGCGTTTTCAATGCCAAAAGCCCCCAATAAGCAAGCCTTAAGTGTTAACGGACGGATTATATCTAATTCCAAACGGGCATTAATCTTCCTATTACATGGCTTTAGTATTATTTTTAACCGACTTCCCAAAAAGGAGGGGGTTATCAATTCGGTTGTATGTTTTTTTTTTTTTTTTTTTACCTCATGACTCCGACAATTATGAACCGATTTGAAAAATTCTTGTTTTATCTGAAAGGATATACATGCAGATTGGTCCCATTTAAATCATATCAAAATCGGTTACGAACTTTGGATTTTAAATCGAAATACCTGGAATTTGACTATTTAGGTGATTCTTTGATAATCGAAATTGCGTATTTTGCTTTTCTGCGATTTTGCAGTGGTGTTGTTAGGTAACCACTAAAAAGTGAAAAATAAAAAACTTTTTGTCGGTGTCAAAATACGAAGAAAGTAACAAAAACACCGACTTCCGAAATTAAAGGTATTTTTTACTTTGTAGTGTTTTTTTTTGGAAGTCGGTTGTATTTTTTTGTAAAAAGTTTTTTATGAAATTAATATTTTGGTTTGAGTTCACCAAGGTCACAGACGAAATAATATTATTATAATATTTGTAATTTGTGATGGGACAGAGAAAAAGTCTACGATGGAGCGAGCTTACCCGGAAAGAGCCTGATCACTCTAACTTTGAAGGAATTAGGGTTAAAAAAAAAAAAAAAAAATTAGGGTTGAAAGCGTTCGGAAAGACAGACGTAGGCAGAGAGTTCCACTCCTTTGTTGTGCGCATTATAATAAACGTTTGGAAACGAGAATTGGTGGAAAAGCAATAAGGTAGGGATGGTAAGTTGCAGTGCGTCTGGATGTCGATGGTAGAAGGGGCCAGTGGGATGAGGTCGTTTCATAAGGTATAAGTACATTTGAGAAGTCATTTCCTCAGAGTAAGCAAGATAAAGGAGTTCCTCATCATTACAGCGCGTGCCAGTTGTTAAACTCGCAATTTAAGCGTCCATTTCAGCTCGACCTAGATCTCAAAATACATTAGAACCACGAAAGAATGGCCAGTTATCTCAATTGGCGAACATCATTGCTTTCCATTAGGTTCTTACTGAAGCAGTGACATGTTCTTCGTTGAGTGAAGTTGGGAGGACCATTAATCGTCTTCGTCGCTTCTAGTTTCATCAAAAATCGTAAGTCTCTTAGAGGTTTTGACCATTGTTGACTAAGGGCGGGTTGTATCAAACAGTTGGTTATCGTAACATACGTACGTCAAAAAGTTACGATTACGGAAGATCTTTAACGTTCGTTATATAAGAAGCGTTGTTTCAAAACATTCTGGTATAAATTCCTGCTCATCCCAATAGCTAAGTTATTGACACGGGTCCTACCTAAATAGATTTTTTTTCATTCCACCACTTATTTGTGTCATCAGAAGAACTGGTATTGAGGAATTCAAAAGAAATTTCACAACATTGTTCTATTTGACGCAACTAAAGGTACGTTAACCAGTGCTCAGACCATCTGTTAACGTAAACGTTATATTTTACGTGCTTTAAGCTGAAATTTTGTGAAACAACACAATTTTTTTATTTAACGATAGTTAGCACCATATTTGACGTTTACGCATGCGTTAAGTGTACGTGAAACAACCCGCCCTTAGGAAAGTCTTTGTTATCCTAAAATGCTTGGCTTAATCGATGCTAATAAAAAGTCTTAACCACCACCGGCTTATTTTTAAACGACTTCCCAAAAAGAAGGAGGTTCTCAATTCGTTGTATGTTTTTTTTTTTATGTTTGGTACCTCATAACTCCAACAATTATAAACCGATTTGAAAAATTCTTGTTATGTCTGAAAGGATATACTTGCAGATTGGTCCCATTTCAGTCTTATGAAAATCGGCTACGAACTTTGGATTTGAAATCGAAATAGCTGGAATAATTCGTCTACATGGATAATAGTTTTATCATCCAAGTAATCGAAATTGCGTATTTAACTTTTCTGCGATTTTGCAGTGGTGTTGTTAGGTGTTGGGTACCGCTAAAAAGTGAAAAATAAAAAAAAAATTAACCGGCTTCCCAAAAAGGAGGAGGTTCTCAATTCGGATGTTTGTATTTTTTTTTTTATGTTTGTTCGGGCATAACTCCGTCGCTTGCCAACCGATTTTAAAAATGATTTTTTTTTGTTGGATAGGGTCTTCCCAAATAGTCCCATGATACGGAAACCAGGATCTGATGATGGCATCCCAGAGAAGTCGAGGGGAGCTTTCGAAAATCGTATGGGCAACTAGTGCATTTGTAATTTGCTTTTCTGCGACTTTGCAGTGGTGTTGTTAGGTGTGGGGTACCACTAAAAAGTGAAAAATAAAATACTTTTTACAAAAAAATACAACCGACTTCCAAAAAAAAACACTACAAAGTAAAAAAAAACTTTAATTTCGGAAGTCGGTGTTTTTGAAAATTTGTTCGTTTTTTGACACCGACTTCCGAAATTAAAGTTATTTTTTACTTTGTATTGTTTTTTTTTAAAGTCGGTTGTATTTAAAAAAAAAACTTTTTACAAAAAAAAATACAACCGACTTTAAAAAAAAACACTACAAAGTAAAAAATAACTTTAATTTCGGAAGTCGGTGTCAAAATACGAAGGAACTAACAAAAACACCGACTTCCGAAATTAAAGTTATTTTTTACTTTGTAGTGTTTTTTTTTTAGTCGGTTGTATTTAAAAAAAAAAAACTTTTTACAAAAAAAAAATACAACCGACTTTAAAAAAAAAACACTACAAAGTAAAAAATAACTTTAATTTCGGAAGTCGGTGTTTTTGTTAGTTCCTTCGTATTTTGACACCGACTTCCGAAATTAAAGTTATTTTAAAAAAATAACTTTAATTTCGGAATTTAAAAAAATAAATAAAAAAAAGCTACTGGACTAAACTAACCTTAGTTATGTATTTATTCACTAGGGGAACAATGAATGTTATTTTAGAATAAATAAAGAATTTTTAATCCAATTTTTTTTCAATTGAAATAATATTTTAATCCGTTTATCGAGGAAGGCTTTAGGTTAGCTTAATTAGTTAATAAAATTACGCATCGACTAACAACAGCGGAAAATTAATTAAAAATATGACGCCGACAAAGTTGCGTGGTTCAGCTGGAAAAGTTATAAAAAGATCGTCACCATATCTTGTAAAAATGTCCAGAATGTATTTTTGGACTAAAAATCTGCTTCTAATTTAATGTCTAAGTCAAATCATTTATTAATTATTTTATTTGATGATCATTTATTAATTATATTATAATTGACCCTTTAAATACACTTTTAGTCGTCAATGTCACTATCACTATCACTACATATAATAAAAAACTTTTTACAAAGAAATACAACCGACTTCCAAAAAAAAAAAAACTGCAAAGAAAAAAATAACTATAATTTCGGAAGTCGGTGTTTTTGTTAGTTTCTTCGTATTATACTTCCGAAATTATAGTTATTTTTTTTTGCAGTGTTTTTTTTGGAAGTCGGTTGTTTTGACTTAGACATTGAATTGGAAGCAGATTTTTAGTTCAAAAATACATTCTGGACATTTTTACAAGATATGGTGATGATCTTTTTATAACGTATCCAGCTGAACCACCCAACTTTTTCTGCGTCATATTTTTAATTAATGTTCCGCTGTTGTTAGTCGATGCGTAATTTTATTAGCTAATTAAGCTAGCCTTAAGCCTTCCTCGATAAACGGATTAAAATATTATTTCAATTGAAAAAAAATTGGATTAAAAATTCTTTATTTATTCTAAAATAACATTCATTGTTCCCCTAGTGAATAAATACATAACTAAGGTTAGTTTAGTCCAGTAGCTTTTTTTTATTTATTTTTTTACTGTCAGTTTGGTCACAGTCAAGCCTGACTGACGGACAGCCTATCGTGTCATGTAGTGACATTGACGGTTGCGTGAATCTGATTGACGAAAATGTTTAAATGAATGGGCCAGGTTTTACATGTAATTGGTAATAGTTCAGTCCTTGTCTTTTTTGTAATCCCGTGTATCAGCCAATAATATATCGTGGCGTGATTGTTTGTGGTTATTGACGTACTGCTTGAGTTTAGCTTTGAATACATTAAAAGAACATGTGTTCCTGATATCTGCTGGTAGATTAGTATAAAGTTGGACGCCTTCGTACTTTATATTTTTCCTGCCATATTGCGTTCGCGGGGGACGCGTCTGTATTTCGTTAGAGTTTCTTTGGCTGTATCTGGATGTTTTCGTGATTAAAGCTACCTATCTGTGTGTGTATGGTTTTGTCAAGATTTTTTCTAATGAAAACGCAGGAATTGAATGTGTAAAAGTTGATAAATTCTCATTAGCTTGGTTTTTTTTTTTTTGTATAGTTCAGATGTAGGTGTATCAAAATCGTAGTTGTATCCAAATTTCCGCTTTCTACGTCCAGCAGTTTCGGCTGGGAGTTATTACTCAGTCACTCAATTAGTCACCAGTAACGGAAGAATAATAATTATATTTAAGAATAATAATTATATTTAAGAAGAATAAAATTAATAATAATTAATTAATCATAATTATTAATTATATTTAAAAATAATTAATAATAATAAATAAATAATTATAATAAATAATTATTAATAATATAAATTAATAATAATTATTTATTATATTTAAGAAGAATAATAATTATATTTAATATAATAATAATTATATTTAAGAAGAATAATAATTTTCTTTCTACGTCCAGCAATTTCGGCTGCGAGTTATTACTCAGTCACTCAAATAGTCACCAG
The DNA here is from genome assembly GCA_963859965.1 of Ceramica pisi. NCBI lineage: Eukaryota > Metazoa > Arthropoda > Insecta > Lepidoptera > Noctuidae > Ceramica > Ceramica pisi. The sequence goes on from OY982542.1 coordinate 1,921,995, forward strand.
TAACGGAAGAATAATAATTATATTTATATTGATTGGTCCCTTGTCAACCCTAATCTAATCACGCAAAACTGAACACGCCTTGAAGGTCAATAAAGTTACCATAGATCAGAAACTAAGTTGCTAGACCAATTATTTTCAAATCAATGTAACAGGCCGTAAATATGACAAATTGAGACATAGAAATCTACAGTCACATACTTTTAGGAGGGAAAGAGACAACACTTAACTAAACTATTTCTAAAACTTTTCTTCTAGAGCATCTGGGTTCTCTTCCACATGAAACCAGTCAGCCTAATCAAATATGCTGGATTACATCATCCACAAATTACAAAACTATTTAGTCCGTCAGTTAGAGTATTGAAAAATAATAGACACGTATTTTTTGTTTTTGTAAATCAATGAATAATGACAAAGATAAAACGCATCAAAACTCGGGAGTGGGGGTTCGTGACGTCACGACTCACTAAAAATTATGCGATGGTGTGACGAATTGAGAATTTTAAAAGCGTCGTAACTTCGTCTATTTTGGTTCCCGTAACAAAAGAAAAAATACGTGTCAAACATTTTTTGATAATCTAACTGACGGACTAATTAGATTTTTTCAGGACACAAGCCCATTTGATTGTCCTCTCTTACTATTTTGCTGATATTCTATTTTTAAACCTGAACTTCAAACTACTTAAAACTAATAAGCATAAATAATTCCGGATGTTCCATTTTTAATTTAGTTTAACATAAAGTACTTAAATTGAATGAACTTTAGGTTTATGTGGTGATCATTTTTAATGTGTGGCATTTCCGAGTATGGCCCCTCCATGGAATGTTGGTCATTGTACTGATTATTTGATTGAGTATTTTTGAAAAATATAACGAAGCACGGGTAACGGGTATATCTACTGCGCTTTATTTCTACTCTTATATTCTGAACTTTTCAAAATTTATTTAAGGAAATACGCACAATAATAATTACTAATATACTTATTCAACCAAATAAATTTCATTATATTCACAGCTGAGTTTTGTAAAATCAATACCAATTGGAATTCCGTACTAATTGGCAAACGGTTAGGAAGAAGGTGCAATAAACTTCGAACAGTTGGTGTTGGAGCTGCGAGTTCGTGCCTCGGACTGTTGGCAGAAAGTTCGATGTTCACAGCTCAGCGCCACAGAGCAGGGATCGAGTAGACTACTACTAGAACTAGGTAAAATAATGTCAATAAAGTTTCGTAATCGTTAATAGAAATGTTAACCAAAAAAACTTCTGATTTTTTTCCTTTTTTGACAAAGATGTACATGTATATCAGGGTTTGGGAATACGCCATCCTTTACCTAATGTTTGCTTTACTAAGTAAAAATGGTAAAATCAGATTTAAATATATCCTATTTTTTAAGTGCTAAATTAACAATATCAATCGGAATTCCGTACTAATTGGTAGGAAGAAAGTGCAACAAACTCCGGGCAGTCAGTGGGTGTTGGCGTTGCGGGTTTGTGGCTTGGACAATTCGCAGATATTTATGTTCACAGTTCAGGCATTGGTCGGCGCTATAGAGCAGATAACGACTACAGAGGCCATGGAAACTAAGTAATATAACTTCTTAATACGTTTCGAAACCGGTAATGTCATGAATTGTTGATCTGATTCGGAATATTTTTCTATTGGTAGAAAAACAATAAAATTGAAAATGTTTTTTTTATTAGAATGAGTTTAAGCACTTTTCTATGTCCCGTAGTGGACGTCTTTTTGCTGATATTATGATGATGATGAAGCCTATTTTACAAAAAAAAAACGTTTTACATAAAGTTTTTACAATTTAACTCTTTCTAGTAGGTAAGCTGGGTTGAAAAGGATCAGCGAACTCCCCACCAATAAGAAATAAATATTAGAAAGCTACATTATCGCTGAGTCCCAAAAAAAAATCATTTCATATCGGAAAACATGCAAGAATTTTGTGGAATAGGCCTCGTGACTAAAACCGTGGATAACAGCTACTTACGCAAAACACGCAAATTTTGGCTATCACTGGTATAGATGGTTCATATAACTCAATTGCCGTCAACTGCTGAACATAAGCCTCTCCCAAAGAGCCCCAACCATCCCGGTCATGAGCAGTCCGCAACCATCCGCCAGCTACCTTCTTCAAATCATCAATCTATCGTGCCGCAGGGTGTCCCATACTACGTTAGCCCATACGCGGTCTCCACTCTAACACATGTCTGCTCCATCATCCGTCTGTCCGTCTACAGACATGGCCGGCTCACTTCCACTTCAGCATGCTGATTCTACGCGCAATTTCGGTTACTTTAGTTCTCTGGACGTAAAAAAGAAAAATACGTGTCCAATATTTTTTGAGAATCTCTCAATATATTATATCTCTCTATGTATTCTTTTTTTTTACTTTTGATGGCCACTCATTTGACAACTATCTCACCTGATAGTAAGCGATGATGCGGGCTAAGATGAAGAATGCTTGCCTAGAAGTAACCTATTCACTTTTGACTTCAAGACTTCCAGGTTGTAGCTATCAGGAAACACAGACTCCGGCAGGGAATTCCACTCCATTAACACGAATCAATTTCCACGAGTAGGTAAACGGTGACACTCACATACACTATTGGTGTATATGGACAGTGTTGACAGTGCGGTCCCTAGTAGTAACCACTAAGATGTTTTAGTGCTCTGTGGTTGGCACATTAATACTGACAGTGGTTTCGATTTTTCTTGTTGGAATGGGATCTTTTGGAATGTATGTGATCTAATTGGTTTTGTCTTGGATTTAGCGTTTTCCTGGTATGTCTAGTTAGACTATTTGATTTCATTGTTGGGGTTGAAGCATTAGGGGCAAATTATAAAAGACCAGAGACTAGGCACGAAAATCGTGCCAATATCAAGTAGGGTTCCAATCAGCATGAAGCTGTGCTACGGGCGAACCCCAACATGGCGCTGTTTTGTAATGGTCATCTTAAATATGAGGTCCAACATTTCTTTTAATGTTCCTCGACTTTTGAGGTGAGAGACTTTTATAAGGTAGCTCATATATAAGGTAATGTGGATCTAAAACTCCAATTCTCAAACCTGCTAGCTATCACTCGCAACTTAGTGCGAATAAGCTTAGCCCTTAGCAAAGATGGTAAATCCCAGATCTTCGACGACTCTGGACAAGGCCGTACCTTACAGCTTGGGTACTGGTCATAGCCTGACAATTATGTACAAAATAGTTTAATTAATCCAGATAAAGTTTAAAATCAATAAATACTATTAACCTGGTGCATCAAAATATTCAAGGATTTATGAAAAAGATTTATAAGAAGAATTAATCCTTAATTTTAACAATATTGATATGCTCTGTGTAACAGAACATTGGTTTAAAAGCCATCAATTCATGTTTAATTATAGTAATCACCAGGTTGGTAGTTCGTTCAACAGAGAAAATGCTATACATGGTGGCTCATTCATTCATTAATTTATTAAATAAAGCCGCCAACGACATATTTACAATATAGCAATAGCAGGTAATCACAAGTCTTCAATTCTGTGTAAATCCATCACTTATCAACATTCTCATTGAAAGATTATCAATTCCAAAAATAAAAATAGTATTATTAAACAATTAATTGCATTAAACACGACTAAATTATCATAAAATAAGCAAAAAAAAACAATTATTACAATTGAATTAAAAATAAAAGATGAAAGTACAAATGACCATTACAATTAGATTATAATTGAATTATTGTTAAAAAGTTAAAAATTATTAAACTTAATTAAAAAAAAATACAGTGAAACTTGGTTAAGCGGGACCCGGATAAGTGAGAAACCTCCATAACTGGAACTCATGCTGAGGTCCCAACACTTTGATACTTTAATTTAAATAAATTATCATCTTAAATTTAAAGACCTTAGGGATATAGTGAGCCTCCCTGTTGAGCGGATTATTGAAATAACCTGTATTGAATTGGAGCAGTATATTATATTACGTGTGTACAGACCACTTTCAGGATTGTATGATAGTTTTGAAAAACTGATGAATGAAGTTTTGCATAAAAGTTTCAATTCAAGCAAGTTTCATTCCATCATTATTTTTGGTGACTTTAATATTAATTTGTTGGAAAATTGTAGTTTGAGTACCAAAATTATAAGTCTGTTTCAGTCATACAATCTTGCAAATCTATTCCTTGAGCCTACTAGAATAACTCCCACTAGTGCAACTTGCCTAGATAATGTCTACACTACAATGATGTTGAACTTACCCATAAACAAATGATTAATTTAATAAATTCAGATCATTGCGACAGTTCTTTATCTATAATATAAAAATGAATCGCTGAATGGGTTGCTAAGCGCAAATCTTGAGATGTTGTTGTGTTGATTGTTCCTATATAACCAAAGTCTCTGTGGTTGATTGTTATTATCAGGAGAAGGTTTTTATGTAAAAAAAAAATAGGAAAGTTGCCAGTTGACGGGAGCGAAGCCGCGGGGAACAGCAAGTACCAAATATAAATAAAATTCTTTGTTGTTACCACCATAAATTTGGTGCGAAGGCAACTAAATGTACCAAACCTTGTTCCTGGTTGGGAAACCAACTGAACAATCTGTAGGAGCGGCGACTGATTGTTTTAATAGTAGTAGTACGCTTTTTAGTGGTATTAAAATCATTGAGCATTTGATTAAGTATTACTTTTTCAAACAAAAACCGGAAAAATGGACCAGCAATTATTTAGACAGCAATACGCAGAGGTCCGCAATGTAAGAAATAATATTTAACTTAGCAACTTAATTATTACAGCTTCCACTCGTTGTATTAGGGGTTCGGTCTTTCTTCCTCGCCGCACTTGCAGGCTGGCTGAATATTGTGTGGACATTCATGACGTCATCCTGGTTGTCGTCATAGCCGTTTGTTTCAGGTTGTGGCAGATTGTCTTTTTCATAAAGGTTGATGTTACATATTTCAAGCTGGTTGCATAACTGAGCTTGCTTCATTTAGTTTTTGACGTGATTGCATCGAAGTTTTGTATATCATCATTCATTGACTCCTTACAGATTTGAATTAAGGCCACATTTTCAAAAAAAATATCCCGTTGGAGTTACAGGGGACATTGTAGCTCTTCACTAATAACCTGATTCACTTTGATGCGCAGGTTTCGTAACATTTGTTGCGTCATCTTGTCAGCACAGTCACATGCAACAGGTAGAGTGGTAGCAACATCGCATCTCTCACCTTCATAATCTGCAGTGCACTGGCAGAACGGCTCGTCCTCCTCATTCAGGGCACATTCACCGTTGTTTAGACAGTAACTACGGCACGCGTTTACTTCGCACCGTTCCCCAGAGTAGCCGGCATCACATCTGAAATAATGAAGATAAATTAAATTAATAAAACAACTACAATTTTGACTGTTTATTACAAGTAAATGAGGTGCGTCCACTGCGCAATGTTTTGGGCGCTCTAAAAGACCTGCCTCACTCTCTAACCTAGACAACATTGTCATCGGTGAAGGAACTTGGACTTCAAATTAGTACAAGTTACTTTGAGCAAGCGTGCTGATGAATACTCGCACCTTCTCTGCAGAGACTTTGCCTGCAGTGAGAGAGTAAAGAGCCGATAAAATGTAATAATAACTATTTCCAATGCAATTAATTACATGATAGAATGGAGAACAAAATACCTGCAAGTACGTTGTCCTTTAGAACTGATACTACAATTCCCATGCATACAATAGTCCTTGCAGATGGAAACGTCGCATCTTTCACCCTCATAATCTGCTGTGCACTGGCAAACTGGCTTCTCTGTCTCATTCAAGGAGCAGACTCCATTGTTTAAGCAGTACATATGGCACGGGTAAACATCGCACCTTTTCCCGGAGTAACCAGCTTCACAACTGAAATAATGAAGATAAAAAACAGTTTTACTCGATTAACAAGGAAACCAACAAATATTTGTGACAGGCGAACGAGGTGCGCGACCGGTACGCTGTTGTTCAGATGCTGTGTCCAATACTACGCTACTTTAAATTTACTGACAGAATTTCAGGGGAAGCAAATGCTCATGAATATGAACCACTTTAGTATGATACCTTTGAACCCTGAATTGAGAAAAGTGGTATTGGCCGAGTTAAGTGAAAATAGTATTGGCCGAGTTAAGTGAAAATATATTTTGTTGATCACAAACATTTTATTTGAGATTTGATTACATAATAGTAGGATGACGGTCTAATCGCTCCTTGAAATATTAGCAATGAGTTGAAAGTAACTTGTACAGGTACAAGGCGAAGGCAAACTTATTTTGGACGCATTTAAGTGAGAGAATTCGAATAAAACCGAAACGTTGCGACGCATCTCTTGGCGCTTCGAGGCGCAGCGCAACGAAGCGATGCTTCGCCGATACATGCGACTTGCTAGAAACCGCTCAGCTCGTACTCCGCCAAGCGGTGGCAGGACGCACGTTCTGTTGCTACTAAGGCATGCAATCCGAATATCCGTCAAATTAAAATCCGGAAATTCTCTTTATAAACTCTTTTTTTTTTCTTTCTATTGTCATATCTTATACGACTATCCTAAAAATTCTAATAATATAGATACTTAGTCCGAAGTTAGTCCTTCGGTAGGGAAATGCTCTGTAAAACTTATGTAGAATTCAAACTCAATAAGAAGACAGTAGTCCTTAACAATGCATAAAACGTTGAGTAAAAGATGGAAGCTCTCCCCAAAGATTGCGTTGTGGCCACACAGCTACGGTCAGAGCAGTGCGCTACAATTTGGTGGACATCATTTCTTTCATGGAGTCGCCAGATATCAACCGGACTTCATATAAATAAATGGTCACGGGCAACAGACTGAGCACAGTCTGAGTTTTAGTAAAGGGTGAATAGATTACTTCTGGGCGAGCTCCATCTTGGACCACGTCAGCGCTTACCATCAGGTGAGATAGTAGTCAAACGCGTGCCTATCAACGGTAAAAAAGATAATATTTGCATTTTTTTTCTAATTAAATCATGTATTTTAAAATTGTGAAAAAATACATTTAAATCCCTCATAGTAAGCGCTTTCCATTGATATTTCACACTATACAGTTACAAAAACTTATTTCTTTAAGTTTCTAGTTTGAACCCAATTTCGACCCACATACGATTTTTTTAATACCACGTATCCGTGTTTGGGTCACAGAAATCATTGTGTTCCGAATTTAAACAGAATCAGGCTGGTAGATCCGGAGGAAACTGGCTGCGTCAGACAGACATACAGACACCCGAGTGATTGCCCTGTGCGATAAGACCGCCCATTGTACACTTGTTTTTATAAAAGTTATTCCTGTACTTGTTATGAGGTGTACAATAAAGTATATAATAAATAAATAAATACTATAAGGGTTTCGTTTTACAGATGTTCGGAACCCTAAACAACAATTAATCAAATTCACACCATTTTCGTAACTTATATCATTGTCATATGTAAAATATTTTAAACATTATGACAATGATCTGTGTGCCTATGCTACTAATTTTCACATTCGCATCTCAGTCGCAAACTAACAAAAATGTATGAAAATTAAGGCTTTTTTGACAGTTTGCGATTGACATGCGAATGCGAAAGTGCCCTCAGACTTTATGCGTGAACATGTTTTACCTGCATTTAGGTTGTCCCTCAGCACTGATAGTACAATTTCCTTGGATACAATAGTTATGACAGGCTGAACCCTTCAAACAATCATCCGAAGAGTTGTTAACTGAAGAATTATGTATAAGACTCTTCAGAGCTTTACAGCTCTTCATTCCTGAGGATTGTTCCTTAATTGTATAGTTCGCTGCTGTAAGTTGCAAGTACCAAGGATCTGCGCTAGAATTTGAATAAATAATTGGTGCCACACCGTGTTGTTGATGCTTTGGCAATTGCAAAATGGCTGCTTGGTTATGGCTTCTCCAATAAATAAAATCTTTTGATACAGCTAAAGAAGTTGCGCCATATTCTGTTCCTAAATCATAAAATGTTCTTCTGTTTTCTCCATTCAAGTCGGCCATTTTAATAGAAAACTGATTATATGTAATTTCCTCTGTCCAGTACATTTTCTGTAATTGATGGTCAATGGCCAAACTTCGCCGCCAGTAAGCTTCACCAGACGGTAAAACTTCTCTCCCGGATCCATCAAACGCTGCCCTCTCTATTTTAAATTGTGTGACCCAGTAAATATACCTGTAATTTATAAATGACTGTATTTACTAACAGAATTGAGACACACAGTGAGTCTTAAAACTACAAGTAATCGTTACATTAGCAACGTACCCTTCGCAGTTGTTCACAGCTATATCCCAACAGTAAGATTTCATCGTAACCAAGAGATTCCCCTTAACTGCTATGTTAGACGATGTAGGTTTTAATGATAAAGAGTATATTTTAATGTCTTCAGTCCAAAAGAGTAATTGTGTGACCGGATCGTAGGCAAGACTATTGTAAATGTTACTCGCTGGTCTCGTAACTAAAGTTTTTATTTTCTTGGTTTTTAGGTCAAAACTGGATATGGACATGTTTGCCTTATGATGGTCAACGAACAACACCCTGAACTGAACTGGATCGTACGTTACTGAATGGATTTGCTCAGACGACAGATTATCTTCTGTGTGAATTAGTGATTTGTCTTTATAAAATTTAAGTTGTTTGCCTTCGCCCAAGACGATGTCTGAAAAAAAGAAATAATATGTGCTTATTGATACTTCGATACCACCTTTTATCGGCTACTTCCCGTCATGTCACATTCCCGACTTGTCATCATGTCAAAACTTTCAAAAACAACCGAACGCGAGTGACTTTCGGTCACGATTTTGTTCTTCATACATTTTTTCCCAATTTGTCACTATTTAAGAATGCCTGTATTTATTCCCGTTTGGTTTTAAAAATACAATCAGAAGTAAAAAGGAATGTCACCTTTCATGTTTTACCTACTTTCTAGCTTCGGTCCGCGGTTTCACTCGCGTGAAAAGTGTTGATCATCACTATGCCTGTGAATTTGTAGGTATTTTTTTATTAGTTTCAACCTGTGCCGTCTGCGTGAACCGCCGATCTGGCTCTAGAGAGAACTAATTATATCAATTCAAAATGTGTTGGTTCATCTACCCATCGTCTGCCTAGCCTTTTCCCAAATATATTGGGGTCGGCTTCCAGTCAAACCGGATTCAGCTGAATACCATTGCAGTATTTTACGTGGAGCGGCTGCCTACCAAACCTCCACAACCCATTAACTGGGTAGCACGGTACTTCTTGGCAAGACTGGTGTCACACTTCTTAGCTGCATCCCGCGGTTCTGACATTCAGCAGTTTATTTCTTCTTATTGGTTTAGCGTTTTAAGGTTTATCCATAGCCTCAGATCTGATGTTTAATATTTATTCTAGCCCCATAAAAACATTTTTACTATCCTGGTAATTTGTGAGTCAATTATTTCAAGATTTTAAACTTAGGTCTCAATGGTTTTCGGCACGTTTTGATCATCTTTTATAGTTTGTTGTTAATGAGCATAAAAGTAGTTAAAGAAACTTAACTTTAGAAACTATAATCATCATGCTATATCTTCGAGGAGCTATGCAGTCACTAAACTTGTATACTGTGTTGCTGGGGAGTTTGTTGGCCACTTCTTCTCCACAGCTAAAACACTAGGAAGTGGTGACGGGCGGGCGTTTTGGGGGACTGTCTTTTGTAGAACTTGACGTTCAAAAAGTGCTGGCTCTCAGCTTAAATTTGAATAAATGACTATTGAATTTTGAATTTTAATTTTGAATTGAATTTGGTAACAGTAATTGCCTTTCATAACATATGCTGCAGGTACAACTACTAACTCTTGCATCTCTTCTTTTTGCATTCTTGCAATACTATTTTCCGATATTATTCGTAGTAGTTCGTAGTATATATACAGAATTATGTTCTTGGTTTTGTATCTCAGTTTTTGAACACCAAACAATAACTCGAAATAATCAAAGATGCTCATTTATACGGGACCAAGTGGCCAGTATGCCGCATTGAACTAAAAAAGAATCACACAAATTGGATCAGAAACCTCGAAGTAATCGGTGTGCATACATACAAAAAAAACCCGGCGAGTTGAGAACCTCCTCCTGCTTTGGAAGTCGGTTAAAATACATGCATAAGTAATTTTCAGTTTTCGTCATGAATTTACCAGAAACCAACTAAACTTCATGACAACTAATGGTCAAGGACTACGAATTGCAGACAGTCAAAAATGGAACGACTTCTCAGCCCAAGTCGAAATAGCCTCCAAATTATAAATAATAGGTATGATTGGGGTCATTGCCCTCTAAAAAACATCTACTTCATAAGCGCCATACAGTCCAATTTGCAGAGGTAGCTTCGAGGCCGAGAAATCAGTCGCCCACGTCATCCTGGAAATGCGGCTGTTGCTTCTCGACGTGAACAAAAATCGGAACATCCTATTTTAAAAAACACTACAGAGTAAAAAATAACTTTAAATTTGGAAGTCGGTGTTTCTGTTAGTTTCTTCGTATTTTGACACCGACTTCCGAATTTAAAGTTATTTTTTACTTTGTAATGTTTTTTTTTAGAATTCGGTTGTATTTTTTTGTAATTTTTTTATATTTTTCTCTTTTTAGTGGTGCCCCACACCTAACAACACCACTACAAAATCGCAGAAAAGCAAAATACGCAATTTCGATTATCAAAGAATCATCTAAATAGTCAAATTCCAGCGATTTTGATTTAAAATCCAAAGTTCGAAACCGATTTTGATATGATTTAAATGGGACCAATCTGCAAGTATATCCTTTCAGATAAAACAAAAATTTTTCAAATCGGTTCATAATTGTCGGAGTTATGAGGTAACAAATATAAAAAAAAAACATACAACCAGGAGGAGGTTATCAATTATAACCTCCTCCTTTTTGGGAAGTCGGTTAAAAATTTGTGGGTTATGATGATAATAACATAGTCCTAAGAGGTTGTTCGGTGTTTTACAAATAACCCTGTATTGCCAAATTCATAACGAGTTACGTGACGAGCTCAACGAATGCCCAAAGTTAAATAAGCTACATATCTGCATATCTCCTAACCAAACCTATACGTATTATTGAAAGTCAAATTGAATCTTCCCCCGCCTACTTGCTTCCTAACAGCTCAATCAGCCGAAGGACACAGTGGAGCACAGGCACAGTGAAATTTTGCATTGCTTGGGCGGAGCACCGCCGTGTCCTCGTAGAGGCGATCGGTGGCGGTGACCTCTCGCTTCCAGCCCTGGTTCAACCATGGTCCGGAGCATTGTGTATCCAGCTACTGCTCAAACTCTATCAAGCAAAACTGCCTGCTGACTGGACCATAAGTTGAGTCAGTTTCCAACAATGCTATGCTAAGAGGACCACTAAATAACGGTGATTGCTCGAAATTAAACGAGTCCATAACAACGTTGCATAGCACATCTCTGGTGGAAAAGCGCTTATAAAAATAGAAAATAACTTGTATAAAAGCGTCTCGCGTAACGTCGTTTGTTTATCACCGACTTGAGTCTGACTCTGATGTGATGGGAGTCTGATGGAAGATGAGAAGTTTGTGGAAGCGCATCCTCACCATAGTCGCGCTCAGGGCGCGTTCGAATATAGGGTGGCTTGCCATGCTACAGAAATTCATGAAAATGGGCGCAAATTTAGAAAATAAAAAAACACTCCTTAAATTAATGTGGCCCCAGTACTTACCCCACGAGAAAGAATGCGCCAGAACCACGAACAGCGGTAACAACGCCACCACACGAATTGTATTCATCTTGTTCACTTGACTTTGCTCTTCCAGCAAATTGAATTGACGCGACTACTTCTTGTGAATTGCAAAACTATTACGCGAACGTGTATTTATATACAGCATAATATTATTATCAAGCATATTGATAACTTGTAGGTCAGCAGTTATATTTGATTAATTAAAATGTAAATTCAAGATGATATCATTTTCAGAGTTGAAAGGTGAGAATAGTTGATAATTTAAATCATACTAGCTTTTGTCCGTGACCTCGTTCGCGTTTAATTCAAGTACACCTACATTTTTATAACAAAAGTCCAATTTTGTTATAATTTTCATGACCAGATTCCAACAGTAGCCGAACCCGGTCATGCACTTAAACTGATTAACTTATTTATACTTTAAGCAAAAAAAATGATTTAAGGCCGTACCCAGACCAAATAACCTTGACCATATTTGCCCTCAATAACAGCGCAAGAGATACAATAGCGATTACGTTCAGAATGTTAAATAAAATCGTTATTAAATCTAATTTTTGTCGTCTGAAAAAAAATTTTCTACCACAATGTTCATAATTAGGCAATTTAATTATGAACATCCACTAGTGTAAGTACAAAATCAAATTATTTGTTAGTTTTCGAGAAGATGCATGTTTTCAGTAAGTATTTCTCATTTCTGTAGTTTCGTTGTGAGGAGATTAATAAAATTAAACATTATGGTTAGTTATAAAAAACTGAAATTTTGAAGCCAAGATTATGTAGAAATATAATCTATTTTTTTTTTAGTTAATATTTATTTTGGATAAAGAGTATGTAGCTCCAAAAAACTGCACAAAAATCGGCTAGCGCTGTGTTTTGCACGGGGACGCGCCTTAGTTATCCATCTCATAAAAATTTAGACCCTGAAGAAGAGATCAGGCACGTAAAGTTTAATTGAAAACCTGCGTCAGGCAGCTCCTAGTTGCCTAGCATGTTGCTGAACTGGACCTATTTGGCGCAGCCACGGAGCACACAATGTTATTGCTTTGAAATTAAATTTCCTGTTATTGGTACCTTATATTTTTGTATGCCTAATAAACTTGTTGTCTTACTTTCTTTCTAAAGTTGATTTATTAAACATTTATTTGAAAAAAAACTTGTTTGACAAACCGCTGACTTATTCAGAGATAAAAATATGCCCTCGAATAAACAAAGCCTCAAATCTGGCAAAAAGGTGCAAAGTTGGAACTAGGAATTAAACTACATCATGAAAGTTCCAGCTATTAGTGGTAACTCGTCAGGCTTTCATCATACTCGACAGCTGGTCTACTCTGTCAACACGTCATTGTGAACGTTTAGCTGCAGTGAGCTTGTAGTGAACTATCATTCAATATTGATTGGATTCATTGAGAGTTCGATTCTTCTACGTTTTTTAACTGAGATTTTGACAGAATTGCACTGCTGATTTCACGTTTTCTTCTTCCGTTTTTTCTTTATTTGATAGTATAAAATTAGGTACCAAACAATTTTGTGTGGGTTTCGACCTCGGTTTTGGAAAACCATAAAGTCAAAGTTAAGGTTAAAAAGTTAGAAGAGTTTGAACGTGGCAACGTCATTGAAACGCGGAGAACCGCGCGACCATTGAGATTTAAAACGAAGCGTTGCAGAGACCAGGAGGCCTACCACAATCTTTTACAAAACAATCTTATTTCAAGAGAGGTTTGTTTCAAGCATAAAATAACATTACTCTTATTCGTACCATGACCTAAATCGTTCAACATTGTTTTATTCCTGCTTAGTGCTGGGAAAGAATGAACTATTTGTCTATTGCCTGCTACAATAAAAAAGAAACAACGCTATATCAATTGTATAGCGCTGTCTCTTTCACACGTTGGTCCGAATCGCTACTACGAAGTACGATCTTGAAGCAAAATATCAACACGTTTTTACATTTAAAAGATTACTATGCATTTGAATAATAATTACCATGAAATTAATACAAATATCGAGAGATTTTGCTTTGAAAATGCGAAAAAAAAATGAAAAAATAAATAAAATAAAATGAGCTGCGGCGTTTTGACATAGGTAGACTATAAGAATCGGAACAAAATGTGTTATCAGCTGTATACCGCGAACGAAATTTGAAACTCAATGGATTAGATGCAGCAATATTTTTTATTTGTTTTATAAGTGGTTCTAAGTAGTTTAAGTTATTTTATCTTAATTGCATAAGAGCCATGGCTACAACAAACTCTGCTAGGAGTAATAGTGTGCTACAAAATTGACATGGAATCAAGGTGAGGTTACTCTATGTAGTTTTAAACAGTTTTATTTATTTGTTTTGTTACTTAATACAAAGTATTTTTCTGTAACGTTTAGATAAAGATAGTTCGAAATAATTAATGTACGACTCAGTGATTAGTGTTTTGTTATTAATTTTGCAGCCGAAGAGTTAATCGGGTTTCCTGGCGGCAGCTAGAGATACTCTGGGAATTTTTAGATTCAAACAAATCTATCGCTACTGCCCACAATCGATCTCTGCAAGCCAAAGAATATTCAAGAAGAAAGTGGACAGAGATTGCAGAAATCTTAAACTCGCAAGGTGATGGCGCTCATAAAGATTCGGCAGGCTGGACTAAAGTAAAGTTAGGTACCTACTTACTTATAGCTTTTTCAATTTGTCAATTTAAATTATGTATGTACATACCTACTTATATAATATTAAATATTTTTTTCAGTACTGGGTAGATTATAAGGCCAAACTTAAAAAGCGGGTTGCTTTGTTACGGGCTTCTCATGTACGGACTGGGGGAGGACCTTCCACTGAGAAGCCCTTGACTGAAATTGAGGAAAAATTTCTGCAAATACTGGGAGAAGATATTGGCCAGGGTTTGCCAGGTGTCCAGGTGGAACTAGTAAGTAAAGATATAAGTAGTTAAGTAAGCATATTTATAGTTATTTATTATATTAAGCAAATAACTTTTCTTGTTATCTCTTTGTAGCCTCCAGAGATTAGCGCTGCTACACTAGATGTGGATGTGCAAGATTCCCCGGCTTCAGAATCCATTTTACAAAATGTGCATTCTCTTCACAATCCTACTTCAGTTCTTATTTCCACCCAAAATCAGCCTTTGGAGCTCATCTTAGAGCCACTACCTCAAAGTCCTCTGGAACTTACGGTCCAAGATCCACCGGCTCCCTCCCCCAGCAGAACTCCTACTCCACGTCTTGCAACTACATCTGCAGCCCGCTCCCCCCGACAACGGCGTCGAAGGCGCGAGCCGCCGATGTCACAGGAGGCTGCAAGACGTGCGCTCGTCCGTTCTACACAAACGCACGCTGAAGCTGCTGTGAGGATTGCTGAAGCGATGGAGACGATGGTGCAAGTTTTAACAGCGCTCGGAAATACAGCGACGAGGATTGAAAGGTACAAAACTATTCATATGTTTACCTTCACTTTAAAACCATGATAAAGTGCTACCCGGAAGTTCAACCATGAGAGATTACATGTAGTAAATTAATATCATAAATTTTTGGTTTTTATTTTATTCAATGAAGACATTAAAAAATACAACAATTAATTTCAATGAAACAATATTGTAAAAAAACGCTGTAAAACTGAGAATTAAATTAAAACTTATAGAGTATAAAATTAAATATTTGTGTTTCAGGATCTTAAATGCCGCCTTTCCCACAGCCGCTGAACAATCGAATTACGAGTAGCCAAACCCTGCTGCAGAGCGACGTTATTGCTGTGTGGCTGTTCACTCGCATTGCCTTCTGGTTGTAATTGGGCTTCTCGAATCAAATCTTCATTGTTTAATTGTTCCACAGATATGTTAGTCCTATTGCAAATGTTGTGTAATATAACACAAGCATTTATAATAGAGCCAGCGACTTTTGGTGAGTAGTGCAAGACTCTGTGAACAAGTAAGCAACGAAAACGTGCTTTAAGCAGCCCAATAGTGCGCTCTATTATGTTCCTTGCATGGACATGTAAGTCAGTGTAGTGTGCTTCTGGTGAGTCAGGTGCTGCATCCAGTATTGGTGTCATCATGCTTTTTCTCAAAGGGTATCCGGAATCTCCTATTGATAACAAAAGTTAATTTAAATTATCATTGACCAAACATACAGGTTGAATTTAAATAAGTACAAATAGTTTTTAACAAAGATCATATAGAGGTTACATAATTATACCAACCAAGAAACCAAGTATCTTCTGTGTTGCTAAGATCTTCCAGGTGAAATCTTAGTGGATGAATACCGCATATAAAAGAATCATGACTTGCACCACCATGACTTGCATCTACACTTATTATTTCCATGTCTGCATCACAAACCTGAAAATATTTAGATTTAATCTGAAATACTGCCAAGTACCATATTTATAGTTAAACTTAAGAATAGTGTACATGCTCACATGTAAAATAATTAAATAAAGTTTTTTTTTTGTTTTTCTTTATACATACTTATTTGTGTTTTTGCTTATTTTCAACACTGTTATATTGGCTTAACTTCTACTAGATACTCAAGGAACACTTACCAATTGAACATTCATGGAATGGTATTGCTTGCGACAGAAGTAGCGCTCCTCATGTACTACTGGGCGTACTATAGCTACTTGGGTACAATCAATACAACCAAGAACCCCAGGAATCTGCAATTAATGAATTATTTTTTTACAACTAAACCTTAGTACTTATCTATTAAACAAAATATTTAACTCTTTATTACAATGGCCTATCATACATAGTCCACAGCTGGATATATGTAAGCCACTCCAAAATTATGCAACAGTCCGTTTAAACATGCCATACAATATTGTATTATCTCATTGTTGCTTATTTCTAACGTTCTCTGTTATTATTGGCATGATTATAATTTTATATCGCACCCCCGGTGCGACACTATCACTTATGAAAAATGCGATTTATTAGGAGAAGCATTTCATTCTAACATCTCAAAACATAATTTATTTTTAAAGATTTTTACAAGATGAATAGCATATACTGCAATGTCAACTTATATCTTACTTTTTAATAAATAATGACCACTTCACCAGGAGTGCGATATTTGTTTTCACTTAACAAAATAGGCATTCTGCTGCTATTCAAGGACTAAAACTTTTATGTATACTAAAAAAAAAAGATACATACTTCGTTTTAATTCTGTTGCGTTCTTGATCATTTACTGGAAATTTTATATATTTCTTCCTTATCTGCAGTGAGTTAAGACATGCAGTAACCTGTGCGATAACTGAAGAAACAGTCTGCTGAGCCACAAAATGACCCTCATTACTGCCTACTGGACGTTGATATGAACCAGTTGCATAAAATGATAATGCAATTAACACCTAAAAAAAGTAATATAACTTATAATGTATAGATACATAAAAGTGCTAAATAGCGCATATTGCTTTGTTGTTATTAGTAGAAAAAAAACTTTTTACAAAAAAATACAACCGACTTCCAAAAAAAAACACTACAAAGTAAAAAATAACTTTAATTTCGGAAATCGGTGTTTTTGTTCGTTTCTTCGTATTTTGACACCGACTTCCGAAATTAAAGTTATTTTTTACTTTGTAGTGTTTTTTTTTGGAAGTCGGTTGTATTTTTTTGTAAAAAGTTTTTTATTTTTCACTTTTTAGTGGTGCCCCACACCTACCACACCACTGCCAAATCGCAGAAAAGCAAAATACGCAATTTCGATTATCAAAGAATCATCTAAATAGTCAAATTCCAGCTATTTCGATTTAAAATCCAAAGTTCGTAACCGATTTCGATATAATTTAAATGGGACCAATCTGCAAGCATATCCTTTCAGATGAAACAAAAATTTTTCAAATCGGTTCATAATTGTCGGAGTTATGAGGTAACAAACATAAAAAAAAAAAAAAAAAAAAAAAAAAAAAACATACAACCGAATTGATAACCTCCTCCTTTTTGGGAAGTCGGTTAAAAAGGTTTGAATTTACCTTCGTCTCTACAGACAAGTCAGTAGATTTTGTAGGATTCTTCATCAGTGGCCTCAACTCATCGCACAGGTTATGCGCAAGATCTTTTTTAAGTCTGTAACGCTTAACAAACTCCGCTTCATCTAATTCATAGAAGGGGTCGCATTCCTGACGTAGTTGCATACGACGCCGTTTTTTTGTACGCTTGGCTTCTGCGTTATCAGCTTCCAAAAACTCGAATATTTCGTATGCATTAGCCATCTAGAATCAAACAAGAAATTACATAATATACGAAAACCTCTAGATACACAATTCATTCGGTAAATAAATACATTTTACTTACTTTATAAGACACGAAAATGTTTTATTTCATATAAATTTGCAAAAAATTAATACTTCCACCGAGACCAAGGAACTTTTTTATCATTGCCAATTTTGACTTAAAAACAATACTGCTAACTGTCAAAAGTCACGTCGTGGTACGAATTGAATGAACTATTATAGGTTGACGTCACCAAAACCGCTAGTAAAATAACATTGTTTTTAAGCTTGCTTAAAGGACTTCATGGTACGAAAAGTCGAAGTAAGATTGTATTAATACTGTTATAAGAGCTTGTGGTTGGCCTCCTGATATGTAGGTAAATAAAAGATTGAATTTGTAAAAATTAAAAATGTGGAAATAAATCCACGGTTTAGATTTTAAGAGCTACTAGCTGACCCGCGCAACTTTGTCGGCGTCACATTTTCCATTACTGCTCCGCTCCTATTTGTCTTAGCGTGATGATATATAGCCTATAGCCTTCCTCGATAAATGGGATATCTAACTCTGAAAGAATTTTTCAAATTGGACCAGTAGTTCCTGAGATTAGCGCGTTCAACCAAACAAACAAACAAACTCTTCTGCAATATATTAAGTATAGATAATATAATACTATATACGTGCCATTGAAACAGTGAAAAATACGTTATCGCCGATATTTAGCTGAAAAGACATTACAGAGGTCTGTTTTTTTTTAAAGGCTATTTTGGAATTTGTTAAAATGGTAAAAATATAATAAAAAAATCGTGGGCGTATATTTCTTATATAGGAAACAAGTGTGCTACAGACCTATAGCCCTAGTACCGATTTTTTCTAAGATTTTCGAGAAAGCAATATATTTTCAACTTACTTCATACTTTGAAAGGAATTGTCTATTCGTTGAAAATCAGAAAGGTTTTAGGAAGAAAAGATCTATTGACATGGCTATCTACGATTTCTTACATATGGTCAGCGGCAGAATGGATAAGAGACAACCAACTCTGGCGTTTTATATGGACATGTCAAAAGCTTTTGATCGTGTAGACCATAAAATACTGATAAGTAAACTTAACGCATACGGAATAAGAGGAAATGTATCAAATTTAATAGAGTCTTATCTCTGTAACAGACAACAAATAACAACAATCAGTAGAATTTGTAAAAAAAGCGAAATAACATATAAATCTAGCAACAGAACGGTAAATTATGGAGTGCCACAAGGTAGTGTGCTCGGGCCGCCCTTATTCATTATTTACGTTAACGACTTTCCGACAGCATCATCATATCCCATGACAATGTTTGCAGATGACAGCACTTTACTTTTTAATAATGACGACGTAAGCATATTAGAAGCTGAGATTAATTCTACTTTAATATCAGTTGTGAATTGGCTGCAAAGTAATAATTTGGTTATAAATCTTGAAAAAACAGTGTTAATGAAATTTCAACAAAGAGTAAATCATAATCTAGACTTAAATATTAATTACAATGACAAACCTATTAATGAAACTAATGTGACTAAATTTCTTGGACTAAACATAGAAAGCACTTTGAAATGGAATACACATATTGACAAAGTATGCAGTAAGCTAAATCAACATTCCTATGCTTTGCACATGTTAAGTAAGACGGCCAGTCGAGCGACAGTCTTAACGGCGTATCATGGTCTAGTGGCGTCCACATTAAGATATGGAATTATATTTTGGGGCAATGCCACTGGTAAGGACATGGTTTTTAAATGCCAAAAAAGGTGCATAAGAGCTGTATTTAATCTGCAGACAACAGACAGCTGCAAGCCGATTTTAAAAAATACGAAAATATTAACCATGCCGTCGTTGTACATTTTTGAAACGTCTATGTTCGTCAAAAATAATTTACATAAGTTTGTTCGAGTAACTAGTCAGCGCCGTAGTGATCGGTTACAAACAATCGGATCTAGTACTGCATTATACAGAAACAGTATTTTTGTAATGGCTCCAAAGGTCTATAATAAATTACCAAAATGTATAAGGAGTGAACATAATGTCCGTAAATTCAAAAGCAAAGTGTATAATTCTAATAGATACTCTATCGAAGAATTTTTAAATGATAAAATATGACATTATCAGCCCTTTAATTTAATTACAATTGACATGCATGTAAAAATAAATTATTATTGACTAATTTATATTTTGATAATATTTACTATGTTAGGTTTTTTTTTTTTTTTTTACTATATGATAAAATGTGACATTTAATATAATTTTCCTTTGACATACTTGTAGAAAACGAATTATTTGATTGATTATTAGTTTATAATACATTTAACTTGACATTGTTTACTCGAGTTTGACCTTGTATTGTAGTTTCGGACTGCTAAAAACATAATATATTTGTACACCAATTTCATTGGTAGGACATAGAGCTCTACTAAAATATTTATATAAGACCAATATTGTAATACCTGTGTTCACAAATAAAGATTGATTGATTGATTGTGTCTTTGCCACCTCCGCCGAGCCCTGTCAGAAGGGAAAACCCATAAAGTGCTGACTTAATGTTGTCCAGGGTGATATGCGTGCCTTTGGACTTTTAGCCAAGGATGCCGAAGACCGTGCGAATTTAAGAAGAAAAAGCCGGAAAGCGGACTCCGGGCTCCGAAGCAAACCAGCTCAAGATGCAAAGGGAACACGCTCAAATGAAAGAGAGAGACTGCTTTGGGAAAGATGCATCGATTGCTAGGGTGATAACTTTGATTAGGTAATAAAAAAAATACCTTAGGTTACTTATTCCAAACAACGGCAATTTCATAGATAAATACCATATTTTAGCGTAAAGTAAATTATGAGTAATTTCAATTTTTTTAAGAAATAAACTTAGGTAATAACCTTTCTTTTTAGGGTTCCGAAATCAACAAGGAACCTTCATAGTTTTGCCACGTCCGTCTGTAGGTATGTCTGTCTGTCTGCGTTTTAGCTCAGAGACGTTAGGAAGTTTGAATTTATTATAGGTGTAGATGCCGTATTAATCATGCCAACAAAATGGTAGAATAAAATCTTTATTATTTGTTTTTGTTACGTTGAATGTAAATAGTAGGTGTTTACTTACTAAACTGGTCTCGGTAATAATTTCTTCTACACATTATCGCGGTTTATTTCCACGCGACGCCGTACGCTTCTGAAATATAAACCTAGGACTTTTTATTACATTTTTACCAATTTTGACAAATTCCAATCTAGGTTTAAAAAAAAAATCAGATCTCTGTAATGCTTTTTCATTAAGATATCGGCGATAACGTGTTTTTCACTGTTTCAATGGCGCGGCCTAATCGCGCGGCGGTTTTAGTCTTATAGCTCCTAAACCTTTTTTTCCACATTTTTTTTTTTACAAAATTCAATCTTTTATTTACCTACGTTTCAGGTCTCTGCAACGCTTCATTTTAAAAATCTCCATTGTCGCGTGGTTTTCCGCGTTTCAATGGCGCGGCCACGTTCAAACCCTTGTATGTTTTTTACCTTAACTTTGACAAATTAATGGTTTTGGGAATCAACTTTTATAATTTTTACAAAATATTGGTACAGTTTTTTTCTAATCACGCCCTGACGGCTCTGTCGAAACCCACACAACAATTTTGATAGCATAATCTTTTTGAACAAGGTTATCAAACGTTATCACTCGTTCCAAACAATTGCAGAAAATAAGGAAAAAAATAGACATTGAAGTTACATACCTCTATATGAATATCTATTTTTATAGACTACTAGCTGATGCCCGCGTCGACATGTGTTATATACTAAAACCTTCCTCGAGAACGACTCTATCCATTGGTGAAAACAACATGAAAATCGGTGCAGTAGTTTTTGAGTTTATCGCGAAAAGACACACAGACAGACAGTGACAGGTTTTGTTTTATAATAAGTAGTGATGGTAGGCGCTAGATAAACTTACAATAAAGTACATTGTCCTTTCCAAAATATCTCTTCATAGAAACCCAAACAATACATAATTAACTATCTGTCTGTCCGTCTGTCCGAGGTTTTGCTAAGAGACAGTTAGTACTAGAAAGCTGTAATGTTGTACGGGTTTGTATATCAATAACACCGACAAAGTAGTAAAATTAAATTTTTGAACGTTTTTTTTTGGGGTAGCTCCTCTATATGTGAAGTGGGGATGAAATTTTCATCGTCTACCCCATCGTGTGGGATATCGTTGAAAAGGTCTTTAAAAATGACTGAGGGGTTCTAAAACAATTTTTCGATTGCATGCTCCATTTACGAAATATTTAACTTTAAAGTGCAAATTATTATTGTTCCAATAGGTGGCCTTCTAAAAGCTAAACTGCTGGCTTGAAAAATTTATGATGATTGGGATAAGATATTTCATGAAATTTAAAGGCTAATTATAGCGAATAAGATAACTTTATTAGTTTAGCAGTAATAGTCGTTGAACTTCGTCGGTGTTGGATAATTTTGTAAGATAAGGTTTGATAAGATAAGATAATTTGTTTATTTGTCTTAAACATGAGTATACACACACATAGCATGCAAGATGTTACATCTGATTAAAATTATGTCAGTAATTATGTAACTCTTAATATCCTTCGAATCCTCTCTTATATCTCTTAACGCAAGTGAAACCGCAGTCACATCAACAAGTAAATACAGGCACATTGGATAATCTGTTTTAGGGTTCCGTAGCCAAATTGCAGAAAACGGAACCCTTATAGATTCGTCATGTCTTTCTGTCTGTCTGTCCGTCCGTCCGTATGTCAGGGCCACTTTTTTCCGAAACTATAAGAACTATGCTGTTGAAACTTGGTAGTAGTTGTAGGTATTCTGTGAACCGCATTAAGATTTTCACACAAAAATAGAAAAGAGGGGGTCCCCATACTTAGAACTGATTCGTGTGTGGTATCCATGGATAGGTCTTCAAAAATGACATTGAGGTTTCTAATGTATTTTTTTTTTCTAAACTGAATAATTTGCGCGAGAGACACTTCCAAAGTGGTAAAGTGTGTACGTGATATACATTACCATGTACACTTCCACCAAAAATTGGTTCGAACGAGATCTAGTTAGTAGTTTTTTTTTACGTCATAAATCGTAAACCGACGACAGGTTTGTCCGGAACCCTCGGTGCACGAGTCCGATTCACACTTGGCCGCTGGTTTTTTCATCGTACAGGAATATCCTTACATTTGCCTTTGGCTCTCCAGTACCATTTCACATTCCCCCCTGAGATTTTACTCTATAGCAGAAACTTAGCAAAGCGTATATTAAAATTAAACAAAGGCATTTTAAGTTCACATGTACCAACTACTTCTAATTAGAGACGTCAGCCTTTCTTTTAACCCTAGCAAGTCGTTAAGTATTTCTTGTAGCTATTTAGTTAATTGGTTAAAGTAAGTGTGTGGATCGGTTGGAGTTAATTAGCCAGTTAGACTGATTGGTAGTTGGTGTGAAATTGCTTTAATATTTATTAGTTCGTGTTAAGTGGTCTAGCGTTTGGTGGTTGGTCTATGTTGTTATTTATTTATTTGAAGAGCGAGTTTGAGAAGCTCGTGCCTAATATTAACAGCCGCACGGGTCGATCTTTAAGGTTAAGCAACACTTGCCTCGGTTGGTCTGCTGATGGGTGACCATCTTAACATTTCGAGTTTCCTCCGTGCCTCGAAAAGCACGTTAAGCTGGTGGTCCTGGCGATCATTAGGAGTCTGCCTAACCTTTTCCTAACTATACTTGTATCGGTTTCCAGTCGAACCGGATTAAACTGAATACCAGTGTTTTACGCGGAGCGGCTGACCTACCAGACCTTAAACCCATTAACTGGGTAACACGGTACTTCTTGATAAGACTGGAGTCAGATTTACTGGCTTCTGACAAGCCGTAACGACTGCCAAAGATCTACAAATGACTGCCGGGACCAAAGGCTTAACGTGCTTTCCGAGGTACAGAGGAAACTCGGTATGTTGAGATGGCCACCCATCCACAGACCAACCTTGGAAAGCGTTGCTTAACTTAAAAGGTCGAACCGTGCGACTGTTATTATTAAACCACGAGCTAATATAAATATATATTGAAATCTTCACGAGCTCTTTATCAGTAGATATTGTTATACATTTATAAACACAACCAAACTAACATTTTTAAACCTATCATGTCGTCAAAAATGTAGAACCACTCAACCAAATGTAAATAAACGTTTAGTGAACGTTGAAAAAACCTTTTGGCGGTGTTGGCAAAAACATCTTGGGATTTTTTCCCCCTTTTGCCAAAGATTTGTATCGTGGCCATGGGTCCCGAAAAATACGCAATCCTTTACATGTTCGCTTTGTAACAATGGTTGCGGTACTTTGTGTAACGTGTGCTGATAAAAAAATGTTTCCTTTATATGCATTGATTGTTATCTGATGGTACGGTTTTTCTGAATGTCGAGTCCGTAATTAGCCGACTGCCAAGGAAGGGTTATGTTTTTCGCGTGATTCTAGTATGCATAATTTGTTTGTAAAGGAGACTAGACGTTAAAAAGTGGTACTATATTCTGATGATTTTTAAACACTAATGCAATATATATCTTATTAGAAAAAAAAACCGCTGTAAAAATATTAAATGCCCAAACACATGAAAATAATTACACTCTTTCAGCATATATAGCTCTGGAGGCTGTTTCAATTATCAATTATTTTAGTACCAAGCTCCATACATTTATTGAAAGTCTCCTTTATTAATTGACTCGTATCTTCCAAACGGCTTGATGGATTTCGACGGTTAAAATGTGGTTAGGTATGTCTCAAAAACCCAAGTGTCCTTAGATAATAAAAAAATGGCGAATTTTTGGCGTTAAATAGCAAGTCGTTAACGTTTTGACGAGTATAGTATCGAAATGAGGGAAATTAAAAGGAGATAACATTAATTGTTTTGGTATTTTTATTACTTACTAGCTGTCCTCCGTGGCTTCGCTCCCGTCAACTGGCAACTTTCTTTTTTTTTGACATAATATCCTTCTCCTGATAATACTAAACACAGCAAAAAAAGAATTAGCGAAATCGGTTCAGTTGTTCTCGAGATTTGCGTTAGCAACACATTCAGCAATTCATTTTTATTTTTGCCTTGTTTTTCTATACTACTAGCTGACCCGCGCAACTTCGTCTGCGCCTTATTTTCCATTATTGCTCCGCTCCTATTTGTCTTAGCGTGATGATATATAACTTACAAACAAATTTTACCTCTATTAGTATAGAGAGGTAACATTTGTTTGTAATTTTGTATGTAGGGGGTAATCTCAGGAACTACTGGTCCGATTTGAAAAATTCTGTCAGTATTAGATAGCCCATTTATCGAGAAAGGCTATAAGCTACGTATCGTCACGCTAAGACTAAAAGGAGCCGAGCATTAATGGAAAATGTGACGCAGACGAAGTTGCGTGGGTCAGCTAGTATGATATAATTTGCTTGTGTATCTCAAGCACAGTCAATTTTGGCCATTCAGCATAGTTTATATCGGAGATGACTGTCCAGACAGTTTTTGAACCATAGTAATTTTTGAAAGCTCTTTTTAATACCCAAGGTAAGTAGCCTTGAGTAATCTTTTCAAAGTTAGAGTGAACCTAGGCTACTTCTGGGTAAGCTTGCTTTGTAGTAGACTTTGTCTCCGTCATCTTTGTCCTAGATTAGAGTCAAGAGCAACCCCATCACTAATTTAAAAAAAGAGCTTATCTAGTGTTTTCAGTTGACAATTGAGTGCAATATTGATTTACAGGGTGGGAGGTTGAAGATTATTCGTACAGGTCCCATTTTAAGATTTCGATCTCTCACGAATTTGCTGAAATTTTTCTGTATTTATGTAAACAAAGCAAAAAAACTTTTTTCAAAAAAATTCAACCGACTTCCAAATAAAATAAAAACACTACAAAGTATAAAATAACTTTATCGTCGGAAGACAGTGTCAAAATCCGAAGAAACTAACAAAAACACCGACTTCTGAAATTAAAGTAATTTCATACTTGTAGTGTTTTTTTTTTATTATTTGGAAGTCGGTTGTACTTTTTTTGTAAAAAGTTTTTTATTTTTCCCTTTTGAGTAGTACCCCACACCAGCACCAGTGCAAAATCCCAGAAAAGCAAAATAAGCAATTTCGATTACTTGGATAACATGAAACCATCATCCAAGTAAACGAATTCCAGCTATTTCGATTTAAAATCCAAACTACGTAACCGATTTTGATAAAATTTAAATGGGACCAATCTACAAGTATATTCTTACAGATAAAACAAGATTTTTTCCAAATCGTTTCATAATTGGGTACATAAAAAAAAATACAACCGAATTGAGAATCCTCCTTTTTTAACCGACTTCTCAAAAAGGAGGAGGTTATCAATTCGGTTGTATGTTTTTTTTTTTTATGTTTGTTACCTCATAACTCCGACAATTATGAACCGATTTGAAAAATTCTTGTTTTATCTGAAAGGATATACTTGCATATTGGTCCCATTTAAATTTTATGAAAATCGGTTACGAACTTTGGATTTTAAATCGAAATAGCTGGAA
This sequence comes from Ceramica pisi, assembly GCA_963859965.1. Lineage (NCBI taxonomy): Eukaryota > Metazoa > Arthropoda > Insecta > Lepidoptera > Noctuidae > Ceramica > Ceramica pisi. The sequence continues at coordinate 1,948,490 of OY982542.1, forward strand.
TTCGTCTACTTGGTTGATAGTTTTATGTCATCCAAGTAATCGAAATTGCGTATTTTGCTTTTCTGCGATTTTGCAGTGGTGTCGTTAGATGTGGGGTACCACTAAAAAGTGAAAAATAAAAAACTTTTTACAAAAAAATACAACCGACTCCAAAAAATCTTTTTTTTTTCAAAAAAACTTTAATTTCGGAAGTCGGTGTCAAAATACGAAGAAACTAACAAAAATACCGACTTCCAAAATTAAAGTTATTTTTTACTTTCTACTGTTTTTTTTTGGAAGTCGGTTGTATTTTTTTAAGAAGTTAAAAACTATGTATATCGGGAAAAATAGGAGTTTCTCAATTTGGCTTAGTAATTTATTTAAAAGATATTGAATCACTAAGTATTTCGATACTCCATTTTTATTAAGTACTCCCACTTCTTATATTAATTTTCATTCTGTCATCATTGTTATCACCAGGAGTGCTAAAAATGCCACTTTACGAGAATCATAATATTCATTACACAACCATCAGTTAAATTTCATTTTCTTCTTTATCACTTACGCATTAGGTTCAAGGTTGATTAGGAGAATTTGACAGTGACGGGAAACGTGATTGCTTTCTGATTCTGCTAAAGTGGCCTTTTTAGACGAGCAGTTTTTATGTAGAACAATTAATGTCAACTATGCCTTGTACCTAAGCCACTATGTTTTCTTTAAAAGCATCTGAAACAATCTGAAGTTGTTCAGCAAAAACAGCGCTACCATTAATCCAAATCAGCGCGCTGCTAAGTTTACGCTCCATTAATTTAAATTTCAACGTCGCCGCCATATTGCTTTCTCCTACCTAACGGTGACGCATTGATAAGAGATAAAGTTAGTGGATGACGCTGGGTTTTTATGGTTATCATTGTTTTTATTTATACCGCGTGTGTCTGACATCGACGCACAAACGATTTCCATGGGTCCGGGGCATGATTCTGGACACCCTAGACTTAGAATTTTTCGTCGGCTTTTTTCTCATTTTTAGGGTTCCGTACCTCAAAAGGTAAAAACGGAACCCTTATAGGATCACTTTGTTGTCCGTCTGTCTGTCTGTCTGTCTGTCTGTCAAGACCTTTTTTCTCAGGAACGCGTGGAGGTATCAAGCTGAAATTCATATCAAATACTCAAGTCTATGGTCTCTTGGAGCTGTGAAAAAATCAAACTTCTAAGTCAACGCGATCAAAAGATACTCCCGTTTATGCCGCAAATTTTTGACACTCGCAAGGGAATCAAAACCTACAGGGTACTTCCCGTGAACTCAGAATCTTGAAATTTGGTACGAAGCAACGTCTTATAACACAGATAAAGGAAAAATTGCGAAAAGCATAAATTTTTAGTTACATCATATAATAAAAATATTTTTAATAATTTTAAACTTATTACCCCTTTACTCATGAACGCGTAGTGGTATTATATTGAAATTCTTAACAAATACTCAAGTCTATAATATCTTTAAGCTGTAACAAAATCAAACTTCTACGTCAACGCAATCAAAAGATACAGCAATTAAAGCCGCATATTTTGAAACTCGCAACTACTCGCAAGGGAATCAAAACCTAAAGGATACTTCCAGACGACCTGGAATCTTGAAATTTGGCATGAAGCAACGTTATAAAGTACACATATAGGAAAAATTCCGAAAATCTTAAATTTTTAGTTACATCACATAGTATATTTTTTTTAATAATCATAAACTTACTAGCTGACCCAGCAAACGTTGTTCAGCGATTAAAAAAAAAAAACAGATGTTGGCCGATTCTCAGACCTACCCGATATGCACACAAAATTTCATGCAAATCGGTTCAGCCGTTTCGGAGGAGTTTGGAAACAAACACCGCAACACGAGAATACATTTGAGTGAGCATGACAAACTCTCAATTGCCATGCTCGTTCATGTCAAAAAAAAAAAAAAACAAAAACAGTTACATTATATTACACGTGGTACTCATATTTACAAAATAAATAAAAAATGCTTCGAAGTTATACAATACTATAACTTTTCAAAAGTTAAAAATAAAAAGATTAAACATTTACTCCAAAAAAAAAAAAATACGATTTAAAAAAAAAAAAAAAACCATGTTTATAAAAATAAAAGGGAGAGCATCTCTTCCAAATATAAAATAAAAGAAAACTAATTAGTGGACCCAAGTGGCTGTGACTGTGGAGCAGGACCAGCATTAAGCCAAGCTTTTTTATCAAGGATATAATCCTCTAATTTATAATATGCTTGTCTACATAGTGTGCGTTTTATGCATGTTTTAAATTTTGTCTCGTTCAGTTGTAGAATCCGCAGTGGTATTTTATTATAAAATTTTACACAATTCCCCATAAAAGAATTTCGTACCTTAGCCAATCTAAACCGAGATTGATCCAAATTGTGCCTATTTCTAGTATTAAAATTATGTCTATCAATTCTCTTCTTAAAGAGATGAAGATTTTTCCGAACATACATAATGTTTTCATATATGTATTGACAAGGTACCGTCAGCTTTCCACATTGTTATGTTATGGATTTCATTTAGCAATAAATTAAAATACCATAACTTTTACTTATATACCTACAGGTTTGTACGGAACCCTCGGTGCGCGAGTCTGACTCGCACTTGGCCGGTTTTTTTTCATTTTTCTCAAGGGTTTTTTTTACTTTAGACTGCTCATAATCGTTATTCTGACCTAACCCAATGAGATTTTTAATAAAAAAAATTAATTACCTACTTTCACTAAAAAGAGCAATCTGAATAAAACCACAAATAGATAGCAGGAGGTCAATCGCGCTAATTTTAAAAGTTTAGGTCCGCTTGCAATTCGTTTCCAATTCAGTTTTAGATCTAGTTTTGATTCACCTGTAAGGAATTTGGTATCGCGCTAAAGTTTAATTAAACTTCAACCAAAGTTGCTTCAAAACTATATCGTAACCTTTACAAACATTTTCGTATTTTCCTTCAAAATCCAAACAACACAACGCAAACGATTGAGAAAAAGTCACGAAAAAGTAGCACTGTTTCAACTTTTTGTTTGACAGCGGTAACGTTACAGGGGGGCTACTCTCTAAGCCCGACGTCCGTAGTTTCGGGATTAGTTGCGGGCGTATTCTCCTCCGTATCACCTAACCAGTAAGAATGAATGACAACACGATTTGACAGTTACTATTAAATCGTGTTGTCGTTCATTATTAGTTCGAGTTAGGGACTAATCGTAAATTCGTAGGTATACAGAGTAGAATACGCCCACAACTAAGTCCGAAACTACGGACGTCGGGCTTAGAGAGTAGCCCCCCAGTTGTGATGCAGTTTCGTTCCAAGTTTCTGTCAAACGTTTAGCGCGATACGGAATGTTTAAAAAAGTTGTGAAATGGCTACAGTTCAGTTGCGTTCCAGCCGAATTTTATTAGCGCGATTGCCCTCCTGCTCAGCTGAGCTGATACCTATTTGTAGTACTCTTGAAAAAAATTAAAAAATGAGAAAAGAACCGACGAAAAATTCCAACACTGATGTGTCCAGAATCATGCCCTGGACCCATGGAAATCGTTTGTGCGTCGATGTCAGATACACGCGGTATAAGTACAATAATGCTGTATGTAATCTACGTACGGAATGGGTGAACGTGTTGGGTTCATATTCATAGTGCGTAGGTACAGCTTAGGAGTGGAATTCTCTGCCAGGGTTTGTGTTGTGTGATAGCTACAACCTGAGAATCTTTAAGTCAAGAATGAATAGGTTACTTCTAGGCAAGCGTGCTCAATCTTCGACCGCATAATCGCATACCAACAGGAGGCCAATCGCGCTAATTTTAAAAGTTTGGGTCCGCTTACAATTCGTTTCCAATTCAGTTTTGGTTATGATCTAGTTTCGATTCACCTGTAAGGAATTTGGTATCGCGCTAAAGCTAAAGTTTAAACAAAGTTGCGTTGTCAAAATTTTACAAATATTTCCGTATTTTCGTTCAAAATCCAAACAACACAACGCGAACGATTGAGAAAAAGTCAAGAAAAAGTAGCACTGTTTCAACTTTTTGTTTGACAGCGGTAACGTGTGATGCAGTTGCGTTCCAAGTTTGTGTCAAACGTTTAGCGCGATACGGAATGTTTAAAAAAGTTGTGAAATGGCTACAGTTCAGTTGCGTTCCAGCCGAATTTTATTAGCGCGATTGCCCTCCAGGTGTGATAGTGGGCAAACACGTGCGTATTAATAGTAAAAAATAAAATAAATGATGTCGGGACGAGCTTGGCTCCTACTGAAAGACTGGCCAGTACAAAGAGAGGACAGAATTTTATCGGATAGGAAGATAAGCTGATAACAACCTCTAACCAAACTAGCTTGAACTACCTACTTTGCTTTTGGTTTTGGTAAGCGCGAAAACGATTTTATTTTCCTCTTTATTCATTTTACTAACTCAGCGGTTCTCAATTTTTTTTGGTGACGGAACCCTTTTGGATAGCGATATACTATTGATGGAACCCTACAATAAAACAATAGTTTTTAAAAGTGTATTCTTTATTAATAGGCATAATAAAAGTACTTACCATGTAACAGTTACTTATTAGGTACTTACTTATATAACAAGTAAAATAATAGAAGATAATTAACAAATGAAAAAATATCTAACTAATGGGAGGTATGAAACTGTGTTTTATGTTTCATCAATCGGTTGACAATATCAAGTTTCATAGAGGACAGTTGAAGTCTCATATCAGGTTCGGCGTCCAGTCTATTGCGATATTTTGTTTTCGTGGCTGCATAGGTTGAGAATCCTGTTGCGCACAAATATGTTGTTGGGAACGGGAGAAGAATATTCAGAGCCATTTTGGCAAGCACTGGATATTCACCACGGATTCTGCACCAAAAATCGTCGAGAGGCGTCGTTTTGAACAGTGACTCTATACTTGTGTCTGATGACATTTCTAAAAGACATTCATATATCTCGTTTGATATACTTTCGGGCTTTTGTAAGTTGGGTAAAAAAGGATTATGAATCCATGAATTCAGTTTCATTTTTGTATTCTGTTCTTCGGGAAAATACTTCTCAAAAGATGCGCGCAACGAAGTGAGATCTTGGACCAATTCTTCGAATACATCATCTTGAAACATTTGTGATTCGTTATTGCTAATGCCATAATCTTCACACAATAATGAAAACAATCGGGATTGTAGTGGACGTGAATGATACGCCGCGTCAGAACGGTCGACCAGAGAGGTACCTTTTTTGATTTTATTTTTTCTAAATTCTTGCGGAACCGTTACAGGGGAACACACTTAGAGTATCGCTGTACTAACTCATTGAATATAAGAAATATTTATTAAAAAACACAGATAAAAAAATATTTAAATTATTAAAAAAATAGAAGTAGTATCGTGAATACTTAATAGAAATTTAGACGTTTTCAATTTTTTGCATGATTATAATTGAATTAAAATGTTAAATTTTTCGGGTGATGCATTTATGTAGGTAACTAGTAGATAAACCTGTTTAGTGTCAAAGACAAAACGTTTATTATAATTAGGCTATTAAACGGCGCATTTTAATGTCATTATTTACTTGAATAAAAAATATCAAAACAATAAAGTAAATTGTGCACCATTACATTTGAAATTTCTAACGGGGCCTCTGCGAGTTGTTTTCGGCCCCTCGTACGCCGGCACCAAAGGACCGGGTCTCCAGGGACCCAAGAAAGAAAACAAAATTAAATTATAAATGATATTTATTTTGTGTGTAAGCTCGTGGCTGAATAATAACAGCCGCACAGGTCGATCTTCGAGGTTAAGCAACGCTTGCCGAGGTTGGTCTGTGGATGGGTGACCATCTTAACATGCCGAGTTTCCTCCGTGCCTCGGAAAGCACGTTAATGGGTTGTGGAGGTATGGTAGGCAGCTGCTCCACGTAAAATACAGGTATTCGGCTGAACCCGGTTTGATTGGAAGCCGACCCCAATATAGTTGGGAAAAGGCTAGGCAGATGATGATTTTGTGTGTAAGTATAGGTTGTAAATAACACTTTTACACGTCAATCTTTTTTGGTCATTTTAAACTAGATGACGTAATTCCTAGCTGACTGCTAGTCTATTCTGTAAATAACCACTTCGATATCGGCTTCACCTGAGTGACTAAGCTTACAAAGTGAACTTTATTTCACACATCATAAGGTCTTATATTTATACGAATTTGAAACTCACCTCGGATTCCGCTGTCGAGACACGAAAATGTTGTTACAGAATAGCACTGCTGCTCCGAGAAGAAAAACCGAAACAAACTCAGAGTTCAAAGTCTCTTTTAAACTGACTCTACTTTTAGTACTCCGTTAGAACATTGATACTCTAGTGTTTAATAACTATTCTAAACAATACAAACACCGAGTGAATTTCGCCTGCTTCTTTTTATCCCTAAACTCAACACAGATAAAACCCAACCAAATCATTATTACCTCAAAAATTTAAACTTATATCCCAGCTTAAAATCACAAGATTTATGTACTCCTAAGCTGCAATTTAAGCCGTGTATTATCATCACTACATTATCACTAGAACGTACTTTATTTACAATGTTTGTTCAGCAATATTTCTGTATTAACGTATTATAAAATACTTGTTATAATTCAAGGGATATAATAAATTAAATAGGGACCGGGATTGAATTGTTCAGTTTAAAATACTGGTATATCGTGTGGGGTTAGGAAACGCGCGGGTTTGTATGAGGCGACCGGTAGAAGGGATTTGTTTTTGTTTCTTTTGAAAGGTACTCGTAGATCGATTGAATATATTTTTATTGGACAACAAAAGTAACGACTTTTGGTTTCCAATTCATAAGCCCAAAGACACATAATTAATGGCTTATGTTTAACTTACCAATATAGTAACATTTAGCAGTCAAAAATAGTAAATGATCACCAAAATTAAACCCGCATTTAAATGTAAACTTATAACCAAAGTTATAACATCTTGCTATCCTATTTAAGCAAACCAACTCCAAAAAAAATATTCTAACCCAAAAATAGTTAAAATGATACGCAAAAAAATAACATCTCGTTATCCGATTAAACCAAATGATTCACCAACAATAAAAGGGATCTGGCGCTCGGCGGCCGCTACCGAGGCACGCTCGCTTCGCTCGCTCGCCATCGCGCGCTAATGGTCATGGTTCGAACCTAACCTAACCCACATGTTTCACCAGCCATAGAGGGGATCTGACGCAGACACGTTACTATAGAATTTGAATACTATACTAACTGAATATTAATTTGGTCGTCAAGATTTGGTGATCATTTACTAAATTTGGTGGTCGAATACAATTTAAAGTGGAGTCGTGACTAAAATAGCTGGTACTATTGTATTTTTAGACTTTATTTTTCTGATGTTAAGTAGATATTTTTGGTTACAAAACTAAGGGTATCAAAGCATTTTATGGTGGTCATTATATTTATCCCCATAATTAATTCTACGAGTACAAAGGCGACGTTTTCGTGATAGGCAAGCATCACAATGGGAGCGAATTATAAACTTGAGCAATAATGCAGTTATACATAACTGTATCTAAGGTATTACAAAATTGCATGCCTATAACAAAATTGGAGATCCAAGATCAAGCTTCATCAAATATCTCTTATTTTTTTAAACCATAATTGAAAGTCTGAAAATATGAAGCCATAACAAAGAGTCTGGGTCTGGCGTATCAAATCACAAGTCTTTTTACGTAGTTTGTGTGTTGAATGTTTTGTATCGCCACCTTAATTGGTTGACTGAGAGAGAATGCCCAACACATTAAGTCCGCGTTTGAGCCCAAAAGCATGAAGTGTAATTAACCCAGCTCACATTATGTCACAATAATTGTTTACGGTTTTCCGCTTCTGTTACCCGCTATCCTACCCGCTGGTTTCAGAACCACACTAAATCAAACAAAGTCCAAGTGTGAGAACATCAAATAAATATGAATTGATAGGATTATAAATCGCAAGCGGATGCGGGGCACAATCCAGCGGATATTTGTTCATCCCTATCGCCATTTTTATTTTTAAAGGTTACATAATATGCCCTTTGGCACAGTTTTTGCGACCTTTATTGTAAAGGAGATCAAAGTTTTGTTTGATATCTGCAATGTTTTTTGTTTGTGACCAGATCACTCCTTTTGGTTTGATGGTTAATCCTTTTTGCCTTTGGTATATTTTTTTTTAGTTTCAATATTTTTTTGAAATGGATACCTTTGAGCTTTGGTCTTTCATGTGTGACCTGACACGAGGCAGCTTAGAAGAAATGTCTATCTATAATGTTGGCCGAAGCAGATATTTTCTTCACAATGCTGATATTTTTATAGTAGAAGCTAGTAAACTGTCTACTGATTTAAAAAAATATATTTATCTGGATGTTGTATCGGCTTTCTTGAACCGTCTTTGTCTTTTTAACTGACTTCAAAAAAAGGAGGTTCTGAATTCTTTTGCATTTTTTTATGTTCCTTACCTCATGAATCCGTCATTTAAGAACCGATTTAAAAGAATATGTTTATTGTAAATATTATTATCATAAATAATTTTTATATGTGTGAAAGGATATCCTTTTCGATTAGTCCCATAGAAATTTCATCAAAATCGGTATAGTAGTTTGAGTTTTAAATCAACATAGCTGGAATTCGTTTACTTGGTTTACGTATTTTGTTTGTCATTTAAGTAACCGAAATTGCGTATTTTGCTTTCCTGTGACTTTCCAGTGGTGTTATAAGGGGTTTCACTTAAAACTGAAAAATAAAAACTCACTTAGAATTCTTTTCTTAAAAAAGGGAACGGCCTTCAAAAAACCAACCCACTGTAGAGCAACTTTAATTAAAAGAAAGGAACTTTAAGTACTTAACTTGAATTTTGGAAGTCGGTGACCTTGGTTGTTCAATTTAACTCAGACTTCCGAATAACTCCGAAATGAAAGTGATTTTAAACATTTTAGTGTTTTTTTAAGTCTGCTGTATTTTTTTGTAAAAGCGTTTTTCTAGTAACTTTTGAAAACAAAAAACGTGTTTTTGTTAGTTTCTTCGTATTTTGACACCGACTTCCGAAATTAAAGTTATTTTATACTTTGTAGTGTTTTTTTTTGGAAGTCGGTTGTATTTTTTTGTAAAAAGTTTTTATTTTTCACTTTTTAGTGGTGCCCCACACCGAACAACACTACTGCAAAATCGCAGAAAAGCAAAATACGCAATTTCGATTATCAAAGAATCATCTAAATAGTCAAATTCCAGCTATTTCGATTTTAAATCCAAAGTTCGTAACCGATTTTGATATGATTTAAATGGGACCAATCTGCAAGTATATCCTTTCAGATAAAACAAAAAAAATTCAAATCGGTTCATAATTGTCGGAGTTATGAGGTAACAAATATAAAAAAAAAAAATACAACCGAATTGATAACCTCCTCCTTTTTGGGAAGTCTGTTTAAAACTTACTGTACTTAACATAACATTCGACTCGAAAACGGAAGATTACGTTTAAAGGGAATATAAAGATGTATTAAAGATCCCAGCTTACCAGACCTTCCTGAAAAATTAACTTGACTCTCGACTGAAATAATGATAATGATGACTTACTTTCTTCAATGACTTAAAGATAGATTCAGCTGGTAATTTAAGTCAGTCAATTATCGTTATTATCGCAAGTTTCGACTAGATTATTTTCCCCAATAAGCTGATCCAATCTAAGCCACCACAAGAATAGTTCTACCTGAAAAATTAGGTCTCAATTTTCCGCTCAGTAGCGTTTGTGTAAGGTCCGGAATTCACCAAAGCGGAGACTAGACGAGCAGATCCGAGAAGTGTTTTATAGAACCAATAGAATTTCGTAATTCACACATCTCTTCTCCTCTAAGCTTTATTGGATACCACTGAGTGGTGAAGTATTGTATTTTTTTTTTTTTTTATACAAAACGGGGAAACTCTTGGCCCAAATCTCACCTGATGGAAAGTGATGATTAGGCCGAAGATGGAAGCGAGTTTCACCCGGAATCCTCTTACACAGAGGAACTGGCTATCATACCTCTAACTGCCGGAACACAACAATGCTGTTAACATTGTTGTTATGGCGACAGACTTAGACATGATGGTGGTAGCTTGCCAGGCGGACTTAGAACAAGTCCTACCACCAACCAAACCGAGCAAAAAAATTTGCCCCCGCTGGGAATCGAACCCGGGACCTCTGGGTCTGAATCAGGTGGTATAACCACTAGACCACGGAGGCGGTTAGTGTCACCTGTTTAGCACCACCCGGGGACCACGTGTAGGGATTCGCTGAAGGGTATTCTCCTACGGACGCGGGTGATTCGGCCCCCAGTATATGTAGTATGGCGCGATGGAAGCGGAGCTGGGCTGTTCCTCACTGAAATAGGCTAGTTTCCATCATCCAGAAATTGCAAAACTATTCAGTCCGTCAGTTAGAGTATTGAAATATAATGGACACGTATTTTTTGTTTTTGTAAATCAATGAATATTGACAAAGATATAACGCATCAAAACTCGGGAGTGGGGGCTCGTGACGTCACGACTCGCTCAAAACTATGCCAGGGTGTGACGTATTGAGAATTTAAAAGCGTCGTAACTTCGTCAATTTTGGTTCCCGTAACAAAAGAAAAAATACGGGTCAAATATTTATAGATAATCTAACTGACGGACTTATTAGATTTTTTCAGGACACAAGCCTATTGAGCTAGACTGCGGTACAACGCGGAGATGTGAGCTTTGCCTCGCACGCTGTCGATAGCGCGCAGCGGAGACAAGTGTGCGGCGTGCAGTGTAGGCAGCGCACAGCTCCACCCTAGCCAGCACTCATCTCCGCTACCTACCTGTCTAGCCAGTACGCATCTCCGCACAGTTTTGGTGGAAACACCCCATCTGAAGAACATCTTTTTTCATCTCCGCTTCGGTCCGCACGTCTCCGTTTTGATGGAGTCCGGGCCTAAAAACCACTAAAATGCCCATCCGTATGTACGCCAGCTATACTGTTCCCCTGCCGGAGTCGCGGGACTATTCGAAAGAGATACCGTGGCTCCGGAACACATGATGGAACATGGATGGGTTTTAGTCAGTAGAAGTCTGACACTCCCCTCCCGCTCCGCCCAGAGCGGGGGAAGTAATTTGATGATTTACCATTCCTAAAAAAAAAGCTATACTGTTCCAGTATACTATGAAATGTCGATGTTCGAAACAAAACAAAACGTATATGAAAACCAAATAGTCGGGTGTCAAACAAACTCGTTACTATTTGCAACTGAATATCGTACGATGATCAAAAGAACTGCTTGTTTTTGCTATTTGATATCACTTTTTATATCCGTGTCTTTTTTTTTTTCTCATAAATGGGTAAAGGCATTTTATTTTACATCCGTACATAAAGCCTTTGGTACTAGGTATACACTATTTAAATAATAAACTACCTAAGAGGCACTTCCTTATTTATTTATTTCTATAACAGACCTCCCACAAGTCCTTCCAGAACTCTACCGTCTCAAATGCATATCATCTCAAATGACAACGTAATGATTTGGAAAGCCTCATAATTGGCCTAAAAAAGTCCTCCTAATTGGCGAGGAGATATCACTTTATACTAGAAACAGTAGAAGCTGATATAACTTACATAATAACTCTCATCAAAACAGTTTTTATTAATTATTTAAGTTTTTAGGTTCATAGTGATAAACTCGGATTGTACCTACTTAATACCATAAAGTTTTGATAAAAATTATCTGTTCTTCGGTGGAGTGGAGACCTGGTTATTTGTAACATAGGTATTTTATGCCTAACTCAGACACCAGCTCCTCACATTGCTAATTACTTTAGGCAATTATTACGTGAGAAACCTAGAACAATTTATTCATTTATTTACAAGGCACACCAACAATTTATTTCAAAATTAATATTATAAGTTGTGACGTCAAGGGTTCTGTGTAAATATGCCACTTACAGGCATGCACAATTTTCACATTAATATTACATACTTACAAAATAAATTTATTAAACTATAATATTAAAAAAATGACATTTACGTATTGAAAATGTTTAAATTGAATAATTGTAAAACAAAGATAAATAATAGGAAACTTATAATAATTGAATTATAAAATTCATAAACTCTTACTGTTTAAGTACGTCAGTTATTAGGGCACGATGGGACTGACATGTCTTTGATAAAAGCCCCTAAATAAACATAAATTATAAAAAATATATAAAATATTGTAATTGAGAGGAGAAATAAATATTTTTTTATTTGATTTCGATGGAAACTCATTAAATGACTCCTCCCACTCTGGTGGAGTGGAAGGGAATGTCACAAACTTACTGACCAAAACACACCCGTGTTCCTCGTAATGCTCTCTGTGTTCCAGGGCAGCAGTGGCCCCTTCTGCGAAGCAATCATGCTAGCAAAGGAGGTGGTGGGGAGGGAGAAGGAGAGAACCTCTCGTCCCGGCCGCCGTGGTAGACGCCGCGGGCGTCGGATACCACCTGGTGACCTCCGGCCACCGTAGGCGCGGGCCTGTGGACCGGGAGCTCAAGGTGGCTCGCCGTCCGTCCGTCTAGTGACGACAGGTCGTGTCGACGGCGCGTTCGTGTTCCACGCGCGCCTCAAAGAGAGTCAGCACATTTACAGAGGGGCCCGAAAGGGCCGACGCCTGCCGGAGTCGCGGAATTATTCGAAAGAGATACCGTGGCTTCGGAACACATAGGGCAAAAAAGGAACATTAAATACTTGCTATCCCTCTCGGTTTCGCTCCCGTCAACTGCAACTTTCTTATTCTTTCTTTCATAAAAGCCTTCTCCTGACAGTAACAAATACACAGCCGTAAAGCTTTGGTTTCCTAGGATAGCGGTGCCATCTTAGAGCGGCCGTAATACAGCGGTGAACGACGTCACTAGAACGTTTTCTATGTAAACAAAATGGCGCGGTTTCCTAGAGAGCGGTAACTGACACTGTAACGTCAAAAAGCGGTGCCGCCATTTGCATGACGGCCGTCTTGTATTTTTAATACGTATTTGTGTTTTTTTTTCACCGGAACAACGTACAACATGACTTCCAACTCTTGGAGCAGCGAAGACGACGAAATTTTAATAGATTTCGTACGTAACCATGAAGCTATTTATAATATAATAAGTAAACTTTCCACATGTCGTAACCGTAAAGACGGCCGGCTTTTTGCGTCCGTAATAATACGGCCGCTCTAAGACAGCACCGCTATCCTAGGAAGCCAAAGCTTTAGCCGTACAGCCGTAATTCACGCCTGGTGCTATCACTCGGCATGAGCGGCTGTACTGCTGGCGGCTCTTTTATATTTATTATTTAGTTAGATTTGCAGGAATAAAACTAATAAGATTTTTTCAATGTTAGTCATAACAAACTACTTATTTTAATACATACATTTGCTCATTAAAACATAATATTTCATAGTAAACAAACTTGTCTAGACAATCAAAATAATTAGTCACAAACTTTTCAGTCTCGCCTAGGCTTAATGATGAGAGCAATGAACTTTGGAGGTGTATTGAGAAAATAACAGTACCTAAGTAGTAAAAATAATAAATTGTTATTTTATAGTAAAAATGGTAAATACTTATGAAATTACTAGCTGACTCGGTAAACTTTGTCTTGCCAAAAAAAAAAAAAAATATATATTTTTATTTCAGACGTAAGTCCATATTATTATGTTACAAAACACATCGTTAGTAAAACACACAAAAATACAAATACAAATAAAAGGTGTTAGTAGTTTGTAAGTAAAATCCAAAATATGTACGTACACAAAAAAAAAATATAATACCTATACTGATAACCCTTTGACCTATACGCAAAATATTTCATAAAAATCGGTCAAGCCGTTTCGGAGGAGTACGATAATAACAAACACCGTGATACGAGATTTTTATAAACTAAAAGATTTTATCTATGTATCATCTCTTGAGTACAACATAATTGTGAGATAATAAGAATATGAGGGCGTTTTGCTGTGCGGGTTTGTGAAAATAAAAATTACAACAAGATTTTTACTTGACTATCAATAAGCCTCTTTTATTTACTACTAGCTGTCCTCCGCCGCTTCGCTCCCGTTTTACCCGCACAGTTCCCGTTCCCGTGGGATTTCTGGGATAAAAACTATCCTATGTCCTTTCTCGGGTCTCAAACTATCTTTTTACAATCCAAATCGGACCAGTAGTTTCGGAGCCTATTCAAATCAAACAAACAAACAAACAAATCATGAAAATCAGTACAGTAGTTTTTGAGTTAATCGCGAACAGACAGATAGACTAATATGTAGTGACTAGCTTCTGCCAGCGGCTTCGCCCGCGTGATCCCTAGAGAACATATTCCCGGGATGAAAAGTAGCTTATGTGCTATTCCAGACTATAATCTTTCTTTGTTCTAAATTTCATTAAGATCCGTTTAGCCGTTCTGGCGTGATTGAGTAACAAACAACCAAACTTTCACATTTATAATATTACTCGTTTGGTGTAAAGCGAAATTATAACCATCTTCCCCTCGACAGTATATTATAGGATATTGCAAACTGTCGTAAGCCGTTTTCCGAAGCTACTCGCTAGCCTCTAGGCGCCAAGCTAGCCGCCTGCCTGTGCGTTCGCGACCACAGAAATAATCCTTATAGCATGATTCAGTACTCACGCGCGATGGCTTATTATTAGCGTACCTATTTCATGTATAACTTTGGTGTTTCTATACCGATTTCTATGATTATTTTTTTATGGAATAGTTAATAATGTTAACTTTTAATAATGTTAATTAGGGACGACTGAGAGTTTTATAAACGTAAAAGTAGACAAATACAGTCAGAAAGCTTCGAACTGCTAAGCTATCGGGAGTTACACGTGTTATTGTTCGTCAATCATAAAAGATAGACATATGCTGTCGTTAGATATTTTTATATAATTTTAAGGAGAACATTTCCGTCATACATGATTTCTGTGTAGCTTTTACCATTAAGGTTGCACACGCGACGGAAGCTTAAAAAATGGAGTAACTTCTCCCGTTTTCCTAACATATCCCTTCACTGCTCTGCTCCTATTGATTGTAGCGTGATGAAAAGTATTCTATAACCTGCTCAGGAGTATGAATAATAATTGTACCAAGTTTCATTAAAATCCGTCGAGTAGTTTTTGTTTCTATAACGGTTATATAGACAGACAGACAGACAGACAGACAAAAATTGTACTGATTGCATTTTTGGCATCAGTATCGATCCCTAATCACCCCCTGATAGTTATTTTGGAAATATATTTCATGTACAGAATTGACCTCTCTACAGATTTATTATAAGTATAGATATAGATAGTGATGATTTTTACTATGATAGTAAACTAGCAGTACGTGAAGATGTACAGCTATTTGGAAGTTTTGATGTTATGAATGTTTTATGACGAAAATATACGATCAAAATTATATATTTACTGGTTGACTCGAGTTAACTCATCGTAACAGTCGTTTACGCTGAGTATGCAGTGACCGTCAGCATGCGTCGTATTGCAACTATGCATTTACTGGAAATTAGAGTTACTTATTTTTCTTTGCATTATATTCAGTCTTGTCTAAGCCATCAGCGCAATATCCTGTATTTCTGTAATTAAATAATTTTGTAATAAATAAATATTTTTTTAACTAAATTCCCGACCGCCGAAACATAACTGGCGCAGTCGGTAGGATCGCGACGTTCTAAGATCGAATCCAACTCTTCATCTTAAGAGCGACGGTTCTCAAATCGTTCCTTCGCGGTCTACAAGGAACCTATCGCGCGGTCGGACACCTCTACGGTCATCGGGATAATTCTCCGGAGAATTGGAGGAAGCTGCGTTGAACGAGACTCGACTCGGCAGGAGATGCAGTGGCTGCTTTGGTAAGTGCTCTTGTTTTACCAAGTGTCCTTGCTCTATTTCCTGTCTTATTTTAATTTGTGTATCTTATGTTAGTCTAGGTGTGTCTGTCTATAAGCTAAAATCGCAGTAGGCAACCACAAAATTATAATAAGTAGCGTTAAGTATCTCACGAGTAAATTCCGAGTGTTTAATTTGACACCTCTATTGTTTTGCGTCAAGCGCCACTAGGCAGGCAAGCTACAGAAAAACAATGTCGCTCAGAGATTATGATGCTAACTATAAACCTTACAAACTAATCGCAGATTTAATGCCAAGATATGACGGTAACCCTAAGTTACTTAACTATTATATTAGGGAAGTAGAAACATTAGTTCAGTTAACTTCTGAGGCGGATCGTGCACACCCAGCTTTTATCTGTTTAATCAAAAGTAGGCTCAGTGGTCCGGCCATAGACGCAATCGCATACGAAGGCTACTTAGACTCGTGGCTATCGATTAAAAACGCCTTAATTAGACGCCTTGGCGAACCACGAAACGAAATACAAGTAATGCAGGAGTTAACACGAGTGCGTAAGTCTAAGACAGAAGACGCCGAAAGCTTCGGCAAACGCCTCCGCGAGTTGTTAGATACGTTGTATTCCGTAGGAGAGCATGGTAATAAATCATATTATGAAAAGATGGTCATTGAACAGTATATAAACCAGTTAGACTTCCATGTCTCGTTGGGCGTTCGAATCGCCAAGCCAGATACCTTTGAAGCAGCTATCATAGCGGCTAGACAAGAGGAAGCTAGGCTGTCATATAATAGATCTAATTACATTAACAATCCTTCAACTTCACAAGCAAAGCCAAAGGAGCCAGCTAAACAACATAATCCTATCCGTAACACAATGAACCCATTTGTACCTGGCGTCATTATCCCTTCACAAAATAACATGACCCCTGAACAGCGGCAACAATGGTTACAATCTGTATTGCCCTGGAAGGCCAAACCAGCATCAGGTAACTCTAGATTAAATAATTCAAATAACTATAGGAATCAACCCAACATTCCAAAACCACCAGTTCCCACGCCAGTATCATCGGACGTCACGATGCGTACGGCAGGTAAGCCAGAAAAACCACAGTTCGCACAACAGTTGTTCTACATTCCAATTCAGATGGCTACTCAAGACCAATCAGAATCCAGTGACATGGAGCTCTTTAACAGTATCGCAGAAAGTAACGGCATCGCACTCGAGCCGAATATAACCTTGGACGAACAAGAGGTAGGTGGTAACCAGGATTTTACCTCGGACTCCAACAGAGACAACCAGACTTAGTTTCAATAAACTTCCAGACCAAGAAATATTTACCCTACATAATACTACCAGAGTTTGACGGTAAGTTTCTACTAGACACAGGGGCCAGCCATTCAACTATTGCAACTGACGTAGTTGCAGGCACCATATTCGAGTACTGCGTAGAAACAGAACCCTTTCAAATTAATACTGCACACAGTTCATCAGTACACGACAAGGTAGTGTACCTTCCCTTACCTCCCGCGTTTAATAGCGATATAACACATAAGTTCCTAGTATTTGATTTTGATCCTAAATATAAAGGTCTTATCGGAATTGACCTTCTACAAAAATTAAAGAGTAATATTGATTTAAATAATAATGTGTTGCGTACATCTACAGCGGAAATACCAATACACTTTAGTTCTCCACCCCAAAAGATAACTATCGAACCTAGATGCGAAAAGGTTGTCAAAGTAAAAACTAACTACTTAGATGGACAATACCTTCACGACGATTTAATCTGGTCTGATGGCCTAATGTCCCCAGCTGCAATAGTTAACGTTACAAACGGTTCTTTTAAAACATCGGTAATTAATCATAGTGATCAAAAGAAATATATCCCGTTTAAGCCGTCAATCGAATTAGAGATATTTTCCAATGTCAATCAAATTGAAAGTCACGATATAAACGCCACACAAGTTCAAACTAAAATTGACAGGATATCAAACGAAAACCTAAAAAAATTCCGTACAGAACACATGAACGAAGAAGAAAAACGCGAAATAACACGGTTATGTTATCAGTACAGAGACTTGTTCTATGCAGAAGATATACCACTCACTTTTACACACGCAGTTAAACATGAACTCCGATTAAGCGATGATACACCCGTTTTTGTACGTAGTTACAGACAAGCTCCCCAACAACGCGAAGAAATTCGTAAACAAGTGGATAAGCTCCTAAAACAAGGTATCGTGCGAGAAAGCATATCCCCTTGGTCATGTCCCGTGCATATCGTACCAAAAAAAGCCGATTCCTCAGGCAACGTCAAATGGAGACTTGTAATCGACTACCGACGACTCAACGACCGTATTATTGAAGACAAATACCCTTTACCCAATATACATGACATTCTAGATAGATTAGGTCGAGCGCAATACTTCACAACCCTAGATCTTGCTAGTGGTTTCCACCAAGTGGAAATGCACCCAAACGATATCGAAAAAACCGCATTTACCACAGAACGAGGTCATTATGAGTTCCTTAGAATGCCCTTTGGACTCAAAAATGCACCAAGTACGTTTCAAAGACTTATGGATCATATATTAAGAGGCATTGATAATGTTTACACCTACTTAGATGACGTAATAATAATATCTACGTCATTACAAGAACACATAGAAAAGTTAAAACAAGTATTCGATCGATTTAAAACACATAATTTAAGAATCCAGTTAGATAAATCACAGTTCCTACAAAAACAAGTAGACTTCTTAGGACACGAGCTTACAGACGAAGGCTTAAAACCAAACAAAGACAAGATAAAAGCCGTACTTAACTTCCCCTTACCCAAGTCTCAGAAGGAAATAAAAGCCTTCCTTGGTTTAGCCGGATATTACCGAAAGTTTATAAAAGATTTCGCCAAGCTTACTAAACCAATGACCCTTTGCCTTAAGAAAAATAGTAAAGTCGTACATTCCCCAGATTTCTTAGAAGCTTTCAATAAGTGCAAACAAATATTAACTAACGCTCCAATACTACAGTACCCAAATTTTGATGAGCCCTTCATCCTCACCACCGATGCATCAGATGTAGCATTAGGCGCGGTTTTATCTCAAGGAATAGTAGGATCTGACAAACCCGTAGCATTTGCATCCCGGACACTATCAGATACCGAGTCGCGTTACTCTACAATAGAAAAGGAGCTACTTGCCATAGTATGGGCAATTAAATACTTCAGACCCTATCTTTACGGTAGAAAGTTTATCATCTACACGGACCACAGGCCTCTGACCTGGTTAATGTCATTAAAAGATCCTAACTCTAAATTAACTAGATGGCGTTTAAAACTCTCAGAATACGATTATAAGATTGTGTACAAGAAAGGACGCCAAAACACTAACGCAGACGCCCTATCACGTGTTAAAATCTTCCATGGAAGTATGGACTCTTTAGCTGTGAATTTAGATGATAACGAAGACGATGAGATAATCAATAGAATATTCGAAAACGCACGTAGGGAAGCCGAAAATCAAATAAACCCAGTAGCACCCAATGAAAATATACATCCGCAAAACCCAAGTATTCCCGAATCTCATATAGATACTGATAGCATGAGTATAGTGTCAGCTGAACCGGAACTAGTATCAACAAAACATACACAGCCTGACAATGAAAATAAAGGTATACCTATCATTGCAGATGCTATTGACAGGCAGCTAAAACAGTTTCACATTAGGTCAACTCCTGAATCTACGTATAGAGTAGATAACAGATCCACTAACTCAAAGGTAGTTATAAAAGATGTCTTTATCCCAGTAAATAATACAGAGTCTGAGATAATTAGATTCTTAAAAGAACACACCATTGCCGACCGTATATTCCATTGTTTCTTTCATAACGAAGAATTATATCATGCCTTTTCTAGAGTTTACACAACAATATTTAATGAGAGAGGTCCCAAGCTACTTAAATGTACAACACGCGTAACTCCAGTAGAAAACAAACAGGAACAACAAGAATTGATTAAGAAATATCACGAAGGTAAAACTGTTCACCGCGGTATTCAGGAGACGTACAAGCAGTTGCACAGAAACTATCATTGGCCAAACATGCTCCTTACTATTCAAAGATTCGTTAACCAATGCGACACCTGTTTGAAATCTAAATATGAACGCAACCCTCTTAAACCACCTTTAGCTATAACTGATACACCTCGTAAACCTATGGAACATATATTTATGGACCTGTATTCAACAGGAGGCGCAACGTTTCTTACAGTCATTGATAATTTCTCTAAATACGCCCAGGCAGTTCCACTAACAGCATGCAGTAGCGTCCATATAGCCGAAGCATTGCTAAATGTTTTCTCAGTGTTAGGTTTACCTAATAAAATAACCACAGATTCAGACACCAAATTTGACAACGACGTAATAAAAGAAATTTGCGCACTACATAATATTCATATACATTTTACGACACCCTATAACCCTAATTCTAACTCCCCTATTGAACGTTTACATTCTACCGTAGCTGAAATAATTAGGATTCAAAGAATGACTAACAAAGATGACCCTATACAGCTAATTATGAAGTACTCTATAATAGCGTACAACAACGCTATCCATTCGGCAACAGATTATACACCCCATGAGCTATTATTCGGACACACAGCATCCAGAAACCCACTAGAGTTATACTACCCAAAAGAATTTTACCAGGATTATGTTATTAAGCATCGTACCAATGCAGAAGCAGTTCAAGAGTGCATCGCTGCACACATGTCCAAAAACAAGGAGCAGGTGATTGCTAAACGAAATCAAGAAGCAGAAGAAATGAAATTCAAGGTAGGTGAAACTGTCTATAAACAGGTAGCAAAGTCAGCACGCAGCGACAAAACGAAGCCAGTCTTCAAAGGGCCATACAAGATCATACACCTTCATCCAAATAACGTGGCTGAAATCATAGGTAACCATCCAAATTCTAAGTCTATTAGGGTTCACTTCAAGCTACTACGGAGGCCTCATCTTGTTGCAGGATCTTCATCGCAGGAGCCGTCGTGCTCAACACAACAGCAACCGTAACCATTACTGATGTAGGTAATGACAATGGTATCCTCCTCCTTAAACAAGGTCAACTCTATAAACAAGACAACTACTTTAGCCTTGCTTGCGTTTACAACATTAGCAATCTGCACTTTACTGCTATCCAATTGATGTCCTTATACCAAAGTGTGAAAAACGCCGAGAATACAACATCTGGAGAGTTACATAAAACATATAGGAATCAAATAGAATATAGCCTTAATATTATAGGTAAGAAGATTAAGTTTTTAACGCCGCAAGTTAGAAAGCGACGCGGTCTAATAGATGGGTTAGGTACTGTCGTTAAGTCTATTACAGGTAATCTTGACCACGAAGATGCAGCTAAGTTTGAAGAAGAAATTTTTAATATTAAAAACAGAGTTAAAAACGTTCAGGATTCACAAAGAAAATCGCTAGTATTAGCACATAATACAATCGACGAGTTCAGTAAACAAATAATAAAATTAAATAATAATCAGAAACATTTGGCTAGTTTATTGCAAAACATTACTAATAATTCCAACGATCTGTCTAATCATTTACATTTTCTAGATATTTACGTACAGATAGATTTTAGTTTACAGATAGTGCTAGATAGGTTAATGTTATTAGAAGATGCTATGACTTTTGCTCAGATGGGCACCATGCATCCTAGTATAATAAGTCCTCAGAATTTAGTAGAAGAGTTAAGAAACTTAGAAAATATGTTTATGTTTAAACCAGTAGCTAGTATTAGCATTAGTAACATTTACAGGATAGAGAAGTCAATTAGAGTTAAAGCTTACAGCACAGAACACTCAGTCAACTTTATTCTCGAAATCCCCTCTATTACTTCAAAAACCTATGACCTTATCCATCTCTATTCTATCCCAAATAAAAATAACCTTACTATCATTCCCAAATCCAAATACCTAGCACTTGGTAACGATGAGTACGCTTACCTGGAAGAAGATTGTCAGCCACTGACCGACGACACCCAGCTCTGCAAACTCCTCGACACCAGAAGAACCGAAGACACAGATGACTGCATACTATCTCTCATTCAGCATCGCCCAGCAAACTGCACTCACGCTAAGATGAATTTAAGAAGAGGAAAAGTTCAGAAGATCGGAGACAACAACTGGCTACTCGTTCTCACAGAAGATGAAGTCACCAAAATACAATGCAACACCAAGACAGATTACAAGAAGCTATCTGGAATTCATCTCGTCACACTAACAGAAGACTGCCAGATGAACGTCATGAACAAGACACTGCGGTCTCACACTGACACAGTCGTCATCAACGAGGTCATACCGTTACCAGAGCAGCATCAAGTCTCAGAACAGTCAATACAATACGAACTCCAATTAGAAGATATCTCACTAGACAGCATCCATGAACTTATCAACAGAGCAGGCGACATCTCCGTGCCAGAAGAAGATAATTGGCCAACCATTGCAGCTATACCTAGCTGGAACACAATCATCCTATATATCCTACTGGTAGCAGCAGCATCCTGGAAACTGTATCATTGGAAAACAAAGATCACCCCAGAAGACACTAAGGGCACCGCGGACGCCGCCAGAAGCAGCAGGAGTTGCTTCTATCCTATGGAGGGAGGAGTTAACTCATCGTAACAGTCGTTTACGCTGAGTATGCAGTGACCGTCAGCATGCGTCGTATTGCAACTATGCATTTACTGGAAATTAGAGTTACTTATTTTTCTTTGCATTATATTCAGTCTTGTCTAAGCCATCAGCGCAATATCCTGTATTTCTGTAATTAAATAATTTTGTAATAAATAAATATTTTTTTAACTAAATTCCCGACCGCCGAAACATAACTCTCGGCAGATGATATTTTGCCATTAAAAAAAAATGTCCTACGACCTATTCTCAGACCTATCAAATATACATGAAAAATGTCATAAAAATCGGTCGAGCCGTTTCGGGGGAGTTCGATAACAAACACTGTGACACGAGATTTTTATATTTTAAGATAGATAGACTAGCTGTCCCCCGCGGGTTCGCTCCCGTCAACTTTTTTTTTTTCATAAGAACATTCTAGTCACTATCACAAACATGACAAAAAAGCTGGCCAAGTGCGAGTCGGACTCGCGCACGAAGGGTTCCGTACCATTATCAATAAAAACGGCAAATAAACAAGTTTGTTTTATGGGAGCCCCCTTAAATATTTATTTTATTCTGTTTTTTAGTATTTGTTTTAAAAGCAGCAACATAAATACATCATATATGAAAATCTCAACTGTCTTGGTATCGCGGTTCTTGAAATACAGCCTGGTGACAGACAGACAGACAGCGAAGTCTTAGTAATAGGGGTCCCGTTTTTACCCTTTGGGTACGGAACCCTAAAAAGAATCAGCGAAATCGATCCAGCCGTTCACGCGTGATGCTTGGACCAAGGGAAAAAGGGATTTATGTTTATTAATAAGACATGATAGATTTTGTAATTTTGGTCTTCGCTATAATTGGCCGCTAGGACATGCGGACTAATCGGCGGCGACCTCACGCGTCCGGCTCTGGTCCAATCCATGGTCCGGAGCGAGACAGAATGGGACGCCTTCACCTCCTTCTGCGAAGCAGTCATGCTAGCGAGGGAGGTGGCGGAATGGGAGAGGGAGAGAACCTCTCGTCCCTGCCGCCGCGGTAGACGCCGCGGGCGTCGGAGGCCACCTGGTGACCTCCGGCCACCGTAGGCGCGGGCCTGTGGACGGTGAGCTATGGGTAGCTCGCCGTCCGTCCGTCTCATGACGACAGGCCGTGTCGACGGCGCGTTCGTGTTCCACGCGCGTCTCAAAGAGAGTCAGCATAAAGAGGGGCCCGAAAGGGCCTACGCCTGCCGGAGTTGCGGGACTATTCGAAATTGATACCGCGGCTCCGGAACACAAAGGGCAATGAAGGAACATGGATGGGTTTTTGCTCAGTAAAAGTCTGACACTCCCTCCCGCTCCGCCCAGAGCGAGAGAAGTCATTTGATGATTTCCGATCCCTAAAAAAAAAAAAGGAGATGCGGTATACCGCGTGTATCTGACATCGACGCACAAACGATTTCCATGGGTCCAGGGCATGATTCTGGACACCCCAAAGTTATAATTTTTCGTCGGTATTTTTCTCATTTTTTCATTTTTTTTCAAGGGTATTTTTACTTTAGACTGTACATAATCGTTATTCTGATCTAACCCAATGAGATTTTTAATAAAAAATAATTAATTAACTACTTTCACTAAAGAGAGCAATCTGAATAAAACCACAAATAGATATCAGCTCAGCTGAGCTGATACCTACTTGTGGTACTCTTGAAAAAAAATGCCTAATAATAATCAGAATCAGAATAATTATCCCTCTCTATCAGAATAAACTCTATAATCTGCTTAGCCTGGAATTTTAGCGTATTATTCTAAAACAATGTTTCTATTTTACACGATACCCAATGCTTTTTAACCACAGCACAAAAAATCGGATTAAACTAAAAACAAAACAATATAAAACCCGTTTTGCAGGCTGCGTATAAAATAATAGGATTTCCTATGGAAGCGGGTGGCCAGTTGACTGCAAAATTGTATTTGTGCTACATCCTTGGTGCGCTATACTCCTGGTGATCGCATTAGTTTAGCGAGATATTGAATCATGGCACTTTGTAGAAGGTTATTACTGGAATACAAGCCAGTGAAAAGAGTGGGTTTTTAATTTTATTTATATTGAGACATTATACCGCGTGTATCTGACATCGACGCACAAACGATTTCCATGGGTCCAGGGCATGATTCTGGACACCCATGTGTTGGAATTTTTCGTCGGTTCTTTTCCCATTTTTTTCAAGAGTACTACAAATAGGTATCAGCTGAGTTGATATCTATTTGTGGTCTTATTCAGATTGCTCTTTTTAGTGAAAGTAGTTAATTAATAATTTTTTTATTAAAAGTTTTGGGTTATATCACAATAACGATTATGAGCAGTCTAAAGTAAAAAAACCCTTGAAAAAAATGAGAAAAAAGCCGACGAAAAATTCTAAGTCTAGAGTGTCCAGAATCATGCCCTGGACCCATGGAAATCGTTTGTGCGTCGATGTCAGATACACGCGGTATGTTTTTGTTTTTCAAGTTGGTACTAAGAAGTTGGTTTTTTATACGGGTTCCATTGGTTACCGTTCGGGTAACCAATGGTTGATTTTAATTATTTCTTTGAAATTGTTCCTCTTTTATTCCGGACGCTTTTATTCTGCTCGCCTTTTACATAGTTCTCACAAATATGGATAATTCCAACCCGATGTAAACAAAAATTTGTTACAAATTATTATTTATAAAAGAGTGTCCGTGGAGTTTCTTGCGCGATCTTCTCCATAGAGATCTACGCTTTGGAACGTGCAAATAGCTTCAACTTTTTGAACCGACCGACCTTGACAATTCAAAAGTGTTTGTAAATGGTTTAATTGAAATAAATGCTTGAGTTGAGTTGGGTACGAAGCCCTAAATTTCTAAAAAGAAAAGAAAATTACAATAATTTTACGTTCGGAATATATGCGTTACAATTCACGCAAAGCTGCCATCGCTCAGCATAATGCTGGGGCTCATGTGCGAGACAGAGCCACAGCGACAATTATGTAAAAAAAAAAAATGTTAATTAATATTAAATTCATGGATTCACTTAGCAAATTAATTCATTTGGACACTTGATTGAAAAATAATACCAAAAGTAAATTAAAATTTAACAAAACTCTGATTGAACAATCAATTAATTTATAAATACAAATGCATCATCATCTGCGTAGCCTTTTTAACCCAACTATATTGGGGTCGGCTTCCAGTCAAACCGGATTCGGCTGAATATCAGTATTTTATGTGGAGCGGCTGCCTACCAGGCCTCCACAACCCATTAACTGGGTAACACGATACTCCTTGGCGAGACTGGAGTCAGATTGTCTGGCTTCTGACTATACGTAACGACTGCCAAAGATCTCCAAATTACAGCCGGGACCAACAGCTTAACGTGCTTTCCGAGGCACGGAGGAAACTCGATATGTTAAGATGGTCACACATCCTCAGACCAACCTCGGCAAGCGTTGCTTAACCTTGAATATCGACCTGTGTCGCTGTTATTATTTAGTCACGAGCTCCTCCTTCTAAATATAAAATTAATATAAATAATAATAATAAATTAATAAAATAAATAATATACAGAAAATATCACATTCAAAATAAACCTAATCACACAAATCCGTCCGTCCTTTCAATTACAGTTCAAACCAATGTGCACTACACTTGCGGACAGTCATAATTGGACACTCTATTGTGACCGCGATTGCACTCCGGAGTCCAGAGTGACCAAAGTGTTCCTCACTCTAATTAATTTTCCTGCCAGTGTAGTGCTGTTTGCAATGCTTTCGGACCTGGCGGTTTTCTATGAAATTAGTTACAGTTGTTGTTGACACTTTTCCAAAGGAAGTCATTTAGGAAAGTATTTGTAATTCTGCTTTAAAATGGGTTTTGCTTAGTTATATAACGGTTTCAGTAGAGAAGTTTTCAGTAAAAAAACCTATGAATATAAAAGGTTTTAACTTTACTTTTAAGGTAATCCGCAATTAAATATCGGCAAATCTAGAAAGGAGATGTTCCTAAATGGGCCTGCTCTAGGTACACTACCACAAAAAAAAAAGAAAAAAAGACTTATACAGTCTTTTTTTCTTTTTTTTTTTTTCGGGAAAAATACGGGTAATTCATTTAAACGTATGCTTTCGTGGTAGTTAATTGATATTATTCATTGTTTTTATCAATTTTCAACATGGCGTCTCGCTGATTTATTTACTTTATGCTTAAAAACAATGAAAGATAACTGTCAGAGGTCACAACAGTGTCACTGTTCAAGATAAAGTAACAATTTTACTGTCAACCTTTAACTTCCGCAGAAATAAACATGTCAAACGCCATTAATCAATCAAAATGACAGCTTACCGCTATGGCGGGTTTTTGTTGTGTGTTGCAGTTTCAAGTGCAATTTCTCGATTTTTAACAACAAACAAAGCCATTTCAAAGAAATTGGACAGTGGAGATGTGTTTTAAATGCATTTCCCTATTATTAAGTATAGTGTACATGGAGCTGTCCCAGGCTCCATAGAGGGAAATGCCCATTTGCTTAGGAAGTTTTGGCCAAGTTATGCCTATGGAAGAAATAAATGATAGGCATTAGGATTGATATCATAGATAAGGAAACAACCGCTATTTTAACATAGAACTCGGTGGGACTTCATAACGAAACGATGAACGACTAATAAAACGATGTTGGTGACTTTATAATTATATGTTCTTACAGAAAGTAAATAGGTAACTTACTTATAGTGGTGCAATCCATAAAACGTAAGAAAAAACACAAGTCGCTTTAAAACAGCACCAAAATAACGAACTATGATTTTCCAATGTCAATCAATTATTGACATTTAGGGATGTAGCTGTGAGATCGGTTTATGGACAAATCGATATTCTTGCGGATAACCGGAAACGCGGCATTGCTTCAATGGATCGTATTATATAGAAGTCCATAAATTGATAAACATTTTTGTTTATCCCGTAAGAAATAAAATAACTGATCTAACATTAATAAAAAAAAATATTTGTCATATACCGATTTTGGTAAACGGTATTTAGTTAATCGCCATTTTATGAAATTAAGAATTGCAATTCCTACTTTGACACTGACAGGAATAGCCACCATTATATACTTACATAATGCAATGAACGATTGAGTGTCTTATAAAAATGGGCTTTTGATTCCGGTGTATTCATTACAAACTGATAATAGCAATATTTAAGTTACTAAATTAGTATCTTTTTAGTCATTTTAACATAGATGGGCAAAATTTGGCCTAAAATGGGCGTTTCCCTTTGGAACATCTCCTTTGGGGATTTTTAATTTTTTTGTGCTTTTGTTTCTTCACTGCATATTAGATACCACCACTCTTAAATATTAATCCGCTCTTTTGAAACACCCTATAGATTTGTCTAGGTCATTTGCACTGCACAGACGATGCTAATCGATCAGCTGTCAGCACAGAAGATGGGGCCCGCTAGGGGCAGTGCCTGCCGAGGTTGTGGAATTGTTTCGAAAGAGTTACCTACTGCGGCCCAAACGCAAAAGGCATTAGGAGGAATACGGATGAGTTTTAGCCAGTAAGAGTCTGACACTCCCTTCTGCCTCCATCAAAAGCGGGAGGAGTCAATTAATGACTTCACATCCTTAAAAACAAAAAATAAACTTTTTACAAGAAAATATAGACCAACTTTAAAAAAAAATACTACAATTAATAAAATAACCTAAATTTCGGAAGTCAATGTTTTTGAATTTTTGTCTTTATTTTTAATACCCAACTTCCCAAAAAGGAGGAGGTTCTCAATTCGGTTGTATGTTTTTTTTTTATGTTTGTTACCTCATAACTCCGACAAATGAACCGATTTGAAAAAATCTTGTTTTATCTGGAAGGATATACTTGCAGATTGGTCCAATTTCAATTTTATCAAAATCGATTATAAACTTTGGATTTTAAATCGAAATAGCTTGAATTCGTCTACTTAGATGATGGTTTTATATCATCCAAGTAATCGAAATTGCGTATTTTGCTTTCTGCGATTTTGCAGTGGTGTTGTTAGGTATGAGGTAGGTACCACTAAAAAGTGAAAAATAAAAACTTTTTCCAAAAAAATACAACCGACTGGAAGTTTTTTTTTTTAACACCGTCTTCCGAAATGAAGGTTATTTTATACACCAAACTGAATTAAAATTTTACGGGACCTAATGGCACGTCTGCCGCTTTGAACTAAAAATAATCACACGATTCAGATCATAAACCTCGGAGAAATCGGTGTACATACTTAAAGAACAATAAAATACCAGCCGAATTGAGAACATCCTCCTTTTTTTGAAGTCGGTTAAAAAAGGTGGGTCTATAATTTATCGTTGAAGATACTCTTATATTTATTTCTGTTCTAACACAGTATATGAAAGTTCCGATAAAATAAAGAGCACTGAACTAGATATTTAATTTATTTCACAGAAAATATGTAATACGAAAATGACACTGATATGTTTTGTGAGTAATTCTAAGAACTCTTTGGAGTGCATTCACTTGTAAATTTATTTATTTATTTATTTAGAAAACCAACAGCGATACATATAACACATTACAAATAAAGATAATACAGTTTAGTAAGGCTAATAATAGGTTTCCCTGCTTAACTTAATTTGTGTATGCATGCGAACGGACTTTAAAAATAAGGTTAAAAATTAGAAGTGAAGATTAAATACACTAAATGATTGTTATGACGAAGGTATAAGATAATATTAATTATGAATTAAGCATAGCAAATGCTTTATGGTGAATGGAACGTAGTTGCTTGCTATTCGTTTTTATGAACTATAATCTTTTTAACCTGGGCTTTAAATCTAGGTTTTGTGCAGTTAAAAACATCAACCTGAGAGAAGTCATTGTTGTAGGCTCGCGCAATACGAGTAAGTAAACAATTACTAGCATAGTTAGTTGCATGCCTAGGTACATGCAACATTGGCGTATGGCGAGTGCGTCGTAGGGGAGCATTAAATTTGATCTGTGATAATAAATCCGGACAATCCAGCCTACCATTCAGTATGTCGTAAAGTACACACATAATATCCAACACTTTACGTCGTTCATCGAGTGTTAACAATCCATATGACCGACAGCTGTCTTCGTAGGACATTGGAGGTTTACGGAGGCGGTAGTTAAGAGTCCTATTACATTTTTTACGGAAATTCATGATTTTTGACGCTGTAATTTTCAGCAGCAGTAAGATATTTTAATTATTTGATCCTGAATAACGATAGTGCCAGTCTCTTTCTTGTAAGTTAGAGTTACACATTTTCATTTTTCTTTTCGTGTAATTTACTATAAATATTTTACGAAATCAGTTTGCAAGAAAAAACGTCGGCGATGGAACTTTGACGGTCAAATTCACATTGTTACAATCAATTCTTTTAAAAGCTGAAATTACTAAAAGGTAAATTAAATGTTTTACTTGTTTATTGGAGTTCTAGAATTTCTTTAAATTCCTTGAGTTTTCATGGAAAAAAACGTAAAGAAAGCCTAATTTAAGCCAGAAATGTCTTGATTCAGCGTCCATTATATTCCAAATAAAAACAATTTCATCAAATAAATTAATATGATATAAAATTTCAGTCTACAATGAATACGTTTCATAAGTTTTCGTTTGTCAATATAATAAAACAAAATTACAATAAATGAAATTAAAGTACTATATATTCTGCGTCAATTCAGCGCGCGCGCTTCTCAGTCTCGCGCGAGCGCCCAAATAAACTATAATCCTATTCAGACTAGTAAATATCAAAATTGTTTCGTGGACTATAGATGTACTCCCAACGCAGACCAACGTAACTTCGTCTATTGCAAACGAGCATTTACGATTCGTAATAGGACTCTTAAGGTGATTTATGAATCTTTTTTGAACCCGTTCTATTTGATTTTTATGTTTAAATGATCTGATTATCATGTTCACTAGAGAACACAAAACCTTTCACTTGGTATAATTTGGTTTAATGTAAGTCAACGAACTATAATTTTACAAAAATATTTGTATTTCTAGCTTAAGTCTGAAACAAATCCCTATTGATTTTTATAAGCCTGCACTAAAATATTGGAAATAACTAAAATTGATGCTTATCTTTCTTGAAATTCTGAGTAATAAAGCATTTCAGGGCAAAGACCATGTATTATTCCTTTTAAGAACAGAAATTAATTTAAGTCTACATAATTTGCCCTGCGTATCAAATACCTGTTTTTCTAAGAAGAACCATGTTATCCTATAACCTTTAAGTCGGATTAATCAGACAGATATTTTCGTGTCCATTGCGCCAGTGTCGTATATTTACGACCAAATACCACACTTTGTCACTTTGACAGGGCTTAGTAGGCGATTCAGCCGCTGAATTTCGTCTGGTCCGGTCGAAACAGGAATTTAATTATTATTTGAGTGGTGTTTCGGCTGGTCCGTGTTTTTATTCCTACGGCAACGGGAAAATCAATTTTCCCGTTGCCGTAGGAATAAAAAGGGATTCCGCCGAAACATAAACATAGGAATTTCAAGAAATCTTAGTGCCCTTTCACCCCCCAAGGAACCTACATGACAAAAGATCAGCTTCCTACGACCGTAGGGCTTAGTGTGAGTTTTCTAACGTACTCGATTGCGTTAACGTAAACGTTTGCGTATGTCAAAGAGTATAGAAAAAAAGAGGTTATCTGTTTTCTCACCAGGCGGCGCTTATTCAGTTTCAATACAAATTGGCATTTACGCTAACGCGATCGAGAACGTTAAAAAACTCACACTGAGCCCTCTGCAGGACTTTGGGTTGTAACTTGTCTGTCAGTCACTCACTCAATAACGGCAGAATGGGCTAGTTTCCAGCATCCACAAATTGCAAAACTATTTAGTCCGTCTGTTAGAGTTTTGAAAAAAGAAGGACGCGTATTTTTGTTTTTGTAAATCAATGAATATTGACAAAGATAAAACGCAACAAAACTCGGGAGTGGGGGCACATGACGTCACGACCCGCTAAATATTATGCCAGGGCGTGACGTATTGAGAATTTTAAGAGCGTGTATTCCGTCCACTAGCGCCGCCAATCGTTTTTTATTAATTGTGGTAAATTTAAGACACGTAGATAAAAAACCGCTCTGTAGTGCACTAAAGAAATGTATCTATTATTTTTGACAGCTATTTTTAATACATAACTCATGGCTAAATAGTCAAATATTTTTTGATAATCTGACGGACTAATTAGATTTTTTCAGGACACAAGCCCATTGTATATATCCCATCGACCGCCCTGTATTTTTTTACTCCCCGTGAATTTTATGCACCCTTGTACATAACCAATCTGTTTACCTACTTGTGTTATTTATTAGTCCTTATTAGTCTATTACTAAGAGTAATAAACTAGGTTCAAAGGTTCATCTAATAAAAGGTTGAACTAGTGTAAAGGCGCAAATCGACCGCTACACACGGAGAGGATATTAGGAAGATGAGGTTAACTTTGATTCCAACCTCATCTTTTCTGTCCGTTCTTCCGCTTGCCTTGAAATTATCTATTCACTGTTGAGTTGATAGCCTCCAGATGGCAGCTTTCAGGAAACACATATTTTTACTAGAATTCCACCAATTCAAATAAACCATCGGCATTTCGGCCCACATCACAACAGGTGGTGTTATAGCTTGTTTACCAACAGAATTCCTGATTTTAACATAACTAAAATAATACACCCACCACTTCATACTAATCTGGTGAAATGCCAACCCTACAATTTCACGGAAATACCAATCACGACAATGTTATGATTCTATTCGCCATGAAAACAAAAAACAAATCCCTCTAATCTCTCTCTCTCTCTAGATATTATGATCGTGTTTAACTCTCTTCGGGGTATATAATCCGAATGGCCTACACCAGAGTGAACAAGCGGCACCAAGAGCGGAAGCGGTGGCGGTCGCGATCATGTGGTCACAGTGCTTCGTGCTTCGTATGTTGTTGTAGCGGGCAGCTGAGGTAATTAATATTACGTTCCTTTTTGTTCACAAAATATGACATTGTAAACGTTTTCATTTTATATTATTTTATGACATACTCGTAGCATGATTTTAGTGATAACTGATGACATTGTTTAATTTGAGTAATTGGATATTTATGGAATTGTAAAAATA
The DNA here is from genome assembly GCA_963859965.1 of Ceramica pisi. NCBI lineage: Eukaryota > Metazoa > Arthropoda > Insecta > Lepidoptera > Noctuidae > Ceramica > Ceramica pisi. Next base: position 1,981,169 of record OY982542.1, read on the forward strand.
TTAATTTACAACATGTCATGATTTTTTATAATAATTTAGTGACATTTTATAATGTAAAATAATGATTTTTCATGCCTAAATTGGTGAAATACAGTGAACTGCGCATTCACCTAAAAGCTATAATGTATAATTATATGTAACGCGTTTCACAATAAAGAGTGAAATTGAAAGTAAATTGACAATAACAGTGCCGTAATATCATGACAACTTCGAACACCATTTAAACCTTTTTAGGGTTCAAAAGGTCAAAGGACAACGAGACTAAGCCTCCATTCTCCGTCCGTCCGTCCACGCGTCCGCCCGTCTATCTGTCAGCGGGCTGTGTCTCAATAACCGTAATAAGAAGAGAGATTAAATATTCACAGCGAATACGTCTATTGCCGCTTTATCAACAAATAACAAAAACCATACCAAGTAAAAAAAAAGCAGCGGCCAAGTGCGAGTCGGACTCGCGAACGAAGGGTTTCGTACCATTATCTATAAAAACGGTAAAAAAATCAAGTTTGTTGTATTGGAACCCCCCTAAATATTTTTATTTTATTCTGTTTTTTAGTATTTGTTGTTATATCGGAAACAGAAATACATAATCTGTGAAAATTTCAACTGTCTAGCTGTCGCGGTTCTTGAGATACAGCCTGGTGACAGACAGACAGACAGACAGACATTGAAGTCTAAATAATAGGGTCCCGTGTTTACCCTTTGGGTACGGAACCCTAAAAAATTTAGATTTATGGTACGGACCTCTGTCACCCCTTGATATTTCACGCTCGCTCTCGCTACCGCTTCTCACCCTTGTCGAAGCCTTCTAACATGGCGTAGGGGCAGGAGCACCCTTATCACGATATCGAGCGGCGAATGTCAAGGTCGGTGTCAAGTTCAGATAAGGATCGCTGGGAGTGCGATACAGCTTCCGTGGTGAAACGTTTGCGGATATTCTGAGTTTGGGGACATTTTTCATGGAAAATGTACGTAACTAGCTGGTTATGTATATAAATGTGTGATAATGTGTCGTTGAGAAAATATTGACGTTAGAAATAACTGCGGTCAGTAATAAATCATCATCTGCCTTGCCTTTTCCCAACTACATTGGGGTCGGCTTCCAGTCAAAATACAGTTGGAGACTTGATTGAAAAATAATGTACCGAAATTAGAATTAAATAACACTCTGATTGATCAATCAATTAATTTACAAATATAAATACATCATCTGCTTAGCCTTTTCCCAACTACATTGGAGTCGGCTTCCAGTCAAACCGGATTCTGCTGAGTATTTTACGTGGAGCGGCTGCCTACCAGACCTTCACACCCCATTAACTGGGTAACACGGTATTTCTTGTCAAGACTGGAGTCAGATTTACTGGCTTCTGACAATCTGTAACGACTGCCAAAGATCTTCAAATGACAGCCGGGACCAACGGCTTAACGTGTTTTCCGAGGCACGGAGGAAACTCGATATATTAAGATGGTTACCCATCCACAGATCAACCTTGGCAAGCGTTGCTTAATCTTGAAGATCGACCCGTGTGGCTGTTGTTATTTAGCCACGATCAGTAATAAATAAACAGACGTATCCTGTTTTTCATTCATTCAAATTTTCCATAGAGAATTGGGCTAGGCACGCATTGGTTACTTTTGTCACCCCTTTTATTATGGATGGGAAATCATCCAATGACTCCTCCCGCTGTGGGTGCAGCGCGAGGGAGTGTCAGACTTCTACTGACTAAAACCCATTCATGTTCCTTCATTGCCCTATGTGTTCCGGAGCCACGGTATCTCTTTCAAATAATCCCGCGACTCCGGCAGGAACTTTTTTCACCCTGACAGTATATTTCTCTCTGTTGTACTTCACATTATTGCGAAAGAGAAATTTACTGTCACGAAGACAAAAAAATCACCCGTGTGCGCCTAGGATTAGAATTATTATTTTGGCTAGTTAACGTTTAATTAAGTGCGTACAGCTAAGGAGTGGAATTCCCTGCCGGAGCCTGTGTTTCCTGATAGCTACAACCTGGGAGTCTTTAAGTCAAGAGTGAATAGGTTACTTCTAGGCAAGGGTGCTCCACCTTAGACCGCATAATTGCTTACATCAGGTGAGATAGCGGTCAAACGTATGCCTATCAAAAGTAAAAAAATAAATATTGACTTAAAATGCAAAGCAAACTGCTCACACTTACTGACAAAAAAACCAACTAAAATTACTGAGTGAGTAGGTATATTAGGTTATTTCTATTTCCGTAAAAACACACCACAACTATTTGTGTCAACCATATCTAGTCAAACATATCTCTAAGAATTATATTTCAGCATAATATACTGAAACAACTCACAATAACCCACATTTTTCATTAAAATCTGACAGTAGGTACAAGAACAATAATACAAAAGTATTAAAGTAATATCGCCCGCGTCCTTTGTTGGCGCGACAGACATTGTTGAGCGGAACATGAATAATTTCATTTAACGAGTTTGACGCGGACGAATTTGCGAGCACAAGCTAGTTTCTAATAATTTAGTTTTATTTAGAGTCTTTTTTTTTTTTTTTAAGGATGGGAAATCATTAAATGACTCCTCCCGCTCTGGGTAAAGCAGGAGGGAGTGTCAGACTCCTACTGACTAAAACCCATCCGTGTTCCTCCTAATGCCCTTTGCGTTCCAGGGCCGCGGTGACTCTTTCGAACAGATTCCGCAACCCCGGCACTGGCCCTAGCGGGCCTCATCTGCTTTGCTGACAACTCTTTGAGGCGCGCGTGAAACACAGCGCGCCGTCGACCCGGATTATTTACGGAGGGTTGCTAAACTGTCTATCGATGTTGATTTTTGTTTTTGTTTTTTATTTGTGATGGGTTTGCTATTGACTCTAGTTTAGGTCAGGGATGGCAGAGACAAAGTCGATGATGGAGTGAACTTACCCTTATATAGGTAAACTTCTATACTAATATAATAAAGAGGTAACATTTGTTTGTAAGTTTGTATGTAGGGGGTAATCTCAGGAACTACTGAAAAATTATTTCAGTATTAGATAGCCCATGTATCGAGGAAGGATATAGGCTACATATCATCACGCTAAGACTAAAAGGAGCCGAGCATTAATGGAAAATGTGACGCAGACGAAGTTCGTGGGTCAGTTCCTGTAAAACACAGGATATGTGTGTTTTTACAGGGTTTAATTAAATCTATACTAATATTATAAAGCAGAAGAGTTTGTTTGTTTGTTTGTTTGTTTGGTTGGTTGGTTGAACGCGCTCAGGAACTACTGGTCCGATATGAAAAATTCTTTCAGTGTTAGATAGCCCATTTATCGAGGAAGGCTATAACGGCTATATATCATCACGCTAAGACTTTAAGGAGCGGAGCAGTACTGAAAAATGTTACGCAGACGACGTTGCACGGGTCAGCTAGTCTATCTATAATATAAAAATGAATCGCTGAATATGTTGCTAAGCGCAAATCTCGCGAACAGCTGAACCGATTTCGCTAATTCTTGTTTGTTGTGTTTGTTATTATCAGGAGAAGGTTTTTAAATAAAAAAAAAATAAGAAAGTTGCCAGTTGAAGGGAGTGAAGCCGCGGGGGACAGCTAGTCTTCTAATATAAAAATCTCGTGTCACGGTGTTTGTTATCGAGCTCCTCCAAAACAGCTTGACCGATTTTTAAGAATATTTTTTTAAGTCAAGAGTGAATAGGTTACTTCTAGGCAAGCGAGCTCCATCTTCGACCGCGTTATCGCTTACTATCAGGTGAGATACTTAGTGGTCAAACGCGTGCATATTAAGACGGTACCCTGAGCAAATAACCTTGAGCATTTTTCCCTCAATAACAGCGCAAGAGACAGTAGCAAATACGCTCAGAATGTTGAATAAAATCGTTATAAAATCTAATATTGGTCGTTTGAAAAAAATACTTCTACCAAAATGTTCAAAATTAAATAGCCTATCCATTAGTGTAAGTGCAAAATCAAAATAATCGTTAGTTTTCGAGAAGATGCATGTTTTCAGTAATTTTTTCTCATTTCTGTGGTTTCGTTGTGAGGAGATTACTTAAACATTATACTTTCATTATAGCTTACTTTGTAACTATTTATTGCAGACTAGATGTATATACAATTAAATAAAATAAAAAAAACTCTTAACTAACTAAAACTAAAAATAAAACTAACATATGGCGTCGAAAAATTCGTCCGCATCGCTAGCCACTGGTAATGAGCCCAAAAGGCTGGCAGCATTGCCACGTTGTATGGCAATGATAATCCTTTGGCCGAGGTAAAAGCCAGCCCTTGGGTCACGCGAAGTGTCAACTAAGCGTCTTGATAGAAACATTATACTTAATAATCAAAAATAAAATCTACCATTTTGAAGCCAAGATTATGTAGAAATTCAATGTATTTTTTATTAGTTGATATTTCTTTTGGATAAAGAGTAGATAGCTCCAAAAACTGCACAAAAAACGGCTAGCGCTGCGTTTTGCTCGGGGACGCGCCTTAAGAGCGTGTATTCCGTCCACTAGCGCCGCCAATCGTTTTTTATTATTTGTGGTAAATTTAAGACACGTAGATAAAAACCGCTCTGTAGTGCACTGAAGAAATGTATTTATTATGTTTTGAGAGTTATGTTTTGTACTTTAGAACATAAATAGTTGCCAAAGTCGATATTTTTGCTAAAAGTGGCCACTTTTGGCTATTTAGCCATGAGTTATGTATTAAAAATAGCTGTCAAAAAATAATAGATACATTTCTTTAGTGCACTACAGAGCGGTTTTTTATCTACGTGTCTTAAATTTACCACAATTAATAAAAAACGATTGGCGGCGCTAGTGGACGGAATACACACTCTTAATAGCAGAAAAGAAGTCGGCACGGTTGGCGCAGTGGTTGAGCGATCGGCTGCTGCGTCACGTGTCGTGGGTTCGATTCCGGCACGGAACAAATATTTGTATGGCCTACAGTTAGTTGTTCCGGGTCTGTCTGTTTGTGTATATGACTTTGTATGTTTGTGAACGCACCCACGATACAGGAGAAATTTCTAGTGTGGGGCAATGTTTTTAAAAAAAAGATAGATTAGGGAAAGCTCAATCCATTCTCAATGCTCATGATTCGGTTTCATCCATTTAGAAGGATTACCAGGAGGCACGCATGGGTCGCATTCGAATACCATCGGATTAAAATTTCATTTTTGCTGGAATAGACGCTTTTGATTTTGTTTTCTAATGCAATTTAAAGTTAATTGCTTACCTAATAAATTTGTAATACTGGACTAAGAAACAATACCATTGTATTTTTTTTAAACTAAATGAAAACTACACTAATAGACCGCATTTCTTGATAGCATTAACTTATTGCCTAATGTGACTTTATCACCATCCACAGGACCGCAGATTTTGATTATTGAGTTTTATATAAACCTCAACTAGATATAAACTGCAAACTATTCTTGAAAATAAGTCCTGACAGATGGACAATAGGTAAAAATCTATACTTACTAATATTATAGAGCAGAAGAGTTTGTTTGTTTGGTTGAACGCGCTAATCACAGGAACTACTGGTCCGATTTCAAAAATTCTTTCAGTGTTAGATAGCCCATTTATCGAGGAAGGTTATAGGCTATAGGTATATAATCACGCTAAGACGTAAGAACAGAACAGAACAGAACAGAATAGAACAGAACAGAACAGAACAGAACAGAATAGAATAGAATAGAATAGAATAGAATAGGGAGCGGAGCATTTATGGAAAATGTGACGCAGATGAAGTTGCGCGGGTCAGCTAGTTATTAATGGCTTATGTTTAACTTACCACCAGATATAGTAACATTTAGCAGTCAAAAATAGTAAATCTTCACCAAAATTAAACCCGCATTTTAATTTAAACTTATAACCAAAGTTATAACATGTTGCTATCCTATTTAAGCAAACCAACTCCAAAAAAAATATTCTAACCCAAAAATAGTTAAAATGATACGCAAAAGAATAACATCTCGTTATCCGATTAAACCAAATGATTCACCAACAATAGAAGGGATCTGGTTCTAATGGTCATGGTTCTAACCTAACCTAACCCACATGTTTCACCAGCCATAGAGGGGATCTGACGCAGACACGTTACTATAGAATTTGAATATTATACTAACTGAATATTAATTTGCTCGCTAAGATTTAGTGATCATTTACTACATTTGGTGTTCGAATACAATTTGAAGTGCAGTCGTGACTAAAATAACTAGTACTATTGTAATATTATTCTAGAACTAGCTTCTGCCAGCGGCTTCACCCGCGCGATTCCTAGGGAACATATTCCCGGGATGAAAAGTAGCTTATGTGCTATTCCAGACTATAATCTATCCTTGTTCTAAATTTCATTAAGATCCGTTAAGCCATTCTGGCGTGATTGAGTAACAAACAACCAAACTTTCACATTTATAATATTACTCGTTTGGTGTAAAGCGAAATTATAACCATCTTCCCCTCGACATTATAATTATTAAAGGATATTGCAAACTGTCGTAAGCCGTTTTCCGAAGCTACTCGCTAGCCTCTAGGCGCCAAGCTAGCCGCCTGCCTGTGCGTTCGCGACCTTATACAAAAATAATCCTTATAGCATGATTCAGTATTCACGCGCGATGGCTTATTATTAGCGTATTTCATGTATAAGTTTAGTGTTTCTATACCGATTTCTATGTTTTTTTTTGATGGAATAGTTAATTATGTTAACTTTTTTAATTAGGGATGACTGAGAGTGTTATAAACGTAAGAGTAGACAAAAATAATCAGAAAGCTTCGAACTGCTAAGCTATCGGGAGTTACACGTGTTATTATGCGTCAATCATAAAAGATAGACATATGCTGTCGTTGAATATTTTATATATAATTTTAAGGAGAAAATTTCCGTCATACATGATTTCTGTGTAGCTTTCACCATTAAGGTTACACACGCGACGGAAGCTTAAAAAATGGAGTAACTTCTCCCGTTTTCCCAACATTTCCCTTCACTGCTCTGCTCCTATTGATTTTAGCGTGATGAAAGGTATACTATAACCTGCTCAGGAGTATGAATAATAATTGTACCAAGTTTCATTAAAATCCGTCGAGTAGTTTTTGTTTCTATAACGGTTATACAGACAGACAGACAGACAGACAGACAGACAGACAGACAGACAAAAATTGTACTGATTGCATTTTTGGCATTAGTATCGATCCCTAATCACCCCTTGATAGTTATTTTGGAAATATATTTCATGTACAGAATTGACCTCTCTACAGATTTATTATAAGTATAGATATAGAAGAAGATATAGATAGATTTATTTTTCTGGTGTTAAGTATTTATTTTTGGTAAAAGAGCTAAGGGTATTAAAGCATTTTATGGTGGTCATTATATTTATTGGTTTTGATCTTTTCTTTTTGAAGCAAGAACGTTTTAACCAAGAAAACCAATGCTACTAATTTTAGAAGTAGCCTTTTTTCTTACATTTTTACAGCTCTGGCACTCAGATTCACAAAAAAATGTCATTAAAACAAATGCCTACTCTTCAACATCAACCCTTAACTTACAACTAAAAACAAAAATGACTTTCCAAAAAATCAAAACTTCACACCAGTTTCGCCTTGCAATTGACACCGTATGATATATGACGTCATAATCATGTAGTGTGAATGGAAAACCATTAGAAACATGAGTCGATGAGTGTATGAGCTGCGAGGGTGACGTCACGACCAGAGACTGGAGATGATGGGGGCGGGGCGAGCACGTGGCGGGAAAGCGAGTCATAGAAGCGTTGTAGTGTATTGATGTGGTAGAAAAATTTAGCAGTAAAGTACAAAAACGTCCAAGTGCGAGTCGGTCTCTTACACAAAGGGTTCAAACTGTAACCCAAAAAAATACGTTTCTTGTATGCGAGCCCTCTGTATATTTTATCTTAATTTAATTTAATTTTTATCATCATTGTTGATGAAATGGAACTTTATTTAGAGTCTCTAAGCAAGTTGTTATTCCATCATATCATTGATAACGATTAGCGATTGTAAATATACCGAAATATAAGGCCACGGTCATGAACTTAGCGGGTAAGGAGTGGCGGCGGTGGTGGCGCGGGCAGCGGGCGTGCAGCGGCGCGGCAAAGCAAACCTGTAAATTACGAAGCCAACGGGCAGATCACGTGGCAATAGAGCGGCGCGCGTTGTTTTGTGTTATAAGAAGTTGCCTATTGATGAGTACCTACATCACTGCAGACGCGCGAGCACCCCTCGACTGGCGCGCGCCGCTCGTGCGCTGCCGCTGCGCCGCTGCCTTCGTGAACAATTCCATAATGCAAATCCATGCATTTGAACGAGCCGCGCCTGCGCCTCAGCCGCCGACCATCGCCCGCTGAGTTCGTGCCTGCGGCCTAGAAGAGATGGACTTTTTGGCAATCGCTATCGCTGATTGATTGTTACTTTGCCGTGAGTCTCTACTAGTTAGACATGATTAGTATATTCTATATTCTACCACATGCTAGTTCGATACATTCGTAAATAAATAAATGACTTTGTGTTTTTCTAAAAGCTCTATATTTGTCTGAAACAATGTTTCCATATGAAGGATACAGGGGCAAAACCAGTTTTTGTGTAATTTACATTTAAATTTTTCAAAGTGTATGGACTTTAATCTTAGATATTACTTATAGGATCTCAAGTTTACACTACTGAGATTATTTTTAGGTACAAAGAAGCTTTGTTAATTGTTTAGGTAATTAATTAAATAAAAGTCAAATTAATTATATTATGTGACATTCCTTGTTTTTCCCCTGTACCCTTCATATATAAATCGTTGGCCAATTTCTATGTATTGATATACACACAAAGCCCAAAATCCAGGAATATTTATACAAAAAAGCCTAAATCATCATCATATCAGCCGAAAGACCTGGACATAGACCCCCAAATGTCGCCACAATAACCGGTCCACAACAACCGCCACTGCAGAACTTAGTTAACTTTATTTCAGATACTTGCAGGTAATAATATTATTGATAGCCAAATAATAGACCAACGAGTGTGTGGTCCTGTTGCAAATTTTAAACCACTTCAGCCTTGACTTACATCGCAAGCCTCAAGTAACGACAATTTGAAACACCATATCTAATAGCTTCTACACTCACAAAGGCACTTAACACGCAAAATCAAGTCAAAAGCGATTCATTCACAAAATTTTCAAAAGAATACAATCGAAGTAATAAATTATCTGTTCGGATTTTTACCACAAACAAGAGAATAGAACGTATTCAAAATTCGAAAATCGTTTCGATGAATGAACTCAATGAACGTAGTATGAATGAATGGTCGGCGCAGACAGTCTGGCGTCGTTCATTTTGCGATTTGAAACCAATTTTTTTCTTGTCTATGTTTTTTTTTTGTTTACCTGCCAGTGTTTGATAGACCGCTTTTGTTAGTTCTGTTCGGCTGAGAAAGTTCTGGGTACATTAGAGACTACACACTTTTGTAGTTAAAAACACCTACACATTTCACTAATGTACTCGTGTTTTATTTTATATTATTATATGAAACACGAGTACATTAGTGAAATGTTTAATTACGTTCATAGAATTTGAAGATGTAACCATTTAATTTCATGAGTGACTGAGAAACCAGAAAAATGATAGAAGTGGTAATCTATAAAAGTAATAAATCTAGAGCAATTAGAAGGCAACCTTAGGAAAGCTTTAGCTACAGGTATCATTTTTTACTACTAAACTGACTTTAAAAAACTTTATTTATACTTCATACAAAAACTTCTAAGTTAACCTTAAAAAACAATGCCGTCCAAAAATAATCCGGTCCGATGTTGACAAAAAGTATGCCCAAAAGACTGGTGGCATTGTTGTATTGCAAAGCATATCTATTGTTATCCTCTGAACAAGTAAAAGCTAGGCCTTGGATCTACATGTTTGGATCGAACTTTTTAATAGTTTATCAGCATTTGGATCCCACATTACAAGCGTTCCTACCCAAACGGCTCGAAAATGTTGGTGTCGGTTTGGTTGGTGGTAGGAGTCGTTCTAAGTCTGCCTGGCAAGCTACCACCATCATGTCTAAGTCTGTCGCCATAACAACGATATTAACCGCAGTGTTGTGTTCCGGCAGTTAGAGGTATGATAGCCAGTTCCTCTGTGTAAGAGGATTCCAGGTGAAACTCGCTTCCATCTTCGGCCTAATAATCACTTTCCATCAGGTGAGATTTGGGCCAAGAGTTTCCCCGTTTTGAATAAAATAAAAACATTGTTTTAAACAAATCATCATTGTTTTGTTTTCTTAGATACGTACACGAAAGCAAAGCTAGCCGTGACCGCCCTTGTTATACAGCCCTTGCAAGGAGATAGAATTCAATCCTGTAGCCCCTGTAGAGTGTAGATACCATAACAGGCCCACGCAGTAACTATAATACCCTCTCCGTTAAAGGCCACAACAGATCGATAATGGAACTTGCAGGACTTCTTGCAACAAAACAATCAGCTTGTTTACCAACTAAGTTAAGTACAGTTTGCCGTTAAACTTCCTTATCTTGACGGACCAAATGGGACTTTTGACTCGTGGTAAATATTTGGTGGATACAACGAAGTTGCTGCGACGGAGTTGATTGTTGTGAAATATCTAGTATTGATAATGTGTGATTCTTCCGCCATGTAGCATGAATGAACTCTGGGTAGACAAGACGTTTGCCTTCAAAGCAAGAGTGAACAGGCATCTTTTGGACACGCTCGCTCCATCATAGACCTCATCCATCGGTTTCCATCAGGCGTGATTGGGGTCAAAAGCAAGCCCATACTTAATAAAAAAAAAAGACGTAAGAGAAAGTAAAGGCGCAGACACACTGCGGCACACGGAAAGGCCATGCAAGTGTGTTGAGCTTCGTTTTGCAAGAAATTGTGGATTTACTTGCATGTTCTTCTCCAAAGAGATCTATGCTTTGGAACGTGCAAATAACTTCATGTTTTTGACTGACCGATTTGATTGACAATTCAGAGGTGTCTGTAAATAGTTAATTTAAAATATTTGCTTTGAGTTTTAGTGGGTTTCAGTTTTAATGTATGTGATTGAGTCCAGTGCAACCCACAGACAGGCTACGCAACAATTGACGTTATAGGTAAATCTTGGCTTGCTCAAATACGACGATATGCCAACGGTACTCACCATAACAAATAAATAAATAAAATTAAATAAAAAGCCTTATAATTCTTCTTAGTTTAAATAACAAAAGTTTTGTATACAATATGCCTATTAACTCATAACTACTATAAAAAATACAATAAACTTTTATACTAATTCATTCGTTTCATACTCACTTAAATATCATTTGTACTCACTCTAAACGAGTATTAACTAACGACTTAGGTAGAACTGTATCGCAGCACAGTTTTGAGATACGCCTTATGAAACGGGGTTGTATATAGTGTGTACTGCAGTGCAAAACGTTAACCTGCGTGTCAAATTAATTATGTAATACACCTAAAATGCATGCGTGCACAGCATGCGCCGCGGTGGGTCTGCACCTAAGATTTGTGCTCAGCAGTGAAACATTATGCGGGCTTCATATTTATAAAACCAGCATTGTTTTCATTGGTTTCGAAAACCACCATTATCATAGCGATGTCAACCAACTTTGGTTCGTGTGGTGGACAATGGACCACTACACCTCTTCCAGAATAAAGGATTCCAGCAAGAGGAATTTCATTATTTTACTTCACCAGAACGGTTTAATCAAAATGAAAACGGAGAAAAAACGTGGAAAAATTCTAGAGGTCACTGCAGAATTTTCCCAAGCTATTTCTAGACTGGTCTAGCTCACTAGTCTCGAAACATATTAAGTCGTAACATAAACATAGACGACCGACCATTGCCGTCTCCATGTAATCCATGAGAACTAAAATAGACGGAAACTTAGACGTGAGATAACGTCACGGAATGGTCTTAAAAATGTGTCGTAAGTTGTAATTTACTTCTGGCTTAGGTACGACATAAAAACACTGTAATCTCAGTGGACGAGCGTGCCGTCATTTTTGAGATTTTTTGTGGTTGGTGGCGTTAAGTAATGTTTCATATTTTTTTTTAAAAAAAAAAAATTAAAAAAAAAAATTAATAATTAATAAAAAAAAAAAAAATATTTCGCTGTTAAAGGTCAGACTGTCTGGTGTGATCGTTTTAGGGAAAAAATAAAATGTTTTAGTTTTTCATTCAACGTGTCAATGCTGCCAGACACGTTTCCGGATGACAGCAATGCGGAGGAATTCTTCGACGCCCAAGTGTTTCATGTTTTTGTATATTCATAAGTGTATAGTTAAGTTTAGTAGTTTTTTATTATGAATTAAAATTATTAGTAGTATTACTAATATACTATTAATGACTAAAAATATGTAATGTTTTCTTCATGTATTTTTACTATGACTTATATGGTGTATATTATTGTATTTCTATTCTAAACTATGCTTAAGCTTGCATGGCAGCATTGCCATTCAACGTGGCAATGCTGCCAGTGTTCTGGGCACTTTTGCCGTTGACCGCAATGTGGATTATTTTTTTGATGCCCAATGATTTATTTTGTTTTATACACGTTTGTACATAATGTAGATACTGTAAACATTGTAATTTAATAATACTCACATAATATTTATCTCTGTTAAAAAAAAAAAAAAACTAAGCTTTGAAATCCATTGCTGCAAGTAAGTATATCTACACTAATATTATAAAGAGGAAAACTTTGTTTGTATGTTTGTTTGTTTGTTTGTTTGATTGTAATGAATAGGCTCAAAAACTACAGGACCGATTTTAAAAATTCTTTCACCATTCGAAAGCTACATTATCCACGGGTAACATAGGCTATATTTTATTTTTGAAAAAAATAGGGTTCCGTAATTATTTATAATAAATGCGAAAGTTTGTGAGTGAGTTTGTGTGTATGTTTGTTACTCAATCACGTCATAACGGCTGAAGGGATCGGGGTCAAATTTGGAACAGGGATAGATTATGGTCTGAAATAACACATAGGCTATTTTTTATACCACGGGAACGCGTACGAAGTCGCGGGCAGAAGCTAGTATATTATATACCTACTTGCTCTTAAGTTCCGCCAGTTCATTTAGTCAATCAAATTGGTCTATCGATTGATATTTTATAAGTAACGAATAACTTATTTCTACTTAGTTTACTCAACAAACGTATATACCTAATTCCCTTAACTTTTCATCGACATTGCGAAAAACGTCGCACATAACAGTCTAAATACATGACATAAAACCGAATTGTTTTCGCTTCAAAACAAATGTCTCCACCTAATGTCAACAATACATCATTTTCCTCATATATATTTTAACTTGTAGCCGTAAAGCCATTCTTAAGAGGGCTTTTACATTTTTTCTTGAATTTTAGCGTTTTATTCGAATTTTGATGTGTGATTTTGCTTTAGATATAGCCTTAAAACAAAAACAAAAATATGCCTAAGATAGTTTGATCATTTATCTTGGGAGTGTTCTAAATAAATATTTCAATTTGTTCACGTACATCAGTAAAATCCTTGACTCCGCAAAGGATGTTTCACAAAACGTTGCTTTAGGGTATCTTTTGATACCTTGGTACACCGAAGATATTATAATTTAATCATTTATAAAAATGTCCACGGTACAACTGTATCTTCTACTTTGGAATGTTTAAAACAATTTATTACGATTCATACAGTAATACATCAAAAAATAATTCTGTAAAACTGAGAGTTATTGACAATTTTCCGTACGAAACTATAATTTTTATCTATGAAATTATAATCAAAATTCAAATAAAAAATATTTAATAATTAAGGTGGCATTGCTATATTGCTTGAAAAAAAAATTGGTCTAATTAAAAGTAAAGTAAGTATTTTTAAATAATTGTCGAAAATCATTATAATCTTGTGACGCGCGGTATTCAACTTTAGTCAACTTGAGCTATTCGATTTTGTAAGAGCGCTTTGACAAAACTGTCTTAGGCATACTTTTAGTTTTTTTAAGGCTATATCTTAAGCAAAATCACACATCAAAATTCGAATAAAACGCTAAAATTCAAGAAAAAATTTGAAAGCGCTCTTAAGGCCTGTTCAGACCTACGCGGCAATCGCTTCCCTAGCGATAACGATTTTTGTTTAGTTTCGCACGGTATCCCGCCGGGTATTTTGTACCGCGGCGAGAGTCTAAAGTATGAAAAAAAAAAAAAGTTTTGCTGTCGCCAGACTAGTCGCATGCCTTGCATATCATGCATTACTAAAGAACAAAAATAAATTAAAATGATTAAACTACATACACGAGTAGGCGTTATTATTTCTCTTGACTTGTTACTATTGAACTCACATTGTGCCTAATCAGAAGAGGATTATCCATGCTTGGAGTTTTCTTGCGTGATCGAATCAAGAATGATAACATACGCAAGAGAACCAAAGTTATAGATACATAGCCCATCGCCAAACTGAAGTGTTATTGGGCAAGGCACATTGCTCGCAATACAGGTTGTCGATGGGGCCGAAAAGTTCTGTAGTGGCAACCACGTATTGGAAGACGCAACATTGGAAGGCATCCCACAATGTAGACCGAAGACCTTGTGAAGATCGCGGGTAGTCGATAGATGCGAGTTGTCGCTTGGGGGAGCCGAAAAACGGGCTGATATAATTATGATGCAATTATTGCGAAACGGATTCCATCGTAGCAGTGTTGGTTATAGTTTCGAAAGCCACCCAACCCCTACCGGCCCCCTACTCATTCACGATAGTAATAAAAGTTTTAAAATTGCAAAAAAAATACAACCGACTTCCAAAAAAAAAACACTACAAAGTAAAAAATAATTTTAATTTCGGAAGTTGGTGTTTTTGTTAGTTTCTTCATATTTTGACACCGACTTACGAAATTAAAGTTATTTTTTACTTTGTGGTGTTACGATAAATGGACTATCCAACCCAAAATAATTTTTCAATTTTTAATATAAACGTGTTAAACCAAATGAACGAACAAACAAACGAACTCTTGAGCTTTATAATCTAAGTTATAAAAATATCTTGTCATGGTGTTTTTTATTCAACTCCTCTTTTACTTAGAAGTGTTTTTTTTTTGGAAGTCGGTTGTACTTTTTTGTAAAAAGTTTTTTATTTTTAATTTTTTAGTGGTACCCCACACCTAACAACACCACTGAAAAATCGCAGAAAAGCAAAATACGCAATTTCGATTACTTGGATGATATAAAACTATTATCCAAGTAGACGAATTCCAGCTCCTTCGATATAAAATCCAAAGTTCGTAACCGATTTTCATAAAATTTAAATGGAACCAATCTGCAAGTATATCCTTTCAGATAAAACAATATCAAATCGGTTCATAATTGTCGGAGCTATGAGGTAACAAACATAAAAAAACGTACAACCGAATTGATAACCTCCTCCTTTTTGGGAAGTCGGTTAATAAAATGGGTTTGCGATTTTTCTACTGAATCAACTTCCGCTACCGCTCCGGGTAGAAAATTCTGCGTTGGTTTGAACAGACCTTTACAAATGTCGCAGAAGCCTAGTCGTTTCGTTTACTCGTCAGTTTTCTCCAATTTCCTATAGAATGGGATTTGTTGTCTCTGAAAAAACATTGCTATAATATGACCATCAAATATTTTCTGTTTGCAGTATTGTCTACTACAGATGTTTTACTGGCAATATTTGTGTTGTTGGAGACGCGTATATTGTGTAAACTATTGACTGATAAAATATGCCGGAAGAGGATGTAGATTAATTAAATCATACATATGTGTATTTGTTTGTCTAGCCACAAGGGCGGTTCATTTGGAGCTTGTCTCAGACCTAACAAAACATGCCTTTATTGCAGCACTGAACAGGTTCATTGCTCGTCGTGGTAAGCCAAAGACCATTTACTCTGACAATGGCACTACCTTTGTTGGCACCTGTAACGAAATAGCTGACATATTAAAACAGGACTTTTCTTCAGAAATGGCAAATACAGGTATTAACTTCTCATTTATTCCGGCCTACACCCCACACTTTGGTGGCTTATGGGAATCGGCTGTGAAATCCATAAAACATCAGTTGAGGCGTATATTAGGCTTCGCACATCTCACTTACGAAGAGATGTCTACGTGTCTGATTCAGGTTGAGGCAATACTGAACTCTCGTCCTCTCACTCCTCTTTCCACTGATCCATCTGACCTATACCCCTTAACTCCTGCTCATTTCCTTATTGGGAGATCTCTCACATCTCTGCCGCATCCGCAAGTCATCAACCAGAACATCTCCAGTCTGAAACGTTTCCACCGTATAGAGCATTTGAAGCAACAGTTTTGGAATAGATTCTCTAACGAGTATATCTTTTACCTCCAACAGAAAACCAAGTGGACGCACTCCGATGGAATGCTCGAAGAAGGATCCATGGTGGTACTCAAGGAGCAACACTCACCACCACTCATGTGGCCACTCGGCCGAATCGTTCGTCTCATACCTGGGAGAGACGGAATAAGCAGAGTCGCAGACGTGAAGACGAAGAAAGGAATTGTCCGACGTGCTTATAACACCATCTGTCCTCTTCCAGCGTAATCCTTGAAGACAAATCTTCAACGCCGGGAGCATGTTAAGAACATCACTACGCGCCGGGCCATCGCGCGGGGTACCTGCGGTCGCAGAGGGGGCGTTCAAGCTGCGCCCGCGCACCGGCCGCCGACCCACGACACTGCGTCATCGATCGCCTTACTGAGCGCACACTCTTTCCTATTTGATTTAGTTTTCGATATTGTTATAATCGTTTGTTAACTTCCTTCTAAACTTAATACAGTCCACTATTTATTGTCACCGGAGTTTCTCTGCTGTTTATCCTAGTACCACCTTTAGGATATAACCCATTCCTTTCTAAATAGATATATAAATTGGTTCACTTAGTGATGTCACCGGAAAATAGTAGACACCGCAAGATTCTAAATTATCGCGTGAAATAACAAACTCATTTTTCTGCACAAAACATAAATATATCGGAAACTGCTGAATTTCGATAGATTTTTTGTATTCAAAATGGTTTGCTCATTTTAGATCAAGAAATTATAATCTAAAATAGAT
Source organism: Ceramica pisi (assembly GCA_963859965.1). Classification (NCBI taxonomy): domain Eukaryota; kingdom Metazoa; phylum Arthropoda; class Insecta; order Lepidoptera; family Noctuidae; genus Ceramica; species Ceramica pisi. The sequence goes on from OY982542.1 coordinate 1,998,251, forward strand.
TCATTACAATTTTACGGAGTTCCGCGTTTTTCGATGACAGTGACACCAAAAACGAAATGGAGCTGTGCATGATACCTGGGAAGGTGCATGATTATAAGTGGATTAAGGTGGTAACCGAGTGATGTCCGAGGACTGGAAGAAGTCTCGGTAGTCCGGCGGCAAGATGGGTAGATGACATTGTTGCCATTGCGCGTAGAACCTGGATGGAGTCGCGGGACTATTCGAAAGAGATACCGTGGCTCTGGAACACAAAGGGCACTGAAGGAACATGGATGGGTTTTAGTCAGTAAGAGTCTGACACTCCCTCCTGCCCCGCCTAGAGTGGGGGAAGTCATTTTTTGATTCCCATAGCTAAAAAAATAATAAAAAAGGCTGACACAGGAACATGGGCATTGTGGGCTCACAAGAAAAAGAGGCCTTTGCTCAGAGGTGGGTAAAGTCAGGCTGTAGGTGATGATGATAATGGCATCAAAAGTTTTAAAGATTTATTAGTGTAGGTAATCTTCCAGCAACCTAATAGGCTTGTGTCCACTAGTAACAAATTGGTTGGTTTATAGTTCCTAATTATAAATGAAGGGACGTAGATAAGAAAAAAACAGTCTATTTCTCATATAAGTTTAAGATGATTAATATTTTTAGAAAATAAATTCGACAAAAATAGGCATTCAGTCACGTGACAGCGAACACCAAACAGAAAGTGTTACGTCACGCCACGCAAAACATCGCTGTTGTTGTTGAAGTTTTCATACAACAGAGCAGGTATTTAAACAGTTTTGTTTCGCAGACTGTGACGTCATTCAAGACGCCATGACACTATTCAGCGTTTTCGAGGGAAATCTAAATTGAAAATACGTAATGTACATATTGCTTTTTCGGTAAACTATTGGTTTTTTGAGATAAAATAGATATGGAAGTATATGTATAATTAACCAAGTTTTCAAATTTTGTCAACTAGCCTATTCCGTAGTAACAGATAAGCTTGAAACAGCTTTAAGATTATTCTTGCCTAATCGTCTTAACTGTAGAACTGTCTGAGTTGAGTTTCACGATACAGTTATCATGCAGTCAGTGTACTTGTCACTCAAATAGGCTCTTTCCACGAAAGAATACCTCAGACATTAACCTGCATGGTTCTCTTACGGCTTGACATTTGCATTCAATAGATTAAGGGCCAGTTTCACCGGTTACGGATAAAGTGTCGGTTAGCCTATTAGGAACTTACTTGGCAGATGAACTAAAACTTTTGGTTTCACAGGTGTCGGATAGCGATATCTGGCAGATTTATTAAGTATTTGAGTATTATAAAGTATTATAGTATTATAAGGGCCGGTTTTACCGGTTACGGATAAAGTGTCGGTTAGCCTATTAGGAACTTATCTGGCAGATGAACTAAACCTTTTGGTTTCACAGGTGTCGGATAGCGATATCTGGCAGATTTATTAAGTATTTGAGTATTATATTATATATATTATTGTATTATAAGTGTCGGTTAGTTATCCATCAGATAACTAACCGACACTTTATCCGTAACCGGTGAAACTGGCCCTTAATCTTTTTAGTTTTACATTATTTTTGTGAATGAGTAATTACAACCGCCTTTAAAAAAGGAGGAGGTTCTCAATTCGGTGGGTATGTTTTTTTGTTTTATGTTTGTACACCGATTACTCGGTTCTGTACAAAAGCATTTATTTTATTAGCATATTTGCTTATTTCAATTTCTGCGATAGACGAAGACATCGTCCAAGTAGCACCGCTTAAAAGTGAAAAATAAGAGACTTTTTAACTATAAAACATAACCCAGTTCCAAAAAAAAAACAGCTGCAAAGTATTAAATTACCTTAATTTCGGAAGTCGGTGTTTTTGGTTTTATATCTTTGTTTTTTAACACCTGAATTTAAGTTTTTTCTACAATGACGAATGTTTGTAACTACTTAGGTACTGATTTAAAAGAGTGCCCGTGGAGTTTTTTGCACGTTCTTCTTCATAGAGATCTACGCATTGGAACGTACAACAAGCTTTATGTTTTTGACAGAAGACCGTGACAGTTAAAAAATGCCTTTAAATAGTTTAATTAAAATAAATGCTTTGACTTTGTAAGATGCCCCAATTTTGAGTGACAGTAACCCTAATTTGTTACAAACTATTTAAGTGGCTAATGAAATAAGTACTACAGTTGGCACTAAAATGCTCTGAACCTAAATATGGTGATCTTGTAACTTCGCAAACGATTTAGACTATACTAAGAGAGCTCTGAGACGTTTTAAGTGAAATTAGTCTCTCGCAACATTTAACTTCACAAGTGCTTAGAAGACCTCAAAGGGAATTAGACACTATTAACAAAACTAACAATATACACTTGTTGGGGTTCTCTACTGTCTACCAGTTTTGATCTTCAGTATCTATGAGGTGTCTCTCCGCATACCACACATCATCTTCCCCTGATACAATGTAAGTACCTTATGTTTTTTTTTTTTTAGGGATGGGTAATCATCCAATGATTTCTCCCGCTCTGGGTGGGGCGGGAGGGAGTGTCAGACTTCTACTGACTAAAACCCATCCATTTTCCGTCATTGCCCTTTGTGTTCCGGAGCCACGGTATCTCTTTCGAATAGTCCCGCGACTCCGGCAGGCGTCGGCCCTTTCAGTATCTGTGTGCTGACTCTCTTTGAGGCGCGCGTGGAACACTAACGCGCCGTCGACACGGCCTGTCGTCATTAGACGGACGGACGGCGAGCCTCCCATAGCTCGCTGCCCACAGGCGGAGTACCTTAGAGCCTGTCCAGACAGGGCGTTTTACGCGCGAGTCGACTCGTGCGTAGCAATTTTTATTCGAGGTAACGCGCGAGAGCATCTGGACGCGATGTATGTAGCTCTAGTATCTCGAGTACGCGCGAGTGCCTACGCGCGAGTGCCTACGCGCGAGTCGACTCGTGCGTAAAATGCCCTATCTGGACATGCTCGTATGCCTGCAACAGGGTACTCCCTTTCTTCACCTAAAATTTGTTTATCCAGTAATAATTTATCCATAACATGTTTACTTTAACTTCAGTAACAATAATGATCATAATTAGGGTGAAATTTAGTTCGGGAAAAATTATGATTAGGGCAAAGAAAAAATGTAACTTTATATTATGGACTAGCTTCTGCCCGCGACTTCGTACGCGCATATCCCGTTTTCTCCCGTTCCAGTAGGAATTTCGGGAAATCCTCTCTTAGAGCTCCCCTAAACTCCCCAAAGACCTTACATGCAGCTTCATACGACCAGTCAGTAGTCTTGGTTGTGTTGTTGCGTTATCTGTCAGTCATTCACTCAGTAACGGAAGAATTTTATAATATACCAAATGAAAATAAAACTAAAACGTAAATGAAAATAAAACTAATATAAAAAAGTGAACGTAAATTAGCCAAAACTTATAAACCTGTCGGTATCTAAAACTATAATTATACTACTTCACTTAAAAAGAAATAAAATGTAAACTATTAATAATTTGTAATTTGAACGAATATTTAAACACTACCAAAATAACTAATCCCTATTTTATAAAATAACAACAAAAGGAATCTAAAAATAAATTATCAAAAACTAAATTAAGTATTGTCTGTCAATAAGGTCGAACGCTCTGAACGTCTATTCGCATCAACTGGCAAAAATTGTATGAAGCTCACGCTTTTTTTTATTTTATTTTTTGTGTGTCCTCTCGCAGGTCAACCTGAGAAGATTGGCTTTTGCTTAACCGGACTTGCCTGTGAAGGCCTTAATATAGTAATAAAGCCTCCAGCCAGGCTTTGAAGCTCGCGCTCGGACGCCCCGCCTTTTTATACCTTCGGCCGCGAGCCTCCTCGAGCGCGGCGACCACAGGCGGCGACCGATTCTCGAACGTTCGCGACCGGCCGCACTGCGCGCTTGGCGCCTAGCTGCTAGGCCAGTCGCGAACGTTCGAGAATGTTTGTTTTACGAAGCTACTCGCTAGGTGACTCGCTAGCCTCTAGGCACCAAGCAAGCTGCCTGCCTGTGCGTTCGTGACCTTATACAAAAATAATATCCTTAAAGCATGATCCAGTATTCACGCGCGATGGCTTATTATTAGCGTATTTCATGTATAACTTTGGTGTTTCTATACCGATTTCTATGATTTTTTTTATGGAATAGTTAATAATGTTAACTTTTTTATTAGATTATATGAGTAGACAAAATAATCAGAAAGCTTCGAACTGCTAAGCTATCGGGAGTTACACGTGTTATTGTGAGTCAATCATAAAAGATAAACATATGTTGTGGGATATTTTTTATATAATTTTAAGGAGAACATTTCCGCCATACATGATTTCTGAGTAGCTTTAACCATTAAGGTTGCACACGCGACGGAAGCTTAAAAAATGGAGTAACTTCTCCCGTTTTCCCAACATTTCCCTTCACTGCTCTGCTCCTATTGATTATAGCGTGATGAAAAGTATACTATAACCAGCTCAGGAGTATGAAGAATGATTGTACTAAGTTTCGTTAGAATCCGTCCAGTAGTTTTTGTTTCTATAACGGTTATACAGACAGACAGACAGACAGACAGACAGACAGACAAAAATTTTACTGATTGCATTTTTGGCATCAGTATCGATCCCTAATCACCCCCTGATAGTTATTTTGGAAATATATTTCATGTACAGAATTGACCTCTCTACAGATTTATTATAAGTATATAGTAGATAGATAGATAAAAAAGTTAAGACACAACCCTGCGACACTTGTAGACATTTTTTATGTGTTCAAAGCCTGTGCAGACTAAATTTGGTGACGCGTGGACCCTTTATTAAGCTGGGCCAAAAAGATAAAATAAAAAAATTGTAATTAGAATAAGTTAGTCTATAAGTCCTTTTCTTATTTTATATTATTGTCTTTTGCTGTGCCCAACAGGGTCCATAATTGTGTCTCAAATATTTTCAACTACCACCTAAGCATGTACATTGTGGAATGCAATAAAGAATTGAGTATTGACTTAGGGCGGATTTCTTCAATCTGAAACTGAACGCGATCAACCTATGAAACTTAGAAGCTGGCAGTGTCATTATTTTCTATGGAATACTGACACTGACATCTCTTGAAAGCAGCTTTATCGCGATCTGTTTCATTGGTGAAATTCGCTCTTAATCATTATCATTTATTTGTCAGAATATTGTACAAACGGTCTTAAGGTTAGCTAATGTCAATACTATATTTTTCCAGCAGTTACTACTACAGTTTTTTGGGGGCCAAGTCACCCGCGTCCGTAGGAGAATACCCTTCAGCGAATCCCTACACGTGGTCCCCGGGTGGTGCTAAACAGGTGACACTAACCGCCTCCGTGGTATAGTGGTTATACCACTCGATTCAGACCCAGAGGTCCCGGGTTCAATTCCCAGTGGGGGCAAATTTTTTGCTCGGTTTGGTTGGTGGTAGGACTTTTAAGTCCGCCTGGCAAGCTACCACCATCATGTCTAAGTCTGTCGCCATAACAACAATGTTAACAGCATTGTTGTGTTCTGGCAATTAGAGATATGATAGCCAGTTCCTCTATGTTAGAGGATTCCGGGTGAAACTCGCTTCCATCTTCGGCCTAATCATCGCTTTCCATCAGGTGAGATTTGGGCCAAGAGTTTCCCCGTTTTGAATAAAAAAAAAAAAGTTACGCTCGCGGTATACAGATTCCCGTTAGCCTAAAACCGTCTCCAACTAAGTCCTGTCTACGTATATCTGTACCGTAATTCATCAAAATCTTTTCCAAGATTAAAGGCCGATTTTTCAATAGATAGACACATTTTATCAGAGCTGCAGAAGAGTAAAAATGCTGATTTGACAGCTTTTGCATAAGAAATATGTCAAACAGCCACTTTTCTTCTACAGTTAGCAATTATGTAGTTATTGAAAAAACAGCCCTTAGACGTAAAAGCGTAGCAAACAAATTAATATTTGATATTTTCCATAGAAAAGCTAAAGAAGATAAATTTAGAATCCAAAGGTCACATTTATGTGATATGATGTCACATCGCACGGGCACCGCAACGGGCCACCCGTTGCGACGCAGCGCAGGGCAATTTTATGTCGCGAATCCGACAGCGTGCCCATATTCGAAACCCTTTTTTACTTGCACCATCAAACATACTCCTTATTCATACTCCGCTAACCGGCGGCACATCAATGCGATTTTTTTGTCGCAAACTTCGTACAACAAACGTGCTTCTTCGGCACTTCACTGACATTTTCCGCTTTATCGAGAAGGTTAATCTGATCATCGATGACATATGATCGATTCGTTTACTCGAGCGACTCGAGTGCTGGAGTATTCGTTTGTGTTTGCCGCAAACTTTAACAAAAGTTCTCCTGGAATTGTGGAGTCAAATTGAGTTTAGACGTAGGGTTGCTGCACGTCTGGATTTATTTTTTATATTTCCGGGTATTAATCGGGAATGTGGGGTTTAAAAGCGTCCGGAATTGCCAAAAACACTAATAAGTGGCCGCGGTGGCCATTTTAGGACACTGTCTTCATGTAATTTTGACCTTTCAAAGGATCTGTTTTTCAGCTTAGATTACATAAATCACGTGACGTTTGCATAAATCTTTGAAATCTTCATAAACTTCAGGTAGTTTTTTGTGTTAAAAGTTTATATCAGAATTGGCTAGCTTTTTACATTTGAACAAGAAAATTCGTATAATTATCCACTTCTGTAATCGGATTGGAATTCTCGTCACGTATTCCACAGAGCCTAAGGTCTTCAGTCAGTGCGTCTTACCTGTTATGACTTACGGAGCTGGACACTCACGGTACGGCTGGTCCATAAATTCAAGACCGCTCAGCGAGCTATGGAACGGGCTATGCTTGACGGCTCTTTGAGAGATCGAATCCGCAACGAAGTGATCCGACAGAGAACCAAAGTTGTGGACATAGCTCACAGAATAAGCAAGCTGAAGTGGCAATGGCCCGGCACTATTAGCCGTATAATCGATGATCGTTGGGGTAGACGAGTTCTTGAGTGGAGACCGCGAATCGGCAATCGTAAGGTATGACGCCCTTAGGCTAAGTGGAGCGACGATCTTCGCAGGGTGGCTGGTAGCAGCTGGATGAGAGTTGCCGATGATCGAGCCAAATGGCGTGCACTATATCCAGCAGTGGACTTGTTATAAACTGATGATGATGATAACCCGTAATCGATTTAAACAAACAAATCGACATGTACCGTTATGAAATAAAGTCAGAATTTTTGTTGGTATAAAAGATATCTGGGTTTTTTACAAATTTTAATTTTTTCTTTGATAACCCTAGTTAGGTATGTTTGATGTAGAAATTGAGTAAGCCGGTTAATATGGCTTGGGACTTCACGAACCTACTATTTGGCTGTGTGGATTTCAAATTGAATTATTAAGCTTGAACAGAAATGAAGCTTGAAGAACTGAACTAACTTTCAATTATTATGTTTCTTAGATAGACAGTGAATAGGGAAGTTATCAACCAATAATTAAGTATTTATGCTGCGACTTGAATGTCCTTTTAGATTGTCACTATGTTTAAGAACCTCAAAGTCCGATTCTATTATTTTTATCCCTAGGAAACATATTCCCTATCCTATGTGCTATCACAGACTATCACTGTTTGTTTCATCAAGACCGTTCAGCCGTTCAGGCGTGACTGAGTAACAAACATCCAAAATTTCGTATTTATAGTATTAGTTAGAATTTAGATTAGACTCTGAGCTTGAGCACACTTGCCTAGAAGTAACATATTAATATGCTGTCGTCATGTAGCTTGTCAATTCTCGGAATGAAACGACTAACATTTGTCGAATGATGTGCATGCCTGTAAGTGACTTATTTATAGAGAATCCCTTGGAAAATGTTTTTAAATTAATATTTATTTGTAAATAAGTCGTTGGTGTACCTAAATAAATAAATAAATAAATAAATAAATAAATAAATAAATAAATAAATAAATAAATAAATAAATAAATAAATAAATAAATAAATAAATAAATCAATATATAAATAAATAAATAAATAAATAAATAAATAATTAAATAAATAAATGAATAAATAAATAAACATTTAGGGTAGATCTCACCAATGAAACTGAACGCGATCAGCATATTAAAAATGCACTCTAAAAGTCCCTATGTAATGTCCATTAAATTATATAACAAACTACCCGCTTCAACGAAAAGAAGAGAAAATTAATATATTTTTAAGAAATCTCAAACAATTTATGCTAAATAAAAGCTACTACTCGGTAAACGAATATCTAAGTGATAAACTAATAAAATCATAATAATTACGTACCGCAAACTACCCAAGTCTCTGTGTTTTACATAATTTAAAGAAAAAAGCTTCCTCTCTCCTACTTATCTTGCTGTGCCCGACAGGGTCCACATGAACCAATTTTGTTTTTACCACCTAAGAATACATGTGGAATGCAATAAAGATATTGAGTAATCTACACTAATATTATAAAGAGGAAAACTTTGTTTGTTTGTTTGTTTGTTTGTTTGATTGTAATGAATACGCTCAAAAACTACTGGACCGATTTTAAAAATTCTTTCACCATTCGAAAGCTACATTATCCACGAGTAACATAGGCTATATTTTATTTTGGAAAAAAATAGGGTTCCGTAAGATATTTGGGTTTTTCGGACACAAGGTGTAAAAATCAACCAGAAAAGTTACTTATTTTGCGTACGCTGCCTAAACTATAAAAGATAGAACCATGAATTGTTCTAATTAATTGTAGATCTTATAAATATCTACAAAAAAGTCCGCGACACACTATACCTATTTAGGTCGAGTGAGGCACAACAACCACTTTTATATTTAAAAATCTTGATTTTCTTTTAGGACTACATTTAAACGTTTATTTTACTCATGCTATTAATCCTTATCAAAATAAATATTTATATCACTAAGTACAGTTTATGTAGATAGTATTTGGTCTTTGAATGATTAAAATCGGACGTTTGGTTTTGAAGTTATGGCGAAATTAAAATATTACGATTTCTGCTGCACGGCCCGTTGCGAAGTGGACGTCACCAAGGCGGGGGTGCGCGTGCGGGAGGGGAGTTTAGATCTATGAGTAATATAAAGTGTCCTCCACACTATTTCGAAGTTGCACGAGGCGAAGTGCTCTCCGAAGTTGACCGAATTCCGAAGTAGGTGTCCACACACTCGAGCAACTTCGCGAGGAGCTCAGTCGCCCATCCCCCCGTTCCCCTCACGATAGGCATAATGGATAACGTTCATGTGGCAACTGCCGTTGCAATGTGTACTCCCGCATAATAAAATTCCTGCGTATTTACTATGGCTGACGCGAACCGAAGTGAGCCGAGTAGTGTGGACAGACGCTTCGTGTTCGAACTTCGAGTCCTTTGACTCGGGCGCAAAAACCGACAACAACTGGAAGTCGCCCGGGGCGAAGCGAAGTTGCACGAGGCGAAGCGAAGTGCTCTTCTACACTATCGTATTCGCTCAACTTCGATCAATTTCGGGAATAGTGTGAAGGCTACTTAAGGTACACGCGTGGCTCAGACGCGAGGTCGGCTCCCTACGCAGCGGTCGTGCGCGAAGTCTAATAATTTTCGTGCGATTTTTTTTAGATTTCGTTCTTAAAACTATACCTACGCAAAAGTTCTTCTCAGAGCTAAACAACAGTTCTTCTCAGAGCCAAACAATAGTTCTTTTCAGGGCTAACCAACAGTTCTTTTCAGGGCTAACCAACAGTTCTTTTCAGAGCTAGAATATTACACGCTATTAACATTTTCTTAAACATTTGAAAATGCCTAAGACAGCCAGGTCTCAACTTACTAAACATAGTTCTCAAGCACGGGCAGCAAGAATACGTGGGAGAATCTTCACCTGAACGTTCACAACGCCTTGCTGAACAAAATCAGAGAAACTCTCTGGTACGCGCACGAGAGTCGAGTGTCGAACGTTCGCAACGCCTTGCACAACAAAATCTGAGAACCTCTGAGTTATAATATTATAAAGCAGAAGAGTTTGTTTGTTTGTTTGGTTGAGTACGCTAATCTCAGGAAATACTGGTCCGATTTGAAAAATTCTTTCAGTGTTAGATAGCCCATTTATCGAGGAAGGCTATAGGCTATATGTATATCATTAGGCTAAGTAAAAAAGGAGCGCAGAATTAATGGAAAATGTGACGCAGACGAAGTTGCGCGGGTCAGCTAGTAATAATAATAAAATCCTTGGACATTTCACACAACGCCATATAGTCCCAAGCTAAGCAACCTAATGCTTGTGTTATGGTAACGAGATGGCTGATAAACTACTTATATACATTTTGTTTTTTGTAAATACATACAAATTATAGATAGAAAAACACCCAGACTCGGAACAAATACATGTAGGTCGTACAAATATTTGTTCCATGCGGGAATCGAACCCGCGACATGCTGCGCAGCAGTCAATCGCTCAACCACTGCGCCAACCCTGTCGTCAATTTTCTATGTAGTATTGACACTGACAACTCTTGAGCTCAGTTAACATGTACTGATCGCGATCAATTTCATAGGTGAAATCCGTTCTAAATAATAAAGCTAGCTGAAGTCACTAAAAGCCATAAAAATAAGAATGGTAAAATGACGTCATCAAAGTTTTATGTCTTCCTCTCATAAGAGACTGCTATTAAAATAAATGCAATTCTACAAACGATGCTCGCAGACTGATATCTTAGGAAAGCCAATAAAAACGTTTTATTTATTTTTTTAATTGAGATGGGTTTGCTCTTGACTCTAGTATAGGTCAGAGATGAGAGAGACAAAGTCTACAATGAAACAAACTTACCCAGAAGTAGCCTGTTCGCTCTAACTTTGAAAAGTTTAGGGTTGTTAGCGTTTCTTGAATTCAGAGTATAATTTATGTGCTATTAAACCGTAGCGTAGGTGTTGTATTGCGGAATAATTGTGCAAACAAAAGAGTTACCGCGAGCCAGAAACACAAAGGGAATAAGAAGGAACACGTATGGGTTTTAAGGCAGATTTCACACACCAAAACATAACCTAAAATTAACCTAGCACACAATAATGGTCAGGTAGCACGTCCGTTCCGACCGCCGTCCAAGTAAAAAAAGAGTATTGCCATTTTTTTTTTTTTATATGCCTCTCGCAGGTCAACCTGAGAAGATTGGCTTCTGCTTAACCGGACTTGCCTGTGAGGCCTTAATATAGAATTAAAGCCACCAGCCAGGCTTAGAGTATTGCCACACCGCGCGCCTCCTTTCATACCATAGTATATATATATTTCTAGTCGAAAAGGATGTTTTGTATGATTAAATAATTCACCTTTTCTGGACATACTATTATATCTAATTAATAATTTTGACATTTATAACATACTAATATTTTTGACTGTATCCTTTATTACTATTTTGACACTAAAACTGATTACTATTTTGACATTATAACTAATTACTACTTTGACATTATTACTTATTACTATTAAGACATTGTTACATAAGATTTTTTGAATAATCCTTGTAAGGGACTAGGAAATTTTTTGATTTTCGCAAATTGTTATTTCATTAAATGGCATGGAAATATTTGTACGCCGATACTTACGGCTAAACATGACTGGACTGAAACTATGTAATATCTTGCATGCTCCTGTATGTATACAATGTTTAAACAAATAAAGAAATCTTATCTTATCTTATCTTACTTCCACCGGTTGACAGCTGATGACGTGACTTCTTCATGACGTCACCTCGTCTGCCGTTACCAACAATATTATATTTTTTTTGTAAAAAAGTTTTGTATTTTTCACTTTTAACTTGTGATACTTGGACGACGTCATCGTCTACTCAGAAATTGAAATAAGCAAAAATGCTCATATAATAGAAACTACTTTTTTATACAAAACGGGGAAACTCGCTTGGCCCAAATCTCACCTGATGGAAAGTGATGATTAGGCCGAAGATGGAAGCGAGTTTCACCCGGAATCCTCTTACACAGAGGAACTGGCTATCATACCTCTAACTGCCGGAACACCACAATGCTTTTAGCATTGTTGTTATGGCGACAGACTTAGACATGATGATGGTAGCTTGCCAGGCGGACTTAGAACAAGTCCTACCATCAACCAAACCGAGCAAAAAATTTGCCCCCGCTGGGAATCGAACCCGGGACCTCTGGGTCTGAATCAGGTGGTATAACGACTAGACCACGGAGGCGGTTAGTGTCACCTGTTTAGCACCACCCGGGCACCACGTGTAGGGATTCGCTGAAGGGTATTCTCCTACGGACGCGGGTGACTCGGCCCCCACTACTGAGCCAAACTTAAATTTTGACGGGTTCAAATGGTAAGTATACAGGCATCAAACTAAAAAAGATTCACACAAATCGGATCAGCAACCTCGGAGTAATCGGTGTAGATATACATACATAGTGCGTACAGCAAAGGAGTCATCGGTAATGATTGGCTCGTCGATTCGAAGCTCCAAAGTCTTGAGCATCGACGCCGAGTTGCTAGCCTGTCGGTTTTCTACCGGTTGCATTTTGGGGAATGTATACGTTCCAACATCGGACCACAAGACGAACGGCGATACGCCACCGGTAGGTACATGGTGGAAATCCCACCCACACGTACAAAACGTTTTGGGAACACATTCATAGTGCGTACAGCAAAGGAGTCGAGAGTGAATAGGTTACTTCTAGGCAAGCGTGCCATAAATACCCCTTGAATTGAAAATAAACCCCTTTTTAGAAGTCGGTTAAAACAAAAATTACAATAATTATGAAAAAAAGATCAGGGATGACTCTGTGTAGAGTTTTACAGTGTTATTTATCATTAAAAAGACAATTTGGAAATACAATTGCAATAATAACTTTAATTACATAAATAATTTAAAAAATATGTATTCATGCATCCTAAAATGAATAATAACGCTACTAAATCATTTTCTACAGCAATTATAAAAGCAAATAAAACTATTCTTCTATAAAATAAAAAAAACGGAACCAATAATAGCAAATAATTAAGGGACACTAAAAATAATACCTAGATGAAGAGCAATAGAGTTTCAACTGTGTAACGGGAGGGTAGAGTTTATTTTTGTTTGAAATACAATAGGTTATAAATCGCAATTACAGCAGGTACGGACAGAGAAGCAATTATTCGTAACCCGTGACGAGGAATTATTCAAATTAGGGTTTGGGTGTGGTACAAGTTAAAAGTATTAGCGAATTGATGAGTTAAATAGTAAAAAGAAAGACACAATGAAAACCATAAACGTTTGCTACATTATTTTATGGTTTTCATTGAGTAATACATGAGGTAAGTATTTAGTTTTTCAAGGAATGGTACTCGTAAAACTCCGAGGCATGTGCAGTTAAGTTTAATATTGTTTTAAAGCAAATGATTTGAAACGGTTTGAAGAATTAGTTGTTTATGGTTATTTTTAGGATAAGGTATTACATGGTAATAGAATATGAGTTTGAGTTTGATATGGTATGGGCGTATGGCTACATATACATTAAGCTGCACCTCTCACATGCAGCTTGATGAACCGGTTGAACACAGATGCATCTAACCTATCCGTTATCATTTTTAGGATGCCATTGCTACTCCCCCGCACAGCCTTCATGATCGACGCTGTTAAAGCAGTTAAAAGTTTCAGATTGCGTATTTCTATTGCTGTTTTAAAACAAATAATAAAAATTAAGGTGGTACGAATCCCTTTGTGTGCGCGTCCGACTCTCTCTTGACACAATTTTTTTATGGTTGCCATTTTAGCATCAATATTCTGTAGTTAATACATATATGTACTGAAATGGATTTGCATCGCTAATCTCCTTCATCTTGGCACGAGCCACAAACAACGTGATCAACCCGTAATTGTGTCGGATGCGTACAGCCGTACTCGCCGTACGCGTACCGTCGGGGATTTTTATTAAACCGTATTGTCATTTTATTTTCATTATTCGCGTACCAGATGAGGTCGCGGTCAAATATAAGATTAAAATGAGTTTTTGTACTGTGATTTGTTTTGATGAAAATTGAGTTTGTCTTTTTATAGGATTTGTTTTTAGGGATCCGTACTCAAGGGTAAAACGGGACCCTATTGCTAAGACTCCACTGTCGGTCTGTCTGTCTGTCAGCGAACTGTATCTCAAGAACAGTAATAGGTAGACAGTTGAAATATTCACAGCTTGTGTATTTCTGTTGCCGCTATTATAACAAATAATAAAAATTAAGGTTTATGGTACGGAACGTTTCGTGTGCGAGTTCGACTCGCACTTATAACCAGGCCCGTTATAACCAGGGGTTAGAAGACCAGATAGTTCCTAAGGTCCAGTCCAGTAGGTTCCAGTCTTCTAACTAGGGGTTAAGCGCGGGGGCGCATCCGCCCGCATTGCACGCATCACCACCATCGTCGGAAGTTCCTGGCCCTCCCCCAGGGGGGAGGGGTTGAAGGGCCCGCTGTGAAGGCGGGCGGTCGTCGGAGGTGGACTGGACGCAAAGGCTACGCCGATCTCCCAGTCCACCCCCACTCAGACGATGCGGGAATTTCGTGCTGGCTTGTTTAAGTGGGTATACCGGGCTTGCCTGGGGAGTCCCACATACTCCTCCCACTCCCCCGAGTGAGAGGGTATGCGTAATGCATTTTTTCCCAGCCGAAAAAAAAAAAAAAAAAAGGGGTTAGCATATTAAATAGTTCTTAAGGTCCAAGAGAGAGGCTGTGCGACGAGTCTGACCATCGATCTTTTCTACCGGTTTCTCAAACCAGACTATTTTTTGTGGAAAGCAATGGGAAAAGCTTGGAATAAGCGCCCGTAGAAGAAACTGTCGTCTCAAATGCAACAGTAGCAACAAATTATCAATTCTCGTATTCTTAAGAACTTTTGCATTCGTGTCTCGGTTTCAAACCACCAAAGTAACTTCTAATTTGACTACTGATATTGCTACTTGAATTTGAAAGCTCTTGTTAAGACGGATTTCATCAGTCTGAAATTGAACGCGACCAACATATGAACCACGCTTACGAGCTATCAGTGTTATTATTTTCTATGGAATATTGACACTGACAACTCTTGAACGCAGCTTGATCCCTATCAGCTTCATTGGTGAAATTCACTCTTAGTAGTAGTAGTCAACATATGAACCACGTTTACGAGCTGTCAGTGTAATTATTATCTATGTAATATTGACACTGACAACTCTTGAACGCAGCTTGATCGCTATCAGCTTCATTGGTGAAATTCACTCTTAGTAGTAGTAGTCAACATATGAACCACGTTTACGAGCTGTCAGTGTAATTATTATCTATGGAATATTGACACTGACAACTCTTGAACGCAGCTTGATCCCTATCAGCTTCATTGGTGAAATTCACTCTTAGTAGTAGTAGTCAACATATGAACCACGTTTACGAGCTGTCAGTGTAATTATTATCTATGTAATATTGACACTGACAACTCTTGAACGCAGCTTGATCGCTATCAGCTTCATTGGTGAAATTCACTCTTAGTAGTAGTAGTCAACATATGAACCACGTTTACGAGCTGTCAGTGTAATTATTATCTATGGAATATTGACACTGACAACTCTTGAACGCAGCTTGATTGCGATCAGCTTCATTGGTGAAATTCACTCTTAGTAGTAGTAGTCAACATATGAACCACGTTTACGAGCTGTCAGTGTAATTATTATCTATGGAATATTGACACTGACAACTCTTGAACGCAGCTTGATCGCGATCAGCTTCATTGGTGAAATTCACTCTTAGTAGTAGTAGTCAACATATGAACCACGTTTACGAGCTGTCAGTGTAATTATTATCTATGGAATATTGACACTGACAACTCTTGAACGCAGCTTGATCGCGATCAGCTTCATTGGTGAAATTCACTCTTAGTAGTAGTAGTCAACATATGAACCACGTTTACGAGGTGTCAGTGTAATTATTATCTATGGAATATTGACACGGACAACTCTTGAACGCAGCTTGATCGCGATCAGCTTCATTGGTGAAATTCACTCTTAGTAGTAGTAGTCAACATATGAACCACGTTTACGAGCTGTCAGTGTCATTATTATCTATGGAATATTTACACTGACAACTTTTGAACGCAGCTTGATAGCGATCAGCTTCATTGGTGAAATCCGCTCTAAGTGTGATAATAAATTGGCGATCTGAGGGCCAATTTTACTAAAATTTAAACAGCGTTCGCTTTCGCGTGTCTGTCTCAAACTTACATTTTTGACAAATTAAGATTGAGATGTGATGCAAATGTTACTTGAAAAAAACTTTTTACAAAAAACATACAACCGACTTCCAAAAAAAAAAACACTACAAAGTAAAAAATAACTTTATTTATTACTTTGTAGTGTTTTTTTTTTGGAAGTCTGTTGTATTTTTTTTGTAAAAAGTTTTTAATTTTTCACTTTTTAGTGGTACCCCATACCTAACAACACCACTGCAAAATCGCAGAAAAGCAAGATACGCAATTTCGATTACTTGGATGACATAAAACTATCATTTATGTAGACAAATTCCAGCTATTTCGATTTAAAATCCAAAGTTCGTAACCGATTTTCATAAAATTTAAATGGGACCAATCTGCAAGTATATCCTTTCAGATAAAACAAGAATTTTCAAAATCGGTTCATAATGTTTTTTTTTTTGTGTTTGTTACCTCATAACTCCGACAGAGTTTTGTTTGAGGTAACAAACATTAAAAAAACATACAACCGAATTGATAACCTCCTCCTTTTTGGGAAGTCGGTTAAAAATTAGTAGAATTGGCACTCTGATCTCAAAACCCTCTTGAAAACAGCTTTTATTAAAAATTCTGCAATCATAACTTATCTCAAGCAAGACGAACAAAATAGTAATATCATCTAATACGTCTTGGTTGACCTCGCGACTTGGCGGTGGACAGCAATGTTCTCAGTGGTACCTCTGGGAAATTTATCCACCACTCGCGACGCAACCAATCTACTCAGATATCATATTATATTATTTTTTCTTGCTCCTAGATATGCTTGAGATTTGATGGTTTTTGGACTGTCCAGTGCAGGGGTATATAAATAATAATAAATAAAAAAGCCTTTTTATTTTCTTTAAATCTTATAAAACAATTTTTATAGTCCAATGTTAGTAAGTGATACTTATTTCTAATGCTCGTTACAATTTATGAGTATTATATACACTATGTGTTTTTATAAAAACCCCTTTCGGGTAGAGGCCCCCTCCAATTTCTTCCATTTTTCCCTGTCCCGCGCAGTTCTGAGTCAGTTCTGAGCCAGTTTTTCGATGGCGGGATTTTTTTTATCTATACCTACTGTATAAATATAGTATCCATGAAGTTTCTTGAACGTTTTTCTGTGCACTAGATGAGGATTATAATATTACTGTGACTGTGTGAGACTGATTCTTTACGAATGAATTAATTAGTTCATTTAAATCACCCTTCACCTTATTTAAAGTATATAACTCGGCGGTATGTTTAGCCGAGCAGTCGACGGCTTCAGTCGTATTGCCGTGTAGTCGGTAGGTACTTCACTAGTTTCTGCTAATGGCTTGAGAACATTCAAGTTTTTTTTTTTTTTATATACAAAACGGGGAAACTCTTGGCCCAAATCTCACCTGATGGAAAGTGATGATTAGGCCGAAGATGGAAGCGAGTTTCACCCGGAATTCTCAATTGGGAAACCAGGTTTTACATTTTAACCACCTCCTAAATTTAGCAGTTGAACAAATAACTCGTGTGTAATGACTACAGAAAAAAAAAACAGCCAAGTGCGAGTTGAAATCACACACTAAGGGTTCCGTACCATTAACCTTAATTTGTATTTTTTAATATTGTAAATAGCGGCAACAGAAATACATACTCTGTGAAAATTTAAAATGCCTACCTACCTACTACGGTTATTGATACAGCCCCCTGACAGACAGACGGACAGGCGGACAATAGAGGCTTAGTTATAGGGTTCCGTTAGCTACCCTTTAGTACAAAACCCTTAAAACAAGTAGTAAACTTACTTAATTGTAGGTAGTGCACCTCAGCAATGACCTACTTAACAACACAAGAGGTAAACCCCCCAATGCATATTCCAGACGCATGACGGAAGATTACGGAATGTAAAACAAATCCATACTCATCCCGTCAATCGACGAGTTAATTCCTGCGCAGGGCTGTTCCTTGCAGCGGGCATAATCCCGCGTCTGACTTAATTCCGCATTATTATTCCGGGCACAGTCTCGGGCATAAAGAAAACGGGAAAATGCAAGCGTCTCAAGTTTTTGTTGTTGTAGCTTTCTTTGGGACATTTTAATCTTCATGCAGACTGCAGACAGTAGAAGCGGATACTACTAAAGTATTAATATATAAATAATAAACTAGGTTTCGCTCTAGGGTGAATTAAGGCGTGAACGTTTAGCAAATATGCAGTAATAGTGTTAAGTTACAATACAATTGTATTTTTTTTAAACTTTTCATAGGCACGCGTTTGACCACTATCTCACTTGATGGTAAGCGATGATGCGGTCTAAGATGGAGCACGCTTGTTTAGAAGTAACCTATTCACTCTTGACTTAAATACTCCCAGGTTGAAGCTATCAGGAAACAGACTCCGGCAGGGAAGTCCTTTCCTTTGCTGTACGCACTATGAATGTGTTCCCAAAACGTTTTGTGCGTGTGGGTGCCATGGGATGTCCACCATGTACCGGTGGCGTATCGCCGTTCGTCTTGTGGTCCGATGTTGGAACGGAGTAGGCGGAATTAAATTATGCAATTCCGTCGTACATTCCCCAAAATGCAACCGGTAGAAATCCGATGAGCTAGCAACTCGGCGTCGATGCTCAAGACTTTGGAGCTTCGACTCGACCAGCCCATTATTACCGATGACCCTCTTGGCTCGTTTCCCTATTAACTCAAGGGCATCAAGCTGGTATTTGGCAGCTCCATCCCAAAGATGAGAGCAGTACTCCATACACTCTTAATGTTAACTAAACTAATACTATAAAATTGTTTGTTTGTTTGTGAAAGGCTATCTCTGGAAACACTAATCTGGCTACGAAATTTGTGTCACAGATAGAAAGCTGCATTATCAGTATTACTAAGGGTCACTGGCAGTTACTATAAGATAGAGTCAAAGTTAGAGTGAACAAGCGACTTCTGGGTAAGCTCGCTCCATCGTAGACTTTGTCTCCGTTATCTCTGGACTAGAGTCAAGAGCAAACCAAGCCCAAATAAAAAAAATGTCAAATCACTGGAGAATACTAGAGTATTTATTAGAAGAAAATACGTTCCCTCGTATCAATTCCAATGGATTTATCATTCAACTAGCTGACCCACGCAACTTCGTCTGCGTCACATTTTCCATTAATGCTCGTCTCCTTTTAGTCTTAGCGTGATGATATGACGTAGCCTATATAACCTTTCTTGATAAATGGGCTATCTAATATCTACTGAAAATTTCAAATCGGAACAGTAGTCCCCCCCCCCCTACATACAAACTCACAAAAAAATTTTACCTCTTTATAATATTATTATAGAATTATTGATTATAGATTATAGATTAGTATTATTAGTATATTAGTAGGTATTAGTATAGATTACAGCAGTCTTTAGAAAAGTACATGATTTGGAGAGCCGACCCCACATAAAATAGCATAAGTCTAAACAATCTGTAAAACTACCATTAAATTTCAGTGATTAACGAAATTGAAACCGCAAAGTTCTGGATAAGTGACGGCATTGCAGCATGGCTGGTCATTTAAAAGTAACCATGACTAATTGCATATTAGTAGGCGGGGCTAACGGTTGTCATGGCGACAGGCTCCGCCCCCCGTGGAAGGGGTAGACAGATGCGCGTGAGTCGGCAAAACGGATGTCTTTGTTGAAAGCTTCCTTGATATGTCGGGTGATAAAATTGATAACTTTGTGATGGGAGGAATGATAAAACGTTTAAAAGACTTTTATTATCTAACATTTTACTGGATTTTAATGTTAACATGCCACAAATAAAATATTTTACTCAACTGTGAGCTTCATCATCATCTGCCTAGCCTTTTCCCAACTATATTTGGGTCGGCTTCCAGTCAAACCGGATTCAGCTGAATACCAGTATTTACGTGGAGCGGCTGCCTACCAGACCTCCACAACCCATTAACTGGGTAACAGGTACTCCTTGGCAAGACTGGTGTCAGATTTTCTGGCGTCTAACTTTCCGTAACCAAAGATCTCCAAATGACAGCCGGGACCAACAGCTTAACGTGCTTTCCGAGGCACGGAGAAAACTCGGTATGTTAAGATGGTCACCCATCCACAGACCAACCTCGGCAAGCGTTGCTTAACCTTGAAGATCGACCTGTGCGGTTGTTATTATTTAGCCACGAGCTCCTCTCACC
This sequence comes from Ceramica pisi, assembly GCA_963859965.1. Lineage (NCBI taxonomy): Eukaryota > Metazoa > Arthropoda > Insecta > Lepidoptera > Noctuidae > Ceramica > Ceramica pisi. The sequence goes on from OY982542.1 coordinate 2,018,629, forward strand.
TGTGAGCTTATGACTCTGAATTAATATTTCAATTATTGGTTAGCTTTTTTCGAAAGTTCGTATGGAGAAATAGAACCGAAATAAGATCACTCGTATTTGTATGTGTAGGTATAGGTATATAAATAAATAAACCATACTTCATATAAAAAAATCTGTTCTCCTTTTTAGGGTTTCGTATCCAACCAACGGAACCCTATTACTAAACTTCAGCTGTCTGCCCGTCCGTCCGTCTGTCGGTCAGCGGGGGGCAGTTGAAATTTTCACAGAGTGTGCATTTCTGTAGCCGCTTTATCAACAAATAATTAAAATATACGAGATAGTAGACCGATTTTTTTTATCGTTATTAATAAAAATTAAATTACAAATCTCACACTTCCGTGCATTCTGCTTAAAAAAGGTACAGTTTTCTTTTAAAGCATAAGTAATTTTAAATGCAAGAGCAATTACTTACAAGTTTAACCAATATGTAAGGCAACAATGCCATCAAAATGAAAACCAACTTGATTCCCAAGTCACAACCTCCCTATGTAACCCATCCCAATGGATATACCTTCTACTTATAGGCATGTTCTGAGACATCACAGAACATGCCAAAGCCCATGTATTCACAAACACATACGACAACGATTCAGCGATCAAACATGCTGCAGCTCCAAGCCGTCCATCCGCTGAGAATTGAGTAGTGGTCCAGTTTGCTTACCGATTTGATTCGATTTAAATTATAGATGCAGTTTCGATTGGGAGGTCATAGCAGATGGAAGCCTAGAAATTGAACTTCCGATGTATGGTCAAAGAAGAATATACGAAACCAATAGAACTTGGCTAGATATTAGGTCCCAAGTCGTCGTAGATATTAGGTCACAGCTCGTCCTACAAAGGCGGCTTACTTATATCAACAACTCTGATGGCTATGAGACAAGCAATTCTCGTAGCTAATGCAAGTCTGTCGGTCCTTCCGTCTACAGGGAATAGTCCGGATGTCGTTCAATAGCTGTCCGGTTTGTTTCAGGAGATGAATTGCTACGTAAGTAGCGATATTGGGAAGAAGGTTTTAAATTAAATATGGGATTTGGTTAAATGCTATATTTAAAAAAAAAACGTTTTTTTTTAATGCGAAACGGGGAAACTCTTCCCAAATCTCACCTGATGGAAAGTGATGATTAGGCCGAAGATGGAAGCGAGTTTCACCCGGAATCCTCTTACACAGAGGAACTGGCTATCATACCTCTAACTGCCGGAACACAACAATGCTGTTAACATTGTTGTAATGGCGACAGACTTAGACATGATGGTGGTAGCTTGCCAGGCGGACTTAAAAAAGGTCCTACCACCAACCAAACCGAGCAAAAAATTTGCCCCCGCTGGGAATCGAACCCGGGACCTCTGACAAAGTCACATAATACAAACAAACAGCCAGACCTGGAACAACTATCTGTAGGCCATACAAATATTTGTTCCGTGAGGGAATCGAACCCACGACACGCGACGCAGTAGCCAATTGCTCAACCACTGCGCCAACCGCGCAGTCAAAAAAAAATCGCTTCATAAAAGTTCAGGGGTTGCAGCGGTTAGGAATGTGTGGCGAGTTAGCTTCATAAATCTACTAGCTCATCCATGCTCACTTCTTTTGGCGGTATTTTGCCTATAATATACTCACAAATAAGTCGCTTACTATTAATAAAAAAAAATTAAAACCGGTTCAGGTGATCCAGAGAGTCTCAGTTCTAAGTATGGGGACCCCCAAATTTATTGTTTCTTTTTTTCTATTTTTGTGTAAAAATCTTAATGCGGTTCAAAGAATACATCTACTTACCAAGTTTCAACAGCATAGGTCTTTTAGTTTCGGAAAAAAGTGGCTGTGACATATGGACGGACAGACAGACGGACATGACGAATTTATAAGGGTTCCGTTTTTTGCCATTTGGGCTACGGAATCCTAAATAAGTGAATGGGGTACTTTGAAACAGACGTGACCTTTTAGATATCAATGCTACTAAGTATAAATCTTACCTTAATCTAGTAAATTAAAAATACATTCAGAGCAATGATAACTGAAATTCGGCTTTTTTCTAATTTTGCTGTGTTTTCTTAGCTTGTACTAAACCAAAGTACGATCATTTCAATGAACGTTCGTCTTATGGCCTAAGACGAAGCTATACGACGTCCTCATAAAACGAATAAGTCCTCATAATATAAACGAACAAAATAACCTTTAAACGGCATCGCATAACACCATATTATTATATTCCCATTACTATAACTCGACAACTTAAATTAAATACCTCGCGCTCGACACAATAAAAACGATAAAAATCACTTTATCTCCGATCGCATAATCGGTATGAAGTGACGATTGCCGCTACTATACAATATAATATAATACAGTGTAATTGGACGCTGAGTATTGTGATTTAAAATGTCGGCATAATATTTGTAACACGAAACTGTCGAACATTGTGACTGGTGTAAGTTGACTGGTTTTGTTTTGTCCCTTCTCGTTTGTGATTTTTATGAGCAATGATGACAGATATAGTATTGAGTTATTTTCTCTTAATGTAGGTATAGTTGTTAACATTATTTTCACATTTTCACACGTTAACCACGGTTATTTTAATGTTTCGCGCCCACGACTTCTTCCGAAGATTTTCTACGTGTGGCAACTTTGTTTCGTTTTAGAGCTAGAAGGGCCAATATGTGTCGTCAAAAAAAGATTCGACCAGATTTGTTCAATGGTTTTTAGTTCACATAGATGCAATTAAATGTTCGCGGCTTTAAAAAGTAAAATAAGCGAAAGTAAAATCATAAATTTTTGCTACAACACTTAACGTCAACCATTTAGTTAAACATAACCTATTCCACTATATTAGCCTAAAAACACAAAATTGACTAGACTCGGAGCGCCTTAAACTGCCTAAACGAGTTATATTTATTAATACCGACCGAGCGCGACAAAGGGTGTGGCATTTTATCGCCCCGTTTGTAACCTTATATTAGCACCGAATTGCGAACAAATTATAGCCTTATATAGCCATTTTATAGGCCAGCAATTGAGCTCATACAATTCAGTAATCATATTTTAAGTATGAAAAGGTAATTCGAACTTTTTAAACACCTATTTTATAAAGGTAAGAATAATGTCGGGTATTAAAACACTTTTTAATGTGTCAACGGCATGGTTAGACATAAACGTTTATAAATTAATGGGGCTGTTTTCTAAGGAACGTTAAACTTAACGATTGTTCTGTGCTCAAGCGTTTTATTGTTACTTTCAGCGTTGTTTTGCTATTGCGCATAATGCTACGCAAAGATGGTCGTTAATCTGCTGAAAATTTATGTTATGGCTCTCGCATACAAACTTGACGTGAGAGCGCGACAATCGAACTATAATAATAAAAGGATGGGATTCCATCAAATGACTCCTCCTGTTCTGGCGGAGCAGAAGGGAGTGTCAGACTCTTACTGACTAAAACCCATCCGTGTTCCTTCTAGTGCCCTTTGCGTTCCAGGGCCACGGTGAGTCTTTCGAACAAATTCCACAATTTAATAACAATAGCTTGGTCCGCGACTTCGTTCGCTTGGTGGACGGATTTTTTTAAAACTTTTATCTTTCCTCGATATGGGCTATCCAACACTAAAATACCGTCTGCGTCACAATTTTCATTAATTCTCCGCTCCTATTGGTCGTAGCGTTATGTTATAAAACATTTTTCAATAAATGTGTTCCAGTATCCAACACTAAAATATTTTTTCTATTCGAACCAGTAGTTCCTATGATAAGCGCGTTCAAACAAACAAACAAATTCTGCAGCTTTATAATATTAGTATAGAAGTATAGATTACAACTTGATGCTTCCCCAAATTTTTGAGAAAAAGGGTCTTGATTGACTGACACATAGATCCTACAAGGGTTGCGTTGGTTCTTACGAACGCTTGGCACCCTAAAAACGTCAAACCTAACCTAGATTTATTCCGATTCCAAATTCCCTTCCATCTTGCACCCTATTCCATATAGGTAGGTATATAGCGCCGGCAGCATCTTCACGGAAACTGGGTCATTTGAGTATTAGGCTGATTCATCAGTGTGTATACATCTGCCCTGTACAATAATATACTAGTCATGTGCCATGGAAAGGAGACGATCTATCTTGTTGTAACATACTTAATCGTAAAATCCTCATCTTGAGGATATTGAATTTATGTTACAAAATAATGTTAAAATGGTCTTCGAAAAAATTATCAAACTTAGTTATTAATTAATAAACATTTATTACAAGTAACAAGGCTCATAAGTGTAAGAAAAATATACTTCACAATCACTACATATTATAACTCAAAGTACTCCGCCGCGTCTGTCTGTCTGTTGGCGATAAACTCAAAAACTAATGCACCGATTTTCGTGCTGATTTCACCAATGGATAGTGGTTCTCGAGGAAGGTCTTAGTATATAATTTGCCAAGCGGGCGAAGCCGCGCAGTTTGCGATGGCACTACCGCTAAGTGACAGACCCAGTTAAAAATATTTAAAAAGAAAATCTTCAAAAAGCGTTACCAGAAACAAACATCACATCTTTTTTAGTGAAGTGAATGTACAAAAGTGTTACCAGAAACAAACATCTCCATCTGTTTTAGTGAGGTCTATGCAGAGAAGCTTTACCAGGAACAAAAATTTCCATCTGTTTAAGTAAGGTGAATGTACATAAGCGTTACCAAAAACAAAAGATTTTCATCAGTTTAGAGAGGTGAATGTACAAAAGCGTTACCGGAAACATAGCATTTTCATCAGTTTTAAAGGGGTGAATGTATTGAAGCGTTACCAAAAACAAAAGATTTTCAGCAGTTTTAGAGAGGTGAATGTACAAAAGCGTTACCAGAAACAAACATTTCTATCTGTTTTACTGAGGTGAATGTACAGAAGCATTTTAATTTAAGACAACGACCCCCAAACTGAGACAAGTTCCTGGGTAGTCGGCCGCCGACCGTTTAAGATGTCGTATACCTACATATCAGCGTCTTATTTTTTGTTTAAATATTACACATAACAATTTGACATAATTGCAAACTATACATAATAAATTGTATCTGTTGTTGGTGAAAATTAGAGTGTACAAGTGCGTATTAAAAGGGGGACAGAAATCAATTCATTGGGCATTCAATACGTAGAATATTGAATGCCCGAATCCTGAATGGTGAATCGCTATCAATAGGAAAGTGTTAAAACACCTGTAGTATTACCACGTTCTACGATGTCACGAGTCCTTTTTGCCCACGCACAGATAAAGTATTAGTATTTCAAGATGTGTCAACTTATATTTATAACAGACATTTTTACTTATTTTTCTTTCTGTTTTTTCTTTCATCACGCTATAAAATGTTCACACAACGTTCCATCTATATATAAGAACATCCTGATAGCTAACTTATGTTGCCACATAGCGAACACACAATATTACAGTGTGTGCTAAGTGTTACATTGCGTTACATTATTGCGTTTAGACGGCGCCCGCAGCAATCTGCTCCCCGGCGCATTTCCTTGGATGCGTCGGCAGAAAAATCACTGGATTAGAACGATCACTGAAATATAGTTGCAGTTTGGTATGCGTCATATTGACCGCAAATAAACTATTTTTCTTTCGTTCTTTCTTTCTTTCTAATTATAAAAGACCATCCAGCCGTGATTTGAGTTAAACACTTATGTAGTCGAATGATGTGATGAAGTGTATGTTGCTCAGACAAAATTTTGGATTCCCCGAAGTGGTTACCAGAACACAGCCAAAGTACAGACGCTAAATGATCTCATCGAGTAAGACACGGTAAAAGCCATGACTTTTTAAGTCATCTACTTATAAAAAATGTTCATTCGATCTTCTATCTATAAGAATATCCTGGTATCTAAGTTGTGTTGCGAGCACACAGTATAAAAGCGTGTGTTAAGTGTTACATTGTATCTGCTACCCAGTGCACTTCCTTGGATGTAACGTCGGCAGAAAAAAACAGGGAGAAACTCACTGAAACATTATGTTGTATCAAATCATCTTAGAGCTATTGCAATCTTAGAATCGACATTGTCAATTGTCAGTGAGCCGTTTTCTTATAGAACTCCCCCGCTGCTTCGGTCCCGTCAACTGGCAACTTTCTTATTTTTTAACCAACCGACCGATTTTGTACATCAAAACCTTCTCCTGATAATAAAAAACTAAACGAATATTAGCGAAATCGGTTCAGCTGTTCTCGAGATTTGCGCTTAGCGATACATTCAGCGATATTTTTTTATGTTATAGAGATTGAGGTTTGATTTTGTACTCAATGTTTCAAAAAGTCATCTTTTGAAATGTGTAGCAAGTTTCAAAATCGCTTTACTACTTAATAAAGTAAGTCATTCTAATAATCGTGAGCTGATAAGCAATAAAAAATCTTAGTAACCGACGCTAAGATTTTTTATTGCTTATCAGCTCACGATTGACCATAATAAACCCACTTTGTGGTAAATCGCAATCCATCAAAAATGTAGGGGTGTAGAATTTGCACTCCAAACGTGACATTTAAAAATACTCCGTTTGACTCCTGTCAAACTACTGTTTATAGGTTCATATTTGGGCAACGCAACTTAATTTTGGACTTTTCGATAATTGTTAGTCCTTTTTTTGGAGCAATGGTTGCATGAAATATTATTTTGCAAATAGAGCAGGTCAAAATCTACAATAAAAAAACTATCGGCTGTTTTTAAGCTTTCGATGCCGACGCTACTACTAACTAACCACTGAAGGACTTAATCTTGAGCAGCTCATCCTGGCCAGTCAGAACGTGTTATTGCAGACCCTACAGGGATTTGTGGCTTGATGAAACTATTTTTCACTATATATAGCCTTGAAAGGATACAATTTTCTTTTGAATTGAATAGTACAATATTTAGAGCAGATATAACTTATTATTCTTTCTCAATAGCCTGCAAATCGATAACTCATTCCCTTCGACTGCTAACAATGTAATGCTCAAATGCACGTGTTTCATACTTTTGGTCCTCGGAGGCGTGGTTCTGTAACGTTAATTTAGTTTTATAAATGGCCACGGGCGAAGCCAGGTGGGCGACACGAGTCTAAGCAAGGACATTCTTGTGAGATTTTTTGTGATGAATATGTATTCATATTTGTGTTACAACTGGTAAATAAGTACTTCGCAGTTTGTTGGTTAAAAAAGTCATGTTATTGTAATGTAAAAGTTTTGACGTAGGAATCATTATTGTTTATTATTTTGTCTTTGGGCCTTTGATGATTAAAAATGAAATAATTTTATTACATAATTACCGCGTGTATCTGACATCGACGCACACACGATTTCCATGGGTCCAGGGCATGATTTTGGACACCCCAGTGTTGTAATTTTTAGTCGGTTCTTTTCTCATTTTTTAATTTTTTTCAAGAGTACCACAAATAGGTATCAGCTCAGCTGAGCTGATATCTATTTACAAACGATTTCCATGGGGAAATCGTTTGTGCGTCGATGTCAGATACACGCGGTATATTAAGAGTTCTTTAAAATGAAGGTTAAGATATTCATCTCAGTATCTCATTTAAATTATTTATTATCTCAAAATCTCATTCAATACAGTTGTTATACCACTTAGTTTTAGGATTTTACTTGGCAGAACGATAGTGATAGTCAATTATGTGCTAAACAATTAAAACAAATAATGTTCTATAATCTTGTAGTCGTATGAGTCTAACGATATTATTTCAGACAAAAAAAAAACAGAAATGGCCAGCTATAAAATTACAGCAAATATGTGTATCGCGTGCATATCACGTATTAAAAACATATTTTCTTCTTTTAAAACGATATAAGACATCAATTTATCCTGCCTGTATCAAGTGTGGTAGGTATGTCTACTAATATTTTATTGGTAAAAAACACGCGATTCATCGATAAAGATCATGATGGCCGATTTCTTTGTTAAGTTCTTTTAACCTGTGGGTTATCCCAAAAGACTTCGAAATGATTCAATATTTTTTTATGGCCACTAAAACTCGGTACCTAGCGACTCATGTATTATCTGTTTAGTAATGATATTTGCACAACTGCAATAGGCTAGATTCCATCATCCACAAATTGCATAACTATTTAGTCCGTCAGTTAGAGTATTGAAAAATAATGGACACGTATTTTTTGTTTTTGTAAATCAATCAATATTGACAAAGATAAAACGCATCAAAACTCGGGAGTGGGGGCTCGTGACGTCACGACTCACTAAAAATTATGCGAAGGTGTGACGTATTGAGAATTTTAAAAGCGTCGTAACTTCGTCAATTTTGGTTCCCGCAACAAAAGAAAAAACACGGGTCAAATATTTTTTGATAATCTAACTGACGGACTAATTAGATTTTTTCAGGACACAAGCCTATTGGTAACTCTAACTGGACAGACAGTTCTTTCAGTAGGAAACTAATTCCTTATAACTACTTCGTTTTTGGTGAAATTAACCAGAGTGTCAATACTACAAATTTAAAACGACGTTCGTGTTCACATCTCAGTTGCAATTTGTCAATGAAAAACTTTCGGTGTCAAAAAAAAATACAGAAACACTCGTAAAGTTAATCAACCAGTTAATCAAGTAGACAAGACAATAGGTTTCGGCGATAAATTCCGGGAGTAGCAGAGAGCCGAACAACTCGCCACCTAATGGGGAGCCACTAAAACTGGTACAAATAACACTTAGGTTCTGCATGCGTATGCTATGGCGGATTTGGAGGAGGCACTTTTAATTATTATTTTATTTAAGATGGGTTTGCTCTAGACTTTCGTCTTGGTCAGAGATGACTGATACGAAGTCTACGATGGAGTGAGCTTACCCAGAAGGAGCCTGTTTACTCTAACTTTGAAGAAATTAGGGTTGTAGGCGTTCGGAAATACAGACGCAGGCAGAGAGTTCCACTCTTTTGCTGTGCGCATTACAAAAGACGTTTGGAAACGCTTAGTGCGAATTCGTGGAATAGCAACAAGGTAGGGATGGTAAGTTGCAGTGCATCTGGATGTCCGATGGTGGAAGGAGACCGGTGGAATGAGGTCGTGTAATTCTTGGGCACACTCACCGAAGTACAATCTGTAGAAGACCGACAAGCAGGCAACCTTGCGGCGATGAGCAAAGCTGTGAAGCTTGGCATCCACCAGATTTTCGTCGCCGATGAGCCTCTTAGCTATGCGTTCCACCGAGTCAAGCGCGGCAAGCTGGTACTTAGCTGAGCCATCCCAAAGGTGGCTGCAATACTCCATGCAGGATCGAACTTGTGCTTTGTAAAGGGTTAAAAGCTGTCCAGGCCAGCAGTATCGCTTCACTCTATTCAGGATGCCCAGCTTTTTGGCTGCAGTTTTGGCTTGGTACTCAATGGTGGCGCCGAAGTTCAGGCTGGATGTCAACTCCATGCCTAGGAGCTCGAGCCGATCAGTCACAGGAACAGATGTACCCCTAAAAGTAGAAGTTTGGTCGAAACGACTCTTTGTTGCGGTAAAAAGACACGCCTGAGTTTCAGTGGCGTTAAAAGTGACCAGATTGTCGTCACGCCACTGGGAGACAAGGCTTAAGGTCAAATTTGTCCGCTCTACCATGGCCACTCTCAACGAACGAACTTCACCCCCGCTGGTTGTTGCGCTTGACATGTATCTCTCTGAAACCGTACTGTCATCTGCGTACCCAACAAGATTTAGATTAGATTAATTGGATATGAACAAAAAATGCTTGTAGTGAAGTGAAGTCAAGGTTACGAAGAAGTGCGAGCTCACATTGAAGATATTCTGTATCTTGTATACAGTAAAGGAACAATTGGAAAAGAAAAAAAAAACGCACTTCTGAATTTTTCGACCAGTAAGTGGCGACTGGAGTGTGTGCAGGTTGTTCGGAAAACGAATAAGAGAGCTACTAGTAGATACGATAAAACTGTGAAATAAAAAGAAAAAAGGATCAAATATAAATTTTAAAAACAACGGGTTGCACTCCAGGAGTGCCGGCAAAAGTAAAAACTTGAACAACGTTGTGCATTTTTCAATCATCCATCTTATGAATTTTCGATCAGGTCCTGACGCGACTTTAATATTTTATACCCATCCCAAGAAAAGTTTCACTTCAAAAAAAAATCGACGAATGCATAATTATATAGGAACTCGTACATACTTGTCAAGCGAACAGTTCGAAGTAAACATCACTTAGTTGTGTTTGATTGTTCTTGAACCATGAGTATATTTTGCAAATTAATTTTCATTTCGCTGTGCAGACTCTAATTCATTATAACAATAGGATTACAATTTGAATGAGAAGTCCGATATGAACTTTGACGTCAAAGTCCATGATGTTAACACAGTTGCCATATAAAATAGCGTTAACGCGAGACAGACACATATCAGTTTAAAATAATTAAATCTTGTTTGCTTTTCGTGCAATTTTGATTCTATTTTTACTGTTAGTATTATATTTTTAGATAAACTGTTTTGATAATAAATATTTTTTTCATGCATATTCCGTATTCAGCTAAAGAGATTAGATTGAAAGATATTTAGGACCTTTGAAACAATTTAACTATCATAGTTAAATTGTTTAAATTATAATTATTATTTATCACTGTTATTATTTTTTATTATATATTATTTATCATTGTTATTATTTTTTATTATGTATTATTGGCGCAGAACAGATAGTCGATTGGTTCGAAAGGTTTTGGAGTGTGAACTATACGTTTGAAGGCCTCTCACAAAGCGGACTGTTGACCTGCAGCAGGCCTCGGGAATCTGCTACATGCGAGACGAATGATGTATTTGGCAGTGAATGGGCTCATAAAAACATTAAGGTAACTGTGCCAGCGCTGCCGCTGCGGCTGCTGAGGTCCCCAAGCGGCGCAAATACCTTATTGGTAATAACAGTTTTGAGCCGTTTGGGGTCGAAATGCTTGGTTCATGAGATTCGATTGCGCCTTTTTTAAGGACATATCTCGTCGACTAATCGTCACTTTGCGTGACCAGAGGGCTGTCTCGTTCTTTGCTTAAAGAATTAGCATTGCCATTCAACGTGGCAATGCTGCCAGTCTTCTTGGCACGTGTCTGGATGACAGCGATGCGGAGAAAGTCTTTGATACCTAAGCGTATCTTGTTTTTGTATAATATAGTTAGGTTTAGTAGTGTTTCTGTTTTAATTAGTACCTATGATTAAATAGTATAAAATAAAAAAATAGTATGAAATAAATAGTAAGTAACTAACCTTACCACATCAACACAACCGAACATCCTAGTTCACCGTAATCTTGACAGTGGGTAGAATTTACGTTGTCCGCGCCCGTACTAATCAAGTGTTAGCATTGAGGATCCGACGCGACGCACAATGTTCCACACAATCTGTGACTACATTATTGTTTACTGCTTCTAGGCTTGGCTGGCTTTTCTTTCTACTGTTTCTCTTATTTCGTCGAGTTTATGTGTTTGTTTGTAGTAGATGTAGACATCTTGGATAGTCATTCCTTATCTTTTACCCAAGATTTACGTGTGCGCTGAAATTGCACAACTTTATTCCGCACAGTCCGTTCCATCATAAGGCTACAAGACGTACGGCGGCGACGGCGATGTTGCATGAATGGATGTATGAATGTAAAATAACAATATTTCTGATGTACCAGAGAAAACAAAATATAAAACAAACACTATTTATCTAGGATGTCAAAGAGTAAGAATAAATGTCAAAGAATAAATTATTACCATTTAGTTATCATGCAATTAGTCATTCAATTGATAATAAATTACGTAATTAGTAAAATTACAATATTTCCAAGAAACGTCAATTAAAAATAATATTAAATAAAACACACAATTTCTCTAGGACGTTAAATTATCATATAATGTCGAGAGTCTCAAATAAATATTACAACTCAAATAGAGATGTCAATTTTTTTTCTATCATAGGCTGGATTTGACCAACGCCAGATAGCTATAAAGCTATCTGGCGTTGCTCAAATCCAGCCCAGCCGGAGGAATAATTTTGAATTTTTGACAGTTCTTCCATACAAAAACTGTCAAACGTTAAATTTATTCCATGAATAAGAGTTATCTGGCGTTGGTCAAATCCAGCCATAGTCATTTAACTTATAATAACATTTATTACATAATAGATCTTCCTTTTAATTCCGTTTAAATTCGACTCTCTAATTGAGTTTGGAATCTTGTTGTAAACTTACGAGGCTATTAGAATATGCTTTTCCCTTTTAGGGCTGTTTTATTTAGCTCTACGTCCGCGTAACATGTCATATCGTCTGTTTAACTGTATCCGACAGGTGAGGAAACAAATTTGGATCTAACTTAAACGTTCTGGTAATACTTTCATTGTTCGTGCAGCTAAGGATTGGTATTCTCTACCGTAGTCTCTGTTTCCTGATACATAGCTTCAAACTGGCTGTCTCAGGTCAAGAGAATAGATTTCTACTCGATCGCGTACTCCAATTTCGAACAAATCATAGCTATAGATAGAAGCTATAGCGTTTTTCAGGGTTCCGTAGCTAAATGGCAAAAAACGGAACCTTTAATATGGATTCGTCATAACTGTCTGTCTGTCCGTCCGTATGTCACAGCCACTTTTTTCCGAAACTATAAGAACTATGGTGTTGAAACTTGGTAAGTGGATGTATTCTGTGAACCGCATTTAAGACTTTCACATAAAAATAGAAAAGGCGATCCCCAGATACCCAAAATTAATAGTTTTTTTTTTTTAACTTAGAACTGAACTCCATAATTTTTTTTCCTCAACCCCATACGTGTGGGGTATCTATGGATAGATCTTCAAAAATGATATAGAGGTTTCGAATTTCATTTTATTCTAAACTGAATAGTTTGCGCGAAAGACACTTCCAAAGTGGTAAAATGTCCCCCCCCCCCCCCTTAACTTCTAAAATAAGAGAATGATTACTATAACGCTAAAATTTAGTTTTGCATCAAACACAAACATTTTAGAGCAAAAAAAAATTCGGCGTATTATTATTTATTTATTTATTTATTTAGACTTTATACACAATAGTGGTACATGGGCGGACTTAATGCAACAAGGCATTCTCTACCAGTCAACCTTTGGGTTAAAAAGACTACCAAAATTTACCACCAAGGACCAAAAATTATTTTTCTCTTATAATGCGAATGACGTATTCAAAATGATTAAATTATGCTAATTACGTCAAAACTCGGAAGCGTGAAGTAATCAAGTAACACAATTCTATGCAATCCTCATCAACGCAATATGTCCGACCCTCGACACTCCAGCCTTTTATTAAAATAATGACGTCAGCACATCGAATCATGACTGTTGTCACAGTACATTGCCACTTAATAAATCCCAAACAGAATAAAGGAAACAAATGAAATGTTTAATTCAAACACACCAACTGGCTGCATTCGTCACACCACGTCAAAATGGTCGTTTTATGATAAACAATCGAATGCAGCTGCTGAAATAGAAAAGCATCCTTATTGCTCAGAGGGTTGTGTCCTAAATCGAATAACACATAATTTTGCAACTATCGTTCGAATTTCAATTTCTAATCTTTTCAAGGGAAGAACGTTATAAGTTGCTTTGTTAAATCACAATTAAAGTCTTTATTATCATAAAACTAACGTCGTTTATGCTACATCAAATTGTTTTTGCAATAGGGTTTGCACAATGAAATTTCAAAAAGATTTTTATCCATAGCAAGTCATAAACAAAATTGCATCTAAAACGAATAGTGGCAAGATTCATTTTTGGAATGTTTAAAATAAAATTGCGACAATACAAAAGTTTCATACAAAACATATGCGCAACACTTGAATAGTATAAAAAGCTTATAAAATACAAAGGGTGTATGAATACAAATAATTGTATGTCATTGTGGTTAGAATAAAAAGTTCGCCTTTATAATTGGGTACTTAAGGTTTGTTTCATTAAAACCATTATTTGTATTGTAAAAGCGTATTATTGTTCAAGAGTTACTTGAATTATAAAACTTGTCAGATCGTCCTTTGTCGACTTTAGAACAAGTATAATTTCAAGTGGTATTAGCATTTTATCAACTCAACCCTGTTACCTCGTCTTCCATCTAGCTCATTATAATTTTCTGTATCGTCTTCTGATTGGTCAATAGCTGAGTCTATTGAAAAAGCTCTACGAATTTTTACTTTATTCACCTTATTTTGTTTTAATTTTTGCTTCATTTTCTCTATTATCTTTTACTATCGCTCTTATCCGATGGAGTCGATGTAACATGTTTCCTTGTTCCAATCATTACTTTTATTTTTTTTTATTTGACATGTGTTTGCTCTTGACTCTAGTCTTGGTTAGAGATGACAGAGAAAAAGTCTACGATGGAGCGAGCTTACCCAGAAGGAGCCTGTTCACTCTAACTTTGAAGAGATTAGGGTTGTAATCATTGTCAATGTTAACAATAGTGTTTCATTTTTGCCCAATAAATAACAAGTTTATCTTTGCACACACCCGCGTTGATAAGTTTGATCATACAGCTGACTAACATTTAATAAGTCTAAAATTAATGAAGACTTCGCAAAACATTGATATAAGCAATATTAAAATTTCATGGAAAAAAATACGCTGTCAACACCAAACATCGCTTCCCAAATCCAATATCCGTATTCCATCCTAATCTGTTTACACTCAAATAATAATATTATTATACTGTAAACAAACTGACGCTGTAATTAGGAGTAATCCTGGACAGACAAAGGCCACGTGGCCGGCACAAGGCTCTCGTTAGTTTAGCGCTGAGAGAGGAGCGGCAAGGAGATAAATGTCTGGTAATTGTAGGAATTATACGTCAAATATTAAATTATATACGATGGGAGAGTGCTTTTAACAATCTGTTGATTTGTTCTTACAAACAAAATGATTTAGTTCACTCATTTATTTTACACTAGCATTTCGGCTACTACTACTAGGCTCCGAAACTACAAGACCGATTTGGATGAAATTTTGTACAAAGATAGTTTGAGACCCGAAAAAGGACATGGGATTTTAGTTTTTAGTTTTTATCCCGGGAATCCCACGGGAACGGGAACTGTGTGGGTAAAACGGGAGCGAAGCCGCGTGGGACATCTAGTTATTATATAAACTACTAGCTGATGCCCGCGGCTTTGCCCGCTTTGCCAAATTATATACTAAAACTTTCCTCGAAAACCACTCTATTAATTGGTGAAAACTGCATGAAAATCGTTTCAGCAGTATTTGAGTTTTTTTCGCAAACAGACAGACTCAGCGGAAGAGTTTGTTTTATAATATGTAGTGATAATAATAATAATTATTACAAAGAGGAGAGAAGAATTTAGAGTCTAAAAAAAAATATTTCTAAAGAAACAAGGCTCTCGTTAGGGCAATGGGGAGGGAGGGTGCTCCTCCCTCCCCATTGCCCTATTATTTGAGCAGTTAAATGTTTGGTAATTGTAGGTACTAAACATATAATATAAATTTACAGGCCCTGGATTTTGAGAGAGAACTTTATCAGAACAGTTTGTTGATATTTTCTAACACTTAGGATTTTTGTTAATTTGATTTGGATCGATCAACGCACAGCTGATACTACTGGTCATAGGAAGCAGAAATTTGGGATGTAGCTTCCTTAAACTCCAAGGGGTACACTAAGATAGGATTTTCTGTAATAGGCTAGTTTCCATCATCTACAAATTGCAAAACTATTTAGTCCGTCAGTTAGAGTATTAAAAAATAATGGACAAGTATTTTTTGTTTTTGTAAATCAATGAATATTGACAAAGATAAAACGCATAAAAACTCGGGAGTGGGGGCTCGTGACGTCACTACCCACTAAAAATTATGCCACGGTGTGACATATTGAAAATTTTAAAAGCGTCGTAACTTCGTCAATTTTGGTTCCCGTAACAAAAGAAAAAATACGGGTCAAATATTTTTTGATAATCTTACCGACGGACTAAATAGATTTTTTCAGTATACAAGCCTATTCTTAAAGAAACGGGGAAAAACGGAATATGCGCGCACGAAGTTGCGGGCAAAAGCTAGTTTACATAAACAAAAGCTAGTTTACATAAACAAAGACACCCATATAAGGGTCACTTTCCAATAGTCGCAAAAAGATGAAGATGAAGAAAAAGAGTACATGGAGAAAAATTGCAAAAATACTTCGAAAATTACAAAGCATATTAATGCCATAAAAAAATATTTACAAGTAAAGAAGGCTGTCGTTAGGCAACGCCGAATGGAGGAGAGGTAAGGAGATAAACGTGTATCAATTTTAAATATCATAATTTATTTTTGAATGGATTTTGGATAAGTTTAAAAACGGCGCCAGTGACTGAAAAGTTAAAAGGGAATCGCTTGTCTTGGTATGGTCATATGAAGAGAAGAGAGGAAACGCATTTAACTAAAAGTGATAAGGCAAGACAAGTAAAAAGAGATAAGGGCAGGAAGATGATGGATTTTGGATAAGTACTTTTTCGAAACAATCGTACAATCTGTTGATTTTTGCTTGTGAACTGTCTTTTGTTTGAACTCTATTATCAAGGAATCATTTTAAAAGATGTTGCCGAAGTATCCTCTTCAAAGTATCGGTCTCTATGAAGAAAATGAGGAAGAACTTGTTTTGTATTGCCAAAAGTCTTTTGAAATTGTATTGAATGTATAGAAAATATAGCTTTATTAGTAAACATACCTATCTGTTAAAACCATTATTTTTATTGTTTTTAACCATGTGGTATTTTTTTTATTACAACCCTAGTGGTAGGAAGTTACTCTCAAAAACACCACATACACTTTTAAAACTACAAATTATCCTTTATTTTCCAAAACAACAAAAACACAGCAAACCTATCAATTATTTTGAGTGGCCAAACACTCAATGTCACACATCACCGCTTTTACATTAATACGAGGACATCCCATTAAAACTATGCCCACCCTAACCACAAAACATGAATAAAAAACTTATATTCACCACAATTTTATCACTAAAAGCCCTTCAAAGCATTATCGACAATTTTACGCAAACTGTGAACCATTCAAACGAAAACCCCAAAAAAGTCTATACAACTACAGATTTGTCTTTTTCGTATAATTTATTAGAAGGAGGCGTGGCCAAGAATTTTATTTGGCATAAAATTTATTATAGAAATGATATAAAAATGGATTATAAGTGGAACGCGTGGAAGATATTTAATGACCCGTCAAATGGTAGTTTCTGGCAGACATGGCAGATGTTTTTGCACGAGCCGAGCGGGATTTTTGTAAGGGACGTATTGTGGACATATTACGCTGTTTATTGTTGATAAATTGTGAATTATTGATGCTATATCGTTGAATGAATGGGATCGAATGCCATGGTATGAATTTTTAGTGATTTTGGTATAGGTTTAAATCATTAATATTAGATGCTTTTGAAGTGTAGAGGCAAGATTACAAGATGTGTGCTTATTCTTGTAAGTTACTGTTACTGCTTTTTCTAAACAAAGGTTTGCTAGAATTAAGGTTGCGTTTCCACCGTAGCGAGGGATGTGTTTGTTAAGAACTAATGGAATCGCTTGCGCTGAGCGAAACTAGGTAAATGAAGCGGTTCTATTGGTCATAACTTGGAAAACTTGGTCAAAACGTATCATACACTTAAACACACGCACAAAACAAAACACTAAGTACACACACACACAACACAACACATCACATCACAAGCACAACATATCACACACACACTCTAATTTTGTGTTTGTTATACCTTTTCGTTTTAATATTATTTTGTTTTATTATTATTTTCTTTATAAGTTAAATATTTTTTTACGTTAGAGCACTGACGCTTAACCTTTTTTGCATGGGTGTTAATGGCTGCGACACAGTTTATTACTAATGCAGTCATTTTCGTACATAATTTAACTCTAATTTGTGTTTTAGTTCCAATAAATATTATCTTATCTTATTATAGTAATCACATACCTCGCTCCGCATGCTCGCACATTATTGTTGGAAACGCTGCCTAGTTCAGTTCTTTTGTTGTTCTTCAAAATTATATAAAAATAGTAGCTCACTGGTATCACGAACAGGGTCCGAGCTACTGGCGATCAGGACTCCAGAAAGAGGACACTCCTAAGTCCTAACAATGCAAGCTGTGTCTAGAAGTACCGCTTTCTGAATCAAGCTCCTGATCCAGCCGACTAACGAGAGCGTCCTATTATTATTGTTATTGCTTTATATTTAACATTTAAACTTAGCTTTCTGACATTCAGAACCAAACATTAGAAAGGAATAACTCGTTATAGGACACTTAAATAAGAAAACTTTAGTACATATTTTGAACCCAAAAGAAACTAGAACTTTCGTGGCTTCATCATCCGCATATAAAACTTCCCCGAAAAAAAAATAAAACAAAAGAAACCAAGCGTTCCAGATGTAAAAGTTCCATAAGTATGAATATTACACGGTATATAATATTACGAGTATAAAGTTCTAATTTATTCAAAAAACTTCTGTGAGTGCGGAAAAGTATGAAAATTCTTATCAAGTTCCCTCTGGCAGCTGTAAGTACTTCCTGACTTTGTACCTTGGGTAAACTTGAGTAATTTGAGTGGTTTTGGTAATACTTCATTTATATTCGCGATAAAATTAAAATGTACCTACACTTATGAAGTGAACATAATCTATGTAACTACAGGGTATTTCAGAAGTGCATGATCACATCTAAGGGTGATGTAAATTAGTTAATACGCATTAAAGAAAAAATTGCTCAATAAAAACGAGGCTTTAAAAAAAACGTAAACTCCGTTGAAAAAAAAAAACATTTTTTACGCAGTTTTTTACAGTTGGTGGAATTTACTCAATCATAGATTTGATGCCATTTACTGCAAAAGATTGCTTGAAAAGTGATTTGTTTTGGAAATATTTAAACGTCCCTTTTTTGTTTTTTTTTTTTTAACCGTCGGGACACAACTAAACATACAAAATAGTGTAAGGCATAAACAGGAGTCGAAAAATTTTTAAACCTTCAACTTTGCAAGTACTGATAACGGTATAAATAAGTTTTTTTTTACGAAAAAGTAAAAATCTTTATTAAATTTAAACTTATCCAAGCCAACCAAATTCATAAAACTTTGGACGTTAATAAGAAATCTTCACAAAATTAACTTTCCGAAATCATTTTTATCAATATCATTTCAGTTTGTTCATTTCCCGTTTAGAGCGTCATTTATCTTCGAAGAAGTTTATTCGACTGTAAAGTTTCCTTTTCCTTGTCCCGTGTCACCCGTCTCAAACAGAACACCACCTTTTACCCAACAGCTGTCCAAAAGGTCATACACAACATATCAAACGCTAAATGCCCAAATAAAATCTCTAAATTCATAGATAATCGTTCACCATAACTAATTTTTATTCTATTCACAAGAATCACAAGTAGCACTCAGAATTTTATAATGGCGACAAAAGGTCTGACTCCGACTAGAAAAAAGGCAGAGGCATGCGTGAAATTCCTTTCTATAATACATTATAACTAAAATACGATAACTTGCTGTCAATTCTTTTGATAACACAAGAGAATATGACCTTTATATCTTAGATATAATTGCTAAACGTTATGCAGTTTTTCAACAAAAATCTTGCAAACAAATTAGATTTACAATCAATGAAAGGAGAAAGAAATCTAACAACAAGGTCGTAAGGACCAAAATCGATACAATTTCGAACGTAACATGCAATTGTAACTTGGCAGGAATCAACAATGGTAACTTTGGAGCCGATTTGTCGCCGATGTCAAATGACTGCTTGAATGAACGGAGTTTGAATGAATAAAAGGATGAATAGAAGTTATAGGCGGCAGTTATGCAATCAATTAGAGTGGGCGGTAACCCGTAAGTCTTCTTTTAGGAACCCAACACCTCGAGGTGTTTGGTGGCCCCGAAACAGGGAAAAGTTTAAATTGAATTTATAATTTTTACAAACTGATAAAGAATTTTCGGCTGCTTTTATTAAATTTTGTCTTTGTTGAGAAAGGAACGGCGTTACAGATAAAATGTTTTTAACTTTATTAAAATAGTCAAGTCATAATGGCGAAAAGCTTTTGGTAAAATTTTCGAGTGAAACGATAAGTATTAATTTAATGTAAGAGATTATTAATTTTATATTGAGTGTAAAGTTTTAGAGATGTCGTAAAGAACTTAGTTCGAAGTACTTCAGGTGTCATTCACTCCTTAGTTTGAAAATGAGAGCCCTAATATCTAGGCATTTCGTTTAGCCACCTGGATCAATTTTCCTAAAAGGCTATTCAGCCTATCGGTGCCACTTTACTCTGGATCTCATTTAGATATTTTATTCATTTCAAGAATAATAGTTTCAAGAGCCTGGTTAAGAACAATGACTTTTCAGCATCAGTAAGTTATGATCCCTGCGAAACCTTTTCTTTTTAATACAATTTCTTTTGTTTTTCTTTTTTTTTGCTGAGCGGACGATAGAATTAATTTAAACGTCTGTCCGTGTAGGTTTGTACATCTAGCAATACAGTGGCAGTTATTGCATTCAAAACTTTCTATTCAGGTAAAAGTCATCAGAACAAAGAAAAATCGGCCCTAAATCGTATATTTTGTGAATAATCTACACAGACTCGAGACGTTTGGATATCTTAAAAATAATTGGTTAGTCAACATTTTCAACTCGCTCCCGCCTCTTCTTCACTATCCGCCATCGTCGTACTCCCAAAATCTTCACACATCTTTGACAAAAGCCCGCGCACACGAGTCAAAGATACCGCTACCTAAACACGGTGATATTTTACACCCGAATAACGCCGCACAATATTTTAGAACACATTCACAACTCAAATGAATGGGCTCATGTATTATCACACTTATAAGGACCATGAATGAATGGAATTTTGTCAAGTGACCGTATCTAAGGACCGAAATTGTAATAGTAGGTTCATATACTTACTCTTTATGAATGAAGATCGATTTGTAGTTGCAAAAAAATTACTAGTGAATGCAGCAATGGCAGTAATAGATGGTATATTATTTCTTTTGGCATTTGGCATGGAAGCCTGTATAAGTACCGACGATTGTAGATAGAATATTCGTGAATACTATGTAGAAGAATAAGCGAATGCAAAGTTGGCGAATAAAGCACTTGAACGCAATTGAATTCGGTATTCGTTTTATAAAATTTTAGGGGAAATCGTGGCTAAATAATAACAGCCGCACAGGTCGATCTTTGAGGTTAGTCTGTGGATGGGTGAACATCTTAACATACCGAGTTTCCTCCGTGCCTCGGAAAGCACGTTAAGCCGTAAGTCCCAGACGTCATTAGGAGAACTTTGGCAGTCGTTACGGATTGTCAGAAGCCAAAAAATCTGACACCAGTCTCGTCAAAGAGTACCGTGTTACCCAGTTAATGGGTTGTGGAGGTCTGGTAGGCAGCCGCTCCACGTAAAATACTGGTATTCAGCTGAATCCAGTTAATGGGTTGTGGAGGTCTGGTTGGCAGCCGCTCCACGTAAAATGGCTAGGCATAAATGATTCGTTTAATAAAAATATCTCTCTAGAATGAAATACACAGCATTCGCCTCAATGAAAACTTTGCAATGTTTTAGAATGCTAAGCATTTCAAAATAACTCTAGGTTTCGCCCGCGACTTCGTACGCGCATATTCCGTTTTTTCCCGTTCCCGTAAGAACTTCGAGAAGCCCTCTCTTTGTGCTCACTTGCGGAGTATAGAGAAGCTTCATGACAAATTTCAGCTTCCTACGACCAGTAGTTTCGGCTGTGTGTTGTCTGTCAGTCATTCAGTAACGAAAGAATGTTATATAATTATATTGATAACATCAAGCTATTATTGCGGAAGGGCTAAGGTTTGGCGACGAAAAACTGGTAGATGCCAAGCTTCACAGCTTCATCGCCGCAAGGTTGCCTGCTTGTGGGTCTTTTACAGATTGTACTTCGGTGAGTGTGCCCAAGAACTCCATGACCTCATTCCACCGGCCCCCTTCTACCATCGGACATCCAGACGCACTGCAGTTTACCATCCCTAACTTGCTGCTATTTAAACAGGCTCCTTCTGGGTAAGCTCGCTCCATCGTAGACTTTGTCTCTGTCATCTCTGACCAAGACTAAAGTCAAGAGCAAACACAAACACTTCCCGTGACCCAAGAGCTGGCTCTTACTTTGGTCAGAGATTAAGGCGAGGTTGCAGTACTGTGTGCTTTGACGAACAACAGCGACTGTCCGGCGAGCGAAATAATGCCTAAATTTTGATTGTTTTTTCTTCCTGGTGAAAACTGATAAAGAAATTACACAATATGGTTTCACCATTTACTTCAAAATAAAAAGCTCTATCTATTGATATAACTTTTATAAATATTCATGATGAAATCTCTTAGCAGTACACGTTTAAAATTGTAATTTAGTGTCATGGTTGATAAAAAAAAGTATCGAGCCAATCATTCTAAATCGCGTTTCTATCGTTACGATTTACTTGAGGGTATGTTCAATTTTTATGTAATGATTTTTATTTATGAAGAAACCATAATTAATTAGATTTTCAGACGTTCAAAAATCTTAAAAAGTACTGCAACCCCGCCTTAAGCATTGCCATTCAACGTGGCAATGCCGCCAGTCTCTTGGGTACATTACCAGCTGACAGCGTGGAGGACGAATATTTTGATGCTCTACTTTAGTCTTTTGTTAGTTTAGTATAATTTGTTAATTTTGCTTTTTAGAGCAAACCCATCTCAAAAAAAAAAAAAAAAAACAGAGTTCTACCGTTCTACCTTCAGTAAATGTAGTCATCAATCATTGCACGATGTCAAAATCCTTTGTAATGGACTCTCTTTTAAATTCGTTGATTAAAAGGAGTCCATGTAGTTTCTTGCAAGTTTCTTATCCATAGAGATCGCTTCCAAACCAGTAAGCTTCAACTTTCTACTTGAAAAACTTCTTCATAATACAAAAGTGCTTATTAATGTTTTGATTGAAACAAAAGCTTTGTGGTTGAATGCATTTCAGTGCAAAACGTTTTATGGCACGAAATGTTAGGCGATGTTTAATTTTAAACGGTAGAATCACACAACTAGATAAATAAAGAAGCTTATTAACTTGGCGCTGGCACACATAGGGTAAACACAATGTAGGTATAAACAATAGGACGCTAAATTTCAATAAATAAATAAATAATAATAATATCCTTGGACATTTCACACAACGCCATATAGTCCCAAGCTAAGCAACCTAATGCTTGTGTTATGGTAACGATATGGCTGATAAACTACTTATATACATTTTTTTTTTGTAAATACATACATATTATAGATAGAAAAACACCCAGACTCAGAACAAATACATGTAGGTCGTACAAATATTTGTTCCGTGCGGGAATCGAACCCGCGACATGCTGCGCAGCAGTCATTGTGTGTCGTCCCACCATCCCATCCCATGGCAGCGCCAAATAGGTCCAGTTAAGGCTTGTATTCATGCCCATGACCTTGTGCCATAGGAAGTATGCGAGAGTGATATACCTAGACGCTGATTTTGACCGGTCGGTTTTTAATTTTTTATGATAAAAGTAATTCATATTTTTTAAAAGTAAGAAAACTAAATCGTTTTCATTTCTTTTGCAAAACTGTAGATATTTTTTTTATAAAAAATACGGAATATATGAAACTCAACGATTTGGAGGTTCAGTGTTTTTTTTCTCATAATGTAATACTGATAGAATAATTATGGCTTAACCAAATTACGTATCATACATGCAGATTACTTTCTATTTTTTTTTTTCGTAGACAAAAAGATGCTTTATCTGCACGCCAGACAAATAAGAGTTACCCGGCTGCTACGCTGGTTTTTAACTCAACCTTACGTGGAAACTTACGAAATACAACGAGAAAATCGATTCGATTACACTTCAGCTCCATTTATTCGCACTATCATCAAATAACACCATTTAATACTAACGGCATCCCGGCTTCCTGTTATAATAAAATACAGGAAGTGACGTCAAATGTGTCCGGCACGCGGCGCCGTCGTCACTCAGCCGGAAGTGCGTCGCAGTTCAATTTGCCGCCATATTTAAAATTAATAGAGAAATTTAACAGGCTATTGGTCTTTCCCAATGTTTGTTTTAATATTTAAGCAACGGATATTAAATTTGATTAGAACTTTCGAATGTGTTTTGAGGTTATGGTCGAATGAGATTGTAATTTGGTGGAATTGCTGGTATATTATAGGTTTTTTAGGGTACTTCACCCGAAGGATTGCCAACGGAACCCTATTTCTAAGCTTCCGCTGTCAGCGGGCTGTCTCTGAAGAAAAGTTTGAATTTTGTGTGATAACAGTTTAACCTTCAGTTGGTGGTTTACGTAAAATAAGAAAGCAGCTTATACTGGTTTTATTATAACTGAATTTCAGTATACGGGTACATAATCATAATATTCATAATCGTTTATTTGCTAATATGGGTAATTACATAAAGATATTGAAAATATAGCACAGTCCAACCATATTACACCTTGAGGCATGCAAATCACAATCTTTATTATAATAATACATTTTCTTCCAATAATTATTTATAATTAATAGTACAATTTAGTTTATTTCACCATAGCCAATAACAAAGAAACATAAAATGAAAGTTGATAATACCTAATGTCATTTGAAAAATTGAAGTTTAAAATGTCATTTGTTTGATAATAATGTCAAGATACAATGTGAATAAATGTCAAAGTAAGAATAGTATATAAATAATGATGTAAAATTATATTATACATTTTCTTCCAATAATTATTTATAATTAATAGTACAATTTAGTTTATTTCACCATAGCCAATAACAAAGAAACATAAAATGAAAGTTGATAATACCTAATGTCATTTGAAAAATTGAAGTTTAAAATGTCATTTGTTTAATAATAATGTCAAGATACAATGTGAATAAATGTCAAAGTAAGAATAGTATATAAATAATGATGTAAAAATAAATTAAATTCGTGCATTATTTAGTAAATTCACAATGAAAAATAGTAATGTCAATAGTTTTATCAAAATGCGAATGTCATGTATTAAATGAAAATGTCAAGATATATTAACAAATAAATGTCAAAGTACATATTAATAAAATCAAACAATTAATAATAATAAAATAATTAAATTAGCTCAATAATTGCTTCAATATGTCCTTACATCCTCCATTAAATAATCATTAACACTATAGTTACATTTACATAGCAAGAAGCTTTTTAATTTCTTTTTGAATGCATCGATTGATGAAGTTTCTAGTATGGACTTTGGCAAGTGATTGTATATACGCGGCGCCATACTGAAAATGCGTTTATAATATAGGGCCGACTTGCTAGATTTGCAACAAATTTTGTCACTATGCCGTGTACTTATCAAAAAGATTTTTGTTACTTCTTGCAAAGCTAGCATATACCTACCTACCGCGCATATCACACCATTAGATTAATTTCCAAAAAGCCACCCAAAAACGCCCAAACGGTAAATGATTAGATTAGACTTAGAGAAATAGTTCAATTTACACCAGTATGATCAAGAATTCATGAATGATTTTTAACTTCATTCATAAACACGATCAATACACCACAAAAACTAAAAATACTATTGATCACACTTACTCACAACCGTTACTCTGCCATCGATATTCCTAAATCCTTTTCACAATATACTACCACAACCCGAAAAGTCAACCCTTTCAATGCTTCCGTCACACTGTATTCAAAAACTTATAAAACCAACACAATCGGTCCAAAGGACCGGAAGGGACTGTCCAGTTAACCCTTCACTTATGTGTATCCGAATTGAAACCTGTCAATGGTCAGTTTGAGTTTCTATTCGGATACAGTTTTTGCAATATGAGCTTGGGTTTTTTTTTTCATGAATACATTTAGATTTTATGTGTGGAAGGACCACGAATATGTTACACTGAGCTAGAGAAAAAAGTAATTTCAATTAATTCCTGACCTTTATTTTGTACGTCGCAGGAGGTTAATAATATGACGTCAAATATGCCTCGGCATATTGATGTCATGTCAAAGGCTAGCCTTTTCCCAATTGTTGGTGTCGGCTTCCAGTCAAACTAAAGTCAGCTGTATACTAGTATTTCAAGTGGAGGGGCTGCCTACCAGACCTCTACAACCCATTAACTGGGTAACACGGTACTCCTAAGCAAGACTGCTGTCAGAATTACTGGCTTTTGACTAATGGTGTAGTAACTTTTAAATTTTTCTTAGTTTTACTTGAGATGGGTTTGCTCTTGACTTAGACTAGAGTCAGAGGTCAGAGGTGACAGAGACAAAGTCGACAAAGTGGTAAGCTTGGCGTATCTGAGACCAGGTGTATAGATAATGAAACCTGTCAATGGTCGTACGACCAAATAAACAAAGGTAAATGAAGCTTAAAGAACCAGGCTAGTACTAGACTACTTGGCTAACGATCGTGCTAGTCAACAATACGATTTCGTTGCACGACGAGACTTAACACACATTTTTTTTAAGTTGTCCTAATTGAAACTTGCAAGTCATCGCGCGAGCACAGGGGGGCTACTCTCTAAGCCCGAAATCCATAGTTTCGGACTTAGTTGCAAATAAGTAAGAATTAATGTCAATACTGTTAGAAGTCACTGTGAAATCGTGTTCTCATTCATTTTTGGGTCGGTTTTGGAACTAATCGTAAGTCCGTAATTAATACGGAGTAGAATACGCCAGCAACTGAGCTCGAAACTACGGACATCGGGCTTAGAGAGTAGCCCCCCAGGAATAATTTTCATCGCGCGACGAAATTGCATTGTTAACTCGTACGATCGTCAGTGGAGTAGTACGACGCCTAACAGTAGGTTGCATTCTGTAGTTTCTATATAACCTCATGGGTATGAGTCTGTGTCTATATATTAATCAATCAATCAATCATTTATTTGTAAAACATAGGTATGGTAACAGACGGTATGTAGTTTAAATATGTGCACTATGTTTTGCCAGTAGATGGCGTACAAAATTAACAAAAACAAGCAAATAAAATCTAGTGGCATGTCAATGAATAACATTTACAAAATAATAATAATGATTAAGTTTGAAAAATATGTCAGGTGTACAGCAAATAAAAATAAAGTGGCATGTCAATAGATTAACTAAAATACATTTTTTTTTGTTTGTTTGGTTGAACGCGCTAATCTCAGGAACTGCTTTTTCGATTTGAAAAATTCTTTCAATGTTAGATAGCCCATTTATCGAGGAAGCTTATAGGCTATATATCATCACGCTGAGACAAATAGGAGCGGAGCAGTAATGGAAAATGTGACGCAGACGAAGTTGCGCGGGTCAGCTAGTTTCAAAACCTGTCAGATTTATAGGTGATTACAATGTCAGATAGTTAAACATATTCACATTTAATCAGTAAATAAAATTATGGGTGCTTAATCAGCAAGCCAGAATCGTCATACCTCGGTTCATCAGTATAAACTCAGTTATGGAGTGATAGCATCTATCTATTAGAAATGCAAACAAAGACCTTTTAAAGGATCCCAGACACTCTTTATATATTTTTGGGGCCATACCTAGGATACTTTGCCGCCTTTATATTCTCGCCTATATTTTTATTTAACACCTCTTTTTGTTCGTAAATAGACAAAACTTTTGTAACTACATTTCGCGGATCTCAAAGTTAAGGAAAATAAGTCAAGTTAAGGAGGCCATCACTCAGTGAGATCGCAACTCGAAGATCAATGACTTCGGCGGAAATGGATGAGTTTGACTCAAGGCTTTAACGAAAAAACAGATATAGTAACTTTTGTCTGCTAAACAATCGGGCTAATCAATCGGCAAACAATCGATTTTACCTCTTTATAACGTGAACTAAAATTTATACTACATTTATACTAATACTAGTTGACCGGGATTTTTAACCGACTTCCCAATAAGGAGGAGGTTATCAATTCGGTTGTATGTTTTCTTTTTATGTTTGTTACCTCATAACTCCGACAATTATGAACCGATTTGAAAAATTCTTGTTTTATCTGAATACTGAATATCTGAATACTGATACTTGCAGATTGGTCCCATTTAAATCATATCAAAATCGGTTACGAACTTTGGATTTTAAATCGAAATAGCTGGAATTTGACTACTTAGATGATTCTTTGATAATCGAAATTGCGTATTTTGATTTTCTGCGATTTTGCAGTGGTGTTGTTAGGTGTGGGGCACCACTAAAAAGTGAAAAATAAAAAACTTTTTACAAAAAAATACAACCGACTTCCAACAAAAAACACTTCTAAGTAAAAGAGGAGTTGAATAAAAAACACCATGACAAGATATTTTTATAACTTAGATTATAAAGCTCAAGAGTTCGTTTGTTTGTTCGTTCATTTGGGTTAACACGTTTATATTAAAAATTGTTTTGGGTTGGATAGTCCATTTATTGAGAAAGGATACAACATCAAGCTCTAAATGTGTAATGTAAGAAATCAACGAGATTATTCAAGAATTTAAAGTTCCTTATAATATAAATGGTCGCTCATTGATCGATATTCGACCATACTTTTTATTTATTTAATATATTTTTAAGCATTATTCCATATAAACTATACATGACTGTTCTAGGTTATATACTCCTCCACCTCCCTAATTTTCGTTAAAAGTATACAAAGTTTTCGTTTCTCGTATTAATATTCTCGAGAAAAAACCAAAAATGCCCAGACAGGACAAAAAATTAATTAAAACCGTTAGAAACAGAAGACCACAAAATAAGCTCTTTAGAGAAAACGTAGAAAGTGTTAGTACAAAAAGACCAAACAAAAAACCCAGCAGATTCACTACAGTGACCATGTACCGACTCCTTTACGGACATTCCCAAAGCTAATAAAACTGGTCCCCTTAGCCCCCAACAATGACAATGCAATAACAGGGCCGAGTGCGCAGAACTAATCGTGTTTTGGCGTGGAACATCAGCTATTTCATTATGGCCCCTCTACGTATGGTGGAGATTTGATATGGCATTTGATTACCATACGTTTTCGGGCTTTGAGTTTGAAGTAATAATAGTGTTGACGTGCAGTTTTCGTGTTGGATTTGCAGTGCGTTAGTTAGGTCTGACAAATAAGTAATCAAACTATAGGGGTATTTTTGAGATAGGGTAGTAAGTTAAAAGTTTTATTAGAGGGTTATTATTGTAACTGCAAAAATAATGGTCTTAAATCACTTTGAATAATTGCTATATTTAGAGATTTTGCAAAATAATAGTCAACAAGAAAAAGAGGAAATTAAACGTCAGTTTTAAGCGCCTGCTTGAATGCCTGTGGCATTAAGTCTGCCTCTGTACATTTGTGCTTAAAGTGTTAAATAAATAAATAAGCGTAACTTATCTGTTTCCGAGGTTTGATGACAATTATAAAAGCGATTAATCGTTAAAAACTTGCCTAAAATTGTTTAATTGATAACCAAAACACTGTTCTGGTTAAGCCAATATGGTTTATGAATTGCAAAAACCGTGCCTACATAATATGCGTGTATTATTTACAAAGTCCTTTGACACTTAAATTATAAACATAAATGTCACTTGCAAGTAAACAAAACACTTCAACTGCAGGTGTTCATTATATACGCTATACTGTCCTTTTGAAATCCAATCAAACTGTCCAGTGCCTCCTAATCAACCCTGTCAAGGGACCTAATAATCCAACTCTAACTAAACTACAAAGCAAACAGGCACCCATCAACACCACTCAACGATCAACACAATCCCTAAGTCAAAGCGGGACTAATTGATATTTTACAACACGACATTGTCACCCTTTCGTCCGTATTTATTTACAGACACGTGTGGACACCCTAGTTCTAATGACACTCGTAGCTAATGCGACATTTATACAGTGTTCCAAACAGAGAATTAATATAGTTTTTATTAAATTAAAGTTTTTACGGTGAAAGTGTTGAGATGCAGCTGAATTTTATGTTGCAAGCTTTAAAAAAGAGTTAACAAACGTTTAGTTTAAATGTAACTTCATATAAAAAGACGTTATCTTCTGTATTATTTTAGTTGACACTTTGCGTGACCCAAAAGCTGGCTTTCACCTCGGCCAAAGGATAAACATTGCTATACACCGTGGCAATGCTGTCAGCCTTTTAAGGCCCCCGGTTGCAGTACTTTTTAAGATTTTTGAATGTCTGAAAATCTAATTAAATAAGAGTTTTTTAATAAATAAAAATCATTACATAAAATATCGATACTTTTTTTATCAAACATGTCACTAAATTACAGTTTTAAACGTAAGAGATTTTATCACGAATATAAAAGTTATATCAATAGATAGAGCTTTTTATTTTGAAGTAAATGTTGAAGCCATATTGTATTATTTCTATATCAGTTTTCGCCAAGAAGAAAAAACAATCAAAATTTAGGCATTATTTCGCTTGCCGGACAGTCGCTGTTGTTCGTCAAAGCACACAGTACTGCAACCTCGCCTTAAGCACATTACCACTAGCTACCGATACGGACGAACAGGCTAGCGATGGGGAAGTGTAGGGCCGCACTAAGGTAGGATTTCCCAAAATTCCCAGGGAAACGGGTAAAAACGGGGTATGTGCGTACGACGTCGCAAGCAAAAGCCAGTGTAGTAAAAGTAGAACCATGAAAATCATGCCGACTGTAATATGTAATAATCTGAACCCGAAAGGACCAAAGTAATAGATCAAATAATTCCCCAAGTGTATGTTAGCGAAGATCTAATATCTTCAACTTGAACGATAAATCATAAAAATACATTCTGTATCGCCGCCGAGGGAATACTAAGGGACTCGTTTGCAAGTCTAACGGTTAAAAATATTAATTAACTACGAACTTGGGATGTCTTTGGGTGCAGTCTTTGTTCAAAGAATTGATCAATACATTAGATAAATGGACAAATATTAATCAAGAGAATAATGAATTAAGTAAACTTTATCTTAGGTTGGGATTGGCGTAGACTTTTACAATGTGACTTTTTGTTATAGAACTTTATATAAGTCTAGCTTTTTCCAGCGGCTTCACCCGCGTTTTTTATAGGGAACATACTCCTGGGATATGTTATAACCTATTACAAGCATTACAAGCTGAATTAATGCAAGTCTGAGCCCCAGATCAGTATAAGGTACCTTACACAAAATATTGGCCAACTCTGCCTCAAGTGAGTGCAAACATACTATATTAATTTATAATATTATCAACGACGATCTGGGGCTCAGACTGGCATATAATTAGCTTGTAATGTTTCTTGGGTATTTCAAAATCTTTGGCATTTTTACCCATCATTATCGCTAGAGTAAACCATTATATTTTAATCCAAACCTTAAAGCTAAATTTAAAACGATATAATTAACTTTTTATTATTTACATGTAGGTATTAAACTTACGTCATATAGCCTTAAAATTAACCCTAGAAAGATAAACTTATTTTTTTGTACAGAAAAGATAAACAGGCGCCTCAGAGGCGCAAAATTTTAAATACCGATTTATTTACATATTAAAATAAAAAAAAACTTATTTTTTATATATCAATGAAATGTTACATTATTATTAAATAAATAAAACACAAATAGGTATTATTATTTGTTTATTTTAGGGAATCATGTTCAATTTTCAAAAAAGTAACAAAAATTAGAATTTTGTATAGTACTAACAATTTTTAAGCATTTTTTTTAAGAATAGCTAACTTTTTATAACATTTTGTCTTACTAACTAATAAATTACAATATAATCAGTCTGAAATCACAAAAAATACTGAAAAAATCACGAGTTATAAACATTTGTTGCAAACATCTTTTTTATGTTCGCCACATACGGATTTTTTACATTTCGTACAAGTCATCTTAGACATTCTCTTTTTTGTTGTTGTACAAATGCTACAATAAAGTTGAGGAAGTTCTAGATTAGCCTGTGGTAGGATCTTCTCTATATTTTCTCTCAAAAATAAATGTGCAAAAGTTACACAGAAGATAAACATGCGCCTCTCGAGCGCAACGCAATGTCATAGCGGCGAAACTAAAGTACTTACCGGATAGCAGCGGTCGTCACTCGGGCGTGTTGACCAACGACTGAGTTGGCTCGAAAACACAAGCGTAAACTCGCGCGGGTTAGAAAAATACAGCGATATATCTGATTCGCGTGCGCCTCTGAGGCGCAGTTTATCTTTCTAGGGTTAAGCTAAATAATAATGGCCTCTTGCTCTAAGTCTCATAATTATTTTAATAATTAATGTAAGTTCGTGTGATATCAACTTAATAAGCCGGGGGTTGTTTATTGCAAAGGGCTTCAGAAGTTAAAACATAAATATCAATTTAAACCACAGATACAATTTATATGGCAATCTTATGAACTCAACAGAACCCCTAAGACGACCCACTAACCGAGAATGTATAATAGAATTGAAAAGAAATTATCGATACCGATGATTTTGGATAATGTCTGCATACGGGCTTTTTAAACCAAAAGTCGACTGATAGAATGCCATGCATCACTATATATATTTTTTTATTAAAAAGTATGCGACTCGAAGAACCAAAAACCATTTCAAGTTTAGAATGTGTGGTGATTCAATGAAATTTAAAACGGATTTTAATGTAATTCAAATTATCTCAATCCGAATTAATTTATATAATTGATTATGCGATTGATTCCTTGTACCGTATTTTATTGTTTCTTTTTTCTTTTCTGTTTTATACCTTACGATTATTTAATGTTGAACAACTTTTAGTTAGCAAAGTGCTGTGCACACCTTAAGTGAAGAATTCGCTATGATAATCATTTTTATAAGATTTTTATTTTTCTGTAATGTTTCTGCGTACTATTCGTTGGAGTGCCATAATAATAAATAAGAACGTTGAAAATTACGTAATCGTTAATAAAAAATAAAAAGTTCAACCACCCAAAATAGAATAACATTTTCTTATGAAAAACACTATACTAGTAACCCTTTTCTACGTCCAAATCTTAAAACTTAAGTAGGTTTAGATTTCAGTTTTACTAACATAACCTTCTCAATTACCAACACAATCGACATAATTGACTCATTCAATTACTTAAATAAACTCCATAACTGATTCGATCATTAACTAACAACAATGACATAATTGATTCATTGTTCCATTCATAATTCAAAATTCAAAGGTTACCAAAACTTTGTCACCGAAGTAGCCAAGACCAATAAAATAAAAAAGCACTCGATCAAAGAAAGGGCACAAAAGACCTGAAGCATAAAGCGTTGTAGTAAAAAACGTCGGCGCTGCACAAAGCGTAAAAACGCTTCATGTATTTATTGGTAAAAAGACTTGTACAATAGCGAATAGCATTTGTGATTGCATTTTGTGGCGAGCTCTCAATTGTTGGTGTTTGGTATAAGGTACAAACGTTTTGTGGTTAAGGGTACGTTCTTTTACAAGTACTAACACAACGCACCCCTTATTTGGCACTTGGTAAATTAGAAAACAGATCAATATTATGGATTCAAGATTTGAGGAAGGGCCATTTGCGAGTATCAGAAACTTTCGAACAGTTCGAACTGAGAATTTAAACGTTACAACTCGTAAATTATCGCGAGTGTCGTATGTATTTGTAGCAAATATCACTTTAAAGCGGTAGAAAGAGTAATAATAACATTAGAGGCCATTTTTTGCGGTATTCCAGTGCGAGAGAGAAAGAGAACACACACCCATATCTTGGTCCCCTTTTGCAACGCAGTCATGATGGCTGATACGAACAAACAACAGTCCATATGTCACTAAAACCGACTCCGTATTCTTATAACTTGCACCACACCCCAACTCAATACTCAGTAATTTGTCAGCTTCACTTGCCACTTAGCAAGAAATCTTTGTTCGTACTTTGTACTGCAATTAATACGTGCTCCTAAAGTCCTGACACAAGTGTCGTGAGAAACATACGCTACCATTGAACTTGCTTCTAAACGGAGGCTAAATATTGCGCGTGAGTTATTGAAGGGTAATGATATACAAAACTATAGATACGTTGTCCGCACTCTAAAATGACAACATAAAATGAAGCCAATTGGCCACATCGCGCTTAGTTACGCACCAACCTGTCGCGCGACACTACGTTTGTTTTGATGTCAATTTGACTATTACTTATCCTGTGACGTAACTGAAGATGTATATTTATCTCCCTCTAGCAACAGGCATCCCGCCGTACGGTGACATATTTTCTTTCCCTTTCTTCATGCGTATTAGTAGCTATCTAGTATTTTCGCCGTTTTTAAGCGCCGCGATGTTGGTTTATGACGTGTCTATATATTATTATAATACGTCATTGTTGAAGGGTCATTTAAATAATTGCTAAGTAATCCTGAGTAACTTTGATTGCACTATTGTGTTGAGAGTAGGTCTTTCACTTTTAAGAACGTTAATTTTCCTATATATGACTAGGACTGTAAAAAACGGAATCATTACAGGTTCACTTGAGCGTCGTTTTCACCGCCAGTTTTCTCCTGATCTGTTGGACCGACTCTGTTGAAAGTTAATTTCTATTAAATACATAAATTTTGGGTACGGGGGTCACTTTTGAGGGTCAAACTAAAAAACAAAAAAAAAGTTTTTCAAACTGTATTATGTGACTTAACAAATGAAAGGGCTGAATGTCAGGGTTTTAATTATATTTATCTTATAATTATGAAATAAATTTTGAAATTTTTCTAGAAATTATACCAAATGACCATTCCCTTCTCTACGGAACTACTGCCTAAAATTTTGAAAAAAGTGCAGATAATAGTTGCAAACCTATACTATAACTATAAGAAGTTTGTAGTGTTAAAAAAACATGTTGATAAAATCAAATGGGTTCAGACTCGTACTTGGCCAGTTTTTTTTGACATGAATATTGACTTGACGCTAAGATGATATTTTTTTTTTTTTGGGACAAGCCCGCCACACATTCCCAACCACTGCAACTCCTGAAAGCAAGAATCAACAGTGGCGACCACCAGAAAAACGCCGAGTTAATGAAACCCGACGAGTCCCGGAGAAACGATTCAACTGTCTTGGATCCCGCAACGAAATTAATCAGAAGAGTACAGCGGAGGAGTAGGAAAAATAAATATAATTTCCACTTCCCTCCATATCAAGCAGGAGACAGATTAGAGCTAGGCCAATAGGCACCAAGGGACATATACAACTGGGTTAGGCCCAGTTGCCAAGCACCACGGATTATATATTAACATTTAAACTAATGGGTCCTAAATTGTGAGCTACTTTTGATTCCAGTAATAGGTATGGCAAAATCGCCTGAACGCACGGAAATTTGTTCTGGTTTCTACAAGGTCCGTATAGTAAACTACTCCAGATTTAACCTGAATACTATCTAACATAACATTACGTTCAGTCTGCCAAAGAATACACTCCCACAAGATGTGATGTGCGGATTTTTCGTATTCAAGGTCAGCTGTAGAGCATTGACATAAAGGTGAGGCCACAAGCCTAAAGGAAAATAATTTACTCTTAAAGTTGCCATGACCTGTGAGAAATTGGGCAACACAGTGATCCACCTCCAGCCATGTCTTCTCCAGCCGCTCACGAACGGATGGAAAAAACTGGTGGAGGTGTCGGCCCTTGATGGAATCTTCCCACCTACATTGCCATTCGCATAAAAGTGCCTCCCAGACGTCAGTCTGGGGTTTTAATAATCTAGAGATCTTAGCACGGTCGCGTTGCGGTAAAAACTCTGGGTCCGTGATCTTTCTAGCGTAGAAGTACATTGCAGCACGCCGCTGCACCTCAAGATCGACTGGGAGAACACCCGCCAGCACCGGTAAGGCTTCAGTACTAACCGTCCTATACGCCTTGCATAAGAATATCAAAGCCAAACGCTGGTTTTGAAGTAATTTACGTCGTACCGCCCCTATGGTGGCCCTATCGGCCCAGACAGGTGCCCCGTAGCACATACAACCCAAGTAAGTAGCCCCATATATAGTTTTTAGGGTTTGAAATGATGGCGTAGGCGTTCTTTTTTGCTTTTTCTCCTACTGTTTTTATATGATCAATAAATGAAAAGTTTCTTTCTATTAGCATACCGAGGTAGCACACGGATTCTTTCCTTTTAACGGAACGGCTAAGATGATATTGCAGATTGAATTGGAACGCTTTTAATTACGAGAATTGAGCTTCTGAGTTAAACTGAAAATCACTCATGCTGGAGTTATTGAGACTCCCATAGACAGGCATAGTAAAAAAATTAGACAACATTGCGACAAACGCTTCAACAATTCGACTTCCTATCTCTACAGTAACACAATTTCTTTAGTTGCTTCGTTGTCATATTATGCTGACGTCTTAACTGTCTGTTGGAGCCTTTATTCATACCGCGTGTATCTGAAATCGACGCACAAACGATTTCCATGGGTCCAGGGCATGATTCTGGACACCCGAGGCTTAGAATTTTTCGTCGGCTTTTTTCTCATTTTTTCATTTTTTTCAAGGGTTTTTTTTTACTTTAGACTGCTCATAATCGTTATTCTGACCTAACCCAATGAGATTTTTAATAAAAAAATTATTAATTATCTACTTTCACTAAAAAGAGCAATCTGATTAAGACCACAAATAGATATCAGCTCGGCTGAGCTGATACCTATTTGTGGTACTCTAGAAAAAAATGAGAAAAGAACCGACGAAAAATTCCAACACTGGGGTGTCCAGAATCATGCCCTGGACCCATGGAAATCGTTTGTGCGTCGATGTCAGATACACGCGGTATATCAGAGGGTACGTGGAGTGCCGAGTTTCCAACTTGGCATGTAATGTTTTATGTAGCAGCAACTAAGGTCTTTCTACTAATTTAATCTAATTTTAAAATACGGAACAAAAATTTGACATGTCACTCGGGCCGTTTTGCCACTTTTTTTTTCAAATTAATGAATTAAAAAATCTGTGATTGCCTATGAATTCAAAAATCAGTAAGGTAGGTATACTTTGTTGTGGCCTAATTTCATGACAAAAAGATTTCCAAGAAATCCCAAATGTTTTAAGGCCTTTGTATCTTAACTAATGACTAACTTTTGAACTATCGACTGTAGAATCAGCATAAATTAATTTTCTTTCAATAAAATGCCGAGACTAACAGAAAACTTAAACAATAAATTATAGGAAAGCAATTTAAAGTTTTGGGACTTTAAATTAAAATAACGTCGAAAGTTGAAAGGTAAGCCGTTTATACAATTTTCTTGAAATATTGTTGTTATTAAAATAACCTCAATTTTAATGAAGTTTATTTTGAAGTTTGTAACCAATGGTTAATTTTGTTTCAGAAAAATAATGCTGAGATATTTGTCAGATTGGCTCGGAATAGGTTACATCCAGTCAAACGTGTCCCATTTTCGACCACATTATTTTGATTGTAAAAAATGTTTGGTCCAAAATAAATCATTTTGTATTATTATCTTTAACTTCCTCTGTTCCCTGGAGACCCAATGTTTTGGTAGGCGTACGAGGAGCCGAAGCCAACTCACAGAGGCGCCGTTAAACATTTCAAATAAAATGGGGCACCACAGACATTTATTCCTGTATGTACTGTGAAAGTTTACCCAAGGACAATCCCCGGTCAAAGCAGGACTATTGCAGAATATGGATAAATAGATGAAATTTATTATTATTATTTGCTTTCCATCATATGTGATTGTGGTAAAGCGCGAGCCGATCAATAATAAAAAAATAATTTAAAAAATACTATTCTTTCTGAATTGATCATGATAATTATGTAAACCGTGAACTTACTCAAACTGTAATTTTTTTTATGGTATGCGTCATGCTTGGACGCATAAACTCTTTTTCCTTTCTATTTTGCTTTCACTATTTGAAATAAAACAATTTTAATCAATAACTTAATCACTAAAATACCTTATATTTTTTCCTACTCCTCCGCTGCACTTTTCTGATTAATGTCTTTGCGGGATCCAAGAAAGTTGAATCGTTTCTCCGGGACTCGTCGGGCGATTTTGTGGTGGTTGCCACTGTTTATTCTGGCTTTCAGGAGTTGCCGTGGTTGGGAATGTGTGGTGGGTTTGTCCCAAAAAAATACAGTCAAATACATATATCCTAAAATAATATATTGTTTTTTAATTAGAAAATACAATTGCTCATGTAACTGACCTATAAATAAAATAAGAATTTAGAAACTTGGTAAGGCTACCTTGTCGGGGACTATTTACCCCTGCCTTCAACCAACTGAGCATACGCTACAAACTAAAATTATATACTACTGCAATAATTACATTATTAATAATACGACTACGCGTCTGCAATAATACGACTACGTGTGCCCTGTAATAATGTCGGCGCAACGCTAAAAGCTTTCCCAGTAGCTTTTTATTAACTTTAAAACAATGTTGTTATTGTGTTATGCTTGGATTATTTATTGATTAGTGTTGTACCCGTCCTATTATTGTGTTTTGAGTTCAATTTTTTTTTTTTTATATACAAAACGGGGAAACTCTTGGCCCAAATCTCACCTGATGGAAAGTGATGATTAGGCCGAAGATGGAAGCGAGTTTCACCCGGAATCCTCTTACACAGAGGAACTGGCTATCATACCTCTAACTGCCGGAACATAACAATGCTGTTAACATTGTTGTTATGGCGACAGACTTAGACATGATGGTGGTAGCTTGTCAGGTGGACTTAGAACAAGTCCTACCACCAACCAAACCGAGCAAAAAATTTGCCCCCGCTGGGAATCGAACCCGGGACCTCTGGGTCTGAATCAGGTGGTATAACCACTAGACCACGGAGGCGGTTAGTGTCACCTGTTTAGCACCACCCGGAGACCACGTGTAGGGATTCGCTGAAGGGTATTCTCCTACGGACGCGGGTGACTCGGCCCCCGGCCTTTTGTGTTACCTACCTACTTATATATATGTAGTTCACGCTAGCTAAGAAAATGAATCTCTTGGCTTGCTTTTTTATTTGAGTTGGGTTTGCTTTTGATTCTAGTCTTGGTCAGAGATGACAGAGACAAAGTCTACGATGGAGCGAGCTTACCCAGAAGTAGCTTGTTCACTCTAACTTTGAAAAGATTAGGGTTGTAAGCGTTCGGAAACACAGACGCAAGCAGAGTTCCACTACTTTGCTGTGCGCATTATGAAAGACGGTTTGGAAACGCTTAGTGCGAATTGGTGGAATAGCAACTAGGTAGGGATGGTAAGTTGCAGTGCGTCTGGATGTCCAGATTGTTGTCTTACCAGTAACAGCTGATGGTCAGCCAGCTCTAGACCTCAATTTTTTGTGATGGAAAACGATGAATGAAGTCTACGGTCGATGGAATGAGCATGCCCAGAAAATGACTGTCCACAAAGGATGACGTATTTTCAAGAAATAAAAGTTTCAGGTAGATGAAGCTCGAAAAAAATTTATTAAAAACCTCAAAGCAATTAGGTTATACTTATATACGAAAGAAACTTACAAAACAAAAAATAATACAACCGACATCCAAATAAAAAAAAAATTATATTTATTTTTAACTTTTTAGTAGTGCTCCATACCTAATCACACCACCGCAAAATTGCAGAAAAGCAAAATACCCAATTTCGTTTCATTCAAAAAACCGTTATTCAAGTAAACGAATTCCAGTTATTTTGATTTAAAAACCAACTTCAAAATGGATGGATATATACATGGATTTAATAACTTCCAAATCGATTTTGATAAAGTTTCTATGGGACCAATCGAGAAGTAGGTTATATCCTTTCAGACAAATCCAGAATTTTTGAAATGTGGTAATAAACATAAAAATACAAACGAATTGAGAACCTCCTCTTTTTTTTAAGGTGGTTTATAAAAAACCAAATATATATATTTTTTAAACCAGCCAACTGCGAGTCGGTCTCGCACACGAGGGGTTCCGTATCATTAACCTAAATTTTTACTATTTATTGTTAAAGGGGCAATAGTATTACTCAATCTGTGAAAATTTCAACTGTCTACCAATAGGTAGACAGAAACCGGAACCGAACCAGGTCTAGAACCGTAATAACGGTTCTAGAGATACAGCTCGCTGACAGACAGACAGCGGAAGCTTAGTAATAGAGTTCCGTTAGTTAATCTATGGATATGGAACCCTAAAAGCGAACACAAACTGAATTAAAAAATAAAGAAACCCACCTACCCTTTCTGCTACAACCCAATGGTTCGTGTCCATTAACTTTTCGCTTTGATCTCAAAATGTACCATAGCATAGGAGTGACTTTCGCTTTTTTTTTTAAATTGCACCCCTCTCTTATTTTCCGTTAAAAGCTATATTAAGTCAGATGTTTTAATCGAGTTTAATGGAACGGAGTAATTTGAAACCGTTTGTTTTGATACAGTTGATAATATCGCTGTAATAATAATGTTAATTTTATAGCCACAAACTTTTATTTTATCTATAGGACCAATTCGCACAAAGCGTTTTCAAACGTCCATTATAATGCGCACAGCAAAGGAGTGGAACACTCAGCCTGCTTCTGTATTTCCGAACGCTTACAACCCTAATCTTTTCAAAGTTAGAGTAAGCAGGCTCCTTCTGGATAAACTCGCTCTATCGTAGACTTTGTTTCTGTCATCTCTGGCCAAGACTAGATTCAAGAGTAAACCCATCTCAAATGAAAAAATGAACAGCAAACAGCAGTGCGTATTTGCTGCATTTTTACTTCCATTCCATTTCAACAGCTTGAGGATCGACTCAACATACATAGCGATGTTAAAAAAAAAACACTCAAAGAATTTATTTTAATTAGAACAGTAACAGGCACTCTTGATTTGTCAAGGTCAGTCGGTCAAAAAGATAAAGCTATTTGTACGATTTTACCGTGGGTAGAAGTTATATTGTATCTTATTAGAGACTAGCTGACCCACGCAACTTCGTCTGCGTCACATTTTCCATTAGTGCTCGGCTCCTTTTAATCTTAGCGTGATGATATGCCTATATCCTTCCTCGATAAATGGGCTATCTAATACTAAAAGTACTTTTCAAATCGGACCAGTAGTTCCTGAGATTACCCCCTACATACAAACTTACAAACTTACAAACAAATGTTTTTTTTACAGGGTCGTCGCGATGGACCTCGGCGGCGAGGTCGGAATACGGAACGCGGTCTGTGCTTGTGTTTATTTAAAGTACTGGTTTCCCTACAACTTTCCTGGAGGAGGGTGATGGGATCGTCAGGTTCTATGAGGGTGTGCCGTGGCCGGCGAATCCTACTAATCTGTGAGGGGGTGTATCTATGTAGCCGATGCAA
This sequence comes from Ceramica pisi, assembly GCA_963859965.1. Lineage (NCBI taxonomy): Eukaryota > Metazoa > Arthropoda > Insecta > Lepidoptera > Noctuidae > Ceramica > Ceramica pisi. The sequence goes on from OY982542.1 coordinate 2,059,869, forward strand.
TGAGGAAGTTTTGGTGCTTGTCCGTGAATTCGATGAAAAGCTTGGTAAGTCGTTTCATGAATTGCTGGACAGTCGGAATTTTGAGATCGACATGAAGTCGATCGTTCCTAACGAACCACGGGGCACCCGTGGCCCGACGGAGAAATCTGTTTTGTAATGTCTGCATGAGGATATGACGTGGCTTAGCGTGTGCGAAAGTGGCACACGCATAAGTCATAATCGGACGTATGCACGTAGTGTAAATGCGCAGTTTGCATTTGAGAGATAGTTTGCTGCGTGCATTCAGCATGGAATGGAGCCTACCGAGAGCGAAGGCAGCACGCGAGCGTACCGACCTTATGTGCTCTGCAAAATTCAGGTTTTGGTCTAGGATGACACCAAGATATTTAGCTCGCTTTTCCCAAGGGATCGGCTTACCAAACATGGTGATAGGGTTAGGATGATGGGAGATTCTCGCCCACGGTTTGTGGAACAAGACCGCCTGGCTTTTCTGTGGGTTAACCTCAATCCTCCACATCCGAAACCACTGGGCTAAGGCAGTGGCGGATTTCTGGAGGTTTCGGGCAATGCCCGAAGCTGAGCCATTAGCTTTAAACTCCCCAAATAATGGAAACATGACACAGCCAGTCCCTTGCTGCCCTCCCCCAAACGATGCCGCTGAGTCGAGGTCCGTACCCCACAGGGGGTGCTGTTACGGGGCAGGTTCTAAGTCCCTTTTTAAAAAAAACTATTTTTAAACCTTGAAAGAATTTAATTGAGTTAGCACAATATTTTAATGTGTCCGCCACGAAGTTCAAAGTATGACTGCCGGAAACTACTTAGTAACTATGTTTCGAAAAACAATAACTATGGGAAACATCACATGACACTTATGAAGTGTCAGCGTTTATATTTTATATGTTTAGGGCTGTCTAACAATTAATAACAACCCCCCCGATAAGATTGATCATTTCGAAAAACAATAACTATGGGAAACATCACATGACACTTATGAAGTGTCAGCGTTTATATTTTATATGTTTAGGGCTGTCTAACAATTTATAACAACCCCCCCGATAAGATTGATCATTACGATTAAGAGTGATGAGAAATCTAAGATGAAACGTTGAACTTCGTTTTGGTTACAAACTAGGATTTAAGAAAACATAAGAACAATAATGTAACTATTATTAGACTTAAGATTAATCTAGAACTAAACATAGGAAATAGCATTAATACAGTAATAAACATTAAAACAGGACAAGTAAGGGTTGCAAATGTCATTGCAACTAAATAATTACATTACGTTTTAGCGGAGTAGGCAAGGATTTGCATGATCCTTGGACATCTTCGTCAGATGATTCAGTGAACCTGTTATTTACTGATTGAACAGACTGAACTGTTTGTTTCTTTTTAGTGTAACATTGATTAAACACTTGGATACAATATCGAGGTTTAGTTGGACAAAATAACTTCCTAGATCTGTATAAGAGGTAAATCAAAACAATGACAGAGATAACATAAGTTAATGAGAGATAGTGAGTGCTATATTTATGTAAGTGAGATGGTTGTTCAATTTTATTTAACTCTTTTTCAAATTCATTCAAATGCACACTTGCTTGTAATAACGAATTGAAATCGTTAACATTAGATAACTTTACAAAAGGGAGATGCTGTATAGTCTTATTTTTTATTCTCTGATTGTCGCAGCAATCATCTTCTATAATATTGAAATTAGATATATGATTAGTAAAATTAGACATAACATTATCAGTAGGTGTAAACTTTAAAGTTTTAAAGAAAGCTACACAATATTTTGGCAAGACCAACATGCCTGTGCCAAAGAAGATCTCATCGTAATTAGTAGGATCGTTTTCACATGTAATATGAGCCTTACCAGGCTCTGACTGGACAAACAACCATTTGTTACTATTTAACTTGAAAAATACATCAATAGAGCCATGTAAAAGTTTGGTATTACAAGAATCTGGCAACGAACTTATAGCTTCAGTTAAGATTATTGTCTCACACGTCGGATTCGCAATTGTAGAGTACACATTTCCTAAAGAACACACATAACACTCATTTTGAATCACTTGACACTTATCCACTGACTCTAACAGTGAATAGAACATACGATCTATTGTTACAGCCACATAAGGTTTATTAGGAGCGACAAGTATGTAAGTGTCAGGTTTGGTAATGTCATAAGGAGCTGGAAGTGGAACATTATGGTAGAGGTTATATGTCTGTGGAAGGACGAGTGGAATTCTAGTGATAATAATGATTTTGTTAAGATGATAATAACAGACTAAATCAGATATATCTACAATGACATGTATATTTTCTAAAGATAAACTAGTAGGAAGCTCACAGTGTTTAGGAAGCTTATCTTTGTGTAGGTCTAGTTCTTGGAATAATTGGTAGGGGCTAAGTACAGTTGGATGAAGAACGTTTAGCTTGCTAAATAATATAGCGTTGTTAACGTCATCAATGTCAAAGGACAAGGCTATCGTAATACTTTCTAAAGAGTTCAATAACATTATCAAATGATTTTTTATTTCCAATTTGTCGTTTGAATTGGATAATTGTTCAAAGGCTTTTCGAACTGTATCTAAATTTTGATTTAGTTGATTTTGATTTTTGTTAATCCTTGACATTGTATTATTGAATGTTGAAATAGTAGATTGGATAACGTGAATGTTATCTTTCATTAGGTGGGCTAACTGTTTTTCGTCTGACTGTACTTTAGTGATAGCGTCCGAGAACTTTAAAGCATCTTCAGAGTCTAAGGTTCCGAAGATTGATTTTAAGATTGAGCCGCCAGCATCAATGAGCCCGCGTTTAAAACGGTTTGGTTTTTGATCTTGGACAAGGTAGGATATCGACAAGAACTTGCGAACATTATTAAGATGTTGATTTTGTAAAGGTGACAGCAAGTTGGTACATTCCAGTTGAATTTTACTGGAAGGGCTAGTAATACAGAAATTAGAAACTTCTTTGATTAGAGCTTCGACTTTATCTAAATGCGGCTTTATATGGCTTATGTCTAGGTATGTTACAACATTCCAGTAATCGTTTGTGAATTTAACGTTTAATAACTGGTCGAAGTATAGGCCAGGACTACCTATGATTGGAGTAACAAATTTGTGGCTCGAGGATGGTTGAAGTAATAACCTGAAATAGAAAAATTAGGCTAGTCATCTGTTGCAATTTTTATTTCATCGAAATGATGACGTATATGTTTTCTATTTACTAGGAGGGTTACCGTATGGTTACCATTGATTTTGACAATTTTAAAAGGGCCTTTCCATATAGGAGACATCGCTTTATTTTGTTTATGATGACACCTTAAATAGACCATGTTACCTATTTTATATGTCACGGGCTTAGCATGAATATCGAAACGCTGTTTAGATTTTTCTTTGGACGATTGTATATTTTCCAAGGCTTTTTGTCTACTGTAGTATAATCTATGATTAAGAGCACGAATATAGTCTGTATAGGTATTTAATTCTAAGGTGTCGGTACTTTTGGGGATGTAAGGTTTAAATCCGAACAATAACTCCATCGGCTGAAAGCCTGTAGTGGAATGTACATTAGTATTATACGCTATCATGGCAGTTTGTAAATATAAACTCCAGGTATGTTGATTATCTTCAATGTATGATCGTAAGTACTCTTTTAGAGTCGCGTGGCTTCTTTCAAGAGCGCCACATGTTAGTGGATGATACGGAGAGGCGAAAATATGTTTGATGCCGAATAATCTCTCTAACTGTTTTAAAACGTCTGATGTAAAGTTAGTCCCTTGGTCAGTTACGGTCATCCTGGGGATACCTAAATGAGAAATGAAAAGCACAAGTCTTTGTGCAGTTTCTTCAGCGGAACACGTAATCATTGCATATGCTTGTGAATACTTGGTTAAATCGTCTTGCAATGTAAGGATAAACTTATACCGATAATCGTGAGTTTCAGGCAACGGTCCAACGACATCAAGGAATACTTTTTCCATGGGTTTCGTAGCCGCGGACGTGATTATCATAGGAGCACGATTTGTTTGACGTAGTGGCTTGTTTACTTGACAAGACTTACAACTCTTAACATAGTTTTCTATGTCTTGACGCATGTTTTTCCACCAGTAAAGGGTTTTTAACCTATCATACATGCGAGAAATACCCGGATGTCCTGCTGAAGGAGAATCGTGGTTATCTTTTAATACACGAGTAACTTCCGTGGGTGTAGGGTATAGAATGTTATTATGATAGATATGAACTTTAAGACCCGTGTTGTGAAATAGAAACCCTATAATGTTGTATAATTTGGTAAACGACAGCTTCGTGAAGGGATCTTGGAAATCGGAAATAGCAAATTCTTTTTCCTCTGGATACCATGCGGTAATCATTTCTCGATAGTCTCTTAGCATATTAAAAATATCTTTATAATTCATTTCATCATAATGATGTACACGTAAGAATAAATGTGTGAAAACGTGTTTTTCGTTGGATGTACTTTGAAACGTATACAGTTCTCTTTCTAAATTTCGTATGTCGGGTAAGTCTTCGTCGAATTTGGATATATGCAAAATTTCAGAACAGTATGGAATCGAATCGTCTAAGTCGATGGCAGAAGGGTAAGTAATCATTTTACATTTTGCTTTAATTAATGAATCGTTATGCTCCTCTATAACGGTATCATAGGAACTAGTATGTTGTTGACTAATTTCTAAATATTTTTCGTAAGTTTCAGAAGTAGAAGGAACACTTGCATCCGTGGTAAGTACTGGGTTACGAGACAAGGAATCGGCGTTACAATTCATCTTACCTTTCTTATGAACTATATCGTAATCGAACTCTTCTAACTTTAAGCGCCAGCGAACTAATTTTGAACTAGGGTCTTTGCAGTTAAACAACCACTGAAGTGGCTTATGATCGGTGACTACAACAAACTTGTTACCGTATAAATAAGGTCTAAAGACTTTTGTGCCGAAAATTATAGCTAAACATTCTTTTTCGGTAGTGGAATAGTTTCCTTCCGCTTTGTTGAGAGTTCTAGACGCATATGCGATTGGTAAGTCTTGACCGATTTTTCCCTGGGATAAGATTGCAGAAACAGCGAAATTAGAAGCGTCGGTAGTTAGTACAAAAGGCTTAGAGAAGTCGGGATATTGAAGAATAGGAGCGGTCGTTATTTTATGTTTTAACTCATCGAAAGATTTCTGTTGTTCAGGGAACCAAATGAAATTAGCGTTTTTCTTTAGAAGGCTTGTGAGGAGTTTCGTGATATGGGAAAAGTTTTCTATGAAACGGCGGTAATAACCCACTAGCCCGAGGAATGACTTAACGTCACGAGGGGATTTAGGAATTGGAAAACGTTGAACACAATAAACCTTTTTGGGATCTGGTTTCACGCCTTCATCTGATATTATATGTCCTAGATATTGTACTTCCTTTCTTAAAAACTCACATTTGGCAGGTTGCAGTTTTAGTCTATGTTCACGCAACTTTCCAAACACTGATTCTAAATTTCGGCAATGTGATTCAAGGTCGTGCCCGAATAGTACAATATCATCCATGTATGTAAAACAGTGAGTTCCTTGAAGGCCGCTTAAGACAATATTCATAAGTCTTTGGAACGTGGATGGTCCATTTCGGAGTCCGAAGGGCATTCTAGTAAATTCATAATGACCGGATGGGACACTAAACGCAGTTTTTTCTGTGTCTTTGACTTTTACTTGGTGAAATGAAGATACGAGGTCAAGTGTAGTGAAATATTTGCTATGGCCTAATTGATCTAAGATATCAGAGATGTTTGGAATTGGGTATGCGTCGCCGATTGTGATTTCGTTTAATTTACGATAGTCAATAACAATTCGCCATTTGGGTTTACCGGATGCGTCCTGTTTTTTTGGTACAACCCAAATAGGTGCTGACCACGGAGACATTGAAGGTCTAATTATATTTTGGTTTAGCATATCTTGGATTTGTTTGTTGACCTCTTCCTTATGGCATTCTGGAAACCTATAGTTTTTAACGGCAATTGGAGTTTCAGATGTAATACGAATTTCGTGTTCTAAAGTATTAGTATGGGTAAGTTTGTCTCCCTCTAAATAAAATACATCTTGAAATTTAGAACATATGTTCCGTAAGCGTTCTTCTTCTTCAGAATTAAGATGATCGCACCTTATCAACTTTTGAACTTGAGAATCACGATCAGATGTGTACGAGTATGTTGAGTTTGAATATGACGTAGTTGCGTTGAGAGAAACAGTATTTTCACTAGGTTCTATTATCTGCGATATAGGTTCTAGCGTTACTTCGAAATCTTTTAATGTTATGTCCTGATCTGACGTGTTAAGAACCGAAATAGTAGTCTGGTTACTCGAATCAACACGGACTAAACACCGGGAAATATATAGACGAGGATGCTCTTGTAATTTGACATCTAGCAATAGTCCTTCCTTAATTTCAGGGTTTGTGACATTGCAACGAATAAACATTTCACTTCTAGAAGGAATAATCTTTACTATAGGAGTCGTTTTTAAATTGAAATAGTATGAGGGATTTCCTTGAATTATTAGTTTAGAGTCACAATAACTAATGAGGGCTTTATTCCACTCTAAAAAGTTCGAACCTAGGATGCCATCATATTCTAAATTGATTTTGTCTACGATATGAAAATAATAAGGGACTTTAACTTCATTTTCCAGTTCCAGTGATAATACAAACTTGCCCTTAGTTTCAGAGAATGAGTCGATGTCATTAATGCCCTTGAGTTTTAGAATATCTTTTTCAACTATAGGTAGTTCAGGTAGACATTGCTCTTTAATGACGCATATGGAGCTACCAGAGTCAACTAAGAGACGAATAGGTACTTTCGTATGTGAGGTTTTTACTACAATATATGGTAAGGAAACTTTTGAATTAGGAAAAACATCGTAAATTGTGGAATAACCACCTGGATTTTGTATAAAACTGTCTAGTATTCCTTTAGCCGAACTATTAGTTTCCATTGAATTGTTCATTGATTTTGTTGAACTAGTAAGGATAGAGTCATTATATATTTTGGAATTAGTAATTGATTTTGTAGAACTAGTAAGGATAGAGTCATTATATATTTTGGAATTTGTAATTGATTTAGTAGAACTAGTAAGGATAGAGTCATTGTTTTTCCTAGAATTAGTAGTACGTTTTGATTTAGAAATTGATTTAGTAATAGGGGAATTGGAATTATTAGAGACTTCAGAATTAGTAGGACGCTCATTTTTGGAAATAGAATTAGATTTAGGAATTGAAGCCCCTAAGAAAACTTTCCCACGATTAGTGCCTTTAGTAACAGAATTACGTCGGCACCGGCTCGTAATCTGATCATTCAGTTTAAATCATCTTCGTCATCGGTAGGTGTTGTAACTTGATTACATTCTATCGACGGTCCCTACGTACAATCCTCTAACTGCAAATGTCAAACTTTACAGGAGAGCACTTTAAAGTTTTAAACACATGTAGTTCATATTCTACTTAGCAGAAAGTCATGAAATTTGGAATTCAGGTTTCATATTTGATCTATTTTATAACAAAAATAACTACAACTTTTAAAAGGCCTTTCGAGCGTATTATTTGTCAATTACTTACTTATACAGCGGAATCATCCCCTGTGGTAAATAACGTAAGTGGTACTTATTGAGTTTTACGCCGGAGGTATTAAATTAAACAAAGTCGCAATTGCCATTTAGAAAGATTTACGTGGGGATCATGGTACAAAAACTGTTATAAAAAGTAGATAAGTGATTGACTCACTCAAAAAAGACATTTCGTCACAAGATATACAAATTATTTGCATTACGTTTTATTTCGAAGCAGGTTAAATGTAAACAAAAACGTTATTTTATTTTTATATACTTATTTATTTATCGACAGTACGATGTATCTTCAGTATTTGTACCTAATTTAATCAGTCTTGATTTCGTCTCCAAAGCCGGCGCGAACGCTTATGTCTCGCAAGCGACAGTTGCGGGGGAGGTGCGCGGGGTTACAATGGATTGTCCCGCGTAAAATGACTGGATTACCACTATTGTTGTTCTACGTCGGAAGTTTTAGTCAATTTGGTAGTTATGCGAAATGTCGTGTGTGTATTTCAAGGTCAATTTGCCACCTTTTATTACTTTTTATTAAACTGGACGATAGTTTAGGTTTGTCTGAATGTCACGGAACAAAAAAACACAAATCACGTATCTACCACTTAGGTGATTATACGTAGGGACCATCGCTATGTTCTTTTGCTCATGTTTTATGTTCCCAGGATTTCCGCGATCGAAGCGGGAGTTATTGAATTGTCTTTTGCGACACTGCGAAATGTCATGCCCGATATTTTTGCAATATGTTAATGGTTGGGAACCTAAAGTTGAAGGTTTTTGTGTATGTTTTAACTTAGATGGAAACTGAGCCTTATTTTGGTTGTCTTTAAATCTACATTCGAACTCGGAGTGACCTACTTTTCGACAGACTTTGCAAGATGACCTCATTGAGAAGTTGTAGATTTTCTCTTCTTCTGTAGCGAGGTTTATAGCAGTATTAAGATTTCGGGGATCTCGACACCGAACAATATTACTTAGTCTAGGGTGTAGCCCCAGACAAAAAGTATATAGAGCTAGATCTTCCGTCATAGCAATATGACCCGGAAGTTCTTTTTTTAAGGAATCAGAGTTATGGATTTCGGATTGCAGATCTGTTAGGCATGTCTCAATCCTGAGGGCATATTGTGCGACGGTTTCGTTTAGTAATTGTTTACATGATTGCAGCTCTAATAAAAGATGGTTATAATGTTTTCTTTCTCCGAAATTTTGTCTTAAGAATGTTCGTAACTCGTCGAAACTGTCGAATAATTTATTTGAACACGCTACCTGCGCCTTTCCTTGTAATTTGGATATTATGTACTTAAGTAGCAAGAACTATTGACCCTCAGACGCTAAATCAAGAGCATTTTGGCAGTTTGTTAAAAATGCCGATAAAGTTTCACGCTCCCCTTGGTATGGGTTTATAAAGTTACATAGGACTTGAATAGGGTATGGCTCAGAGATAGTGGGAGTTAGTAATTATTTTTTGTCACTAGAGTTAGCCATAATAACGGGTTTTAGGACAGTTATCTAAAGCGCAAAAATTGAGAGGATTTATTTAGGAAATGGCACTTATGTGGCAACAACAAAAATAGTATATTCTACTCACAGCAAGGCGACGGCTTGGAAGACAGGATGCATCACGCAGACCTCAGTGAGTAGCGCGCTCGCGCTCAGCAGCAGCAGGCACAGCAGTATTTGGACAACTCGTTGACGGTGTTAGGAGGGGTTAGCTTGCCTTTAAGCTCACCCAGGCACACGACGAAAAGCTTAGCGGATTTGTTGGCTCTTCTCTAGCCAACTCGGAAGAATTCGGTGTGATCGCGATCGGGTATCGCAATGGCAATGTGGTTTTAACGACACAACGATACACACTGGATAGAGTCGATAGAGTCACAATGAATAGGGACAGGATAGAGTCGATAGAGTCACACTGGATACTGATTTTGCGGTTGATGTAGAAACGAACGGGCGGGCGGACACGGAACGCGAAGAATTTGGTTTTATATAGTTATAGTTTTATGAATAGCCAGTCACGAATTATACTGACTATCCCACTTCTAACACCACTGTTACGGGGCAGGTTCTAAGTCCCTTTTTAAAAAAAACTATTTTTAAACCTTGAAAGAATTTAATTGAGTTAGCACAATATTTTAATGTGTCCGCCACGAAGTTCAAAGTATGACTGCCGGAAACTACTTAGTAACTATGTTTCGAAAAACAATAACTATGGGAAACATCACATGACACTTATGAAGTGTCAGCGTTTATATTTAATATGTTTAGGGCTGTCTAACAATTTATAACAGTGCCCTCAGCGAGCGGAGTTTTAGTATATATTACATAGCCTTGGCTGGGGGCCTTAAATTCACCTAGGCCACCACAGGCAAGTCCGGTTAAGTAGCTGCAACTTTCTAGAGTTAGTAGCTGCGAGAGGCCATCGACAAAAAAAAAATACAAACAAATGTTACCTCTTCATAATATTAGTGTAGAAATATAGAAATAATAACAATATCGTTATCTTTGTAACAACATGCATCAATTGCATAGGTACAGCTGTTTTGTAGTAGGTAAATAGTTTTACGCAGATAGGTGCGCTAGATATTATTCTTTTTTTTATTATCTATCTTGTCGTTTCTTTTAAAATATCGCAGTATACTTCTAAAGGGAATAAGAACGACGTGACTCTCGCGCTAAGCGTTTCTAAACGTCTTTTATAATACGCACAGCAAAGGAGTGGAACTCTCTGCTGCGTCTGTGTTTTCGAACGCATATACCTAACCCTAATCTTTTCAAAGTTAGAGTGCTGCCTAGTGATGGAGCGAGCTTCTTCTAGGCAAGCTCGCTCCATCATCGATTTTGTCTGTTTAATCTCTGGAGAGCAAATCGATCTATCAAAAAGCAAAAAAAAAAATGTGAGGACTAAATGTTACCATAGGATACCGACTGTTTTGGTAGTTTCTTCGTATTTCAACACCGACTTCAGAAATTGGAGTCGGTTTTTTTTTTTCACTTTTTAGTGGTACCTTACACATAACAATACCACTGGAAAATCACAGGAAAGCAAAAAACTTTTAAATGGAACCAATTCTTTTACACAAATTAAGAAATTTTCAAATCGGTTCATAAATTATGGAGTTACGAGGTATAATAATCATGAAAAAATTTAAACGAATTGAGAACCTTCTCTTTTTCAAAAACCGGTTAACCGGGAAGCATAATTATCTTTTCATAAATAAGAATTTTTCATATCAGTTCATAAAAGACGGAGTTATGAGGTAACAAACAAACAAAAAAACCAAATTAAGAACCTCCTCCTTTTTTGAAGTCAGTTAAAAACAAATTGAGGACTAAGTTTTACCATGAGATATTGACACCAGTGTCAATGTATACTATTCTTAAATAAGATCTAAAGAGTAGTTTTTTTTGTTCGGCTGAGAACATGTTAATTCAGAAACCGTTCAGTCTCCAAGATATTTAATCTGTGTAACAAAATAATCAAATTGAGCTTTCTAAAATTGGCTCAATACCTCATCATCCATTGACAGACTTTACCTATTGAGAATAACCCTTTCTTTTTTGTGCCAATCCCCACGTTCTTGCGTCATCAAAGTTCTAACCGCAATGTCAACAATGTGCTCTGCCCATCTCGTCACCGAACTACTGACATTTCTCTCCAACCGCGGACACCGACAACTTCACTCTTTCTGTTCTGAACGGATGTTAGACTCTAACTGAGAAAAAACCATCAGTATTCCTCCAAATGCCCTTTGCGTCCCAAGTACACAGTTTATCTTTCGAACAAAACCCGCAACCAAAGTTGTATCTCTATCAACATATGTACATGAACTAACTCCCGCCTGTACGCTGTACTCGGTAGTTGGAATCTAAACAAAATTACGTACAAGTTGGACGGAGAGATGGATCCCCGTCTTATCTGCACCCGCCGCGCGCCGCTCATCAATCCTGCTGTGTCTTGTGTTTATTATATCGTGTACATGTCGCTGAGGAACTTCGAGAAACAGTTGTTATGGAAACGTACTAGAAACAATTTTATTTCTTGGCTAGAACTGTGTTGCAAGTAGCAAAAGCCGATTGAGCGATAACGGTTTACAAAGAGAGTTAGATTGCCAGAAAGTTAATTATTTTTAAACTAGTTGTAGCATTCATTATAAAAAATATATATATATAGATTATTAAAGAACATTTATTTTATTTTATTTAGGTTAACCAACAACTGTTTACACCAGTTCATTAACAGCTTGTCATTACTGTAGGATACAATTGCGGGTGCAACAATCAATAATAGGTTAACACCGCTAGCACAAAAAACAGTGGTAAAATTATTAGTTATTAAATTAAAACCGATTCATGAAAATACAAGTGAATAAGATAAGAAAATTGAATTAATAAATTAAATAAATTTGATTACGAGTGATAAAAATTAAATAATAATTGATATAAAAATTAGATTATAAATTAGACTAAAATTAAATAAATTACATTGGATGTTTAACCGGTCACAACAATAATAAAAAAATAATCAAAAACAATAAATAATAACAATATAGATCTATGGTAATGTAAAAAACTATAAAATATCAAATTCCATAACACACACAGGACAATCATTAATGATAACACAAAAAAAAAAATAAAGCAACAACAGCAACAAAAATAAATAACCGAATTCAAGAATATTTGAGCAATGAAATCATCAAAAATGTAAATAAAAATTAAAAAAAAAAAAAAACATCACAAATGTAAACAGCAATATCCCTACAAGTGTTTCGTATGAATGTTAAATAAAATTACTTTATGAACTGCACTTATACTGTCGTGGTGAATATCCAACAAGTCACTAAAACCATTGAGGATCCTGCATAACCTAGGAATTGGAGAGTTTGCACCAAGTACAGACCTTCGAAATGGCGGGCATAGAGGCGTTATGCTTTTCCTAGGGTATCTAGAAGGCGCACGAAATCTAATTTGGTTAAGTAAATCGGGACAGTCAATCTTGTTACGTAACAGTTTAAATAAAAATAAAAGATCTGCGACATTTCCGCGTGTAGATAAGGGTTGCATTCCGAAATGTTGCAGCCGTGAATTGTATGAGGATAATGACTTGTGTTTTCTTTCACAAAAAGCTAAATGCCACATAAAGCGCTTTTGCACGCGCTCAATCCTCAGAATATGGGTGGCAAAGTGAGGCCTCCATACAACGCCACAATACTCCAAAATACTTCGCACGTAACTGTTGTATAACATTATTTTCGTGCTAGTTTTGCGAAAACCTTTCGTATTACGAATTATGAATCCTACCATTTTGGAAGCTCTCTTAATTATACTTTCGATGTGGGGTACAAAGCTTACCTTTCTATCGAAGAGTACTCCTAAGTCCCTTACGATTTCTACTTGTTGGACCTTGTCTTGGTTTATAAAGTACTCAGTTTCGATGGAGTTTATGTTCCGTGTATATTTTGCATGATAACATTTATTTGAGTTCAACTGCATTTTGTTATTTCTGCACCATTCAATAACTTGATTAACGTCGCGTTGCAGGAGCTCACTATCTTTTGATGATTTAATTATACGTGCCAGTTTTAAGTCATCAGCGTACATAAAGGGCTCGGAAAATTGCAAACATAAGGGAAGGTCGTTGATAAATATAATAAAAAGTATTGGAGCCAAATGCGATCCTTGCGGAGCGCCAGAGGTGATAATTCGTGTTGTAGATTGATATCCGTTAACAACGACATAGAACTCGCGCCCAGCAAGATACGACTTGAACCAGTTTAACAAAGGTCCAGCTATACCGTATGCTTCAAGCTTTTTTAATAGGATAGAATGGGGCATTTTGTCGAAAGCTTTACTGAAGTCGGTGTAAATGACATCTAGTTGCTTGCCATCGTCAATAGTCTGAATTAGGGACTCAGTGAATGATACTAAGTTCGTAGCTGTAGATCTTGAAGCTACGAACCCGTGCTGACAGTTGCTCACGTACATTTTAAAATGTTGCTGGATATGAGGGCAAACAAAAGATTCAAAAATCTTAGCGAATGTAGAAAGAATTGAGATGGGTCTGTAGTTATTGATGGAGTCTTTTTTATCCGACTTGTGTACTGGAACTACTTTAGCCTTTTTCCATTCTGATGGAAACGTTCCAGTGGCCAAGGATGCATTGTAGATTATTAATAAAGGGGATACTAGAGCCAATGCACAATTATGAATAAATGCCGGGGGAATGCCATCGGGACCAGCTCCTTTTCGTATGTCAACTGATTTCAGTTTGTTAAGTAGACATTCACGTTCTATTTCCAGGATACCCACGCCCTGACTATTATTGTAAATTGTTTGAAGAAAACCAGAAAGATAATTATTTTCTGTATCAGTGTCAGATATGTACACGCTTGAAAAGTGGTTAGCGAAAAGATCACAGATTTCAGAGCCATCTGAAGTTACGACCTGTCCGTCAGTCATAGTGAGCGGGTAGGCACTAGACCCTCCGCGTTTGGCTTTAATATAACTCCATAAACGTTTGGGGTCAGTCTTAATGTCATCTTCTAGTTTCCCTACATAATCATTATACAATTGTGTGGCAAAACTTTCGCATCGCTTAGAAATCAATTTAAGCTCAATTTTATCCATAGGATTTTGATATTTTTTTAAACGTACCCTCAACTTATTCTTTTCTTTTAGACATTTAATTAATCTTTTATCAAACCATGGTGGATATCGGTTATTTCTTGGCTTTCGGTTAGGTACATATTTAGCAATAACGTCACGTAAATGTCTATAGAATATTGTAATCATTTCGTTTACATCGTGTGTATGTCGAAAAAGCTCATTCCAGTTCAGTTCACATAGGTACTCATTAATCTCTACATAACTTGCTTTAAAAAAGTTGGGTCTGCTATTATTGATGTATGGCAAGTTACAACCCCGCGCCAGTGAAAACGTTACTTCAAGGGGAGGATGCAGTATATCAATACCGGTAAGAGAACAGATAGACTCGCTTACTGAACATGCAGGCTTTGTAGACATTACTAAGTCCAAAATACGGCCTGAACAATTCTTTACAAGATTATACTGCACCAACTGATTAACATTTATGAAATCCAGCAGGTTTTGGCAAGTTTTAGGAAGAGAATTGTTCAATGCTAATGAGTCCCAGTTAATTTTACCCAAGTTAAAGTCTCCCACTATACAGACAGGCATATCTACAGAATCTAACACTCTGTTGCAGTGTTCAATAAAATGATGAAGCGATAGAAGAGTTACCGGTGGAGGCAAGTAGACAGCACAGAAAGCAACTTGAGCAGAATCACTTTTGTTAATTGTGACCCAGAGGTCCTCACAGTCGCTATGCCAGCGGTCGATACTCACTGAATTAAAAGTTCTCCTAACTGCAATCAACACTCCGCCCCCATCTTTATTGCAGTGAAACCCAGTCGATTCCCTATCACGTCTGTAGACTTCATATCGATCATCAAACAGTTCACTACTCAGGATATTACTGTTTAACCAGGTTTCAGTTAATATCACAACATCATAATTATTTCTACATAAATTACAATAAAACATATTCGTTTTAGTTCTCAAGCCTCTGCAATTTTGGTAATAAATTAGAATTTCCTTGAATTTTATAAATTGAAATACACAAAAACCTGCATTGAAATAAATCTAATAATGACTCTACAACTAACAAAAGAATCTTACTTGCTAAACAATTTTACTGAGGGAATTCTTGCTCTTGATTTGAATGGACTCGGTGCCCTCGGTTTTCCGCACAAATATTCTACCGCTTCTGACCCAGACATATTTGTAGCCGTTCTCCTTGGCTTTAATCCTTGCAGCTGCATGAAGGGATCTGTTTGTTGGGGACAGATGTTCAGTAACATAAACAGCAGATTTCGGTCCACCGTAGCCAAGGTGGGAACAGTTTAGCTTTTCCTGAGGGTTGAGTTTGTTGTACCTTATAGTTGCTGCTAGCACCTGATCCCGCATTCTAGGAGATGCCAGTTGCACAATAATGGAGCGAGGGCGATTATTCGACGGGTTAGCCTTAGCAATACGTGAGCACTTTAATATGTCTCTTTCTTGTATCTCACATTTTACGACGCGTGCAAGTTGGGAAATAGTGCTGACCAAGTTTTCGTTTTTATTCTCTGGCACACATTGCACTTCAATATTATTTGAACGGGTCTGCTGCTCCAGGTTGGTAAGTCTTTCGCTAAGGTCATCGACAGTAGTAATTAGCTCTGCATTCTTAATTTCCAATCTCTTTATTGTTTCCCTTGACGATTGCTGTTCCTTCCTCATGTCTTCAAAAGTGTTATTCATAAAGGAGACCAACTCAACAATTCCTTGCATTTCCTTCATTACTGGCTCCAGTTCTTGGTTAACAGTGCTAAGAATAATGTTATTAAACACAGCCAACATCTCTTTAAATTCTTCTTTAATTACTTGTTTAATAACACAGCGAAGCTCGTCTACATCACTTAATAAGGTGGGAGGAGAGGGAGAACCAACAGCCTGTCTTTTGGAACCTCTACCTATGGAGATATTTCGTGCTGGAGTTGAGTCGTCCTTGCACGCTTTTGGCGTGCTGCTCAGACATGACGGACATTTCCAAGCGCTCACATCATTGGGTGGATCTTTAATGAGCAAACAGCCGTAGTGGTAAAACTTTCCACAGGTAGGGCATTTTATAGATGACCCATCCAAATCTGTATTATTAGCGCAGCAACCCCACTGTACTGCTTTTCCAGTCATAATTCGCAAAAAAGAAGCAGAAAAAAAAAAAAAAAAAAAAAAAAAAAAGAAAAAAAAAAAAAAGACAATTTGTGGGACTCGAACAGGTGACCACACCGTAGTTATATGCCGCTGCGTAAACCACTCCGCCAAAGCTGCATTACGTGTGTTGACGAAATATGTGATAGCTATGCGCTGTGCGATGAATCACACGCAGGTCATGCAGACGACGACGGGGACCGTGGCGGTTAGCGCGGGAGGTATCGAGCGCTCTGCGGGTTGCCCTAGGTCAGGGTCAGAGTTCGTTAGCCACTTTTCAAATTTAAGTTTTTTATCACCACAGTTCAATATTGAAATAACTTTGTGTTACGTGACGGAATCACTATAAAAACACACACAGTTTATAGGTCACTTCACTAGCATCACGTGAACAGCAAATTTTTGCAATTATATCCACTTTTTACCGCCTGACGTATTTAAAAACTGAGGAGCAGAATTAACAACGTAATGATTTACCGACGGCGTACCCACAAATTTAGCGGCGTACCCACATGCGTGATATCTTTGAATAGTCGTTCCTACAATCCCTTTAGAGCAGTGCATCCTACTCGCAATGACTTATGAAGCCGAAACGTGGACACTCATCATAGGCCTGGCCCACAAATTCAAGGTTGCTCAGTGTGCAATGGAAAGAGCAATGCTTGGAGCATCTCTGGTGGACAGAATTCATAACGTAGTCATTCGCCAGAGAACTAAAGTGACATTGCGAGTAAAATCAATATGCTGAAGTAGAAATGGGCCGGCTATGTTTGTAGACGGACAGACGAACGATTGAGCAGACATAAATATGCTAGAGTATGGAAACCGTGTGTGGGCAAACTTAGTGTGGAACGCACGATAGACTGATGATTTATAGAAGGTGGCTGGCAGCGGATGGATGCGGACTGCTCAAGACTTGGATGGTTGGCGTTCTGCGGAGGCTTACGTTCAGCAGTGGACGGCAATTGGCTAATATGATAATGATGATTTAAATACTGCCGTAATGCACACATTACTGCAGCGGCCAGCAAAAGAGGCATTGATGGACGACGTGTAAATATGGGCCGAGGCGTAGCCGAGGCATACATACGTAAGTCCATCTATGCCTAGTTGTGGCCAAGGCTTATATAGTACTTTTCTCAAAAATGCGCGGATATTAAAATACAAAATCAATGTCAAACAACCAACAACAATAATAATTCCCGCGTAAAAGTGTTCATTTTTTATTTCAATAAACAGCTTTCTATTTGCAAGACAGTTCGAAATTTAAATTAAACCTTTGATAAGTTACCTCCTTGGTTGCCATGTTTCGCAATATATGTATATGATCGTTTCATTTTTAAATTACACGATAGATATGAGTTTAGTATTTAATTTATTTGGCAGCAAAACACGATGGATATGGATTTTTATACAACTTTTTCCGGCCGCTGCTCGGCCAGTACGGCAATTTTGATTTATCTCGAAGAAGGTTATCAAAATAATGCTCACATTTCCAAGCATGTTTGAGAAATATTAATTTACACATTATGATTCTACATGATGATTTAGGAATATTAATGACTAGTGAGATACCTTAAACCTACTCAGTAATATCACTGCACTGTCGGCATCGGTCATAAATGGATTTAGATCTTAATATTCCTAGTGACCAAACTGAATGACTAAAAACGGAGACGCACGGACCAAAGTGAGCTTACGAGTATAAAGGTTCATTGTAAGGTTGGTTGATAAAATGTGATACAATTCCAAGACAATTCATGCAATTTCGATTTTTCAATTTCATTTTGATTTCTGGCGCTTGTTTGCCACTTTGCGGTTGTATGCTCTTCAACCTACCAATGTTTTTCTTTTAGAAGAAATCACTACAAAAACCGACGTTGACCCAATACTTTTGGCTCCACTTTTTTCTTTTGAATGTTTTTGAACCAAAATAGCACTCTTAAACTACATCTTGGTTTATTGTTCTGGCTACTTAAATAAAAACTTTTCCAAAATGCTGCTTAGAATTTCCGAAGATTGTCTGGTGCTCATACTTGTACTGCAACATTACATTAAGTGTTTAGTATTGAGGTGATGTTGGTATAATTTCCGAGTTAAACTGGGGCAATGTTGTCAATTCATAATAATAGTGCTCGATCAATCAACCTGGGCAATCTCAGGTTGGACACGAGACTCTCTCGAGTATCTAAACCTTAGAATAGAATAGAATATTCTTTCTTAATGTGTATTTTCATGTTTTATATTTTACTAGCAGACTCGGCAAACTTTGTTTTGCCAAATGAATAAGTATTATTTTTTGTATTTTGTAAATCAATTAATATTGACAAAGATAAAACGCAACAAAACTCGGGAGTGGGGGCTCGTGACATCAGAACGCACTAAAAACTATACCACGGCATGACGTATTGAGAATTTTAAAAGCGTTGTATGTTCGTCAATTTAGGTTTGCATAACAAAAAAAAAACTAATATTTTTTGTTGTGTGTCGAATTAATTATATTGTTTTCAGTTGACTAGCCTAAACCTCTTCTTTTTTATTCAGTTACAGTGATCGTTATATCCTTTTCAGGAAGCGTTTTCAATGGTCTAAAAGTATACTCTCATTTTTAGATAAACGAAATAAAAAGAGGAAAATCTTGCGTGTATGTATCAATGTCAACCAGACACTTATATCACACAACCTATGAAAAGGAAAGATATGAAAAGAAACCAGTAAAAATTTAGTCAGCACTTCTCACTGACCGCTTAAGGAAAGTGATACTTATATAAAAAGGCCCAGTAGTAACACAAAACTGCCCACGCCTTTATATTCTTGAAATCCACCACACATTCTGAACAAAAAACCTTTTTTCAAAAACATTCGTAACAACAAAAACGCATTGTGACATTAATGAACTTAAAAATGGTACAATAGTCGCGAAAAATGAGATCAACACTACACGGGTACAAGTTTCGAATATTTCCCAAATTATCAATTTACCATCAGCAAACAAACATTTAAGTGACTTTGAGCCTTATGAGACCGGAACAGAAGTTACACTAACTGAGATGAAAGGAAAAAAAAAATTGGCAGCCAATCGATACCTGTCCCGCAAACTTATCGGCAAGCATAATAGAGTAAAAATTACAATAGAAACGATACTCCATTCATAACCGTAGCTAAAAACATGAATGAACGTTAGAATGAGTGAATTTATGAATGAACCGGACAAGTGGACCCCGTAGTGACTCTCAGACGAACAGGCGACAGCATTGTTAAACAATTTAAAAGCAATGTTCTGAGAAAGACGCCATCTTGGATTTTAACGGACAATACGCAGGTGGTCATTAAATGTCTCTTCCAAATTCATTTCCGTTTGTGATTGCGTTTTAAATGAAGCCTTTTGAAATTTTAGGGAGATTGGAGATGAATGAGGGTTTATGTCCGTTGTTCGGTAATTAGAAATGTTTTTTTTTTTGTATTTTTGGAGTGTCAATTTGAAGTAAATTAGGCACTGAACAAAAACTGAAAGTAGAGCAAAGGACTACATTCAGTAATTCTCGGTGTTCATATAAAATTTAACATATTTAGCCTATTATAGGTATTTTTTGGAGTCGGCAGAACGAATAATTTCAATAATTTTCTATTGCTGGCTTTCTAGCCACATGGCCTCTTCTACATTCAAAATTATTTCTTCGACTTTACTCTTATGTATATTCTTACTAAATAAATAAGTTTTGAAACTTCAATAACTATGTAATTATATACTGACTCAATTTTAATTTGTATGCCTTTTTGTAAGTTGTCTGGTTTCGTTACTAAATTATTCGTCGTGGATTAAACTGAATTTGATTTGGGCGTATTTATGTATTTTTCAGGATTACAATTTGATTGAGTAGAATGGAATGAATTGGATTGAGATAGCTCGTTTTGAATCCACAATAGTCATATGCTATTGACGTCTTTATAAAACATTTTTAGTGTATATATGGAAGTGTCCGACCTGGTTTGAACTCAAGAAAGCTAAATTCAGTCATACAAAGCTTGTATAAAGCTTCAAGAGTGACGTCACAGTTTCATGGATCAATCCACCGTGAATATTTTTTTAACATAGATTTCGGTTTTAACTCAGTCATACGTGAAATCAATCGCCTAAGGCAGACTTAGAAAGGTATATTATATCAAGAAGATAGGTTGAAGACTTTGTCTAAGGATATAATTACGATATTAATTACGAAGGTCGTTTGAAGTTTTGCTATCAACAGTAAATGCCACTCTCGGTTCAAACTTTGTTGAATATCGGAATAATTGATGTTGAAGTAATACGAATTAAAATCATCCAACTATCAATAGGCAATCATGTCAAAACACATAGTTACAAAACCTCTTTTATTTGAAAACAGTTACCTAATTTGCCATATTTTCCATTGTGTAACTTTCCCGAATGATCATTACCGTGTCATACGCCACCTGGTGTAGTTTGACGTACACACAATTAGGAGGTACCCTCGGTTTTATTCGATAATAACCCTTTATATCTATCTGATTTGTGGGGGAGTTAGATTCTCGATATCCTACACAAAATTCACCTCTATTCCATTCACCAAAAAGGCTGAAAATTCTTTGTGAAATTTAGCACGATCAGATACGTACAGTAACCAAGTGATGTTTGCCCAAACATTGTTATTTTCGTCCCATTGTTTGGCTTACGCGATTCCGTGATCGAATTCAGTGCCGTCAGATTTTTGTAACAAAAGGAACAAAAATGTGTTGCAAAAAATATTTGCTGATGATACCGCCTGATTTGTAGTTTGTGTGTATTTTTGCTACTTTTTTCGTGTACTGCCTTAGGCCCGGACGCATCCTTTACTTGAGAGGAGGTCCTCACTTGACTTCGATGTTTCTCAAAAGACAATGAATCAGGAAACAGCCGTCGGCTTTTGTTTAGTTTTGGTCCTTTGAACCCTTTGACAAAATGTTCTAAATTTAATTGCGAAGTCTTAGCAATTCTATTTAGGCAGGGCCGAAGTTAAAGACGATACTCAAATGTTTCTTTGCCATGTTGCTAAGACTCGAACATTTGAAGGGTAAAGGGGCAAAATAAGAGATGTTCCTTGTTTTTCTCCATACCCATAATTTTGTTGTGATAAGTCTCATCAAGAATGATGCCTGGTACTCAATAGATGCCAGTTCTTGCTTGCTTTTAACTAAGCTAAGCTTAAACTTGTATTAGTGTGTATTTTAAACATCATTCTGATTCTAGATTTAATAATGTGCTTAACGAAACATGATACAGATAACAAACAAATGTCCGTTGAGAAAGCAAACTCCAATATTTACTTACATCGAAAAATCCCATCCAAAACCACTTATGCACACAAAAGAAAATGTTACTTTACAAATTAATACTGACATGATAATAACATGAATTGGTTCACGATTATAATGCTGACGAATATTAGGGTGCTTTTAATATTTCATAAACTAGTTTCGCTGGGTAACGAAAGGCGGGGCTTTAGTATGCCCTCCCCAATTGGTAGGGTTTCTTTTGCAAGGATCACGCGTGCACCGTAAGGATTCAATTATGGGGTATTCATATTTAATTAATATGGTGCGCTGTAGTTCAAGCGAATGGTTTTGATCGTTGGGTGTTTATTTTGCTGAGATTTATTTTTGGTATGACATGAGTTTTGTTTTGTGTTTTTTTTTGCCTCATCTGTAAAGTATTTTGATTCCTTGAATCTGTGTTATTACAGTTAATGGCTTATGGATGTAAGTACAGTAATTAATGGGTTGTAGAGGTCTGGTAGGCAGCCGATCCACGGAAAATACTAGTATTCAGCTGAATCAGGTTTAACTGGAAACTGACTCCAATAAAGTTGGGAAAAAAGGCTAGGCAGATGATTATGAAATCTGTGTTAGTACTATGTGTCAGCCAATGCATTTTTTTAAAACTTAGGTTTAAATAATGCTTCTTATATTAAAATTATCCATAACTCACTAGCTCACTTTACAAAACTTATACCGCGTGTATCTGACATCGACGCACAAACGATTTCCATGAGTCCAGGGCATGATTCTGGATACCCTAGACTTAGAATTTTTCGTCGGCTTTTTTCTCATTTTTTCATTTTTTTCAAGGGTTTTTTTACTTTAGACTGCTCATAATCGTTATTCTGACCTAACCCAATGAGATTTTCAATAAAAAAATAATTAATTAACCACGTTCACTAAAAAGAGCAATCTGAATAAGACCACAAATAGATATCAGCTCAGCTGAGCTGATACCTATTTGTGGTACCTACTCTTGAAAAAAATGAAAAAATGAGAAAAGAACCGACGAAAAATTCCAACACTGGGGTGTCCAGAATCATGCCCTGGATCCATGAAAATCGTTTGTGCGTCGATGTCAGATACACGCGGTATTATATACAAACATCAAAACGTATTTGAATTCCCAAAAACGTTAAGATGTAATAAATAATAACAACACTTTCATATCTCCTTTTAAAAAACCTGAATAATTTAGCAACAAACAACTCAACGTACACATCCACACATGCATTGAAAACAGTAACCAAATTGGATTTAATGAGACAGATATTAGGGATGTTTTGTGCCATACAAAATTATTCATAGCTACT
The DNA here is from genome assembly GCA_963859965.1 of Ceramica pisi. Classification (NCBI taxonomy): domain Eukaryota; kingdom Metazoa; phylum Arthropoda; class Insecta; order Lepidoptera; family Noctuidae; genus Ceramica; species Ceramica pisi. Next base: position 2,082,876 of record OY982542.1, read on the forward strand.
AAAATGCTCCATTCAAATTTTTTTTTACCCCAAGTTACATTGGGGTTGACGTCTCACCGACAAAGGGGTGGGCCGGGCCAAATAATTGCCAAAACGCTTCGAGGTCCATTGTGTGTGTTTACAATAGGGTGCACTAAGTGGGGGTAGTTTTGTAATTGTTACTTTTAGGAGCCACGCACCCCATATTCAGTAGTGAACCGTAGTTCGAGAGAACAACACATCAACATGTCTCGGTCGTTCTTAGTCGACGCTCTGATTAGTGATACGAAAGATTGCAAGAAAAATGAACTATCTAGTGAGCCTTTACATCCCTACGCGTTGATCGGACATCATTTGGATCCGCGTTCAAAGTATCTCCCGTACCCTTACCCAGGGAACTTGAACAACCTTCTGAACATCGGCCTGCATCAGCAACGGTCCCCGGATCTGTTCAGGCCGTTTTTGGAGCAGCTGAACTTTCGGTATCCTTTACTGCACCAGCTGCCTCGTCCAGATTTCTATGAAGCTCAAACTGAACCTAAGCCTTTTGAGGGATACTTGAAAACTGAAGAACAGGAGCCCGTCAACTTTGTTAACAGAAGAAAGAAGTCTGTTTCTCCGTATCTGCACCACCCTTACAAAGTGACAACATCTCCATCGAAGAGTCAAGGACAACGATCTCCGTCGCTATCAAGCGAAAGCAGAAATGGAACTCCCAGCCCTCCCCTGGGTCATCCAGAAGAACTTCTGCCAGGCTACTCGAAAGACTTGAAGCGCATGCCGTTAAAGGAAGACTCCAGTAAGAGAATCAGGACCGCCTTCACAGGAACTCAACTCCTGGAGTTAGAAAGAGAGTTTTCCATGAACATGTACCTTTCAAGATTGAGGAGAATAGAGATAGCTTCGAGATTGAAGCTGTCTGAGAAACAAGTGAAGATCTGGTTCCAAAACCGCCGTGTAAAGCTGAAGAAAGAAGAGTCTCCGATGTCTTCCGACCCTCGGTCTAAGAAATGCTGTTGTGCGAAGAGTACCTGCTCCTCAAAAGACCAGGAATCTTGTGACCAAGAACAGATAGACGTGGTCAGTGACCATGACAACAGTTATGAGGCTCAAAACCTTTCCCAGTACTCTTGAGTTGTGGAATTGTGAACATTTTGGACTGAGTTTTGTATTTTATATCGGAGGTTTTAGGATTGAATCCAAGGCTGAAAAATGCCTTTTGTATGAAGATTTTATGATCGTTAACTTGATTGACAATGTTTAGAAGTGTTTGAAAGCTACTTTGTGAAATGTGTGTGAAATTCTAAAGTGCCAATGTTGAGGTTGTGAAACTACACCAATTATTGCAGAATGATTTTGCTGATGACATTTAATTTAAAATTTTGAAGATATTACTTGCTTCAAATATTATTTTGGTCTCTGCTTAGTTAAAATATGATAGAAGTCAAATAAAATCGATATTCAATTTAGTAATATTCAATAGCTTACTTTGTCATTCGCTGCATTTGTTCAATTTAATTTGGTTCTAAAATTACTAGTTAAATTAAGACAGCACAAATTAATTTCATATTCCTACATTTAACGACATAGTATTGTGATAGTTATTACTATTATCTTTGTAACTTATTGATAGTAAGTTATGTCTAAGTTAAAATTAAGTAAGGCGCTCTTGTAAAATATTTGTATATTGTTAATAATGTAAATAATAATTTATGAACAACGATTTGGTATAAATGGAAGTATATTTTGATAAAACTTTACAATTTGTTAGTGTATAATAAAATTGTACGAACTGAAATGAATTGCTTTTTATCTTAATTATCATAATTTCTTATTACGAAACTGGGGGGCTACTCTCTAAGTCCAAAGTCCGTAGTTTCGGGCTTAGTTGAGTGCGTATTCTACTCCGTATCACGTATCCACTAAGAATTAATGACAACATGATTTGACAATTACTGTAAAATCGTGTTATCATTAATTCTTAGTTCGGGTTCGGGATGAATCGTAAGTCTGTAGGTGGTACGGAGTAAAATACGCCCGCAACTAAGCCCGAAACTACGGACTTCGGGCTTAGAGATAGCCCCCCTGTTGTGGAAAATTAATTTCAGAAGTTTATGAACATTCGATAGACTTCATCGTTACTCACACACACCACACACTGTATTATACTCGTTTTAAAATAAAATATGAGTTATAAATTCATTACAACTTATCATCACGCTTGTAGTTGTAAAGGTAAGGCAGAGGTGTACCTATAGTACAATCAATTCTCGCACATTACGTTTTAGTCCCATGTGACATAGGACAGCATATTCTCATCATTCATACAACTAATATAAACTCGTAAGTTTCTAAGGATCCACCAATGTTTGTTACTGTTTCGCGAAAAAACTACAGAACAGATTTTGATGAAAATTATGCAGCCTATTTGTCAGAATTACTAAGGCAATATTATTTATGAAGGGATGAGAGGAACTACTTATCCAGTACGGGCAGAGCCGCGGAAAGCTGCTAGTTATATTCTAGATATAAATAGCTGTTAAACCTAAGTGAAGCATAAAAGTCTGCATAAAAATAAAGCTTCATTTAAATCTTCGTAGCATCTCGTAGCAGCTTTGTAGCAGCTCGTAGACGCCTACGCTCGACGTAGCGGCTCTAGTTCTGTAGCGAACATAATCCAGCTATATCCTACGATAAACGATCTTGGGATAATATTTTGCTTGTAACAGGCAATGTTACTAGTCTGCAGTGTGCTTACTACACGGTGTAATGGTTTATGTTGAGATAATTTATTGTTATCTTTGTAACGGCACGATAATGTATAAAAATATTGGTTACTTGTTAAGAGAGTATCTTGCTAAGTAACAAATTGCGCAGCTAACTGCCGATTTCTAGAATAAAATTTGCGTGACAAATTAAAATAAGTCAAGTAATGAAAATTGGTGTTAAGTTTCACCTATTTCTTAAAAAAAAAACAAGTAAGTGAGCCTAATTTGTCAAATCTTAACCAAGCCTTACCCTATTTCAAAAACGATGTTCCTTTGTTTTAGTTACTCTATAGCTGAATACTATTATTACCATAGGCACGAGAAAATCTTCAGACCCTTAAATTACTAATCACTAGTCTACAAAATTTAATTTTCTTATTGCCCTTAAGATGAGACGCATCATTTATTGTAGATTTTAACGCTGTATCTAAATCCGGACAAAGAATGGCACTAGTAGCTCAGAATTTTGAGATAAAATCTCAAAGTGCTTTAAGCACGGTTTTAAGCGATATTTGAAATATGTTTTTTAGGACAGAAAATTTTTATGCTCACTTCTAACAACAGCATCTTTTAGAACCACTATTTCTCTTTTAAACCCATTTTTGTTCGTTTCGCTATAAGTTTTTTTCTCAGTGATTCACAGTTTTCAAAACTGAATTATTGTATGCAAAGCGACACCAAGTAAATTTTGTCATACAAGAGCACAAACTACGTGGTGATTTCATTATGAGCAAAGAATTTGAAGAGCCCCACAGAATGTAGGGGACACATTTATGTTTGGACCTCCAATAACGCAAGCTCTCATGCTTGGGACTGGTGACTGGAATGTAATAGAGATTTTTAGTAGTGAATGTGTGTTTTAATTAATTTTAATATTGTGTTAGGTTATGCTTGGATTTTTTGGAGTATTTTAGGGTGACACCCTGATATACTCAAAACTGAAATGAAATACTCCTTCGGGTGTGTCAAAATAATTTATATAAGGGATCAAACTTGACGGAGAACTTTTAAAAAACAAATAATAATGTAATAGGCTGGTAAATATCTCTTAGCCTACGTAGGCACTAGCGGTTGAATCGTTTAGATGGTTTAACGGCTGACCGCTTTTCCATTTTAATATGCAACCGCAAGTGATTGTAAGCAACTCACCGCCATTAAATGACGAGCGGTTGCATAATTAAATTTGAACCTCGCGGTTGACCGCCGCCGAGGCTGACCGCTAGTGCGTACATAGGCTTACTCTCTTCACATAGTGACGCACACACCATGACATTTCTTTTATATTCTATTTTACCAGAGCACTAAAAGTACGCAGCAGTAATCGAAAGTGCGTTTTGTTTTAGAAAATATGTAGGGAATGGCGTGGGCGGTTAAAACCAGACCACTATGTATGTGGCGAAGTATTGAAATGCCAGATTAGTGCGACTCCACTGTATATTAATTAACTAGCTGATGCGTGGCTTCGCCCGCTTGACAAATTATATACTAAACCTTCCTCGAAAACTATTCTATCCATTGGTGAAAATAGCATGAAAATCGGTGCAGTAGTCTTTGAGTTCATCGCGAATCGACAGACAGACAAACGCAGTGGCGGACTTTATTTTATAATATGTTCTGATATACAAATACGAAAAGGAGTAGTTTGCCAAAAAAAAGATGGGACTAGGGAGACGGAAAAAATACTGTAATTATAATTACTGTTTTTTTGCTAATAATATTTTTGAGGGGTGATAGTTGTTATCCACCATGTCATCAAATGATTCTTTCCGCTCTGCGTGGAGCAGAAGAGTCAGACTCTTAATGACTAAAATCTTTGCGTTCTAAGGCAGCAGTGACTCTTTATCAATTCCGCAATCCTGGCAGATTCCGCAAGTAATCGTTTTCGAAAATTACATTACATAAAATTTTTAGTTTTAGGATAAATGCCAGTTTCCTCTTAATGTCTTCTAAAATGCTTTCAAATATTAATGTTTGAGTACAGTTATACAACTATTTATTTACACATTGTGAAGTGCTGCTTTTGGTAGATTTTAATGCATGATCAATCAAACGAGTTCCAACCGCTTTTAATTAAATATCGCAATGAAACTGAAAACCTTACATTGAATTCCACGACAACCGCATTTTCACTAAGCTTTTATAATGTAAGTGCTCAAACCGATTATTGAATAGTAATTTGCATTCAACTTTGTCCTTCGAATATCATACAAAATGTACTGACTGTGTTTGAATAGGTATACCTTTTAATTACTTAAACCTACTACTTTTTTTTATAAATTAGAGCATAATAAAAAAAAACTTTTTTCCAAAAAATATAACCGACTTCTTGATGTGTTTTTATTAGTAACTTTTTTTTTAACATCGACTTCCAAAATTAAGGTTATTTTATACTTTTTAGTGTTTTGTTTGGAAGGCGGCTATATTTTTATGTAAAAAAAGTTTTTTATTTTTTTATTTTTATGTACTTGGCGATACACTTATAGTGATACTTGAATGACGTTTTCGTCTACGCAGAAATTGAAATAAGCAAAATGAAGACTACAGACCCAAACTAAATTAAATTTTTCCGGCACTAAATGGTGATCAGATACCTCAAAGTAAAAGGAGTACATACATAATTTTGGGGGCCGAGTCACCCGCGTCCGTAAGAGAATACCCTTCAGTGAATCCCTACACGTGGTCCCCGGGTGGTGCTAAACAGGTGACACTAACCGCCTCCGTGGTCTAGTGGTTATACCACCTGATTCAGACCCAGAGGTCCCGGGTTCGATTCCCAACGGAGGCAAGTTTTTTGCTCGGTTTGGTTGGTGGTAGGACTTGTTCTAAGTCCGCCTGGCAAGCTACCACCATCATGTCTAAGTCTGTCGCCATAACAACAATGTTAACAGCATTGTTGTGTTCGCGCAGTTAGAGGCATGATAGCCAGTTCCTCTGTGTAAGAGGATTCCGGGTTCCATCTTTGGCCTAATCATCACTTTCCGTCAGGTGAAATTTGGGCCAAGAGTTTCCCCGTTTTGAACAAAAAAAAAAAAATAACATAAAAAAAACCCCACCGCATTGAGAACCTCCTCCCTTTTTGGAAGTCGGTTTAAAACCCAATGGAAGTCAGTTGTTATCATAGATATAAGTTGTTATAGTGGCAACAGAAATACATAATCAGTGAAAATGTCAACTGTCTAACTATCACGGTCCATGAGATACAGCCTGGTGACAGACTGACAAACAGAAGGACGGACAGCGGAGTCTTAGGACTACGGTACCGTTTTACCGTTTGAGTAGAAAACGGTAAAAGAGCATTGCTAAAATTACGTATTAATTAAATCTTTGCTTAATGTTTCTATTCCCGTAGAAACACAACACAATGGGCTAGATTCCATCATCCACAAATTGCAAAACGATTTTCCGTCAGTTAGAGTATTGAAAAATAATGGACAAGTTATTTTTTGTTTTTGTAAATCAATAAATATTGACAAAGATAAAACGCATCAAAACTCGGGAGTGGGGGCTCGTGACGTCATTACTCACTAAAAATTATGCGAAGGTGTGACGTATTGAGAATTTTAAAAGCGTCGTAACTTCGTCAATTTTGGTTCCCGTAACAAAAGAAAAAACAAAGGTCAAATATTTTTTGAAAATCTATCTGACGGACTAATAAGATTTTTTCAGGACACAAGCCTACCTATTATTTGTTGCCCGGTTTAATATTTGCCCTTTTTACCCTTTGAGTACGAAACCCTTAAAAAAACTGACTCACTTTTTCCTTCGAACCAAAACAGTCTCATTCACAACAATATATACCTACAATGCGTTTCAAATAAGAATAGGATCGACTTAGCGCCATATTGTGTCGTCATAGCTGTCAATTATTATATTTAGCTCAGTTACGAACGTTTTTATCTAAATTTGATTTAAGACTTATTGAAACAAAGTAAAATAAACCGATATTGATTTGCATATTGGCTAAGTTTTCTTTGCAAACCGTACTTTTCAAGAGACATTTGACAGATAGAGGTCACTGACGTTCCCATTCTCATTTGAATCGCATTGTATTTCATTTAACAATTTCTGTACTAACTATCCACTAAAACTCAAAGCCGATGAATATTACATCAACATCGGCATAGAATCAAGAAAACAATGGGTATGAAAACACAGTTGAAGTTAGCAACTGAAAACAAGAGAAATGAAAATATTTCGATCTTGGCCTAGTTTTGTTTCATTCGCTACAATGCTTGTTTCAAGTAATCGTTCGAAACTATGATACTTTGGTATTGTATTGTAATGTAAATGTCATATTGTTAGTGCCTCTGTCGCCTATTCGGTTTCTATTTTCATGCAAATATTGAACAGAAAAAAATTGGACAAAAAAACGCTGTCGTGACGTTCAGTCCTGACTGGGCTGTGAAAGCAACAAACAGATAGAGCTACCTGGAAAAAAATGGTAAAGGCCTTTGCCCAGACTAGGACAACATAGGCTATTAAAAAAAAATTGCCAAGTGCGAGTCGGACTTCCGTGCAATTTCAACATGTTACTTCACTTATCTGCTTGGCCTTTTCCCAAGTATATTGGGGTTGGTTTCCAGTAAAACCGGATTCTGCTGAATACCAGTATTTTATGTGGAGCGGCTGCCTACCAGACTTCCACAACCCGTTAACTGGGTAACACGGTACTTCTTGGCAAGACTGGAGTCAGATTTACTGGCTTCTGACATTCCGTAGCGATTGCCAAGGATTTTAAAACTACAGAGGTCTTGCTGTGATCTTTAGGTATAAAGCTATTATCCACATTTTTTCAAAATTATAGGCTCAGCAGTTTTGGAGATAAGGGGCGCTGTCCCACCTGTCTACTATAGTTTTTAGGATGGTGTTGGGCCTGGCTTATAGGCAATATCAAAAACGTATTAGATTTATATAATTATGTGTTTAAACGAATCTAACTCCTACACTCTAGAAAAATGTATTTCTCTTGAATGTCTACTTGGAATTTATTACATTAATTTCTAATAAGAATGATTTTGTAATTTTATATTCTAAGCTTCGAGGCATTTTAAATAACTGAATTTTCATTCAAAAATAACTAGAAACAGCCGTTGACTACAGTAAACACCCCAAATACCTACAAACCAAACTAAACCGAAGAATTTAGTTCCGCCCAGCAATAGCTCCGTTCCGATACAAAATAAATTAATCAACCGAAGTCATTTATAGTTTGCCACTGGCAACACTGCCAACACTAGCAAGGCTAGCAACACTGACTGGCAACTAGTTTGACGTTCAAATTACTCGGGGAACAGAAATAATCAAAGTTGTGTTGTCTTTGTTTGGGTAAGGGGAAACAATAGGAATTTAGTTCAGCCGATTGCGTGTTAGATGATATTTTGGAATACCAGTCTATTGAAACGGGGAAGCAATAATACACTTACACACATTACGAATGATCACGATTATTTATTTATGAGTATTATAATTTATCACCGTTCGACAGGGTTGTCATCAAGTCAAAGCACCTAATGCCACTCCCTTCTCTTTGACAGGCTTGACTGGCTTTGCTGCATGGAGTATAATAGTCTCTGTTTTCCATGCTTAGATGTCTTGCTTGGCTTGGCTGACAACTTGTGCACCAAATTGTCGTCAGATGGCGTTGGCTTTGCTTGGCTTGAGCTGAATCATATGGCGGGGCGTTACACTATAAATTAAATTAAATAACGTTTAATTCGACCAACAAAGGATCATAGTACACATTACACACAATAAATTGAAAACAAATTCAATAACAATCATAAATATCAACTCAAATTCATACATAAAAAATAAATTCAAATTCATAAATTTAAAATAAAAACAAAATGAAATAATAATATAATATAAATACAATAAAACAATAAATTAAACTGCACACAATGCCTTATTATAGGGCAGTCAGTCAGTCAGCCACTATAATGTTATCTACCACTTCTGGGACACAAGACTTCTTTCTTTAAAAAGGAGTGAGAGGAGTGGTAAATAAAAAGGAGTGAGAGGAGTGGTAAAATGGCAACCTATCAACTGATGACGGAAAATGGGCGCAAAATGATAACGTTTTTTTTTATACAAAACGGGTAAACTATTGGCCCAAATCTCACCTGATGGGAAGTGGTGAATAAGCCGAAGATGGAAGCGAGCTTTACCCGGAATCCTCTAACACAGAGGAACTGGCTATCATTCCTCTAACTGCCGGGACACAACAATGCTGTTAACATTGTTGTTATGGCAACTGACTTAGATAAGATGGTGGTAGCTTGCCAGGCGGACTTAGAACAAGTCCTACCACCAACAAAACCGAGCAAAAAATTTGCCCCCGCTGGGAATCGCACCCGGGACCTCTGGGTCTAAATCAGGTGGTATAACCACTAGACCACGGAGGCGGTTAGTGTCACCTGTTTAGCACCACCCGGGGACCACGTGTAGGGATTCGCTGAAGGGTATTCTCCTACGGACGCGGATGATTCGGCCCCGTCAGAAGTAAACGGAAAAAAAAACACAATAAATTTAAGTATACAGCGATCCATCGCCCCGTGTCCAATATTGTGAAGCATCTCTAGTCATTCAAAAGCATTTCAAAAGAAACTGGTGATTCCAAAGACTCTCGAATATACAAATCGTAGGTACTCTAAATTTAAAACTAAAACCGTAAAGCATTCTTATGTCTCAAAAATGAATATTCCGATATAATTTGTATGCAGGGAGCCTGCACAGTAGGTATCTACTTAATTCCATGAAATCTGAGCCCCGGTTGTGTATCAAAAACTTTCCAGCCCACTCCACTGGAACTGTTAAACAAAATAGTTAAGAAGGCTAACATTATACATTGTATTTATTTTGCACTTTCTAACCGACTACTTTTGCCTGACGATCGCATATTCGCGAGATTATCGCTTTCATTAAAATAAAGAACCAACTAGACTTCGAAAAGTTAAAAATCCGCGAACAAAGCACATGCCAAGCAGTTTCTGATGAACAATTTTTTTTTTTTTAACTTTGCCCCACACTAGGAATTTCTCCTGTATCGTGGGTGCGTTTACAAACATATAAAGTCACATACCCAAACAGCCAGACCCGGAACAACTATCTGTAGGCCATACAAATATTTGTTCCGTGCGGGAATCGAACCCACGACACGCGACGCAGCATTCGATCGCTCAACCACTGCGACAACCGTGCCGTCAAATTTTAAATCATCAATTGCGCCTGCTCGACGTTTCGGTTCCCTTAGTTAAAGAAGTAGAGCATGTTGACTAAAGTTACCTTACTGTTCATGCCTACACTGTGGCCCCTATTTAAATCACCAGCATTACTCCTTGAGCGGTGCCGTGCCATTTATTAGAATATTGAATTGCTCGGAGGCGGGTATTATGAATTGAGTTATTCAATTATAAGGTATCTTGATAAATTAGTTTGACAAGTTATTGGACTGTTGTTCAAATTGTTCAAAATATATTTTGGGATGTGGCTTTCGTTATGATTGAGGTGTTTCAATATTTCGACCTTGATAATATATTTCAGTGAAATCGAATTCATCTACATACTACTAATATTATAAAGAGGTATTTGTTTGTAAGTTTGTATGTAGGGGGTAATCTCAGGAACTACTGGTCCGATTTGAAAAAATCTTTCAGTGTTAGATAGCCCATGTATCGAGAAAGGATATAGACTACATATCATCACGCTAAGACTAAAAGGAGCCGAACATTAATGAAAAATGTGACGCAGACGAAGTTGTTTTAAATATTTGGGTCGGTTTGCAATCAGCTAATATGCAAATAGTATCCACCTGTGTTGTATTAAGTAAATAATTATGGTTCGATATTATTTGAATTGTCATGATTTTTGTGAAAATTGATATAGTACCTATGTATGGGTATATTATGTTTTGGCAAATTGGTTAAAAATATAATTACCACAAATGCATGTAAATTAACAACCCAGTTTATGCACTTTACCGGTAGTACCTACTTTTAGGTGTATGTGCCTACTTTACACAATATCAAACTGTTTCCAAATGAAATTAAAATCCTAAAACGCAATGCAACACGCTTAATAAATCTCCCACGTACGGATTCCTAATGTTTGCCCAACGACCATCATCCATCTAAAATCAAATAACGTAATTATTTGCCAAAAGCATTTGTTATCTACGGAGGGACGCGTTGCCGCGTGGCAGCCATATTAGAACACTCGACCCCCTTTACTGCTCAAAATAGATAGCTTCTTTCTAAAATAGGCTTTATTTTATTGTGATAAAGTTCATTTATTTTTGTTTTCCGTTTAAAAAATGCAAAAATAATTTGGTCTTTCATCACACTCTACCAAAATAATGTTGTCGTTAAAAATCAGACATTATTATTTCTATTGTGAACGTATAAAGTTGAAATTCGAATGATTTTTCTATTTTCAAACTGTTTAATAAAGCTTTGTTGCCGTACACTCCGCCACGCGGCATCTTTTCATTGGTATCTATTTGAATTTCGAACTTCAAATTCGGAATTTGTTTTTCATCAGCCGGTTCCCGTTTACGATTGGACTGTCATCAAGTGCGTTCCCTATTGTCAATTTGATTTATTTGTCTATGAGATTTTTGGTCAGCAATTAGGGTGGGAAATTGATTATTTGTTGATAGTATTACGTTGGTTTCATTTAACTTGGTTTACAATTCACTAAGTAATTTTAATTTAATGCTTGTTAATTCAGCCCAAGCAAAATTTTACCACAACAAAATAAAAAAGAAACACGTAGGTTGAATAGCTTGTTACCATTATTCAAGTAGCGTTTCCGTAGGTACTTAAAATTCTGAAGCAAAATGAAAAAGACATTAAGAAAATCTTAGTAAAAAGATTGTATTCTTAACAAAAAGTTAACGAATTTTGTGTACAACGCGGTTATGATAAAGTAATCTTGAAAGTCATGATTAAACATGATTTATTTATTTCTAGACGGAGCTTAGGTTCTTTAGACTTTTGATAATACTTGAAGTTAATCGTAGTTTTTGTTTGGTCTTGTTTTTTGATTATCAGTTTAAAGGTCAAAAAAACATTGACTGAAGTAGGTCCTGTACCTACCGGCTTTGGTAATAGGTATAACACTGGTCAACAAGATTTTGCAACAAGGAATGTGCTCACAAATTTTGAATTACATAGTTAACCTACCCTTATTAAAAAACCATTTATTTACTTTGTTTTGATCAGGTCTAGTTTATGTGTTACAGCCACTACTAGTAACATTATTTTCCCTTTAGCTTGTGAATTCCGATTTATTATTTTTAAATAAAGTAATTGTTTATATTTTTTTAGTTTACTGTGTTATTTATTCTTATTTAATGTGGAAAAACTGTTCGAAAGATCCTAACAAGTTTCCTTACATGTATGGTGAATTTATTTTTAATACTCAAAAAAGAAATTCTGCACGACCAGTAAAAAAAAATGTGAGCATTATTTTGATATTTTGAGCATAAAGGGATAGTCAGTTGCGTATACTTACGTACCATCTACTAACGTACAATCAATCCTTTAACTTGATAATGTGCCTGAATTAGAACTACCTGAAAACTTTAGTTTTCGCCTAAAAGCACTTCTTCTTCACTCTAAAATCATGTTACAGGATAACTGTATGTGTTTCAATAATTCTAATTTCATTTCTATGATACTAAAACATATTCTTGACATAATCAGTTAAACATTCTTGTGGCACACAAAAAGCGTTTTTTTGTTGACCCGTGCAATTTTCTTAACCGGCTCACATACAATACAACATACCACAAATGATCTTCGCTGATTGTTTAATTATTGTGTCTGCTGTGTGGACAATGAAGCTGTTAAATTCTTATCTATTTGAGTATGAGTACAAAAAAACTGGCTAATTGCGAGTCGCACTCGCGTGCAAAGGGTTCCGAACCAATTAATTTTTTTTAAATGTGTTTTAACATCAACGAAAAAATTGGCAAATTTTGGTCTTATTTCTTGGAAAACTACTTTTTTTTAATATTTTTATCTCAAATTCTCACAGTACGAGACCTTTCATTTGATATATCGCACGATACAGTTTGATAAACTTTTTTCTTTAATTTTCTATCTCTCTGACCCCCAAAAGTAACCCCCATACTCAAAATTTATTTATAACGTGTCCGTGTTTGGATCACAGAATTCTATATGTATACCAAATTTCAACAGAATCAGTCCAGTAGATCTAGAGAAAAGTGGTTGAGACAGACGAACCGACAGACAGACCCCAATGATCCTATAAAGATCCCGTTTTTATTCTGAACTTTATAATTTATTGTAGTAAAAAAGTAAGCAAACTTGCCTAACTCAAAGTTAGTTTTCCTCGCAATTAAATTGTGTACTTTGTATGGTACAGAGATCACAATTTTTCTTTTACTTATATTGGAACTCCCATGTTCTTAGTATTAAACATTCTGAACTTTTTACTGCTAGCTTGCTTTTTGCTACCGCTACCAACCTAGGTACAAAAAAATACCCTATTATCAAATCAACTTACCAACATATTGCACTATTCGCAACTGACAATAGCGAATGATTCGGAAAAAAATGACATATGAACATATTTGCATGTCATTCGAAACGCTTCTCTAGTAGTCCAATAAATCCCATCACGGTGACAACCGTATACTTTGATAATAATAGGTGACCATATCGAGGACCCCTTTTTTAATTTGCCAAGTGATTTTAAACTCTATTGCTAAGCAATGAAAGTTTATTCGTCTTTCTGTATGACAAATGGGACAATTTACAACTGCAGTAGCCTCAACGAATTTATTCTTGTTTCCAGAATCAGGGGACTTAGACCTAGTAGGTTAACAATAAATGAATTAGGTATTTTTTATTAAAGTTTTCATTCAAATTATAGATTGTTTAGGTAGCAGAAAAATGGGCAAAGATCATCAACATCTGAGAGAGGACGTTGTCATCAAGGTTGGCCGCAGCGCAGGTGGTGTGACGATCTACTAACATTTGCGGATTTTTCTTTAGTTTTGATAAGCACGCGTTTGACCACTATCTCACCTGATGGTAAGCGACGATGCGGTCTAAGATGGAGCACGCTTGCCTAGAAGTAACCTATTCACTCTTTACTTAAAGACTTCCAGGTTGTAGCTCTCAGGAAACACAAAATCCAGCAGGGAATTACACTCCTTAGCTGTACCATGAATGTGTTCCCAAAACATTTTGTGCGTAAGGGTGGGATGTATATCATGTACCGGTGGTGCATCGTCGTTCGTCTTGTGATCCGATGATGGCACGGGCTTGGCGGAATTAAATTATGCAATTCCGTCGCACATTCCCCAAAATGCTACCGGTAGAAAACCGACAGGATAGCAACTCGGAGCTTCGCTGGAGCTTCGATTCGACGAGCCTATCGTTACCGATGCTCCTTTTGGGTCAAATGGTTGACCAGAGATTACAAAAAAATAGAGATGTTTGGAAGGAGAAAAGAGAGAATTTCACCCAGCAATGGTACGCTAAAAGGCTAATAGGCTTGTGACCTGAAAAAATCTAATAAATTCATCAGTTAGAAAATCAAATCTTTTTTTACGGGAACCAAAATTGACGAAGTTACAACGCTTTTAAAATTCTCGATACGTCACGCTATGCCATAATTTTAGCGGGTCGTGACGTCACGAGCCCTCACTCCCGAGTTTTGAGGCGTTTTATCGTTGTCCATATTCATTGATTTGCAAAAAATTTTTTTTTTTTCAGTACTCTAATTAACTGACGGACTAAATAGTTTTGCAATTTGTGGATGATGGAAACTAGCCTACTGCTTGGCGAGCCCACATGCTGCTACTTGCTGGGCCCTGGGCCAAGGGGAGGCGTGGGCATATTAATTTTAAGCAGTAGGGAGGCGTGATACTTATAGGTTTGGGAACTCAATACTCAATTATTTATTTCAATTAGACCATTTAGAGGCACTTTCGAATTGTCAAGGTCGGTCGGTCCAAAAAAAAAAGATGAAGCTATTTGCACGTTCCAAAGCGTAGATCTCTATGGAGAAGAACGTGCAAGAAACTCCACGGACACTATTTTAAATCAACTGATGTACTTAATACAAAAATCACGGTAACATTATCTTTGATTGCTTCTATATGTGAGGACAATGCAAAGAACAAGAAAGTATATAAAACAATTCAAAAAGTACAGATTAAAAAATTAGCCAGTGGCAGTTAAGAGATGACCAGTCTCAACTGACGGCGCCCGTTCATGAACATGACGCTTGTATCAGCACCATATAGCTCAACCATTTTGAAGGGAACCAACACACGCGCCACCATCAGCGAAACGTTTGTGTGAGCATAACAAGCTCTCAACTGCCACGCTCGTTCATGTCAAACAAGTTTAATAACAAAATCTTAAATTAATTACCCCTGCTCTAACTGATGGACTAAATAGTTTTGCAATTTGTGGATGGTGGAAACTAATCTATTATAATTAACTAGCTTTACCCCGCTTTACGTCACTCCGTTCAACTAGGTATCCTGCCTACCTAAGAATAGTCGTCATAATCATATCAGCCAAAACACGTCCACTGCTGGACCCAGGCCTTTCCCAAGCGTCGCCACAACGACCGGTCCTGTGCGTCTCGCATCCATCGGCTACCCGCGACCTTCACCAGGACATCGGTCCACCTTGTACCTTCCAAAGTTGCGTCTTCCGGTGCGCGGTTGCCGTTTCAGAACTTTTCGGCCCCATTGACCATCCGTTCTGCGAGCAATGTGCCCTGCCCACATATACTTTAGTTTGGCAATCCTTCGGGCTATGTCGGAAACCTTGGTTCTCTTGCGAATATCATCAGCCAGAATAGTATGACCCGAATTATACCAGAAAGTATCCCGTAGAACCTAAATATTTTTTGGGGGCCGAGTCACCCGCGTCCGTAGGAGAATACCCTTCAGCGAATCCCTACACGTGGTCCCCGGGTGGTGCTAAACAGGTGACACCAACCGCCTCCGTGGTCTAGTGGTTATACCACCTGATTCAGACCCAGCGGTCCTGGGTTCGATTCCCAGCGGGGGCAAATTTTTTGCTCGGTTTGGTTGGTGGTAGGATTTTGTTCTAAGTCCGCCTGGCAAGCTACCACCATCATGTATAAGTCTGTCGCCATAAGAACAATGTTAACAGCATTGTTGTGTTCCGGCAGTTAGAGGTATGATAGCCAGTTCCTCTGTGTAAGAGGATTCCGGGTGAAACTCGCTTCCATCTTCGGCCTAATCATCACTTTCCATCAGGTGAGATTTGGGCCAAGAGTTTCCCCGTTTTGTATTTAAAAAAAATACCAGGCCAGCCTAAATATTTATACTCTTTCATAAGAACCTTATTCTTCTGACAGTAACAAACGCAAGAAAAAAAATTTAGCGAAATTGGTCCAGCCGTTCACGCGTGATGCGATGACAAAGGGAAATAGGGATCTCTGCCATGTTGGAAATGCGAATATCGCTTTTTTACACATTTCAGAGAATGCTCATTTTTGGTCTTATTTCTTGAAAACCTTCAAAACTGTTAATTTTAAAAATACATAATAAAAACCTCACAAAAAGTCCTTTCATTTGATAGGTACATGTCACACGATACCTACAGTCTAAAAAACTATTGTTTGATATTTTCTAGTTTGACCCCCAAAAGTGTTCGGTCATGTGTACCAAATTTCAACAAAATCAATCCAGTAGTTCCGAAGAAAAACTTTTTACAAAAAAAATACAACGACTTCCAAAAAAAAAACACAACAAAGTAAAAAATAACTTTAATTTCGGAAGTCGGTGTTTCTGTTACTTTATTCGTATTTTGACACCGACTTCCGAAATTAAAGTTAATTTAGTGGTGCCCCACACCTAACAACATCACTGCAAAATCGCAGAAAAGCAAAATACGCAATTTCGATTATCAAAGAATCATCTAAATAGTCAAATTCCAGGTATTTCGATTTAAAAACCAAAGTTCGTAACCGATTTTGATATAATTTAAATGGGACCAATCTGCAAGTATATCCTTTCAGATAAAACAAGAATTTTTCAAATCGGTTCATAATTGTTGGAGTTATGAGGAAACAAACATAAAAAAAGCATACAACCGAATTGATAACCTCCTCCTTTTTGGGTAGTCGGTTAAAAAGTGGCTTTTACAGACGGACAGACAGACAGCCAAACACCCGAGTTAAGTAAGTCCTATAAGGGTTCCGTTTCTTACGACTGTTCGGAACCCAAAAACTGTGTGTGTTTGTTCAGAATATCATCACCTTTCATAATTTCCATAACAATAAGTACTTAGTGAACATCCAGTTTGTTAGTTGATAAATATTTGCGAAACATTTCGTTTTCGATTCGCAATGGTAATAATTTGAAAGGATCCTACAGTCTACCGAGAGAAGGTAACAATACGAGTAATTAGTTTCGTTGTTGAAGTATTCCTATGGTGTAAATGCTACAAAATAACCTGGTTTGACTGGAAGCCGACCCCAATGTATGTAGTTGGAAAAAACCTAGGCTAATATCTTGAATCTATTTAAGGAATGATGATATTGTTTGTAATTTGATCTATAATCATGTCAGCGGAAAGTGACAAACTTAGTAAGATTGTATAGTATTGCGTGAAAACGTAAACTTTTTATGTATAGTTATATATCTATACATATAAATAAAATTGGAGTGTCTGTTTGTAATATTGAAATAACCCTTTTTTACTACATGTATATGAATGAATATATATACGGTACATACACCATTTTTTTTTTTACAAACAATTTTTGTCTGTGTGTTTGTTCCGGCTAATCTCTAAAATAGCTGGACCGATTTTGACGGGACTTTAATTGGTAGGTAGCATGTAATAAGGAGTAACTTAAGCTACGTTTATTTTAGAAAAAAAAAAATGTAAGAATCGACTGTAAGGCGGAACAAAGTTCGCCGGGGCAGCTAGTTCTAAATAATACACGGATATAATTATATTCAAAACTATTGAATTTGGATGGGATTTATTACTTCTTTCTTTCTACAAGATTTGCGACACGGTTGGCTCAGTGGTTGAGCGATTGACTGCTGCGTAGCATGTAGCGGGTTCGATTCCCGCACGGAACAAATATTTGTACGACCTACATGTATTTGTTCCGAGTCTGGGTGTTTTTCTATCTATAATATGTATGTATTTACAAAAAAAAAATGTATATAAGTAGTTTATCAGCCATCTCGTTTCCATAACACAAGCATTAGGTTGCTTAGCTTGGGACTATATGGCGTTGTGTGAAATGTCCAAGGATATTTATAACAATCTTACGGAGTCTTCCGGTTTACAAGCTACTTTAAACACGTCATTCTTAACTCCCAATTAATTTTCAAGATTCAAAATTTAAATCCTTTATTTCAAATAAACCTTTTACAGGCACTTTTGAATTTATCAAGGTCGGTCAGTCAAACAAAACATGAAGCTATTTGCACGTTCCAAAGCGTAAAGCTCTATGGAGAAGAACGTGCAAGAAACTCCATGGACAATCTTTGAAATCCTTCGATGTTATACAAAAATCATGGGAACAAGAATAAAGAAAAGTATAATATAAAATAATTTAAAAAGTACACATTAAAAATTCAGAAACTCGCTTCCATGACATTAACTGAATTTTAATTTTAGGACCGAAAACTTACTTTAGACATCGAAAGCTTGAAAAAGACCTCGCCGAATCTCACTTCGAATTAAACCTGCAGTGCGATTTTTTAAACATCTCACACTGTAAACTTGGCTCAACTGAACATAAAGTGGTCTGTCAATCAATGCAAACAAGATGAATTAACAGTTGCTCACTCCACCTAACTTTACACGGTGACATGTTTACAAAATATACCAAACGGTCGATTCTGTCGTCATCTCACCGTGATCACTTAGGTGGAGTGAACGACAAGTGAGCTGTCATGCCATCTTGTTTGTATGGTTTGACAGCTCACTTGTCGTTCACTTCGCCTAAGTGTTTACTTCGACATGTTTACAGAATCGCTCTGCTATTGTGCTTCTCGCAGCTCTGCTCAACACTTCTCAGCTTAGTTGATACGCGTTGTTATTTTCAAACAGCAAGTTTGAAAGTTATTTCTCCACCATACGACCACCAATACCCATATTACCTGAAAATATAATAAAACAATAAAAATACGCTATCACGAAATGCAACACCGCAGTTATTTAACGCTACATTAAACACCCAATCAATTTGACTGCCCACCTGTTTGTTGATACTACATAATATTATGGACTCCATATGTATGTATTTACATTTTAAAATACTAAAAGAAATCATTTTGTAACTGAAGAAAGTATGCAATACTGTGAGGTATTAATTTTGTTATTGTTAAGTTTATTGTTTTCAATGTTTAAGCTAGACTTCTATATTGTAGTAACTTCTATTAGCTCAGCAGCTCAGCTTAAAAATGAGAAAATCCTCTAAGGTGGCATGATAAAATTAAACACCTTACCTGTCGAAAATTAAATAAGAAATCAACTGCAACCACGGCTGGTTGCAGTTGAGTCATCGTTTAGGCACCATAACCTAAGCTAGATGGTAGTGGGTGCTGGGAGCTGTGTTCGATCCTGTACACATCTCTTTTTCTTAAAGATGGGAAATCATCAAATTATGACATCTCTCGCTCTGGGTAAAGCAGAAAGGAGTGTCAGACTTCTACTATCTAAAACCCATCCGTGTTTCTCCTAATGCCCTTTGCGTTCTAGGGCCACGGTGACTCTTTCGAACAAATTCCGCAACCCCCCCCTACAGGCACTGGCCCTAGCGGGCCCCGTCTTCTTTGCTGATAACTTTTCAAGGCGCACGTAGATCACAGATTCTAAATTCACTTTCGCCCTTCGTGAAATAAAAAAGACCACTAATTTTAAAACAGCGCTTACGACATATTACGCTTATGCCTATTCATGGCTCAGCTATGGTATCACCCTTTGGGGAAACAGCACAGATGCACAAACACTCTTCACCCTCCAAAAGAAATTGGTTAGAATTCTGCTAAATATTGAGCAAACTGACCAGGCAAACCTGTCTTTAAAAACATGGTATTTTAACCCTTTCCTGCATATATATTTTAGAGACATGCAAATTATTACGGAAACACCAAGAATTTTATTCAAAACGTGGAGACATCCAAACACGCTATCTACTCAGACACCAATCTAGGCTAAACTTACCAAGTTCTCGATTAAAAATGCACTCTAAAAGTCCCTATGTAATGTCTATTAAATTATATAACAAACTACCCGCTTCAATAAAAAGAGAAGAGAAAATTAATATATTTTTAAGAAAACTCAAACAATTTATGTTAAATAACAGCTACTACTCGGTAAACGAATATCTAAGTGATAAACTAATAAAATCATAATAATTACGTACCGCAAACTACCCAAGTCTCTGTGTTTTACATAATTTAAAGAAAAAAGCTTCCTCTCTTCTACTTATCTTGCTGTGCCCGACAGGGTCCACATGAACCAATTTTGTTTTTACTACCTAAGAATACATGTGGAATGCAATAAAGATATTGAGTATTGAGTACAGCACGCCGTCGACTTGGGCCTGGCTTTGACCGGATGGCGAGCCACCCAATGCTCTCCGTCCGCAGGACCACACCTGCGGTAGCCGGAGATCACCGCCTGTACGCCTA
This sequence comes from Ceramica pisi, assembly GCA_963859965.1. Taxonomy (NCBI): domain Eukaryota; kingdom Metazoa; phylum Arthropoda; class Insecta; order Lepidoptera; family Noctuidae; genus Ceramica; species Ceramica pisi. The sequence continues at coordinate 2,103,303 of OY982542.1, forward strand.
CGGGTCCAGTATAATAACGGGTTCAGGATGTTGATGGGGCTGCCCCGTTTCTGCAGTGCATCAGGTATGTTTGCACAAGCACACGTCGATGGCTTTCATGCCATCGTCAGACATAAATCAGCCTCTTTGCTCGGCAGAGTGCGGGTCAGCTCCAACTCCATCCTGAAGACCATAGCGGGGAGGTACGACTCTCTTTTGTTTGGGGATGTTGTTCGGAGATGTATCTCGAACAACATCCTTGTCTCTAAATAGATTATAAGTTTACTAACACAGGAATAAGTTATCTTTTTGTTTACTAACCCATATGGATGTTGCTTAACTGAAATAAAGATTATTTTATTTTATTTTTTGTACTTATCCCTGCTATAAACCGATGAAGTCACCGCTTGACCTTTTATGGCCGAGTCAGTACGTCCATAATACAAGCCAGGGTTGTTGGCATCATCGTGTCCTGAACTCTGACTAATGGCTATAGGGATGAAGCCAAGACAATTCTTCCACATCAGAAACTTATATGTATTCAGTCTATTCGAATGAGAAGGTAGCCTTAGTTTTCCCCTACATCGCACTTATTGCACCCCGTAATTCCATAACTGTCAATGCTTTAGACACTACAATAACATTTATCGACATTATAAACGACTACCATCGATTAACTGTAACACGTTAACCCTCAATCAACCGACGTAACAGCCCACAGGCACAATGATAGTCAATTCGTCACGGGTTGACATAAATTAACCATTATTTCACACCGATCTATAGATCCTCGATCAATATGGCTGACGCTGTATGAACCAAGAGGATCCCATGAATGAAGGGCTCTCACAATCGGTGATTCGTCATACAACTTGTATACTTTTGTATGGAATTGTTCCATTGTGTAACCAGTACTTATGTCTTTTGTAATATCTTGTATCTGAAGTGTGCAAGATTGAGAAATTGCGCGGAAAATATAAGAGGGTTGAATTCAATGGTCGTCACAGGAATACTCGAAAATAATTTTATGGTGTTTTATTTTTTAAATGTGTCTCTGTCTTGTATTCAGTTTTGAAGTACTCGGTGTGAAATCTAAAGTAACTAATGTGTAGGTACTTACGTACTTTGTTATTTTCCAACATATGTTATAATGTCATCTTTTATTAAGGATGGGAAATCATCAAGTGAGTGCATCCGCTCTGAGCGGAGCTGCAAAAGGGAGTGTAAGTCTCTTACTGACCATTTGACTCTTAAAACTTATCCGCCTTTGCGTTCCAGGCTTTCGAACAAATTTGGCAACCCTGACAGGAACATCTGGCATTATAGAACTTTATTCTACACAGACCAAAAGCTTAGTTAATCAGTTTTCGTTTAGAACTGCGCACTGATTGTTCGAAAATTTAAGTTCGGGCAAATTATAAACCAACTAATATTATTCGTATTTTTAAAAGAAATGTTTAGTTTACAATTTGTTGTAGTCTTTCAAGATATTTTAGGTGTTAGCAAATATCCGCTGACTTCTAATATTAAATGTTAACAGAGAAATGCGTATATTTTTAGTTGTTTTTTTTTTGCAAAATAAAAAAGAAGTCCGGACGTTTTTATCATACTCGTCACATCGTTCTCACATATATGTATAATTTCAACACAATTTCAACTAAACTTTGTAACAATTTATTATTTTTAAAAGAGTGTCCGTGGAGTTTCTTGCACGTTCTTCTCCATAGAGATCTACGCTTTGGAACGTTCGAATAGCTTCATATTTTAAACATACCTGTAAATTAGGTTTGGAGGTTTAATTGAAATAAATGTTTGAGTTTAAGTTTGATCATTTTATTGATGACGGAAATAAACAGAAATTGTACAAGAAATGTAGCAACACTTTGTACTTTGCTTGTATTGGTTGTAGTAACTAACGAGCTGCCATTATAATTACCCCAAAATGCATAAATATCTACCTATCACTCGGTTCCATCTTTGGCCTAATCATCACTTTCCATCAGGTGAGATTTGGGCCAAGAGTTTCCCCGTTTTGTAAAAAAAAAACCTTTTCCAACTTCTCAGTCTGAACTTCTGAAGCCTGGTTGAACTAACTGGTCCCTATTTCTAGTACCATAATTATGTCTCTCGCCTCTTTTACTAAAAAGATGTAAATTCTTTCTGACATACATGATGTTTTCGTAAATGTATTGACAAGGTACCGTCATGATGTTAATAATCTTAAACAGTTCCCTAAGAGAATCGCACCGGCGGAGATTATATATCGCTTTGATAGCCCTTTTCTGCAGAATAAAAATGGACTCGATGTCTGCAGCCCGTCCCCATAGTAAAATACCGTAAGACATGATACTGTGAAAGTAACTAAAATATACCAGTCTCGCGGTATCGACATCCGTTAGTTGGCGGATTTTTCTAACAGCATATGCTGCTGAACTTAGCCGTCCGGAAAGAGATGTTATATGAGGGCCCCATTGAAGCCTGGGGTCAAGCGTAATTCCTAGGAAAACCGTTTTATCGACGAATTCTAGTTTTTCCTTGTTCAATAATATGTCACAATTACTGCTTTTGACATTAGGTAAGGCAAATCTTATGCACTTTGTTTTCTTTTCATTTAGAACCAAATTATTCGCCGTAAACCAATTTTGGACTTGCATTAGGGCATTATTTATGTCATTAACATTGTTCGTCCTTCTATTTATCTTAAAAATTAAAGAGGTATCGTCAGCAAACAACACCATATCATGATTTTGTTGCAATAAATAAGGTAAATCATTAATATATACCAAAAATAAGAAAGGACCCAAAATAGAGCCTTGGGGGACGCCCATTTTTACGTTTAATCCCGACGAATTGACACCGTTTATGTGAACTAATTGCTGTCTATCATTCAAATAAGATTTGACTAAGTTTAACGCTGTTTTGCCTAGTCCGTAATGCCCGAGCTTCAGGAGTAATGTATCGTGATCAACACAATCAAACGCCTTTGAGAGATCACAAAAGACACCTATGGCATCCTGTGCGTCCTTCCACGCATTAAAGATATGCTTTAGTAAGGTGACACCAGCGTCCGTTGTACAACGTCCTTTTTGGTGAAACCATACTGTTTATCATGTAAGATGTTATTCGTGTTAAAATGACTGAACATCTGATTTAGCATTACTTTTTCAAATACCTTACTAAACACTGGCAACACGGATACTGGTCTATAATTATTTGTGTCTTTACTATCCCCAGATTTAAAAAGTGGTATTACCTTACTGAATTTCATTAGGTCCGGAAAGACTCCTTGATCGACACACAAATTAAATATTAAAGCTAAGTACGGCGCTACAGTCTCGATAATTGAGGTACAAACCTTGATAGACAATCCCCATAGATCTTCGGTCAATTTAATTTTGATTTGTTTAAAAGCTTTTATTACTACTATGGGGTTTATATGTTTAAAATTAAATTCAGTCGCGCAGGCTGATACGTTTGCCTGTAATAAATCAAAAGCAAGCGAAGGCGAGGAATTTAAGGCTTCAGTAGTTTTAATAGGGATACTTGTAAAGAAATTTACAAATTCTTGAGCAACTTCTTTGTTATCGCTAATAAGTCCGTGAGGCGTTTGCAATCTGTAATCATTGTTATGTTTTTTGTTCCTATTTGTTTCATTTTTTATAATTTTCCAAACCGTTTTTATTTTATTGTCTGCTGTTTTTACCTTACTGCTTATATATTTGGCGACACGGTTGGCGCAGTGGTTGAGCGATTGACTGCTGCGCAGCATGTCGCGGGTTCGATTCCCGCACGGAACAAATATTTGTACGACCTACATGTATTTGTTCCGAGTCTGGGTGTTTTTCTATCTATAATATGTATGTATTTACAAAAAAAAAATGTATATAAGTAGTTTATCAGCCATCTCGTTACCATAACACAAGCATTAGGTTGCTTAGCTTGGGACTATATGGCGTTGTGTGAAATGTCCAAGGATATTATTATTATTATTATTATATAAAGCCTTAGCTACCTTACAAGTATTTTTATAAATTTTGGAGTAGGTAGCTACATACTTATTGAAAGTTTCAGTGTTAATAAAAGGCTTAAGGCCATACAGCTCATAAAGTCTATCCCTACTTTTTCTGAGTCCTTTAGTTGCCCAGTCACTAAATAAAAACTTAGGGCAGATAGTTTTAGTTTTATTTTTAAAAGTATTATTGAATTCGGTTTGGACTAAAGAAAAAAAATCTGTATATAAAATATTAACACTGTTCACTGTAAAGTTCCAATCACTTAACTTCCCGATTAAAGTACGGTTAAATTTATTTAAATTACCGGATGTTATTGGTCTGGTTTGTATTTGCACTTGTTGAATTGGTATTTTGGACTCAAAAGATACCAGTAGCCCGCTGTGATCAGAAGGGAGGTAATTTACAATGGCTTTCTGTAAGTAGTCGCCAGAACAAAAAATATTATCAAAACATGTAGCAGTAGTTGTAGTTGTACGGGTTGGTTCTATGAACACATTAGACAAATTGAACGATTTAAAGAGATTTAATAATCTACAGCTATCTGAATTGTTTTCTAAAATATTTATATTAAAGTCTCCACAGATAATTAGTAATTTATTACCAGTTGCAAGTTTTGCCAATACATCTTCCATCACTGACTCAAATATAGAGTAGTTCACATAATTAGGGGGTCTGTAAACGCACACTATGACATGCTTATCTAGCTCAACACAGGATAGTTCAATGTTATGTTCCACAGACAAGTTAACTATGTCTTTACGAGTTTTAAATGTAATACACTTTTTGATTAAAATTAGTGAACCCCCACGTAACATTGACTTTCGGTTAAAAGAACTTCCCACACTATAATTCTCGTAACTAATCAACATTTCAAAATCCTTTAACCAATGCTCAGTGAAACAAACTATGTCAAACATTGTTTTTTCTAAAAATAACTCAATTTCCAGCTGTTTTGAAGAAAAACCTTGAATGTTCTGATGAAATAATTCCAAGGATTTCTGCTTAGCCCCTTTATTGCAATTAGCTATGTGAGAGCAAGAAGATACCTGGTTTAGGGTAGATGTAACTATACTGTTATTGGTATCCTCTGTTGTCGTACAAACTAGTTTAAAGGAACATCCGGAGTGAGCCCCACATCTCCCATGCCATCACTAGGCACCAAGATCTTGCTACTTGCAGACTCCACATTAAAAGAATTGTCCATAGTGACACATGGATTCTCCTTCGTACAATTATTGTAAATAGTTATAGCATTAGTGCTACAGTTAACAATGTCCACCAGTACATTAGTATTATTACTAATATTTGCAGTGTTAATTATAGTAGAAGACGTCGACATACTACTTATGTCTGAGTTTATATAATATGCTAATAGGCTAGCTATTTGATGTCTAAACCTAATAGGCAGATACACTGTATCCCTAGTCGACTTTAACTTATCAACATATAAGTTAATGTCCAGAAAAACAAGTTTGTCACTGTAATGACTAACTAAGAAATGTAAATGCTTGTTAAGCATGTGAATATAATTATTTTGTCTATTTGACAATTTTTCAAAATATGGGTCAGTTACAGAGTCAGTTATTTGTTCTTTTTTTAAATTTGAACTGTTACCTATAAACACAGTAATATTGGTTTCTGGTTTATATACATTATCTTGTCACTGATTCCATTATTTGTTTGAAGTTTGACCCAGGTATACAATAATTATGAGTACAATAGCTGAGATTGTTATTTAATAATTTACCTAAACCTCTTCCTATACTATCTGAGAACATAACTGAATGAACACTATCATTACTATTATAAAATGGAATGCTAGTAGTCTCAGGCTGGTCCACTTGACATAAACCTTGTGTAACATCCGCTATCACACAGTCCTGAGTCAACCTCTCAGCTTGGGCCGGGTCCTCCGTAGCCTCAGGCTGGTCAGTACTTAATTTTGGTACTGTCTGACAGGTACACTGACACATCACCAGCTTATTTGCAGCGGCTGCCTACCAGACCTTCACAACCCATTAACTGGGTGACACGGTACTCCTTGGAGACACTGTAGTCAGATGTTCTCTTCTAACAATTCGTAATAACTACCAAGATCTTCAAATGACCGCCAGGACCAACGGCTTAACGTGCTTTCCGAGGCACAGAGTAGTCTTGGTATGTAAAGATGGACATACATCTACTGACATTACATTACTGGTTATTACATCTATTTAAATCATTCCATTTGTCAAATATGTTCAAAGAACCAACCCGTATAACTATTAATACTGCTACATGTATTGATAATGTTTTTTGTTGCTGTGACTTCTTAGACAAAGCTGTTGTTAATTATCTGCCTTCCGATCACAGTGGACTAACAGTATCTTTTGAGTCCAACATGACAATCCAAAAAGTGCAGATACAATCCAGGCCAATTACAACCGGCAAATTAAATAAATTTAATAGCACCTTAATCGGTAAGTTAAGTGACCAGGGCTTCACAATGAACAATGGTAATATTTTGTATAGAGAATTATTTTCACTAGTACAAACTGAGTTCAATGCCACTTTTAAGCAGCAGACTAGAAATATATGCCCTAAATTTGTATTTAGTGACTGGGCAACTAAAGGAGTCAGAAAAAGTAGAGAAAGACTTTATGAACTTTATGGCCTTAAGCCTTTTATCAACACGGAAACTTTTAATAAGTACGTAGCTAGTTACTCAAAAATTTTTAAGAATACTTGCAAGGCAGCAAAGGCCCTATACATAAGCAACAAGGTTAAATCAGCAGAGAATAAAATTAAAACAGTTTGGAAAATTATCAATAATGAAACGAACAGGAACAAAAAACATAATAATGATTATACATTGCGAACTTCACGTGGACTCATAAGCGAAAGCAAAGAAGTCGCTGAAGAATTTGTAAATTTCTTTACCAGTATTCCAATTAAAACTACTGAAACCTTAAACTCGTCGCCCTCACTTTCTGTTGAATTATTGAAGGCGAATGTTTCAGCCTGCCCAATTGAGTTTAACTTTAAGCATATAACCCCAACTGTATTAATAAAAGCTTTTAAGCAAGTCAAGGTCAAATTGACAGAAGATCTATGGGGTATGTCTGTAAAAGTTTGTGCCTCCATTATTGACACTATAGCACCGTATTTAGCTTTTGTATTCAATCTGTGTGTAGATCAAGGGGTTTTCCCGGACCTTATGAAATACAGTAAAGTTATTCCTTTATTCAAATCCGGGGACAGTAAAGATACCAATAACTATAGACCCGTCTCTGTGTTGCCGGTTTTCAGCAAGGTGTTTGAAAAGGTTATGCTAAATCAAATGCTCAGTCACTTTAATGAGAATAATATTTTACATGACAAACAGTACGGTTTCACCAAGGGGCGCTGTACAACTGACGCTGGTGTAACTTTATTAAAACATATCTTCAATGCGTGGGAAGAGGCGCAAGATGCCATAGGTATCTTCTGCGACCTATCGAAAGCGTTTGATTGTGTGAGTCATGAGACATTACTCCTGAAACTAGAGCATTACGGACTAAGTAAAACAGCCTTGAACTTAGTAAAATCGTTTTTAAATGAAAGACAGCAGCTAGTTCATATAAACGGCAAAAATTCAACAGGATTAATCGTGAAAATGGGGGTACCACAAGGCTCAATTTTGGGTCCTTTCTTATTTCTAGTTTATATAAATGATTTGCCCTATATTTTAGAAAATAAACTCAATATGGTGTTGTTTGCTGACGATACATCTTTGATTTTTAAAGTAAATAGACATGCAAACAATCTTGACAATGTAAATAACGCTCTAATGAAGGTACATGATTGGTTCACTGCTAATAATCTAGTGTTAAATGAGAAAAAAACGAAGTGCATTCGATTCACTTTACCAAATGTCAAAAGTAATAATTGTGACATAATATTGAACAAGGAGAAACTAGAATTAGTCGAAGAAGCAGTTTTCCTGGGGATTAGGCTAGACTCAAGGTTACAATGGGGTCCTCATTTAACATCTCTTGCAGGAAGGCTAAGTTCAGCAGCATATGCTGTTAGAAAAATTCGCCAGTTTACAGATGTTGAAACCGCTAGACTAGTCTATTTTAGTTATTTTCACAGTATAATGTCTTACGGTATTTTACTTTGGGGACGGGCTGCTGACATCGAGTCTATTTTCATTTTGCAGAAAAGAGCCATCAGAGCCATTTACCATCTGCGCCGGAGAGATTCTCTAAGAGAACTGTTTAAAGAAATTAACATCATGACGGTCCCTTGTCAATATATTTATGAAAATATTATGTACGTTAGAAAGAATCTACATCTTTTCAGTAAACGAGGCGACAGACATAACTATGTCACTAGAAATAGGAATCAGTTAGTTCAACCAGGTTTCAGACTTGCTAAAGTAGCAACATCTTTCATGGGATACTGTTTAAAGTTTTATAACAAAATACCGCCACATATACTAGAACTAAATGAGACGAAATTTAAAAACTGTGTAAAACGCACACTATGCAAACAAGCATATTATAAATTAGGGGAGTACATTGACGACAAAAATGCTTGGCTCAATGCTGGTCCGCTCCACAACGACTAAAATGCCCGAACTTTGATGAAGATGTGAAAACATTGTTGGACCTGCTGAAGATTGTAAGATTATCTTTGCATTGTATAGACTCATTAAATAATCTAACCATGATTTTGTAAAAAGGCAGTGTTTAAAAGAGTGTCCATGGAGTTTCTTGCACGTTCTTCTCCATAGGATCTACTCTTTGGAACGTGCAACTGCCGCGCTGGAGATAGGGTCGGTGAGTTTGTTTTGTTGCAGAATAACTTGCTACTCTTGTCGCTAGCGCGGCAGAATTAGCTTCATCTATTTGACTGACATACCTTGACTATTCAAAAGTGCCTGTAAACTGGTCTATTTGAAATAAAGGATTTTGTATTTGTATTTGACCGACCCCGGCAAGCGTTGCTTTACCTTGAAGATTGGTCCGTCCGACATTTGTTACTTAGACACGATCTTTATTGATATTATTTTCCTACTTATTATTATTATTATCATTTATTTTCAGACATTGAAGTCCATAGAAACAACACAAAATTACATAAAAATAAACTCAATAAACACACTTATGAATCACAAATAGGCAGAATAACAATAACATAATAGCAACAAAGACAAATAAAATAAATTTACGTACAGCTATCCAGAACCTTCCCGTGTGTGCAGTCCCACCCAACGACCAAGCACACACTACTTACTTATGCATTTATTAATATTTCTAATATAATTACTTTAACAAAAATTGTTGTTATTCCACGAATTCGCACTAAGCGTTTCCAAACGTCTTTTATAATGCGCACAGCAAAAGAGTGGCACTCTCTGCCTGCGTCTGTGTTTCTGAACGCTTACAACCCCAATCTCTTCAAAGTTAGAGTGAACACTGTGAACAGGCTCCTTTGGGGTGAGCTCGCTCCATCGTAGACTTTGTCTCTGTCATCTCTGACCAAGACTAAATTCAAGAGCAAACCCATATCAAATAAAAAAAATATATATTCTTCAGTGTTAAACAGCCACGAAGACTTTGTTTGAATAAAAATTCCTGAAACACATTTTCGCAAAATTTCATTTTCCACCCTATTTTGTTCCCAGTTTTTTCAATTACATCCCATCTTCAACCTCTGTTATTGTAATTTAAACTCTAACTGCAAAGCCCAAGGTTTAATATAGCTACGTGTTTGTGGAAAGGTTTGTTGGTAGAACATTTGTTCGTAATTCATAATTTCTTATTGCCGATTTGAAAAACGTTGTGAGGAAAGAATTCATTTTAAACGGTAAGTAGCTAATTCAACGAAAGTTATTAATCTGTAAAATATTATTGGGCTCTCAGTGTTATTAACAGGCTGAAAATATGTTGGTATTTACATTCAAACTAGCTGACCGGGAAAAAAAATAGCCTATGACTTACTCTCAGATCTACCAAACACACACTCAAAAAAACCGGCCAAGTGCGTCAGGCAGCACCTAGTTGTCCGGCATTTTGCTGAACTGGACCTATTTGGCGCAGCCGCGGGGCACACAATGTTATTGTTTTCAATACTTAGTTTCAATCCCTCTAATATACTAGATTCCATCATCCACAAATTGCAAAACTATTTAGTCCGTCAGTTAGAGTATTGAAAAATAATGGACACGTATTTTTTTGTTTTTGTAAATCAATGAATATTGACAAAGATAAAACGCATCAAAACTCGGGAGTGGGGGCTCGTGACGTTACGACTCACTAAAAATTATGCGAAGGTGTGACGTATTGAGAATTTTAAAAGCGTCGTCACTTCTTCAATTTTGGTTCCCGTAACAAAAGAAAAAACACGGGTCAAATATTTTTTGATAATCTAACCGACGGACTAATTAGATTTTTTCAGGAAACAAGCCCATTGTACCTACATTGTGTGAATCCGTGTGTGCTGAATAAATTAGTTTTCTTTCTTTCTTTCTATCCAAACATTTTTCCTTAAAAAAAAGTTACTTTCATATTTAAATTGAATTCGGAACATCGATATTCGTTGTAAGTCTAGAGATGTTCCAATCGAATTGATCCACAAACCTAACTTGCATATTTATGAACCGAATTGCAAACAAGATGCATTCGATTATTACATCGCGACCCAATGAATAATCGAATCAAATCGATGCATGGAATTTAGAATAACAAATCGGCCACAGAATATACAGCCAACGGAAATGCCTCAGTGGCCACCATAGATTTATATTTGTATGGTGGCTACTGATACATATGGCATTGTTAAACTATAAGCTATGTACACAGTGTATTTTTAACGCGTGGATGACGCACGTTTTACGAACCTGCGATTACGGCGCGGCGCTGTAGATGATCAACAAAAAGTTTTTTTGTGTGTGTCTATATCAATCGAAATTTGTGTGTATCACATTATTTTTATTTTTTTATACAAAACGGGGAACTCTTGGCCCAAATCTCACCTGATGGAAAGTGATGATTAGGCCGAAGATGGAAGAGAGTTTCACCCGGAATCCTCTTACACAGAGGAACTGGCTATCATACCTCTAACTGCCGGAACACAACAATGCTGTTAACATTGTTGTTATGGCGACAGACTTAGACATGATGGTGGTAGCTTGCCAGGCGGACTTAGAACAAGTCCTACAACCAACCAAACCGAGCAAAAAATTTGCCTCCGCTGGGAATCGAACTCGGGACCTCTGGGTCTGAATCAGGTGGTACAACCACTAGACCACGGAGGCGGTAAGTGACACCTGTTCAGCACCACCCGGGGACCACGTGTAGGGATTCGCTGAAGGATATTCTCCTACGGACGCGGGTGACTCGGCCGCCAAATTCCCATTCCCCATTAGGATCTTTGAATTTGTATTTCATTTTTATTACCTAGAGAAATAGTAAACGGTAGCAGGAGAACAGGTAGATGGGTGGTAGGTAGGTAGGTTGGTGGTGGTATGGTGGTGGTACAAGTATGGAGTTTTTTTCGGAATAAATAAATAAATTTAATAATATGAAAGTAATAAAAATGTTTATTAAGTACTCGCACAAGACAAAAATAATAGTAAAATACCTTAATGAAAAACTAACAGTACTATATTTAATTAATTAAAACTTACAACATGAATTTTATCTTTGCGAGGACCAATATGTTTTCCTATTAATTAATGACGAAGTTATGAGCGTTTTAGGATACAGATTACAGAGACAGACCTTATTGCGTGTGCTTTAATCATTTTGTTCCTGACGCAAAGCGTCACTTGCAACTCATGTCATACCTAGTGAATTTGCGCTATCAAATTCAATATGACGTAACATGCAAGTGACGCTTTGCGTCAAGTACAAAATAATAGGTCACTTGAAGATTCACTTACTGTAAGTTCTACATTTTCCAACCGCTTTTTAGGGATCCGTGTCCAAAGGGTAAAAACGGGACCCTATTACTAAGACTTCGCTGTCTGTCTGTCACCAGGCTGTATCTCAAGAACCGCGATAGCTAGACATTTGAAATTTTCACAGATGATGTATTTCTACTGCCGCTATAACTACAAATACTAAAAAACTGAATAAAATAAAGATTTAAGAGGGCTCCCATACAACAAACTTGTTTTTTTTTTTTGCCGTTTTATAGATAATGGTATGGAACCTTTCGTCCACGAGTCCGACACGCACATGGCCAGTAATGTTTTCGCAAATCGTAATACTACTTTGGCAATGCAGAATGATTTGGCATCTCCAATCACTGCATGATCTTTGAAATCAACGGATACCTATTGTATCGCATAGGGAATCGATTTTCCGATACGTATTGGTTTTGAAGTACAAAGCTATGATAATATTATTCGAATTTTTACGGAAGCCTCTGTATGCATTAAAAAATAGACGCCTTTTTTTTCTAAAAACAAAAAAGGAATTGAATAATAATCAAAATTTCAAGGAAAAACAATGCCTCGTCCATTAGATTTACATTAAAATTTGCACTGGTTAGCTAATGTAACAGAGGCTTTTGAGTAAAATCTATCCTAATATTATAAAGCAGAAGAGTTTGTTTGTTTGGTTGAACGCGCTAATCTCAAGAACTACTAGAGCGATTTGAAAAATTCTTTCAGTGTTAGATATCCCATTTATCGAGGAAGGTTTTAGGCTATATATCATCACGCTAACACAAGTAGGAACGGAGCATTAATGGAAAATGTGACGCAGACGAAGTTGCGCGGGTCAGCTAGTTAATAACAAATTTTTGCCGCAAACTTTATCACGATGCTAGCATTATTTAGCACCGTGATAGTAGTGATACATCGTGAAAACCGTTGTCTAAAACAATAATTGGAACAAAAATTCCTGATTTTTTTTTAAGTAATTTCTACGTACTATAATATATTGATGCGGATGTGGATGTGTTTGCTCTTGACTCTAGTCAAGGTTAGAGATGACGGAGACAAAGTCTACGATGAAGCAAACTTACCCAGAAGTAGCCTGTTCACTCTAACTTTGAAAATTTATTTCAATAGTAAATTTTTAACCACAAATCCCGACTTCAAGGATTAACAAAATGAAGTAATAATCACAGCCCTCCTAACAAAATATTGTCTTAAATTAATTAAATCCACGTTAAATCCGCCGCGGCCGGTTAATTGTTTAATCCTTATTAAGTCGTGAAAAAGCCGTTAAAAGTCGTGTCTGCTGAGTGTTACACTAATTAGAGAATTCTTTGTATTTTTTGTAATCCTGGGCTCGTCTTGACAAATGCTTACCGATCGAATTCGGTAGTCACCCGTACAATCGGTGTAGAGGAGCTCGTGGCTAAATAAAAACAGCCGCAAGGGTCGGTCTTCAAGGTTAAGCAACGCTTGCCAAGGTTGGTCTGTGGATGGGTGACCATCTTAACATACCGAGTTTCCTCCGTGCCTCGGAAAGCACGTTAAGCTGTTGGTCTCGGCTGTCATTTGTAGATCTTTGGCAGTCGTCACGGATAGTGAGAAGCCAGTAAAATCTGACACAGTCTTGCCAAGAAATACCGTGTTACCCAGTTAATGGGTTGTGGAGGTCTGGTAGGCAGCCGCTCTACGTAAAATACTGGTATTCAGTTGAATCCAGTTTGACTGGAAGCCGACCCCAATGTAGACGGGAAAATGCTAGGCAGATGATGATGATGCTCCTGTAAACTCCCTAAGCATCCTACAATCCTACATGCCATATTACAGTTTACTACAACTAGCAGTTTCGGCTGTGTGTGTTGTCTGTCAGTCACCACTCAGTCACTCAGTCACTCATCAGTACCTAACCTACGTATTCGATATTGATTCTTTCCTCACTAGAAGTCAATATTTTCCTCAATTTAACTTTTAAAATAAATATACTCAAATTCTGTCTAAAGGGTTTCTCATGCAAAACAAAAGTTTTTAAGGTAAAATCTCACCGTATCACATTACCTCTTGAAAAGAATTTCTTTAACGAAAATTCTTCGTTAATTTTTTGTGAAACAAAAAGGCAAGATTTTTTCTTACTTTAGTACGTAAATTTGACGTAACTTAACTTCGGTAGAGGGTGCCACTTCATATGTAACAATGGAGTTTAGTGAGAAGCCTGAGGTTGTATTGCCCTTCAAAAAAGTTAAGTTGATGTGATCGATGATAGAGCAAGCTTGCCTAGAAATCTATTGACTTTTGGCTTGAAGCAGCTCAGCTGAACTGATACCTATTTGTGGTACTCTTGAAAAAAATGAAAAAATGAGAAAAGAACCGACGAAAAATTCCAACACTGGGGTGTCCAGAATCATGCCCTGGACCCATGGAAATCGTTTGTGCGTCGATGTCAGATACACGCGGTATTAGGTAATAAGAAAAATAAAAAAACCAAACAGGATTTAAGAAAGGGCCAGAGCTAGCTAGGGTCGAGGGGATTTGAGGATCGGGACCGCGGTCTCGGACTACACCTGTATTATTTTTTTATGGTACTTTGGGACCATAAATAAATTAAACAAAGCGGTTTAAAAACTCTGACACTAGAGAGTGTAGGTTGGTTAGACCTTTCTGCCCACACAGTAAGAAGAAGAATTATCATACTCTGTCTCTGTCTAGTATATTTTTGCCCACTGCTGGGCAGACCTCGCCCTCCCTTTTCCACATAACTCTGTCATTTGCTGTGTCGGGCCGCCGGTCCTTTCTATAGAATTCAAACTCGACCCGCAAAGCCAAAGCCAGATACGCCTTTACTTTTGCAGTTTACCTGTATAGTCGATAGTTGACTTCTCAAAACTTTGAACTCCATACTTCATATCTTGAAGTCGCCATACCTAACGGTCATAGTAGGTAACGGTGTCTTAAACTTCACCTAGCTGCTTCCATTTTGTTTGCAGGTGCCAAAGCTTTTATGGTGCACACAAATATTTTCGAACACTAATACAATTTTACAAGCTACTTCTGGGTAAGCTCGCTCCATCGTAGACTTTATCTCTGACCTAGACTATAGTAAAGCAGAGATAAAGGAAAAACACGTTGGTATTAACAAATGATACGAATTTTTACAATCTTTTAGGAATTTAACGATGTTCTGGGTTAATAAGTTAGTTAACTAAAATGTTTTGATAATGTCTACTAACATTACCAAACATGAAAACATGTCTTTAACATAATTATGTTTATTTGTTTTGAAATTGTTTGTAAACATTTTTTACAGCAGTATGGGAGAGCACCTTTATGAAAGACTAGCTGACGCGTGCAACGTCGTCTGCGTAACATTTTTCATTACTGCTTCGCTCTTTTTGGTCTTAGCGTGATGATATACATATAACCTATAGCCTTCCTCGATAAATAGACTATCTAACACTGAAAGAATTTTACAAATCGGACCAGTAAGTAGTTCCTGAGATTAGCGCGTTCAACCAAACAATCAATCAAACAAACAAACTCTTCTGCTTTATAATATATATAGTATATAATATATAGATTTCCAACAGGTATCTCAGTGTGGACTTCCACTTAAATTCGGCGATTTTTCCTTGGTTCTCCTGCAGAGCTCTTCACTTTGCGATTCCCAGCCACCGTAGGCGCAGGCCTGCGGATGGCGAGCATTCAATCAGAGCCAGGCTCGGGTCGACGCACGGCGCGTTGTGTTCCACGCGCGCCTCAAAGAGATGTCAGCATAGTAGACGGGGCCCATTATGGCCAGTGCCTGCCAGGGTTGCGGAATTTGTTCGAAAGAGTCACCGCGGCCCTGGAACGCAAAGGGCACTAAGAGGAACATAGATGGGTATTAGTCAGTAAGACAATCATGTCAGTCAAAATGTCAGTGACTCACGTGGTGTGGAGATTTTATGCAATCCCATTGGTTAAAATTTCTCCGTTTCTCTGCTCCACTGCCTCGGTCCGCTGTTATGGATAGGCACTCTTATGAAAGGTTTCAACCAAGTATTAAAATGTGCATTGCCAACTGGCTTAAGTTAGGCGATTTTACTTTGGACCTCCTGCGGATGTCTTAGCTTTTGATTTGATTGCGGAAGGAAACTCTAAGCATACCAGGGGGCATTGCCCTCTTAATGACTTCCATCCTTCAATCTGATGATTAAATTTTTTACTAATTTTAATTATTCATTGGATAAACCTTTGCCCCGAAGAAAGATAATAACGAACTAATAGAATTACGTTCTTCAAAGTTTTCCCAAAAATATCATCTCAAAGTTCACGTTCCTTCCCAAAATGAATTCCGTGAGTTAGTTGAAGTTCTTATTATATTAACAGCAAGTTATAAGAGAATGTTTCCTAACAACATATTGTTGAACCACAGACTGTGTTGTTCTTTGGCGGGTTATAAGAACTTCCTTTTGGAACGCTCCGCCATTTTAAGTTAGTAAAAGTCTTAGGAATTTAATTTTGGGCTTAAAATAATTATCTGCGTTAATGTAGGCATAATTACTTCAGTCTATTCTTGGAATGGAATTAATTGTTAGGTTTTGGGTGATGCGGTTCTGTTCGTAAGAAAGTAGGAAATTGTCCATGTTGTGGTCTATTTGTGAGTCAAGAGTAAAATTTATCGAGGCTAACTTATAGAGTTTCACATTTAGTATTAGTTGGATTATTAATTGTACGTACTGACTTGCTTTTGCTCGTGGCTGAGAATATCGCCTTCTTCACGATTTTTTAAATTGCAATGTGTTTTTTTTGTCTCGCCATGTTTTTTTTGACTTAGAAAAGCAGAGCTAAAAACTCAGCAAGATGACCAACTAATCAACCATTTTCAAACTTGTCGTCTCTCATATAAAATTCATCAAAGCTTGTATTAACAGTCTCAAACAACAAATTAATTTCACCAAGAAAATGACCAACGCTTCACACATGACCTCACAAAAAACTTAATTTTAAGCTGTTAAAAACTCCGAAGATACGTTCCAAATCACTTAATATAAAAAACGTATCGGTCATCGATATTGACAATAACATTGATGAGTATTTTATGGGTGAACGGAGTCACCTGTCGGAGCGGTCACTGTGAAATTGTGTTGGTTTACCCCATAACGTGTAAGAGGGTGTATTATATAGCCCTTTGAACGCTAATGGAAAATATTTTTGGTGGTATCGGAGCTACCGTTAAATTGTGAGAATGTCGTTGATAAAACGAGTCAAGGTTTTATCTATACTTATATTAAAGCTGAAGAGTTTGTTTGGTTGAACGCGCTAATCTCCGGAACTACTGATTCGAATTGTTTTTTTTTTAAGTGAAAACTTCTTTAGCGGCGTTGAGCCCTTTTTGAGCGTTAAACTCGCGCCAGGATAAGTGACCTGATCGAAAATTTGTTAGATGGATGACGCGTCAGGACTCGTGACCTAATCGAAAATTCGTAAGATGGATGATTCAAAAATGTACAACGTTAATGTTCAAGTTTTTACTTTTTCCGGAACTCACATTTATCGAAGACAACAAGACAACCAATAGGAACGGAAGATTCATGGAAAAATTGTGACGTAGACGAAGTTGCGCGGGTCAGTTAGTAACTTATAACCGTTGCGATCGAATTTCGGTCTCAGTCGCCAATCTCGGCGGAAGTTAGCCATGTAGCTACGCAGGAGATCGGTTTAAAGAACTTTATTTCTCAACATGAAAACAATAATATTATGTTTATGTTACAACAGTGAGGGTAGAAGACAAAAAAATTATAAATAGTGTACTTGTGACGTTTGAGTTCAGAAACAGGTGCATGCACTCTTTAATATTGTTCCTTGACTCTTACAGTCATCACATCAACATCATCATGTCAGCCGAAAGCCACTGCTGGACATAGGCCTCCCACAATCGTCGTCACAACGACCGGTCCTGTGTGTCTCGCATCTATCGGCTACCCGCGACCTTCACCAGGTCATCAGTGGACCTTGTGGGAGGGGTTCCAACGTTCGTCCGGTACGTGGTCGCCGATGGGGCCGAATACATCCAGATCTATTCGGCCCCATCGAGCATCTGTTCTGCGAGCAATATGCCCTGCTCACTGCTCACTCTAGAACAGCTTACAGTAGTCTGATAGAACGGTAATCCAACATACCCAGGACCGAGAGAGATCAGGCATAGAAACAATGAATGTCTCTTCAAGGCATGGGAATATCTTATCACTATTTTTTCCGGGCTCCTACTGAGAGATCCTGATTGGCAAAATACAATGTTAATACATTTGGCTGGATCTGGGAATCGAATTTAAGACCGAAGTTAAACAGTGGCTTTTCCAACTGGCCAGTCAAAACATCACCATATTAATAATATAGCTTTCCCCCGCGACTTCGTGCCAGAGGATTTTTTTTTTTTTTTTTTTAAATAAATTACAAGCTATTTTACTCGAAGAAAAGGGTCAATTAGTTATTTATTAAATACTAACATTAGTTTTTTAAGTTTGAATTTACTAACAAATAAGTATGGATCTGATATCTATACTAATATTGTAATATTATAAAGCAGAAGAGTTTGTTTGTTTGTTTGTTTGTTTGCTTGAACGCGCTAATCTCAGGAACTACTGGTCCGATTCGAAAAATTCAGTGTTAGATAGCCCATTTATCGAGGAAGGTTATAGGCTATATATCATCACGCTAAGACAAATAGGAGCGGAGCATTAATGGAAAATGTGACGCAGACGAAGTTGGGCGGGTCAGCTAGTCTGAAATAAATGATTTATTTATTTGTTTATTTTATTTTTATAATGCAGCATAGGTATTACGTACATGCAAGAATTTATGAAATCGGTCCAGCAGTTTTTGAGTTTATTAGTTACATAAATATAAAAAATACAAATCTGATTAAGGATTACCTGAGGGCAGATTTGTATTTTGTATTTTTTTGGATTAACACAATAACTCAAAAATTGATACGATCGGCCCACATCCACTAACATAAAAATAATACTACATATTCAAATCTCCAATCCAAAATCCACGTAACTCTGAAAATCTCGTAGGCCCGTTCAATTCCAATTTACACTCAACAAAATCCAGGTGAACGACCTTTCACATACAGGGAACTCCATCACCCGTATTACCTACCTCCAGGTGACTGTATGATGGAAATCCAATACGATTTTTACGTCTGTATATAGAGCTTTAAGCTCAAACGACTGCGGGGTTTACGCAAATGATTTTTATTGACACTTGTGCTCGTTGGAGGAACGTTAGTGTGTCGTGTGGTTAGCGGCGTTAAGCACTTTTCTTGGCATGGGTATAAAATGTTTAACTCGCGTCAGGACGCGTGACCTGATCGAAAATTCGTAAGACGGATGATTAAAAAATGAACCGGAGTGCAACCCGTTGTTTTGTTTTGGGTGATAATAAAGCTACAGATATAAAATGATAAACTCTGAACCCAAGTTTGACGACACAGTGTATGATTCCCGCTCGGAACAAAAATATGCTTGGCTCATCGTCGCAAGGTTGCCTGCTTGTCGGTCTTTTACAGAGAGTTAGTAACTTTTCTTCGGAGAGTGTGCCCCAGAACTCCACGATCTCATTCCACCGGCCCCCTACTGCCACCGGATATCCAGACGCACTGTGAGTTACCATACCTACCTGGTTGCTATTCCACCACTTCGTCCTAATCGTTTCCAAACGTCTTTATATTGCGCACAGCAAAGGATTGAAACTCTCTGCTTGCTTCTGTGTTTCCAAACGCTTACAACCATCACCTTTTTAAAATCAGAGTAAACAGGCTCCTTCTGGGTAAGCTCGCTCCATTGTAGACTTTGTCTCTCTCATTTCTGACCTAGACTAGAGTCAAAAGCAAATTCATCTCAAATAAAATTAAATATTTTCATAAAAATAAATATTTTCATAAAAATAAATATTTTCATGGCCTACATAATAATATATTTGTTCCGGGTCTAGCTGTTGGTGTGATTTTGTTTGTTTGTGACGCACCCACAATACAAGAGATATTCTCAGCGTGGGGCATTCTTTTTTTAAAAAAACCTTGTTTGAGTTATCCATTAACCAATTAGGGCCACAAATAAGCTCAATTTTAATTACAGCATAAAGGTAAATTCATATATAATCAGGCGTGGCGGACACCATCAAGAGTTTTTTTTTTATTTTTTTTTTTTATGCAAAACGGGGAAACTCTTGGCCCAAATCTCACCTGATGGAAAGTGATGATTAGGCCGAAGATGGAAGCGAGTTTCACCCGGAATCCTCTTACACAGAGGAACTGGCTATCATACCTTTAACTGCCGGAACACAACAATGCTGTTAACATTGTTGTTATGGCGACAGACTTAGACATGATGGTGGTAGCTTGCCAGGCGGACTTAGAACAAGTCCTACCACCAACCAAACCGAGCAAAAAATTTGCCCCCGCTGGGAATCGAACCCGGGACCTCTGGGTCTGAATCAGGTGGTATAACCACGAGACCACGGAGGCGGTTAGTGTCACCTGTTTAGCACCACCCAGGGACCACGTGTAGGGATTCGCTGAAGGGTATTCTCCTACGGACGCGGGTGACTCGGCCCCCAAAAAGTTTGAAAAAAATTAACATTTGTGCGTTTATTTCATATGAACTCGTTCATACACTTCCCTGTTTATGCCTCCAACGGGTCGGACCACAGCTCTTCCACGGTCCGATTTAGTTCCGGGCATGGTCCCGACATGTGATGATCAACAGTTGATCAACCTACGCTTTCTTCAGCTAAGAAAAAGAAGTGCCACAACAAACTTCTCAAAAACGAACGATATATTGTGTATAGAAGGTACGTACTAGACAAACAATTATCATACACGCAGTTAAATCTCTAAAAAAAAAACGCGCCAACGCTTTACCGATGCAACGGTCAAACACGCATCCAGATTCCGATTTGTAACTAAAAAATCTTTGTGGAAACTAAACTCATATCATGCCTTCACGAGTTGCCTATACAACAACTAGACTAACGCAAAAATGTACCATCAATTACGCCCTTTTTTAGGAATGGGAAATCATCAAATGACTCCTTCCGCTCAGGTCAGACTCGCTCCGACTAAAACCCATCCGTGTACCTCCTAATGACCTTTCCGTTCTAGTGCCGCGGTGACTGTTTCTAACAAGTTCAAAAACCTTGATGAAATAACCCACAATTACACCCTTAATATCCAACTTCGTAAACGCACTTCGCACACGTCCGACACGTGTCGAAGTAAAACACAGCTATATGAACGTAAATAAAGTTATTAGTGTGTTTGTATATTTATAATTATGAAATGATCTAATCCTAGCCTCAGGGTGTTGTCATGAGCAGGTCAGAAAAATTATAGTAATCTGGCGTGAGATAAAAATTCTCGCAGAGACAGAGTTGTTTACTTTTCAGATCTGTTTGCATTGAATAGAACATTATAAATATGTACGAGTACCTACACTAGTGGCCCGTCCCGGCTTCATCCGAATCTTTATTTTAGGGTTCCGTACCCATAGGGTAAAAACGGGACTCTATTACTAAGACTTCGCTGTCTGTCTGTCACCAGTCTGTATCTCAAGAACCGCGATAGAGCTAGACAGTTGAAATTTTCACAGATACTGTATTTCTGTTGCCGCTATAACAACAAATACTAAAAAACAGAATAATATAAATATTTAAGGAGGCTCCCATACAACAAACTTGATTCTTTTTGCCGTTTTTATAGATAATGGTACGGAACTCTTCGTGCGCGAGTTCGACTCGCACTTGCCTAGTTTGCCAAAAATTTCTATCATACCGACCTCTCGCCCTGACAAATACGAACATTATGTAACTATATAACTATCCCAATTTGGGTCAGTCGTTAACAAGCTATGCTTGTACATACATAACATTTCAATTCAATTAAAAACAGCTTTGAGTTCATCAACTATTTTTTTTGTTTGAATCACTTGATTCTACTAAAAATAACAAAACAAACTCTAAAATAGCTGTCATATCAGCGGTACTTTACAAAATAATCATGGTCGAAATTGGAAAGAATAGTTTTAATAATCTCCCTGCCAATACTTCGAATGGTTTCATACATGATTTTAACCACCATTTCATGGTCGAAATAATTTTGTAACGTAGTTATGAACGCTTGTTTACTATGAAATGTCATTATTTTGGGAATGTTGCCAACGGACAAAAAGTTAGTAGGTACCGTTTCTAGACTTTTTTGCCAACCAGTATGTTTCTTTTTTGCTACAGCTCCATAATTAAGTTATATATCTGCCTGCTTCTTTTGCAAACGTATTTATATTTGATGTTATTACTGTGTTTTACTTCGACACGTGGCGATCGTGTGCGTTTACGAAGTTCGCTATGTTGTTAGGGGCGTAATTGAGGGTAGATTGTAATACAGTGCATTATCTGATAGGAAAACTGTTATTAAAGTATTTTTCTGTGAGGGTAATAATTACTTTATTAATGGGTGCCTTTCAGCTGGTCTATGCTGTCGTCATATCACCATGTTCAACTGAACATGGTGATATGACGACTTGAACTGTCATTTCATCTTGTTTGTATGGCTTGACAGCTCACTTCGTGATCACTTCACCCACGCCTTCAAATCGACATGTTTACAGAATGTACAGCAGTGCGATTCTGTAAACATGTCGAAGTGAACACTTAGGCGAAGTGAACGTCAATTGAGCTGTCAAACCATACAAACAAGATAAGAATGACAGCACACCTGTCGTTCACTCCACCTAGGTGATCACGGTGAGATGTCAACAGAATCGCACTGCAGTTAGGTACGATAATAAATACATATATTATGTTACCGTCAAAACTCATAACCGATCAAAACCAAGTTTGACTGCAAAAATCAGGCAAAAGTAGTTTTGACCAATGACCTTAGTTAAAAATAATTTTGACTGATTTTCGCAGTCGAAAGTGGTGGTGGTGAATTAACTAAGGGCGTTGATCAAAACTACATTTAACTGCAGAATATTGGTTTGTGACCAAATTGTATGGTTAAAAAAAAAACATAACCTAACCTAACCACCTTCACTTTTTATGAATTTTGAGTAATAGTTAAAATTTTAAATCAGGCAAAACCACTTTTGACTGGTTGTTGCAGTCAAAACTGTTTTTGACTAAGGGCATCGGTCAAAACCTTTTTAGACTACAAAACTCAGACAAAACTGTTTTTAACTGAAGGCATCGGTCTAAACTACTTTTGCCTGATTTTTATAGTCAAAAGTGGTTTTGACCGGTTATGAGTTTTGACTGTAGCATTTAAATAGTATACTAGCTGACCCGCTGAGCCTATAGCCTTCCTCGATAAATGGGCTATCTGACACTGACAGAATTTTTCAAATCCGACCAGTAGTTCCTGAGATTAGCGCGTTCAACCAAACAAACAAACTCTTCTGCTTTATAATGTTAAGTATAGATATGCTGGGGAGTTTGTTGGCCACTTCTTCTCCACGGCTAAAACACTAGGAAGTGGTGACGGGCGGGCGTTTTGGGGGACTGTCTATTTGTAGAACTTGACGTTCAAAAAGTGCTCTCAGCTTAATTTGAATAAATGACATTTGAATTTTAATTTTTTTAATATAAAAATGTGAGGAAAATAAATTGCAAAAATAGTGGTGTATGTTTTTGAATTCGTCATTAACTTACTCTTAGTCGAAACAAAAGACTAGGTACAGAGGGGCTAACACAAATATTTTGACGTATAATTTATAATTTATGTTTCTGGGAATTTCCTAAAATGATAATGACTTTAGATGTTAGAAAAATACGTTACTAGTAATTATTTTTTACTCGAGAGTCTAACTGACAACCCCAAGAAGAAACAAACTGTAACAAACGCAAATGTCTCTACAATTTACGTCTTTACATTAATATAATGGTCAAAACATATGAGTATCATCGGGAGTAGATGGAAAGTGCCCACACAGATTTTAGCGGACCTACTGACGCTAACGTTCAGTCTGTAGCGTGAACGGAAACACGTACGGATGTTTTTTGTCTAGGCCTGCTGTCCAGCCAGGCAAGCATTGCAAGCATTTGTCAAATAGGTCTCTATTTGGCAAATGCTTGCAATGCTTGCCTGACTCCCCGCCCTGACGCCCGTCCCAGGTGGTCCCGTGATCACCAAGTCAGGATCTGATGATTGGATCCTGAAGAAATAGAGGGAACTCTTCCAATTTTATAGGCAGACTTGAAGCGCATTGAGTAGTTTTGGATCAGTACTTTTTGGTAGTGGTACTCATTGCAATTTGGTTAAGATCTGATGAATAACTTCGGAGATAGGCTAAGAAACGCCTCAGTTAATGAAAGCAAATTGACCAGGATTGCGGAAATCTCATGTCTGTTTACACCAGCTCATAATATACTATCACGCCGGTATGCTGTGAAAGGGGTAAGCACATGTAAACCACTTAAAAGTGAAGAATAAAACCTTTTTTTCCCAGAAAATACAATCGATTTTAAAAAAAACAAAACACTACACTAGAAAGTTTTGAAGCCGAGCGTCAAATTTGTCGAAACTTTTTACTTGCTACTCGCTGCTCGCCAACTCGTTTCTAGTTTCAAGCTTTGCTACTAGCTGATCGCCGGCGGGCGACGAGAAAAGTTCCTAAAATTGATATATCAACAAAATTGATGGTATGATACTCAGTACTTAATCGCCACTAAAACATCCTATAACATCATATTATATACCTACATACATAAGAACAGCCCAATTTATACCAAAATGCGATATGTTTCGAAACTAAGCTCAGGGATTCAGTGCAGAGTAATGTTCCCGGGCTCAAGCCATACAAATAGTGCTGACAACTTGTAGCCCCGGGATTTACGAGCAAAAAACGGGAATTTGGATGTAAATTCTGAATATTTTGTGGTAATTTATGTGAGCTGTTAATTCTAGGCTAGGATTTTGAATAAATTAGTGTATACGTGACCCTAGGTGGATATTACAATTTTAATTTAATTTATTTACTCAGACTACGAAACTACAACTGTATTTAGTAATAATACTACTTAGCCTATGTTAGTACATTATAACTAAAACAGACCTTGTTCGATCGGCTAATATCCACAGAAGCGGGCTATCTGCCCGGGCAGCTGTTGGGTGCAGAATGACGTTACGACTGTCACACACTCTGCGAAGTAGCGAGGCAGATTTTTTGCGCCAATTCGTGTCCGTTATGTTTCAATATTCTAACTAACGGACTAAATATATTTGCAATTCAAAGATCATTATCTAAACCTCGGTCATTGTATTTATCATTATGAACAACTGTCAATATAGGTACAAAAGACCAACCCGGATGCGCGAAAAAATAATCGACTGGTCCCTAATTATATTGCCCGTTAACTCGATAAAATTTAGGTACCTACTGAACAGCAGCTGCATGAGCTACAATAATTCTATAATAAATGTAACAGGCACTCTGTAAAATTGAGATATTCTATAGAATACCTAGGCAATGTATAGAATACTTAGGGCGTCTAGGCAATGTATAAAATATTATGAATATTATTGTCGATTATACACTTTACCATGGTAATATAAACAATTCCTAGGCATTGTGTAGATTACCTGCTGGTTCATCGGCAATGTGTTGAATAAATAGATTTTGCCTGTATTTATCAATGAACGAGTATGTGTCTCAACCAACTGGCTTCATCAGCCATTTAATTAGCAGCCTAAGTCACATGCCCAGCAGTCGAGCTTTGAGCTTGTCCAGACGAGAGTGATTTACATGCGAGTGCCCTCGCGCGTAATTCGCTCTCAACGATTGGTTGGTACATTTTTTAGGTTAAATAGGAAAAAACGGAACCCTTGTAGGATCGCTTTGTTGCCATTCGTCCGTCCGTCCATCCGTTAGACCGTCCGTCTGTCTGTCAAGACCCGTTATCTCGGGAACGAGTGGAGATATCGAGTTGAAATAACAAAAAAATCAAACTTCTAAGTTAATGTCAAAAAAGATACGGCGTTTATGCCGAAAAAAAAAACGAAACTATAAGTCAAGGGTATTACAATTTATAGGGTATTTTCCGTCGGTGTAATGACTGTTGATACTATGACCTAGACCCGTTTTCGTTACCAACGTAATAATTATTTCTTCGATAATTCTTACTAGTCCATACAATTAAGTAAGTACGGCTGAAAGTTGTTATTCAAGTCAAGTCTGGCGGAGTTTTAAATTCAAAAACAACTGTCGGTGTGGTTAACATAAAACTTTTAATTGAGATTTAAAGTGAGACCGGGATTTATACAGACGTTTCCCTAGGTAAGACAGGATATTGCAATTTATACTCCATTGTACTTTATTCTGTTGGGTTTGTGTTGAATTAAAATCTGTGTTGATTTTCCTTTTTCCTTTTTCCTGCTAAATGATATTGAACCTTTGTGGTATGGTACCGCTTTGTGTTTTTATTTTTACTTTCTTATTAAGGTGCGTCCCCGTGCAAAATGCAGCGCTAGCCGTTTTTTGTGCAGTTTTTTGGAGCTATGTACTCGTTATCCAAAAGAAATATCAACTTATAAAAATACATTAAATTTCTACATAATCTTGGATTCAAACTGGTAGATTTTAATTTTTTAT
The DNA here is from genome assembly GCA_963859965.1 of Ceramica pisi. NCBI lineage: Eukaryota > Metazoa > Arthropoda > Insecta > Lepidoptera > Noctuidae > Ceramica > Ceramica pisi. Next base: position 2,129,831 of record OY982542.1, read on the forward strand.
TACTAAGTATAATGTTTCATTAATCTCCTCACAACGAAACTACAGAAATGAAAAAAAATAATGAAAACATGCATCTTCTAGAAAACTAACGGTTATTTTGATTTTGAACTTACACTCATGGATAGGCAATTTAAATGAGCATTTTGGTAGAAATATTTCATTCAAACAACCAAAATTAGATAATAACGATTTTATTCAACATTCTGAGCGTATTCGCTATTGTTTCTCTTGCGCTGTTATGTAGGGAAAAAAAACTTTTTACAAAAAAATACAACCGAGTTCCAAAAAAAAAACACTACAAAGTAAAAAATAACTTTAATTTCGGAACTCGGTGTTTTTGTTAATTTGTTCGTTTTTTGACACCGACTTCCGAAATTAAAGTTATTTTTTACTTTGTAGTGTTTTTTTTTTTTGGAACTCGGTTGTATTTTTTTGTAAAAAGTTTTTTATTTTTTACTTTTTAGTGGTACTCCACACCTAACAACACCACTACAAAATCGCAGAAAAAGAAAAATACAAACGCACTAGTTGCCCATACGATTTTCGAAAGTTCCCCTCGACTTCTCTGGGATGCCATCATCAGATCCTGGTTTCCTTATCATGGGACCATTTGGGAAGTATTCCCTTTCCAACAAAAAAACATTTTTAAAATCGGTTGGCAAGCGACGGAGTTATGCCCGAACAAACATAAAAAAAAAAAATACAAACATCCGAATTGAGAACCTCCTCCTTTTTGGAAAGTCGGTTAAAAATGATCAAGGTTATTTGATTAGGGAACGGCCTTAAATTAATACAATTGAATGCATATTATAATATACCTAAGCACGTTCATAGTGCATTTTTGCGTAGGTAGGTACTTACCTATCTATAATAAACTTAACTAAAAACTAATCGCTGAAATGTATGTACGCGCGTGACTTCGTCACGAGTGACCCAAATTGGATAATTATGTTATAAAACTGTGTTCGTTATTGTCAGGGCAAAATTTCTATGAAATCAAAATTCATACAGCGAAGCTGGGGAGGGCCACAAGTTTAATGTATTAATTTACCTAAGAGTTTTAGTTGTATGCTTAAAAAAAAGTACCTCGCTTCCTAAAATATCTGTCACCGAATAATATTATTGCAAACACCGTAAGATTGTAAAATATCGCGTGAAAAATAGCAAACAAATTTTTCTCCATTAAACTCAAGTAATATGGAAACTGTTGAATTTGGATAGGATCTATCATAACTATGCAAAATGATTTGCTCATAATGTATCGAGAAATTATAATCTACTAGTAGTTTCTAATCTATTAAAAATGTTAAATAAATTACATAGGTAGTATTCTATTAATAATAAATAAATAATTTACATTCTATTATATTAATAATAATAAATAAATGACATGCTATTTTATAAATAAAAAATATAGGTACTTTATCTAAAAATGTATGTAAAATTAAATAAACTATACCAATGCAGGAATTCCAAGCAAATAAAAACTAAAATGTAACTTAATCCAAAAATAAATATTTTGGTAATAATAATAATATAATATAATGGTTACAAACTAGTCAGGAAATGATAAACATTTACTTTATAATAAAAGTTATTTAAAGCGCTCCTCCTCTCTCCTAATTATTTAATGTTTTGCTGTGCCCGACAGGGTCCATAATTGTTTCTTTTTATTATTTTTACCATCTGAATGTGTACATTATGGATTGCAATAAACATTTTGAGATTTGAGATTTAGTTGTCTCCCGCGGCTTCGTTCCCGTCATCTGCAACACTTTTATTTATTTCTTTCATAAGAACCTTTTCCTGACAGTAGGTAACAAACATAACAAAAACAGAATGAATTGCCTAGTAAAATCGGCCCAGCCGTTCACGCGTGATGGGATATAGGGATGAATTTTTAAATGTATAGATTATAATAGATTGTTTTATTAAAATCCTACGGAGTAGGTATGCAATTTTGCGGTGACATATCTATCTACGAACAACCAAGAAAATTTCCCGTCAAATCCCGGGACACATCCCAACACTAGTCCCACGTAACGTTGATGTGTTTCAGTATATCACTGCTATTATCATTGTTTATAACTCGCGTGTACTTATTAACGACTGATGGTGAGCTTCTGCCGGTCATGACCGTCGTTTTTAGGGGAAATCTTCAGAACACGTGCCCGGAATAGGTACCTATGTGAATCATTAAGATCTTTTGTCTGTTGCAATGTTGGGGTTTAAGTTTTGTTTAGTCAAGGATTACGTATAAGACTTTATTTTCAAATCAGCCAGTAGGTATTACTTACACAAATTATAGTTAAAAAAATACAGGTAAGGAAATGTAATTTATGATATTGGTGCGGTAAGTTGTTTGTAATAAACGTGTAGACAAAAATGTAAGCCCGAGACACAGTCCAGGGCTTACCATAGTCACGAGTTTCTAAATACCATAATTCGCACGTATGTCATACAACGTTTTACAACAGATTTGCGAAATACAGTACTATATTAGATAGAGATATTTTTTTGTTTTTAGATATCGGTTGGAAAGTCGCAACAATCTATGCAATACAAAAATGCCTCGAATTTGAAAATTTAAAATTAGAACTATATCGTCGTCACATCTTTATCTAGTATTAAATTGAGTCAAACGTTAATTTTCGAAAAAATACAGGTTTCGTAAATACATTATTAAGCCAGTGTGTCTTAAAATATTAAATTCTCCTTTTGAATACAATGATTGGGGAATAGATTTTTTTATTTTGATAAAAGTGACATCTGATGCGGAACTGCGGAACTAATAGCAGAACACTGTGCGTTGGACAGCGATATTTGCAGTAGTTCTACTTGATTAGCAAAGATGGCGCTCTCATAAATATTACTACCGCCATCTGTATAAGACTGGATGAAACTGTTTGGCTTATTTGTTCACGAACAGGAGAAGTACATTATTAAGCTGGATTTTTCCAACGCCAGATAGCTTTATCGGAGGAATAATTTTGAATTTTTGACAGTTTTTCTATACAAAAACTGTCAAACGTTAAATTTATTCCACGAATAAGAGTTATCTGGCGTTGGACAAATCAGCCCTCAATCTTTTAGTTACTTAACAACTTTTTCAGATAGATTTTAAGCAATTGCCGCTGTTCGTTTCAACAGAAGAAAGTCCACTTAGTAATACCTAGGTGGCGCTGTTGGAAATGCGTTACTATTTTTTTTTTGTTTTCTCTTTTAGTATTTAATTAAAATCTATTAACGTATTTTTATAAATTGTACTATAATATGCATATGCTATTTGCTAACAATAATGTTTAAAAACGGCAAAAAATACAACAATAGAGTTGTACAGTTTAAAAGTTCTACATCACGCAAGTGACATTTTCGTGCAAGTAACGATACATACAATAAATTTTGCTTACCTGATGTACTTGCTTCGGCAGTACATATACTAAAATTGGAACGATACAGAGAAGATTAGCATGGCCCCTGCGCAAGGATGACACGCAAAATCGTGAAGCGTTCCACATTTTTTGGACAGTTTAGATTTAATATTTCATTTTCTATTAATCCTAGGCGCGCACTGATGATTATGTCATCAGGTGACAAAGTCAACACCACTGAAAAATCGCAGGGAAGCAAAATACGCAATTTCGTTTACTAGGATGACAAGAAACCATCATCCAAGTAGGTAAGCGAATTCCAGCTATTTCGATTTAAAACCCAAACTTCCTAACCGATATTGATAAAATTTAAATCCAATCGAGAAAGATATACTTTCCGATAAAACAAGATTTTTTCAAATCGGTACATAAATGTCGGAAATAATGAGGTAACAAATATAGAAAAAAAATACAGCCGAATTGAGAACCTCCTCCTTTGTGGGAAGTCGGTTAAAACTAGCTAGAGCATTATCTCGCAACACCCTTATTGATATTTTTGAGAAGATACTTAGCTAATTAGCTATAGTACTGTCGTTTTTACATAATTACTAGCAGACCAAGCAAACACTGTCTTGCCACATGAAAAAAATAGTCTACGTTTGTTCTCAGACCTAACAAATATACACACAAAAAAACCCACTAAAGTCGTTTTGGAGGAGTTCGTTAACAAAATATCGTGACACTTATCACTACATAATATGCATTATAAAACAAAGTCCTCATCCGCGTCTGTCTGTTTGTCTGTTCGCGTTAAACTCAAAAACTAACGAATTTTTTTTTTTTTTTTTTCGAAGTATAAATACTACTACTGAGGGTCGTCAGTGAGGATTGGTATGGTCCGATCCATAGGTACTGGCTCGAAGTCCACCGGGGAGTGCCAACCAACAAATGTAAATTGTGTATTTAGTGGATAATCATTGAATTTATTTTGATTTTAATGATTGATTTCTTTTAATTATATTGGATTATTTAGAGGCCGCCCGCGACTTCGTCCTCGTATAAATTCTCCTTGTTCCCGTGTAAATCCCGATCCCTCGGGAACTCCGGGATAAAAAGTAGCCTATGTGTTATTCTGGGTCTTCAGCTACCTACAATACCAAATTTCATCGTAATCGGTTCAGTAGTATTTGCGTGAAAGAGTAACAAACATACATACATACTCACAAACTTTCGCATTTATAATATTAGTAGGATTGAATGAACAAATTAAATTAAATTAAATTGAATTATCGAATTAAATTAAATTAGATTGTAAGTTTAATTTATAATTTAATATTTTATTATTTGTGTCTTTATTTCATAATAATTTTAATATTTGGACTTGGTGCCGTAAGAAAGCTGCAACTGCTGCAAGAGATTTCTTTAGAAAAATAATCATCACCTTTGTACCTATGTTTCATGTTTTCTTCTTCTTATTAAATGTATGTACATTAATTGTTAAATTAAATAAAAAAAATACTTTTTTTTATATAAATAAGTTAACCAGTCTAAGCGCATGCCCGGGTGCGGCTTCTGATAAAATCTAGTCATGCAATTTGTAACTAAATTGGATTTTTGTTACAAAAAATGTAGGTGTACTACTTGAATTAAACGCGAACGACGTCGCGGACAAAAGCTAGTACGATTTTATCAACTATAACATATTATTCTCACCTTTCAACTCTGAAAATGATATCATCTGGAATTTACGTTTTAAATAAAAAACAAAATTCCTGACCCCTAAAGTTATCAATATTCTAGATAATAAGCTGTACTTATATAAATATAAATACACGTTCGCGTAAAAGTTTTGCATTAAACAAGAAGTAGTCGCGTTATTTCAATTTGCTGGAAGAACAAAGTCAAGTGAACAAGATGAATACAATTCGTGTGCTGGCGTTGTTACCGCTGTTCGTGGTTCTGGCGCACTCTTTCTCCTGGGGTAAGTACTGGGGCCACATAACAATAAGGATTGTATTTTTTCTTCTAAATGTGCACCCATCTTAGTGAACTTCTGTAGCATGGCAAGCCACCCTATATTCGAACGCGCCCTAAGCGCGACGATGGTGAGGATACGCTTCCACCAACTTCTTTTCTCTCATCAGACTCCCATCACATCAGAGTCAGACTCAAGTCGGTGATAAACAAACGACGTTACGCGAGACGCTTTTATGCGAGTAATTTTCTATTGTTTTAAGCTGCTTTTCCACCAGAGATGTGCTATGCAACGTTGTTATGGACTCGTTTAATTTCGAGCAATCAAAATTATATAGTGTTCCACTTAGCATAGCACTGGTGGAAACTGACTCAACTAATAGTCGAGACAGCAAGTAGTTTTGCCCTAGAAAAGGTGAGGGAGCAAATGAATTAATTTGTAATAATGTAATAATGCGTAAGTAGATGCTTCATTCATGAAAAATGTGAATTTTCGACCTCGAGGATGCACAGCGTTAGCCGCCATCTTGAATTGAAGGAGCCAACATTTATATTTTTTCCAAAATGCTGATAAGGCGCGAAGGCGGAAAATATAATAACTCTTTATTATGTACACCATATAAGTTACAGAAAAAAATAGACGAAGAAAACATTAGATACATAGGGTGACACAATGGGCGGCCTTATCGCTAAGAGCGATCTTTTCAAGACAAACTTTGGATGGATTTTAAAGAAAAAAGAAATACAGTAGTGTAGGTAGTCCTAGGTGTATGATTTATATGAATACATACATAATAGATAAATAAATACAGTTAAAATTATGAAAAAATAAGCATAAAACCCAAACAAAAACGGTCAAACAGAAAAATAGTGATGTTTGACCATTATATAGTATTTAATTTTTTTTTGTGATTTTTCCAATTTTATTGTAGTATCGGGTTGCCTTGACCATAAAAACTATTTAGGTTCAGAAAAGTATGGCTCTACGACGCACCGTTTCCGATTGATTTTCTAGTCGAAAACAATGAGATGATGTAAGAAACCCCGCAAAAAATTGAGTAAAAAAAAAGAGAAATGTTTCTGCTGCTCACATGCAGAGATTAAAAATCCAAATTAAAAATCTTTTGTTATTGAATGAGTCTCTGATAGACAACACACAGCCAACAGCGATGCTGTGCAACCTCGAGGTAGAAAACTCGCATTTTTCATGACTAGCCTATACTTAAGCAATACAAATTAAAACATTTTCTACTCGACCTATTGTCGGGCAAAGCCTTTTTTTGCCCCCACTGATCAGACTATAAGCTACGTTTTTAGGGTTCCGTACCTAAAGGGTGACCAATGAGACCCTATATATTACTAAACCTCTGCTGTTCTTCCGTCTGTCTGCCAGCGGGCTATCTCAAGAACCGTACCTAATAGGTAGACAGTTGTTTTTTTTAACTGTTGATAGGCATACTTTTGACCACTATCTCACCTAATAGTAAGCGATGATGCGGTCGAAGATGGAGCGCGCTTGCCTTGAAGTAACCAGTTCACTCTTGACTTAAAGACGGGAGGTTATAGCTATAAGGCCTCCTTGCACGCAGTTTGAATGTTCCCAAAACGTTTCTGTTCGTCTTGTGGTCTGATGATGGAACGGGATTGGCAGAACTAAATTATGAAATTCCGTCGCACACTCCCCAAAATGCAACCGATAGAAAACCGACAGGCCAGCAACTCGGTGTCGATGCTCAAGACTTTGGAGCTTCGACTCGACAAGCCTATAATTGCCGATGATCCTCTTGTCTTGTTTCTGAATTGACTCAAGGGCATCATGCTGGTATCTGGCAGATTGATCCCAAAGCTGAGAGCAGTATTCCATACACAATCGACCTTGCGCTTGATAGAGTTTGAGCAGCAGCTGTTCCGGTGTGAAGTACCGTCTCACCTATGCTAGGATCCCCAACTTTCTAACAGACACTTTAGCCTTTGCCTCTATGAAAATAAATTTTTAAAGAGATTGGAATTCTCACGGTAGCATCAATTTTATAAATAGTCGAAAAATATAGTTAACAACTCACTGCCTTTTTGGAAAATAATAATATTTAAAACAATGTTCAACACGGTTTAAGATTCAATAAAAGTACCGCTACTTCATTAAAGAAGTTCACAGATGAAGTCAATAATCGTCTTGACGAAAACAAAATCGTTATGTTTATTTTTATACACTTCAAAAAAGCATTCGATACTCTGGATCTTGATGGCTTGTTGCTGACTATGTACGAATGCGGCAAAAGAGGCCCAATGAATAAATGGTTCAGCAAGTACCTAGAAAACAGATAACTCAAAGTAGGTATCAGTGGAACGAAAAGCGTGCGGGGTAACACAACATTCGGTGTTCCAACCGGTTCCGTATACAGACCCCTAGGATACATAATGCACGTCAGTAGCATGTCTAATGTACCTTTTGAAAAATTGTAAGGCATGATGTTGATGATACTTGCCTTGTTTACAGCCATACAAAAAGCGATGTATAATTATTTTGGCAGTGTAGTTCAGTGGGCACATGATAATGGCCTTATAATAATTAACATTACAAAAACAAAGTGTATGCTTATCCACTCGCCATATCATAAAAATAAAAAACAAGTTTTCATTAGAAGTGAAAGGTCATTCGTACGAATGTCTTCACAACAACAAGCAACACTGTCCATGCGAATGTATAAAAACAGTTGCTTCTTATAAAAACCTAAGATTAGTACCTAATAGATAACACGTTTTCGTAGCATCAGTATGTAAACGACGTTTGCAATAAGCTACACTCCTTCTTCTTGCCCTTATCCCATGTTACTTGGGGTCGGCGCAACACGTTTTTAATATTTTTTCTTCCACTCTGCCCTATCAGACGTCAAACTTTCACTAACTCCCTTTTCTTTCATATCGCTCCTCACACAATCCATCCATCTTTTCTTTGGCCTTCCTCTCCCTCTCCATTCTGACTAAATTAAAAAAAAAAACTTAAACATGTTCACACGGCTTATCAGGGCATGGTTACCTTACCATATGTTTTCAATATCATTAAAGTACTACGGTACCAAATTTCAAATCGATCGGACATAATTTTTTTCCATTTCAAATCAACTAGAAAAGAGCTGGTAATTTTCAAACGGCTGAACAGATTTTCATGAAATACTCGAACTAAGAAGCTAAAAAGCTCGGAATAAAATTATCTATACTCTGCCCTATCAGACGTCAAACTTTCACTAACTCCCTTTTCTTTCATATCGCTCTCACACAATCCATCCATCTTTTCTTTGGCCTTCCTCTCCCGCTCCATTCTGGCTAAATTAAAAAAAAAACTTAATTATGTTCAAACGGCTTATCAGGGCATGGTTACCTTACCATATGTTTTCAATATCATTGAAGTACCAAATTTTAAATCGATCGGACATAATTTTTTTCAATTTCAAATCAATTAGAAAAGAGCTGGTAATTTTCAAACGGCTGAACAGATTTTCATGAAATACTCGAACTAAGAAGCTAAAAAGCTCGGGATAAAATTATCTATGACACAACAACAACAAATTATAAAAGATGATCAAAACGTGTCGAAAAACATTGAGACCTAAGTTTAAAATCTTGAAATAATTGACTCACATACTACCAGGATAATGAAAATGTTTTTACGGGGCTAGAATAAATATTAAACATCAGATCTGAGGCTATGGATAAACCCTATAACGCTAAACCAATAAGAAGAAATAAACTGCTGAATATCAGAACCGCGGGATGCAGCTAAGAAGTCTGACACCAGTCTTGCCAAGAAGTACCGTGCTACCCAGTTAATGGAATATGGAGGTTTGGCAGGCAGCCGCTCCACGTAAAATACTGGTATTCAGCTGAATCCGGTTTGACTGGAACCCGACCCCTATATAGTTGGGAAAAGGCTAGGCAGATGATGGGTAGGTGAACCTACACATTTTGAATTGATTTAATTGGTTATCTCTGGAGCCAGATCGGCGAATCACGCAGACGGCACAGGTTGAAACCAATAAAAAATTACAAATTCACAGGCAAAGTGATGATCAACACTTTTCACGCGAGTGAAACCGCGGATGGAAGATAGTACCTAAGTAGGTATAACATAAAAGGTGATTCCTTTTTACTTCTGATTGTATTTTTAAAACAAATGGTTGACCAAACGGGAAAAATACAGGCATTCTTAAATAGTGACAAATCGGGAAAAAAACTATGAAAAACAAATTCGTGACAAAAAGCCACTAGCGTTCAGTTATTTTTTAAAGTTTTGACATGGTGAAAAATCGAGAATGTGACTTGACGGAAAGTAGCGGTATTGAAGTATCAATAAGAACACATTTTTTTTTTTTTTTTCGGATATTATAAATTGCATATCAAATAAATAATCGCCTATCAATACATGCTCATCATTTATATTCTTTTTTTACATCAAATAACTTACTTCCTACAGATAAACTAAATGTTTAACAAAACTCAAACTGTAGATAATTAGAAATTATACATCAATATGACATTACTTTTTTCCTCATAATGCAATCAGTTAAATTTATTTTTGTACAAATATACTACATACATAGCCGTATTTAAAAAAACTGCTGTAATTAATATGAAAATAGAAGCTATATTTAAAAGAAAAAGAGTTAACATGTTTGTGCATTAAGATTATTAGCTGTGCATTGATGAAAAACCTTTTGATTTAGGAAAAATCGCTGTACGCTGCGAAAATAAATTGTAGTCTGTTTAGTGATATTTTGAGTTGAATATTTTGCTGTGCAATCAGTAATTTTAATGGGAATTCGGAATCTCATTGCATAGAAAAAGGATATTTTTTTATTTGCGTTTAAATACTACCCTTCTTTTTTCAGACATCGTCGTGGGCGAAGGCAAACAACTTAAATTTTATAAGGACAGATCACTAATTCACATAGCAGATAATCCGTCGTCTGAGCAAATACATTCAGTAACGTACGATCCAGTTCAGTTTAGGGTGTTGTTCGCTGACTTCCAGAGCGATAGCATAACCATATCCAGTTTTGACCTAAAAACCAAGAAGATACAAACTTTAGTTACGAGACCAACAAGTGCTACTTACAATAGTCTCGCCTACGATCCAGTCACACAATTACTCTTTTGGACTGCAGACTATAAAATTTACTCTTTATCATTAAGACCTACATCATCTGACATAGCAGTTGAAGAAAATCTTTTGGTTACGTTGGAACATTATTGCTGGGATATAGCTGTGAACAACTGCGAAGGGTACGTTGCTAATGTAACAATTACCTGTAGTTTTAAGACTCACTGTGTGTCTCAATTTTGTTAGTAAATACAGTCATTTAAAAATTACAGGTATATTTACTGGGTCACAAAACATAACATAGAGAGGGCAGCGTTTAATGGCTCCGGGAGAGAAGTTTTACCGTCTGGTGAGGCTTACTGGCGGCGAAGTTTGACCATTGACCATCGATTACAGAAAATGTACTGGACAGAGGAAACTACATATAACCAGTTTTCTATTAAAATGGCCGACTTGAATGGAAAAAATAGAAGAACATTTTATGATATAGGAACAGAATATGGCGCAACTTCTATAGCCGTATCAAGAGATTTTATTTATTGGAGAAGCCATAGCCAAGCAGCCATTTTGCAATTGCCAAAGCATCAACAATTCGATGTGGCACCAGTTACTTATTCAGATTCTACCGCAAGTCCTTGGTACCTGCAACTGACAGCAGCGAACTATACAATTAAGGAACAATCATCGGGAAAGAAGGGCTGTGAAACTCTGAAGAGTCTTATACATAATTCTTCAGTTAACAACTCTTTGGATGATTCTTTGAAGGGTTCAGCCTGTCACAACTATTGTCTCCAAGGAAATTGTACTATCAGTGCTGAGGGACAACCTAAATGCAGGTAAAACATGTTCACGTATAAAATCTGAGGGCCAATTCTACTAATTTTTAAACAACTTTCGCATTCGCATTAATCGCATTTCAATCGCAAACTGTCAAAAAAGCATTCATTTTCATACATTTTTGACAGTTTGCGACTGAGATGCGAATGTGGAAATTAGTAGCATTGGCACATAGATCATTGTCATTATGTTTTCATTAAAAACTATGTCATGAAAATGTTTTGACAATGATACATGAATTTAAAAAATGGTATGAATGCGATCAATTGTTGTGTTTTAGGGTTTCAAACATACGTATAAAACGAAACCTTTATAGGATCACTACGTGGTCTGTCTGTCGGCCTGTCACAGCCAATTTTTTCCGGATCTTCTAGACCGATTCTGTTGAAATTCGAAACACATTGATTTCTGTGACCCAAACACGGACGCGTTAGTAAAAAAATGAATGTGAGGGTCACATTTGGGTTCGAACAAAAAAAAAATAAGAAAAAAAGTTTGTCATACTGTATAGTGTGACAAATCAAATGAAAGCGCTTACTATGAGGGTTTTAAATTTATTTTTAACAATAAATTTTAAAAATATGTAGTTTAGTAAAAAACTTTTTACAAAAAAATTCAACCGACTTCCAAATTCGGTGTTTTTGTTAGTTTCTTCGCATTTTGACACCGACTTCCGAAATTTAAGTAATTTTTTACTTTGTACTGTATATTTATTGGTTCCCTTGTTCATCGAGCCGTTTTTTATCTTCTTTATTTCAGTTGTGAAGCTGGTCACTCCGGGGAAAGGTGTGAAATTAACGCGTGCCATATGTACTGCTTGAACAATGGAGTCTGCTCCTTAAATGAGACGGAGAAACCAGTTTGCCAGTGCACAGCAGATTATGAGGGTGAAAGATGCGACGTTTCCATCTGCAAGGACTATTGTATGCATGGGAATTGTAATATCAGCACTGAAGGACAACTTTCTTGCAGGTATTTTGTTCTCCATTCTATCGTGTAATTCGTTGCATAGAAAATTAATACTAAATATTTATCATTACATTTTAGGGGGGGTTTTACTCTCTTAATGTAGGCAAAGTCTCTGCTCATCCAGAGAAGGTGCGAGTATTCATGCGGTGGCAGGACGCACGTTCTGTTGCTACTAAGGCATTAATAGCAACAGAACGTGCGTCCTATCACCTTGGGGTGGAGTACGAGCTGAGCCGCGACTTACTATGGAACCGGCTCAGGCTGAGAATCTATCGGCGAAGCATCACTGCGTTGCGCTGCACCTCGAAGCGCCAAGAGATGCGTCGCAACGTTTCGGCTTTATTCGGATTCTCTCACTAAAATGTATCCAAAATTGGTTTACCTTCGCCTTGTACCTGTACAAGTACCTTCAAATTCATTGCTTATATATCAAGGATAAGACCGTCATCGTACTACATGTAATCAAATCTTCAAATAAAAATTATGAGAACAACAAAAAAATATTTTCACTTAACTCTAACTTTTCTCAATTCAGGGTTGATAAGTCTCATAGTAAAATTGTTCATATTCATGAGAATTTGCTTCTCCTGAAATATTAGCAGTATAAAAGAAGCGTAGTATTGGAAACATGGCATCTGAACCGCAGTGTACCGGTCGCCACCTCGTTCGCCTGTCACAAATATTTGTTGGTTGCCTTGTTCATCGAATAAAGCTGTTTTTTATCTTTATTATTTCAGTTGTGAAGCTGGTTACTCCGGGGAAAGGTGCGATGTTTACGCGTGCCATATGTACTGCTTAAACAATGGAGTATGTTCCTTGAATGAGGCAAAGAAGCCAGTTTGCCAGTGCACAGCAGATTATGAGGGTGAAAGATGCGACGTTTCCATCTGCAAGGACTATTGTATGCATGGGAATTGTAGTGTCAGCACTGAAGGACAACTTACTTGCAGGTATTTTGTTCTCCATCTTCATATAATTCGTTGCATAGAAAATCAATTCTAAATACTTATCATTACATTTTATCGGCTCTTTACTCTCTCACTGCAGGCAAAGTCTCTGCTCATGCAGAGAAGGTGCGAGTATTGATCAGCACGCTTGCTCAAAGCAACTTGTATTAATTTGAAGTCCAAGTTCCTTCACGATGATTCCTTCACCGATGACAATGTTGTCTAGGTTAGAGGGAGGGAGGTCTTTTAGAGCGCCCAAAACATTGCGCAGTGGACGCACCTCATTTACTTGTAATAATTAGTTACAATTTTAGTTGTTTTATTAACTTAATGTATTTTCATTATTTCAGATGTAATGTTGGCTACTCTGGGGAACGGTGCGAAGTAAACGCGTGCCATAGTTACTGTCTAAACGACGGTGAATGTTCCCTGAATGAGGAGGACGAGCCGTTCTGCCAGTGCACTGCAGATTATGAAGGTGAAAGATGCGATGTTTCTACCACTCTCCCTGGTTCCTGTGACTGTGCTGACAAAATGACGCAACAAATATTACGAAGCCTGCGCATCAAAGTGAATCAGGTTATTAGCGAAGAGCTACAATGTCCCCAAGATCAAAATTTTGCGAGGAATCAATGAAAGATGATTTACAAAACCAAGATAATATCACGTCAAAATCGCAAACATCAAATTAATATGAAGTTATGAAAGAGAAAAAAAAAACTAAATGAAGCAAGCTCAGTTATGCAACCAACTTGAATTATGTAACATGCGGCCACAATCCCTGGATGACGTCATGAATGTCCACAGTATTCAGCCAGCCTGCAAGTGCGGCGAGCAAGAAAGACCGAACCCCCATTACTAAAACTGAAACTGTAATAATTAAGAAAGAAAGAAAGAAAAAGAGTTTATTTGCGGTATACTTAGCTAAGTTAAATATTGTTACTGACATTGTGGACCTCTGCATTTTGTTGTCTAAATAAATACTGGTCCATATTCACGGCTCGTGTTCGCGGCAGCACCAACAGTATTCTCAGTGTATTCCCAGATCGGTGGGATGCCCCGATGTTGCGGAGGTGGATGCGGCTCCGCACCGAAATTTAATTGTATATTTAATGTGTCTGTTACCTACTAACAATAGAATTTAAGTTAAAATTGTTACTAACCCTATGGACTCCGGTCTGAAATAAAATTATTCTATTCTATTGCCGGTTTTCAGAAAATTGTTTGAAAAAGTAATTAATACTCCCAATAAATAAATGTAACATGTCACAGTATACTGTGAACACGTCTTATGATATCTTACTATGGGGACCTGCTGCAGACATCGAGTCTATATTATTCTGCAGATAAGAGCTAGTAGAGCCATATATTTTTCCCAAATTTTATTTACCCTCTGAATTTACTATAGCACGGCAAAGAGTGTGTTTGACCAAACCCTACGGGTTACACGAGGACTCCAGGCACCACATTATTTCCGGTTATTCTAGCCTGGCTAACGGAGACTATTTGCACAGGCACAACCTTGTAGCCAGGATCATCCACCAGCAACTTGCTCTGAATTACAATCTTGGAAGCGGAAGTACCGTAGGTACTGGGTAAGTCCGTGGCAATTGCCATTTTTGAGAACTGGGTTGGGCACATACGCCCAACCCAGTTCTCGAAAATGGCAATGGGCTTGTGTCCTGAAAAAATCTAACTTGTCCGTCAGTTAGATTATCTAAAAATATTTAGATTTATGACAGACAAACAAACAGACGTTTGCTCGTCTGTCAAAGTTTATGGATTACTACTTACAAGCTGAAGCCCGCGGGTTTGACCGCGTGGATATTATTGTTGAAAGCTCCCAGACGGATTATTTTTTTCTGACACTTCCAACAAACTTTTGTATAAAAGTTAAAGTTAAAGAAATATACATAATATACTAAACCTTCCTCGAGAACCACTCTATCCATTGGTGAAAACGCATGTGTTTGTTTCCTACGTGAACTGTTAGTGGACTAAAGTTGTTTTGATTTAAATTATTATCTTTCGTTCAAATCGCGATAGTGTAGGTACAGTACACACACAAATCCATGTCGGATTTCGAAGAAGACTCGGGTGTTTCGCATCTCAGCCACCCATGATGAGACAGATATAATGATACATTATGTGTGTATATTTTATGAATATTTTATGCATTACGAGCTCCATATTAAGACTGCCAAAGAAGAAGTCAAAAGCTACGCCGAAAAGTACAATTAGCAACTCCATGACCTTAGGCAACACAGCTGATCATTATAAACTATCCCAAAAGGCTAAAGCGACACCACATCATGAAACTTTCTGAAGGACTTTGATTTGAAAAGAGAGGAAATAAACTCACTGGAACACTCCTTCTTCAAAGCCATATGAGACTACAAAGAATCTGTTCATAGTCAATCGAGTGATCGCAGATATTTAAAACAAAAAAAAAAACATTATGTTTATCTCAAAAATATTCTTTTCAGTCAATAATACATTTACGAATAAAATTATTAACATTTACAGTGGTAGTAAAAATCCACTAAAATGTAAACAATCTTTGAACACATAAAAAGTTTACACGATAAAAGACTAGATGGCGCTGTCGTCAGTGCGTTGCTAAATATTTTTTTATTTTCTCTTTTAGTATTTAAAGAAATTTTATATTCACATTTTTCTAAACTGTAATATAACATGCAAATGCTATTTACTATTATTATTGTTTAATACGGGAAAAAATAAAACAATGGAGTTGTATAGCCTAAAAGTTCTACATCGCGCAAGTAAAATTTTCTTGCCAGTAAAGATCTATACAATAAATTTTGCTCTACCGATGTACTTGCTTCGGCAGTACATATACTAAAATTGGAACGATACAGAGAAGATTAGCATGGCCCCTGCGCAAGGATGACACGCAAAATCGTGAAGCGTTCCACATTTTTTGGACAGTTTAGATTTGATATCATTTTGTATTACGTGTGGTATTACTTTTTTAACCGACTTCAAAAAGGAGGAGGTTCTCAATTCGTTGGAAACTTTTTTGTTTGATAGGGTATACGTCCCAGGTGGTCCCGTGATCACCAAGTCAGGATTTATGATGATGGGATCCTGGGGAAACAGAGGGAACTCTTCAAATTTTATAGGCAGACTTGAAGCGCATTCAGTACTTTTTGGATCAGTACTTTTTCGGAGTGGTCTCACTTCAATTTGGTGAAGAACTGATAAAGAACTTCGGAGATAGGCTACAAAACGCCTCAGTCAATGATAGCAAATTGACCAGGATTGCGGAGATCTCATGTCTGTCTATTGTTTAAACCAGCTCATATCATAATACCTATCACGCCGGTATGCTGTGAAAGGGCTAAGCACATGTAAACCACTTAAAAGTGAAAAATAAAACCATTTTTTGCAATAGAATACAATGGACTACCAAAAAAAACAAAACACTACACTAGAAAGTTTAAAATAACTTTAATTTTGGAAGTCGGTGTCAAAAAATATTCTTTGATTTACAAAAACAAAAAATACGTGTCCATTATTTTTCAATACTCTAACTGACGGACTAAATAGTTTTGCAGTTTGTGGATGATGGAATCTAGCCCATTATTCACTTCACACAAAATCAATAACAATTTTGCCTTCATCCCATTAATTCCTCAGCCTGCTATGCTCATTTGCCCGACAGACTGTGCAGGTGTGCCCCGCTTGGGCGGCGCACCGCCGTGTCCTCGAAACGGCGATTGGCGGCGACCTCTCGCGTCCGGCCCTGGTCCAAGCCATGGTCCGGAGCGAGACGGAATGGGACGCCGTTGCCTCCTTCTGCGAAGCAGTCATGCTAGCGAAGGAGGTGGCGGAGCGGGAGAGGAGACCCTCTCGTCCCGGCCGCCGTGGTGGACGCCGCGGGCGTCGGGGGCCACCTGGTGACCTCCGGCCACCGTAGGCGCGGGCCTGTGGACGGCGAGCTATGGGTGGCTCGCCGTCCGTCCGTCTAGTGACGACAGGCCGTGTCGACGGCGCGTTAGTGTTCCACGCGCGCCTCAAAGAGAGTCAGCAAAACAGAGGGGCCCAAAAGGGCCGACGCCTGCCGGAGTCGCGGGATTATTCGCAAGAGACACCGTGGCTCCGGAACACAAAGGGCAATGAAGGAACATGGATGGGTTTTAGTCAGTAGAAGTCTGACACTCCCTCCCGCTACACCCAGAGCGGGAGGAGTCATTGGATGATTTCCCATCCCTAAAAAAAAAAAAAAAAATGCGCTTCAAGTCTGCCTATAAAATTTGAAGAGTTCCCTCTGTTTCCCCAGGATCCCATCATCATAAATCCTGACTTGGTGATCACGGGACCACCTGGGACGTATACCCTATCAAACAAAAAAGTTTCCAACGAATTGAGAACCTCCTCCTTTTTGAAGTCGGTTAAAAAAGTAATACCACACGTAATACAAAATGATATCAAATCTAAACTGTCCAAAAAATGTGGAACGCTTCACGATTTTGCGTGTCATCCTTGCGCAGGGGCCATGCTAATCTTCTCTGTATCGTTCCAATTTTAGTATATGTACTGCCGAAGCAAGTACATCGGTAGAGCAAAATTTATTGTATAGATCTATACTGGCAAGAAAATTTTACTTGCGCGATGTAGAACTTTTAGGCTATACAACTCCATTGTTTTATTTTTTCCCGTATTAAACAATAATAATAGTAAATAGCATTTGCATGTTATATTACAGTTTAGAAAAATGTGAATATAAAATTTATTTAAATACTAAAAGAGAAAATAAAAAAATATTTAGCAACGCACTGACGACAGCGCCATCTAGTCTAGTCTTTTATCGTGTAAACTTTTTATGTGTTCAAAGATTGTTTACATTTTAGTGGATTTTTACTACCACTGTAAATGTTAATAATTTTATTCGTAAATGTATTATTGACTGAAAAGAATATTTTTGAGATAAACATAATGTTTTTTTTTTTTTGTTTTAAATATCTGCGATCACTCGATTGACTATGAACAGATTCTTTGTAGTCTCATATGGCTTTGAAGAAGGAGTGTTCCAGTGAGTTTATTTCCTCTCTTTGCAAATCACAGTCCTTCAGAAAGTTTCATGATGTGGTGTTGCTTTAGCCTTTTGGGATAGTTTATAATGATCAGCTTTGTTGCCTAAGGTCATGGAGTTGCTAATTGTACTTTTCGGCGTAGCTTTTGACTTCTTCTTTGGCAGTCTTAATATGGAGCTCGTAATGCAATTCATAAAATATTCACACATAATGTATCATTATATCTG
Source organism: Ceramica pisi (assembly GCA_963859965.1). Lineage (NCBI taxonomy): Eukaryota > Metazoa > Arthropoda > Insecta > Lepidoptera > Noctuidae > Ceramica > Ceramica pisi. Next base: position 2,148,311 of record OY982542.1, read on the forward strand.
TCTCATCATGGGTGGCTGAGATGCGAAACACCCGAGTCTTCTTCGAAATCCGACATGGATTTGTGTGTGTACTGTACCTACACTATCGCGGTTTGATCGAAAGATAATAATTTAAATCAAAATAACTTTATTCACACTAACAGTTCACGTAGGAAACAAACACATGCGTTTTCACCAATGGATAGAGTGGTTCTCGAGGAAGGTTTAGTATATATTTCGTTAAGTTTTTGTATACATTGCAAACTGAAATGTATGCAAAAGTTTGTTGGAAGTGTCAGAAAAAAAATAATCCGGGGAGCTTTCAACAATAATATCCACGCGGTCAAACCCGCGGGCTTCAGCTTGTATAGTAATCCATAAACTTTGACAGACGAACAAACAGACAGACAACTGAGTCCTATCCGCTTGACAATCAGGGTTCTGATTTTCCATATAGAGGTTCAGAACAAAGCGCTTTCTCTGGGGCCCGAGTCTGCTATTACAATAGTGTCAGAATGGTCGATCGTTGATTTCAAAATGGTTGATTTTGACAAGTTTGGTAATCTACTAACATAATGGCATCATAATGGCGTCATTATGACATTCCAATGATCAACCACTGACACGCCACTGAAAGAAAGCCATATGAATGGTAATCTCGTACATAATGACAGATTTAGTATTTACGAACTTCTCACTACTTCAGATTGCTTATAACACTAATAAATAATATGTAAAACTAAATATAAATAAAATCTGGCATGAATAAATGCTCAAATTTAGCTCGGTTTTATAATAATAGCAATATATTCCTAACGCAATTCTATTACGAGACCATTGACGTTCCAGTGACCGGCCACTGACGTGCCAGTGACCGTGCGATTATGAATTTAGCAGATTACGAACTTTTAGCAAAATGACAATGGCATGACAATGGGATCGTGTCGGAATGACAAATTTTACAAAAATAGCAGACTCGGGCCCCTGGTCTAAAATGGTGAGGACCTCGCAAACGACCGGGGTAAAAAGTAGTCTATTGTCTATTCCAGACTATAATCTATCTCTGTGCCAAATCTCACTCAGATCTGGTTACCCATTCTGGCGCGATTGAGTAACAAATAATCACGTAAGCACCTTTCCGTGGTCAAGTTTGATGAGATACACATTCAGTCACTATTAGTTCTACAGCCTCCGTGGTTGAGTGATTCAGGCGCTTGCCTTGTGACCCGGTGCGCGGTGGTCGCGAGTACAATTCCCACGGGATGCATATTTTGTAAAGTTGTTTGCTGTTTGGCTAGAACATTTTAGGCTTGAATCACCTGACTGTCTGATAATAATATAAACCAGTAGTCCTGGACGTCAAATGGCGGTCGTTAAGAGTGTGTATTCCGTCCACTAGCGCCGCCAATCGTTTTTTATTATTTGTGGTAAATTTAAGACACGTAGATAAAAAACCGCTCTGTAGTGCACTAAAGAAATGTATCTATTATTTTTTGACAGCTATTTTTAATACATAACTCATGGCTAAATAGCCAAAACGGCAATTATTGCTAAAAGTGGCCACTTTTAGCAAAATATCGACTTTGGCAACTATTTATGTTCTAAAGTACAAAAAATAACTCTCAAAACATAATAAATACATTTCTTCAGTGCACTACAGAGCGATTTTTATCTACGTGTCTTAAATTTACCACAAATACTTAATAAAAAACGATTGGCGGCGCTAGTGGACGGAATACACGCTCTTATACCATGTCAGAGACCCTTGAGGTGGTATAGAAACTCTGAATCTAGGGTGTTCATCGTAAGACCTTACTGTCCACATTATAAGAAGTTTAAAAAGTAGGTTAGTAGGTTCAAGTTAACGACTAGAAAACGGGTGTTTTACACAAACAAAAAAAAAAAAACTAAACATGAAAGTCCCGATTGAAAACGAAACCAAAAATGACCCAACTTCAATATGTACAGTTTCCACTTTTGAATATTCTTTGTCCCCGCAAGTCGTTCCTTGAGCAATCAGCGAGCGCTTTACAACGCCGTGTCTCCCGAGGGGAAGCGCAAAAAGCGCTCTCTTGTCTATAACAGTGGCTCCCAACCTGTGGTCTACAAGGGTTAATATATTTAACCTATGACAGGTTATATGTGTTCATAATAATATCGTTATATTTTTGTTGCTGTTTTTTATTATTATTTATTCATTAATTTATCTGACTATGTACGTTAATCTATTTTTTTACTTATTTCATTCACTTTCTTTTAATCAATTGTTTTATTAATTTTACTCTTACGGCCCTTGTTTAACACGTGTGGTTCGATTTGCAGTATCGCACGTGTAGGCTGCACCTGGGGGCTTATTTTGCTAGGCAACTTATTAATTTGGTGTGTACAACTTGTTAATTGAGTGTGTATTTTGTTTTATTGTATCAAAGCTGCAAAGTATGCTAGCTAACAAGTGATAAATAATATTTAATTCTTTTTTTTTGTGTCATGTATTGTCCTCACATATAATAATAATATATAATATATCGTTTATTTATACAAGCGGCACATTACATTAAAGATGACTTACAGTTATAAGAACACAATAGTTAATTTGCCTGAACTAGGATAAACCTGTGCTTCAGGCTAGAAAGTGCTTATTTAAACCTAATTAGCTTAAAATAATAAATTAACAATAAATCAAATGACTACAATTAAAAAAAATTAAAATAAAAGGACACAACAAGTTTTACTTACAGACCGAAAGAAGATCTTCTGTCTCTACGTAAGAAATGCTTTGTAAATATTGTAAAATTGTTTTTTTACAGCTATAATAATTTAACTTATAAATACTTAGTTTTCTATTTAATCTATTGTACAGAAATGGACCTAAAAATGAAAAAAATCTTTTTACAAACACATATTTTGAAATCGCATTAGAGTCGCATACAATGTCATTCCGTCTCTTATTGGTATTTTCTTCGTTGTATGAAAGCAAGGTGTGCTGTTTTAATACCAAGTGCATAATGAAAAGCTGGCGAACAGTTAGTACGTTGCAGGATTTGTATAGGAGATCTGTGGGATAGAGAAAGGGATGGAAATTGGCAACTTTTAAAATAGCTCTCTGAGCTCTTTCGAGAGGGAGTAAGTGGGTTTTGAGTGCACCACCCCATGAGGTGATACAGTACTGGATTACAGATTGAGCAAGGGCCAAATAAACTTGTGTAATTAATTTTAAATCTGCAATCGTCCGCAGTGTTTTAAAAACATAGATTAATTTGCGCACTCTTTTAACCAGACTTTCAATATGTGGTCTAAAAGAGAGTGTTTCGTCTATTATAACTCCGAGATATTTAACGTTGCATGTTTGGAGGATAAATGGACAATCGCATGTACTGATTGAGTGGGATCCACATTTATGAACAAACAGCTCAGGATTAGTACCGTTACATTGAGGCTTGCGCATGGAAAAGTGAATATATTTTGTCTTGTCAGCATTTAATGTTAGTAAATTGCAATGAAGCCAATTAGTCACAGTATTGAAACCTAATTGAGCGTGTTCGTACAATTCTTTATTGGTTTTAGCAGTAAATACTAAAGCCGTGTCGTCAGCATATGAGATAATTTTGCCATGTTTAATGTTTAAATTGCACAAATCATTAATATAAACCAGAAAAAGGGTTGGGGCCAGAATGCTGCCCTGAGGAACACCAAAACCAGTATTTTTTTGCTCATCGCTCGTGATATTGTCTATTTTAACACATTGATATCTGTCGTCTAAGTAGTCAGCAAAGAGTTTAAGCGGCGTACCCCTAATTCCCATGGCCTCTAATTTGGTAAGGAGCTTAGAAGCAGAAACTGTGTCGAAGGCTTTTGCTAGATCAAGGAAGACCCCCAGGGTCTGATTTCCTTTGCCAAGTTCCACTGAGACATAGTCGGTCAGATGGTGCACCGCATCGGCTGTGGATAATTTGGCTCTAAATCCGAATTGTGCAGATGATATTAAATTATTTTTTTCTAGATAGTTAACTAGCCTGCTGTTGACAATTTTTTCGAGCACTTTAGATATTGATGGGAGTATCGATATTGGCCTAAAATTATTAACTAAGTTTTTGTTCCCGGATTTGAAGATAGGGATTACAACTGCTTTTTTTAGGCATCTAGGAAAAATTCCTTCGGAAAAACAAATACCAAAAATATGTGTTAATGGAGGTACCAGGATATGCTTGAATTGTTTTAGGATTTTGTTGCTAATATTATCCCATCCCACTGCACAGTCATCTTTTAGACCACTAATAATTCTGGTTACTTCCTCCTCGTCAGTGCCTAGCAAGCCAAAAGATTTTAACGTGCGCCCATTATTGAATTTTTGGGAAGGTTGAACACAGTTATTCTTAGGAATCTGATCGGCAAGAGTTTTCCCGACATTCACAAAAAAATTATTGACACGGTTGGCTGATAAAAGAGGTGAACTATTAGTTAGCAATAAACTCGAATTTGACTCACGCTGTTTTGACCTATAAGTAACGTTTTTAATGTGTTTCCAAAGTAGCTTGCTATTTTTTCCTGCTTGATTTAATACATTTTTATCGTAGTTATTTTTTAAACTCTTTAAGAGGTTGTTACAAAAGTTTCTGTATCTTTTATAGATGGTTTTAAGGTTATCATCCCCTGGGTTTTTTCTTGAGGCCTGATGACGTTTGTCTCTGTGTCTTATACACCGGATAAGGCCAGGAGTAATCCAAGGTTTGATATTATGAAGTTTCTTGTTGGTCGTAATTACAGTAGTATTACGTAATATTGCTAATTGAACATGTTTTATTAAGTACGATAAAGCAAAATTTGCGTCAGCAGTATTGTAAACTGGGCTAAAGTCAAGTTTGCATAAATCATATTCGAGTTTGTTTATGTTTAATTGCGTTTTGGTCTGGGAACGATTTAGCTTAGGCAGCATTAAGTTTAGAGTTAGTAGGACAGCGTGATGGTCAGTAATAGTTGAGTTAGTAACAAGCGTAACATACGATAGACTTGATTTGATGATCATATGATCGAGGCAGGAACCGCTATCATGTGTAGGTAAGGTGTGTGCCGGTAGAAAACCATGGAACGAACAGATATTAAGATATTCTTGGGTCCCTGCATCGAGGTTTTCAGAGTTTATGTTTATATTTATGTCACCTGTTAGTATAACATTCTTGAATGAGCTGAGGTCTTGAAAAATTTGATTTAGGGAAGCGTTAAAATAATCTAAGTTTCTAGCGGAAGGAGATCTGTACATAGCGATTATTGCTGTAGTTGTACCAATTTTGATGATCAAACAATTAGTCATACAGTCTTGTAAACTAGGTTCTTCCAAAGTGACCATTAATGTTTCCTTATAATAGACCACGACACCATCATTTTGGTTGTTATTTTGTTTGGTATACAATAAGTTGTACCCTGGAATTACTGGGAGGTTATCTTGGCGATTAGACAGCCAGCACTCGGTTAGAACTATTATATCACAATCAAAATTGAGTCTATGAAGAAAAATGTTGAAGCTATCTATATTCTTATAAATACTGCGAATGTTTTGGGTTAGTACGGTTAGTGACTTTTGGTAAACTGAAAGATATTGCAACTTTAGCAACTACAGAACAACAGAACTTCTTATGTAAATACATCATCTCGCAGTTGGAAGGCAAAGCTCAGTTAGCGGCTTGCTTAAAGAAATTTGATAATTGGGCTGATATCAAACAGTTCCTTAAAACTACCTTTGGAGAGAAAAAACACTCCACTCATTTATTAGTAGAACTACAACAATGCAAGCAATTGCCATCCTAACAAACTGGTATATAGAAGCAATCAAAGATAATGTTGCCATGATTTTTGTATTAAGTACATCAATTGATTTATAAGAGTGTCCGTGGAGTTTCTGGCACGTTCATCTTCATAGAGATCTACGCTTAGCTTCATCTTTATTTTTGGACCGACCGATCAAAGTGCCTGTAAATGGTCTAATTGAAATAAACGATTGAGTATATTAATTATTTTGCATACAGTACTTATTGTATAAATTCAAGTTCCTAAAACTTAACAGACAATTAATGTGTTGCTGGGGTATTTGTTAGCTACTTCTTCTTCACAGCTAAAACACTAGGAAGTGGTGCCGGGCGGGCGTTTTGGGGGACTGTCTTTTGTAAAATGAATGATCAAAAAGTGCAGGCTCTCAGCCTAATTTGAATAAATTACTTTTGTTTTTTACTGCGATGTAAATGTGAACATTTTTAGAATAATTAGCTCTCTGGTTTCTGATCCTACTAAAGTTGCCGTTTTAGACCCGCTGATCCCAAGAAAAAAACTCGCTTGGAATTAAGAAATCAAAGAAGTTTCGTGTCCAATAAAGGTTGGCAGCCACTGCTGCAAGAAGCGAGAAGGCCGCGGACGATTTCACATCTGCATTCACTCACTGGTATTATGTGTTGTGAACTTGTGAGAGATTTTGATGTGTAACGGGCGTGGAAAGTTTAATGGCGAAACATTTTCAGCAGATTACAGAATGCTGCCCTCGTAATATCAAATTTACTTAGTAGTTGCAAAATAGCGGTTACGAGAAAAACGCAGTTGGGTCGTTCTATTTTTCTACCGACAATGGTTTGTCCTTCGTCTTATTATGGCATCTTGTTGGATTATTGATATTTACGCTTTTTTAATTCGATTCAAATAAACGTCCATATTATTTTTTTCTTATTTATAAATATTATATAATTTTTCTTTTTCTATAACCAGCATATTTTATACGTTTGTTTTCCGTAGAATACCGTGACAGAATGGTAAACCAAAATATGGTCTCCACGGAAAACGCACATTATTTAAAAAAAAAACAACATTAAAAATAATAAATATTATCCGGAAAGAAAACTTTTAGTAGTCCTAATCAAAACAAGGATGCAATTTATTGTGGTTTCTGTGTGAGATTTAAAAAAAATAATCTCACACAGAAACCACAATAAATTCTGGATAGTTCAAAAACCAAAAATACAGAAAAACGTTTCACTGTCGGTAGAAAAGTATAACGCCCCAGTTAAGTATTTTTATCTATATTTCTACTTTAACCGATATAAAAATCATATATTTTGTTTAGCGATAAGGTACAAACAAATACCAACAATTGTTTGGTTCAATTTTGAATTATTTTTTTCATAATATGTAGGTCTTTAGAAAGTTGAATACTGCACTTAAATCTAGTGTCCCTATTTGTAATTTACATCAAAGTAGTGCAGTGAATGCAGCGCTCGTGTTTGTTACTGCTACTACAATCGCAATCAACTTACAACGCAATCACAGTAATTTACTGGAAATAGAAGGCATAATGCAGTAACAGTATTATATGAATAAGATTTCAAACATTTAAATAGATAAAAAGGAAAAACTGGAAACATAAATGGAAAAAAAACTCTTCTCCTTTCATAAATAATGAAAGTAAAAGATTCTTTCTAAGAACAAACATTTAATTCAATCTATTTCAATCTTATCATTTTAAAAGATATAAAAGTTCAACTCATCTTCTTTGAAAAATAATGATCATGTTCCTGATTTATTAAAAAAATATTTCATTTGAAGTTGATGTCTGTTGTGAAAATTGTGGCCATTCACTTGGGAAAGTACCACAAGAGCAATCGTCACGTCCTATACCTTGGAATGTAATTTAGAAAAAGCCGGTCAAGTGCGAGTCGGGCTCTCACATGAAGAGTTCTGTACCATAAACCGGTTAAAACACTTTTTTTTATGGAAGCCCCTTTATATTATTTTTTTATTTTTTTTACTATTGATAGGCACGTATTTGACCACTATCTCACATGAATAAATCAATTTCATTCAATTATCGAACGTGTAACCTTACCTGAACTTGAAATTACTTGAACTTAACTAACCTAACCTAACTATATAGGTACATTATGAATATACAAATACAAAATACGCTTAGGCGTCGAAGAATTCCTCCGCATTGCTGTCAACCGGAAACGTGCCCAGAAGACTGGAAGCATTGCTACGTTGAATGGCAATGCTAATTTTTTGAGCACAGAACGAGACAGCCCTCTTGAATATAATTTAATTTTTATTATTAGTTGTGATAGCAGCAATAGAAATACACAATCTGTGCTGTGTGTCTACCCATTACGGTTCTTGATATACAGCCCGTTGACGACAAAGACAGATGGATGGACGGACGGACGTACAGCGTAGACTTAGTAACAGTGTTCCGTTGGGTACGGAACCCTAAAAATGCTGAAGCATTTAGGACGATGAAAACTTAATAATTTACTGCCTAGGTATAAAATAAATAATATGTAGACTATTCTAGAAGGTTTCCACTGGTCGTTAACTTCTACGGTCAGTTTGTAGATGGGTGTGTGATGTACCTGGACTTTGTGAACTTACGTGACTATAATTGGAACAAGAACTCAGTGGAATGGTTGTACTTACAGTTTATTTTTGTTTACATAGTTTTACTCTTGCTTTTTTTTGTCAACTTTACCTTAGATCATTATCCAATTTGTATCTATACAAATATTATAAAGCTGAAAAGTTTAATTGTTTGGTTGAACCTCAGGTCCGAATAGAAAAAATAGTTTAGTATTGAGTAGTCCATTTATCGAGGAAGGTTATTGGCTACATCACACAACAACCAATAGGAGCGAAGCATTTATAAAAATGTGACGCAGACATAGTTGCGTAGCCCACCTTTTTGGCGAAAACGAAAACGCGGTCAAATATAGTTATTGCAAGATCTGTAAAGTTAATAGATTCAATTTTTATTTACTGTTTATAAAAAATCTTCTTCGTGTTCCCCTGTGCCCCTCAATAGAAAAGTAAATTAAATTATATTTTAAGAGTATTGTTTTGTTAGATTCAAATAAGCCACGGATGATGGGTAACTTACAGTACGAATATTCTAACTTTACCCGTGCGAAGTTGGCTGTTAGTGACGACCGCGCAGGTCCCATCGCGTAGAAAAGTGTTACGTTCGTAGATTATGTTTTTTTTGTGTAAGTGTTATATTTGAATTTTGAAAAAATGCATGCAATAACAATAACACAATCACAAAGTAACACAACAAACACATACACTACAAGAAAACACAAAATACAAGTCAAACAGTAAGAAAAAACCAGAATAATTAATTAAAACAATAACAACGTTTAACACTTTTCGCACCAACAGTCGTAATGCATTGAGGAAGCGAGACACAAGTATGCATCAAACGTATACGAGTGACTGAGACTGCATACGCGACGTACCCGCGCCATGCGCTTTTCTATGTTTCTTGTCAAATTGACATCCTGCGCAATCGATTGCGACGTACTTCGCATGGGTAAACTTAGATTATTCGTGCTGTACCATTACTGTTCTGTCTTTAAAACGATATTCTATATTCTTAAATATAACTAGTAAGTATCGCTTGTTCCAAGTTTATATCATAATACTCTTCTAAAAAAAAATAGAACAAACATTGTAGTGTGTCTTATTGTTTGGTACTTACGCTCTTTATAAACTTCCTAGATAAATTAATACATAGCTGCATAGCCATAACTTGATTCCTAGATTCTTTTTAACTTGTATTTTCTAAGTTTTTCTGCAAATTAGCTATCTTCAATGCTTTGTTTACATTTCTTGTTTTATGACATTGTCATTTAGACAGTCCTAGTTTTCTTTTTATTTGTATTCTGAAATTAGCTAGGAGTTTTAGGTCGCATATGAAATTGTTATCAGACATTCTTAAAGTCCATTTTTTCTTTTCCATCAAATTCTAGAAACTCATATCAAATTCAAAATAAAAGCGAGCCTTCATTTTAGAGCCGTCTTAAAGAAATGGTCAGTCTACGTTTGGAGCTGAGATAAGCAACAACTCGGAAAAAGTCCTTAAGAGTGACTGAGAGGACAGTTTGCCTCCTGAGAAACAGAGAAGTCGCCCTCCCTCCTATATTGAGAGTAGACTTAGAGGAGGACGTTTCCAAGTTTACCTCCTCGAACCTTATAAGTCGGCCTCTCTCTTTGCCGCCTTTAAAGGACACCTTGATGCCTGGGCTGAACGAGCCTGGGAGGAAGACGTTACTCGGCCCATCCTCTCCAGCCCATTGAAGAGTGACGACCCTCCAGTCCTCCGGTTCTTCAACGGACCCTGCTGGTCCTCCGGTTCTTCAACGGACCCTCCAGTCCTCCGGATCTTCAACGAAGATTTCACTTCCATCTCACGTCCACTCATCCTTTTCTTTCATCATCCGTTCTTAAGTTTTGTAATCATTAAATCTTTATACTATTTATTTGTCCTTTTCCCTTTTAGTACGCATTCCCCTCCTAGGTAGGTGAGTGCTATATGTGACCTCACATTTTACAGGCTCCCCCTGTAAAACGTAACGTTACAGATTGGCGCCCAGTTTTTACTAACCCACCCCTTAAATCATTTTCAGACATTCTGCAAGTTTTTTCAAAATTCAAAAACCAAACTTCCACAAGGCGATTATATTTGGTAACTATTTCCATCATACATCCTCATCCATCTCAACCCTTACTCCTCTTACAAACTTTACATCATCTTATATTACACCCCCACACACATTCCATTACCCACTGGTAATTGGCATCCTTTCACTGCTTGGATGTAGTTTTTAAAACCAACTAGTGGCCATCACCACTTTTGGGCTTTACCAAGTAAGCGATTGGTTACTCTACGACGGCTATTGGACAATATCCCGTATGTCGTTTACTCCTTAAACTTAAACTCTTTACCAAAATATTAAGTATATACAATCTATATATTCTATCACCTAGGTATTCTTCACCCCCACATACAATCCGTTATCATGAGATAATTGGCACCCTTTCGGCCTCTTGGATGCGTTTCTATATCCATTCGTGGGCGCTACCAAGGTTGGAGATTGGTTACTTTACGACAGACACAGGAGAGTATCCTGTAGACGTTTATACATACCTAAACAACTACGTTACACCCATTACAAATGCTTCATCATATATTCTAAACTACTTACACTTTAAACGTTACTTCATCGTTCGATTCATTACCACTAGTGCAATCTTTATGAAGTTTTCGTAAAAATTACTTGATCCTAGATTATAAATCTGTGATACGGGAGTTTACAAGATCCTAGAAGGAACTATGATAGTTTTGGTGATACTCTTATTAAATAACACCAAAACCTTTTAAGCATACTTGTTATCAAATTCCTTACTTCAAATAAATTACGAAAAAAATAATTTTCGTTTGACTTGTTTTTTTGACATCATTCGTTGCTAGGTAACGGACATAGTGTTCCAAGCATGGCTTTATAAAGTTCCATGGCTGTTTATTTTTAAAGTTTAATTTTGTCTATTTTGTTTTTTTTACATGCTCATGTTTTTAATTTTAGTACTTATCTCGATGTTTTTAAAAAAAATCTTAGTATAGTCTTCTTATTACTTGTTTTTGTTCAAAATTCTTATTTTAATTTTATATATTATATTGGGTACTTGTTTGACTCTTGTAAAAATCATTTAGAATTAAGAACGGTATCACTTCTCCTTTTCAAAAACTTTTTGGCTTGTATAATTTTTTTTTTTGTTGAGCGGTACACAACTCGTAAAATAAGCCATTGTGTCGAGCGGTTTTATAACTCGTAAAATAAGCCTTAGTGTGTATATAGATAATATTTTTTTTTTAAACTTACTTGAATACTTGAAACTCGAAGGCTTATGTATCCTTAGTCTTGAATCTCCTTGAACCCTTGACTTAAGCTTGAAGGCTTTTCTTAAGCACTTTATGCTATAAACCTTGGACTGCTTTTCTAAGCAGAAAAACTTATAACTATTTAATTTTAATTTAATGGGTTTTAAAAAAGGTGCGGGTTACGACACCTAATAAAATAAATAAGCCTTCGTAAACCTTAAAAATAATCCCTTGTGGAGTACGCGTCATTGAATGTGAACCGTATCCCCTAAGTATGATGGTGATGTATGTTTGAGGAAGTGTGAAAGGTATCCTAGTTTGATGTAAGGTGTGTGAAAGAGCAAGGTTTTATTTTCAGCCTCTAAATTTTCCTAGTTGTTAGCTTTCTGGGGTTTTGGGTAATGTAGTTTTATTTTTTACTTACTATATCATTGTAAATACTCATTTAATTTAATTTTATGTAGTTATTGTTCTTCTATTGTTGCTCTCTTGAATTACTAAACAAGAAAAAATTTTTCATTGCATTCAAAATTTTTCCGGGGTTTTCGGGGTAATGTAGTGTGTCTTATTGTTTGGTACTTACGCTCTTTATAAACTTCCTAGATAAATTAATACATAGCTGCATAGCCATAACTTGATTCCTAGATTCTTTTTAACTTGTATTTTCTAAGTTTTTCTGCAAATTAGCTATCTTCAATGCTTTGTTTACATTTCTTGTTTTATGACATTGTCATTTAGACAGTCCTAGTTTTCTTTTTATTTGTATTCTGAAATTAGCTAGGAGTTTTAGGTCGCATATGAAATTGTTATCAGACATTCTTAAAGTCCATTTTTTCTTTTCCATCAAATTCTAGAAACTCATATCAAATTCAAAATAAAAGCGAGCCTTCATTTTAGAGCCGTCTTAAAGAAATGGTCAGTCTAGGTTTGGAGCTGAGATAAGCAACAACTCGGAAAAAGTCCTTAAGAGTGACTGAGAGGACAGTTTGCCTCCTGAGAACCAGAGAAGTCGCCCTCCCTCCTATATTGAGAGTAGACTTAGAGGAGGACGTTTCCAAGTTTACCTCCTCGAACCTGATAAGTCGGCCTCTCTCCTTGCCGCCTTTAAAGGACACCTTGATGCCTGGGCTGAACGAGCCTGGGAGGAAGACGTTACTCGGCCCATCCTCTCCAGCCCATTGAAGAGTGACGACCCTCCAGTCCTCCGGTTCTTCAATGGACCCTGCTGGTCCTCCGGTTCTTCAACGGACCCTCCAGTCCTCCGGATCTTCAACGAAGATTTCATTTCCATCTCACGTCCACTCATCCTTTTCTTTCATCATCCGTTCTTAAGTTTTGTAATCATTAAATCTTTATACTATTTATTTGTTCTTTTCCCTTTTAGTACGCATTCCCCTCCTAGGTAGGTGAGTGCTATATGTGACCTCACATTTTACAGGCTCCCCCTGTAAAACGTAACGTTACAACATTAAAAAAAATATCACCAAAAAAGCCGTCTCCACAGTTTTACTGTTGTCCTTTCAAGTGGGTACTTAAATCGGTTTTAGTAATGAGTTAGCATGTCTAGACAGGCCGGGTACCCGGGTACCCGGGTACCCGTACCTACTAGGTATGTAAATTAGCACTAAGCCTGCCTCCCTTAGTTGTCCTGCCTGTATTAAATTCAGAATTACTGAAGCTTATTGGAATCATAATTTTGTAGAATTTGTGGCGTTCCGTGCATTGTGAACGTTAGCAGAGGGCCCCGCAAAAGGGTGCAATATAGAATGTTGTGAATAAAATTTTAATATAAATTATTGTTCCTTTGAATTTGAAAATTATTTTGTATCTGCAGTATTACTGGGTTTTGTTTTTTTTTGTGTCTAAATAAAGTCTGGAGTTATGTGGGATTAAAGTTGTATGTATTTTGTTGATCTTTTGAGTAACCTAGGATCATTTTCTGTTTAGGTTTTTTTTTATTTATATACTTCATACTCGGAGCTCGTGGCTAAATAATAACAGCCGCATGGGTCGATCTTGAAGGTTAAGCAATTCTTGCCAAGGTTGGTCGGTGGATGGGTGACCATCTTAACATACCGAGTTTCCTCCGTGCCTCGGAAAGCGCGTTAAGCCGTTGGTCCCGGCTGTCATTTGTAGATCTTTGGCAGTCGTTACGGATTGTCAGAAACCAGTAAATCTGACTCCAGTCTTGCCAAAAAGTACCGTGTTACCCAGTTAATGGGTTGTGGAGGTCTGGTAGGCAGCCGCTCCACGTAAAATACTGGTATTCCGCTGAATTCAGTTTGACTGGAAGCCGACCCCAATATATTTGGAAAAGGCTAGGCAGATATACTCGAAACCTCAGTATCTGCTGATGGAAAGCGATGATGCAGTCGAAGATAGAGCACGCATGCCTGGAAGTAACCTATTCACTCTTGACTTAAAGTCTCCCAGGTTGTAGCTATCAGGATACACAGACTCTGGCAGTGAATTCCACTCCTTAGCTGTATGCACGATTATGTGTTCCCAAAACGTTTTGTGTGTGTGGGTGGGATGTCCGCATGAATGGCGCATCGCCGTACGCCTTGTGGTCCGATAATGGAACGGGCTTGGCGGATTTAAACTATGATGTTTGATAACTTGAAATATCATAATTGTTACTTCAAAACTCAATTGCAGTGCAAGCAATAAGCCGCCGACGAGGAAGCGATTAGCGGTCGACTATTTTCTCGCTGAGGAAACGGACAAAAGAGATCTTGTATGAGTAAAAGAGACACATACATTTATAGTCGATAGCTGACTGTTCACACTGCCGGCGAGAACTCTCTTACCACTAGTTTGTCGCAGCGACAACAGCTATCAAAGACAATACTCGCTCGGAGATAGTCGCTCAGTGATGCTCACTCCAAAATCAGAACACACGCCGATACCCCAACCAGTGGTCATTTCTCCCTACAGTGGGGGCCGGAGCGAGTGGTGTGAGTAATCGCACAAAAGCACTCGCTTAAGCCAAGCGACTAAACTAGACACTCGTTTCTCGCTGCTCGCCAACTCGTATCTAGTTTCCACATTTACTCGCTTTTCGCTGATCGTCGGCGATGAGATAAGTGCCTTATTATAGTAAGACCCCGTGCGGCATTTTAATTAAGCCACGAGCCACTCTCAAATTAAAACTTCTTACAAACAAATATACTTACCTCCATCTAATAAAAATCAACGTACATTGAAGTATTTCATTCAGTAAAGAGCTTTCTTATGAGGAGTCATGCTGTTACGCACCGGTGGATATCGAAATAAAACCTTGTTTGAAATAGAACTCGCGGAGTTAAAACGTACAGCTGAAGTGGCTTGGCATTTATTGTGGAAAATATTGTGGTTTTTGAGCTCGTGAAAGAGCTATTCCAGGTAATCACACAAATGCATTTTCTTTCTTTCCTTAATTTTTCTTTTAATCAGGTAAAAAGCATTTAGGTAGTTTGTTTTGAGCAACAGTCCAAATGAGTGACATCAATTGTCACTTCGAGGTAATGAAAATGGCACATTAGTTGTTAGTTTGAGGTAATGAAAATTCTTTTTTTTTTTTTTAATATTGATAGGCGTACGTTTGACCGCTATCTCACCTGATGTTAAGCGATGATGCGGTCTAAGGTGGAGCACGCTTGCCTAGAAGTAACCTATTCACTCTTGACTTAAAGACTCCCAGGTTGTAGCTATCAGGAAACACAGACTCAGGCAGGGAATTCCACTCCTTAGCTGTACGCACAATGAATGTATTCCCAAAACGTTTTGTGCGTATAGGTGGGATGTCCACCATGTACCGGTGGCACATCGCCGTACGTCTTGTGGTCCGATGGTGGAACGGGCTTGGCGGAATTAAGTTATGCAATTCCGTCGCACACTCCCCAAAATGTAACCGATAGAGAACCGACAGGCCAGCAACTCGGCGTCGATGCTCAAGACTTTGGAGATTCGATTCGACGAGCTTATCATCGCCGATGATCCTCTTTGCTCGTTTATCAATTGACTCGAGGGCATCAAGCTGGTATCTGGCAGATCCGTCCCAAAGATGAGAGCAGTATTCCATACATGATCGAACTTGCGCTTGATACAGTTTAAGAAGGTGTTCCGGCGTGAAGTACCGTCTCATTACCTCAAACTAACAACTAATGTGATGACTTATATTGGAAAAGAGGCATAACTGTGTTCTTCTTGTTATTGTGTGGGCAGTGAGGTCTAACGACCCCTCACACCCAACTGTCAGAGTTTAACCGCCTCAAAGGCCTCTGACATGGTTTATTTGACGAGCCACCATTTGACGGCCGGGACCACCGGCTTATACGTGCCTTCCGAAGCACGGAATCATCTTTTTATCATACAATGATTCAAGCCTGCAATATCTTAGAAAATTATTTCTATCAGATTATACTTTTGAGAACATCAGGAAACGAGCCAGGCAGACTCAAGACTCAAACATTTATTTCAATTAAACCATTTATTTACAGGCAATTTGGAATTGTCAAGGTCGGTCGGTCCAAAAAGATGAAGCTATTTGCATGTTCCAAAGCGTAGATCTCTATGGAGAAGAACGTGCAAGAAACTCCACGGACACTGTTTTAAAAATAATAAAAAAAAGGTAGTTGACATAGAGATGATGATGTAGAGACCAGTTTCGATCCATCATCGAAGCTTCTCTTCTCTCGACACAAAACACTGAAATAGCCAAAGAAAAATCGACTTCCCTATAATTTATCGATGAAATGTTCAGCCGGTCGATTCTGCTTGGCTATTCTGTGGACATCTCACCGTGTAGAAGGGAAAACTTAGGCGAAGTGAGCTGTCAAATCATCCAAATATGATGGAATATCAGTTCACTCCACCCAAGTGAATACGGTGATAATTGCTGATGCCGGCAGAATTGTACTGCTGTAAATATGTCAAAGTGAAGGTTTCAATGAAATCATGTGCATTTCTGCTTATTTAAATTTCTGGGTAGATGAAGACGACGTCTAACTATCACCACCATAACTTTTTTACAAAAAGGTCTGTGTTTTTGGATTTTTATCTTCGTTTTTTAACACCGACTTCCGAAATTAAGGCCGTACCCTGAGCAAATAACCTTGAGCATTTTTTCCCTCAATAACAGCGCAAGAGATACAATAGCGAATACGCTCAAAATGTTGAATAAAATCGTTATAAAATCGAATATTGGTCGTTTGAAAAAAATACTTCTACCAAAATGTTTATAATTAAATTGCCTATCCATTAGTGTAAGTACAAAATCAAAATAATCGTTAGTTTTCGAGAAGATGCATGTTTTCAGTAATTTTTTCTCATTTCTGTGGTTTCGTTGTGAGTAGATTACTTAAACATTATACTTAGTAATAAAAAATTAACTCTATCATTTTGAAGCCAAGATTATGTAGAAATTTAATGTATTTTTTATTAGTTGATATTTCTTTTGGATAAAGAGTAGATAGCTCCAAAAAACTGCAGAAAAAACGGCTAGCGCTGCGTTTTGCTCGGGGACTTTGTAGTGGTTTTTTTTTATTCGGTTGTATCTATTTTTATATTATAAAGCAGAAGAGTTTGTTTGTTTGTTTTATTGGTTGAACGCGCTAATCTCAGAAACTATTGGTCCGATTTGCAAAATTCTTTCAGTGTTAGATAGCCCATTTATCGAGGAAGGTTATAGGCTATATATCATCACGCTAAGATAAGACAAATAGGAGCGGAGCAGAAATGGAAAAAAAAAAAAAAAAGTACAACCTAATTGATAACCTCCTCCTTTTTGGGAAGTCGGTTAAAAATGTGACGCAGACGACGTTGCGCGGGTCAGCTAGTTTTAGATAATGCGTTCATTTTGTTACTGAAAATAATGTGACACTAGGTATCGCATTCATACCTGAGACTTCGTGTGTAGCAATCGATTATTTCGATAGCAATTTAATAGAAGACGTACAAGTATTTATTTAAAGCGCGCAGTGAATGCTACGTTATAACCAATATCCCGTCTGGTTGTAGCGGAAATTGCGTCGCGAATCGCGCTTCGAATTCTACGAATATGATCGTATTATATTTTTGATGTGAAGTTTTCAGTTTGCTAGTTTTCTAATTAATTTTATAAACGGTTCCATTTGAACTGTATATGAAAACGCATCGTCGCATTGTCTGCCACAATAATCAAAACTTTCGTTTTCACAAAATTAACAATATAAAATTCTTTCGTAATTGCTGTTCGATTCTGTTAACATATCGAAGTGAACACTTGGGTGTAGTAATCACGAAGTGAGCGCATATAATCAAGATGCAGTGACAGCTCATTTCGTGATTACTTCAACCAAGTGTTCACTCTGACATATTTACAGCCAGTCGATTCAGCCGGTCGATTCTGTTGACATCTCACCGTGATCACCTAAGTGGAGTGAACGACAAGTGTGCTGTCATTTTTATCTTGTTTGTATGGTTTGACAGCTCAATTGTCGTTCACTTCGCCTAAGTGTTCACTTCGACATATTTACAGTCAGTCGATTCTGTAAACATGTCGAAGTGAAGGCGAGGGTGTGTGTGGCTGTCAAACCATACAATCAAGTTGGAATGACAGCTCACTTGTCGTTCACTCCAACAAGGGTACACTGGTGACTGAGTGATTGACTGACAGATAACACACAGCTCAAACTGCTGGTCGTAGAAAACTAAAAGGCATGTAGGTTGTTTGGGAAGAAATCGGGCATGAGGATTATCCAAAATTCGTACAAGAACGGGAAAAAATGGGTTATGCGCGTACGAAGTCGTCGCAAGCAAAAGCTTGTTGAGACTTGTTTGTTTGGGCAACACGATAACTCTCGGCAAGACTAGAGTTAGATATTTTAGCTTCTGACAATACGCAACGATTGCCAAAGTAGTAACAAACAGCCGGAATTTTCTATACTATATCTCTATATCTATACTAATATTATAAAGAGGTAACATTTGTTTGTAAGTTTGTATGTTTGTAAGTTTGTGAGTTTGTATGTAGGGGATAATCTCAGGAACTACGAGTCCGATTTGTCCGATTTGAAAAATTATTTCAGTGTTAGATAGCCCATTTATTGAGGAAGGTTACAGGCTATATATCATCACGCTAAGACAAATAGGAGCGGAGCAGTAACGGTAAATGTGACGCAAACGAAGTTGCGCGGGTCAGCTAGTAATGTTATAAAGCAGAAGAGTTTGTTGGTTTGTTTGGTTGGTTGAACGCGCTAATCTCAGGAACTACTGGTCCGATTTGAAAAATTATTAAAAATTCTTTCAGTGTTAGATAGCCCATTTTTCGCGCTACGCGGACGAAGTCGCGGGCAGAAACTAGTATAATATTATAAAGCAGAAGAACTTGTTTGTTTGTTTGGTTGAACGCGCTAATCTCAGGAACTACTGGTCCGATTTGAAAATTACTTCAGTGTTAGATAGCCCATTTATCGAGGATTGCTATAAGCTACATACCATCACGCTAAGACAAATAGGAGCGGAGCATTCATGGAAAATGTGACGCAGACGAAGTTGCGCGGGTCAGGTAGTAAAATATAAAAATTAGCGAATAAAAATCCTTTTCACGAATGACAATCATCATCTGCCTAGCCTTTTCCTTACTATATTGGGGTTGGCTTCCAGTCAAACCGGATTCAGTTGAATACCACTACTTTACTTAGAGCGACTACCTGCCAGACCTCCGCAACCCATTAAATGGGTAACACGGTACTTCTTGGCAAGACTAGAGTCAGATAATCTGTAACGACTGCCAAGGATCTCCAAATGACAGCAGGGACCAACGGCTTGACGAGCTCTGCGAGGCACGGAGGAAACTCAGTGTGTTAAGATGGTCACCCATCCACAGACCGACCTCGACTCGACCCGAAGCGTTGCTTAACCATGAAGATCGACGTGTGCGGCTGGTATTATTCACCAACGAGCTCCTTTTTCACGAATGACAATAACTTCACTAATTTCAAAACCAATTCATAACATCTATTTCACTACCTACGCCTCCATCAGAAACACAAAAACAAATGAAAATATCTCCAACAAAACAAAGTGCTACAAAACACGTCTCGTTCTCGTTTCAAACAAAAACGTTAAACTTATTGTTTGTGTCGCAAACAAATTACTGTGAGGACCCGCATCACACAGTTCTGTCGTAATTGTCCAACGCTGGGCGTGGGATAAAGAGAGGACATTTATCTTGCGACTAATTGTGGAAATACGGAATGTTAGCTTAAAGACATCGGTTGATTCGGTTTGTTGCGTTTGGGTATCGTAAATGGTGCGGTTTGGATTATAATAATTTTCATTAAAATAATTTTAGCCTTCATATAGATAGTTAGATACTCATTGATTATTATCTAGTTCGATTGTATTTGCTTTAAACCTACTTGGTACATGGTCTTATTAGGAATTTCTGCGGTATGCTGTACTTTCTGACATTTTCAAATCTGTAATTTGTTAAATTCAAATACCTACTACAGAGATGTTAGAACGAATATTTTGACGTTTAGTAACATTAACGTAAGTAAATTAGAATGAGAAAAACTACAACCCCATAGTATATGGTTATTTTTTGACATACCTACATACACACACACACACAACACACTACACTACACTACACACTATACACTATGACTATCATTACTACAATACATCACTACATATCGATCAAATGCCATCTAGGAGGAGAGACGGCACAGAAAAGAGCATCCAAGACATCATCACCTTTCTAAAGGTGACCGATCCTGACGACGTGCCAACTTTCGTAGCGAAGGAGCTACATAAGTTACCGCCCGTCACATTCGATCACGTAGATGTCACCAGGCTGCTCAAGGATATTACATCGCTGAAGTCAAGCCTGGCCGATGTGCAGTGCAAGTTGGAGAAGTCGGAAACTACCATCCATGAACTACGTGCCGAGATAGTGTTGTTACGCAATACTGTTTCGGAAAGTAGGGCAAATGACGAAGCCAATGTTAACACACGTCATGGGGCGCAAAATGCATCAGTCAGCAGTTTTGCATCGGTGAAATTGGATTCACCGTCGATTGCAATTATCGAGGGCAATGCACCGTGCCCCGCCGCCTCCTGCCCCCCTGCGGCGGCAGAGAATACGATACTCGTAGCTACGTCGACCCCTAAACTAGCTTACGCCGCAATTGCTGCTGCAAACAATCCAGCTGCGTCACTACCTAAGCAGCAGAAAGGGGAAAACAAAAACCGTCGCTGTGAAACCCTTCCAAAGAGTCTGACACAGCGCTGTCCAATGAAGCAAGAGTGTGATGAGGATGGCTTCACCAAAGTGCAGAAGAAGAAGAAGAAGCCTACTTGTCGCAATCAATGCGGTACTGGACTGACAGGACCAAGTATGCTGTTACGGGCAGCGGTACCTACAACGTTGCTGTATGTGTCCCGACTACATCACTCCACGAAGGTTGAGGAGATCGTGGAGTACATGAAAGTGAAGACCAACTGGACCTTGAGGGTCGAGAAGTTGGAACCGCGTCACAACACCAACTTCAAGTCGTTTGTGGTGCGGGTTCCGACACAACATCTCGACAAGTTCCTTAAGGAAGAGTTTTGGCCGAAGGGTGTAGTCTACCGACGTTTTCGTGGCAGGCTATGTGACACCGCGCAGCGTAACACGACGCCGTCACTTCGTGTGTCTTAGTTTTTCATATGTTATAATATGTATTAGTTTATTTTTATATTTTGTTGTAAAGGTGTATTTTATTTTGTATGGGCTACTGTTGCCTGAAATAAAGGAATAATAATAATAAACGAAATAATAATAATAATAATAATAATAACAAAAAGTCCTTCGCCGATGTCTATCTGTCTTATTCGCGACTAGCTGACCCACGCAACTTCGTCTGCGTCACATTTTCCATTAATACTCGGCTCCTTTTTAGCGTGATGATATGTAGCCTATATCCTTCCTCGATAAATGGACTATCTAACACTGAAATATTTTTTCAAATCGGACCAGTTGTTCCTGAGATTACTCCATACATTCAAATTTACAAACAAAATGTTACCTCTTTATAATATTAGTATAGATAAAAACAAAAACTACTGCACCGATTTTCATATGGTTTTCAGTAATGGATAGAGTGGTTCTTGAGGAAGGTTTTAGTATATTATTTGTCGAGCAGGCGAAACCGCGTGGATCAGCTCAGCGGGCATAACAAATATTATGTGTGAAACGAGTACTGTAGCTTTGGTAAAATTTTTGCTACTACTACTAGTACAATACGTCAAAAATGTTCGTGCTAGGCCCCTTTTTTTTTTGAAGGGATGGGAAATCATACAATGACTTCCCCCGCTCTGGGCGGAGCGAGAGGGAGTGTCAGACTCTTACTGACTAAAACCCATCCATGTTCCTTCAGTGCCCTTTGTGTTCCGGAGCCACGGTATCTCTTTCGAATAGTCTGCTAGGCCCCCTGTAATGTGGTTAATTGCACAGCCTTTTTATAAAAACTTCCTAGCCAGATATTATTCTTGAAGATTTTCATTTAGAATGTTCTAAATAATAATTAGTTATATTTAAATAATTAATTATTAGTTTAAATACTGATTATTTAAAATAATTATTTAAATATATTAATAAGCCTGGTAGTCTTTAACAATAATTGGTTCATAGCCGAATTTAAAATTCGGCTATCCGATAGCTGTGGTTATAGTAACGGATAAATTTTATTTTAGATATTCGATAGTTTCGACACTTACAGAGTTCCTTAACATCCCTAGTTCAAAAATCTCCCGCTGCACACAGCTTAAAGCGCTTTACAGCGTACCTACGTTTACAGCAACTAACTGCGCTTTGTCGGAACTACTTGCAGAGCAGACTTCAATGTTAATAAAAACCAGCTTTTAGTGGGCTACTGGGTTTTATGTAACGTTGGGTTATCTTTTATCTAAGAATTTGTTTCTGGAAAATTACTGAAAAACATTATTTCAGTGTTTCAACTTATAGACTTTTCTCAAGAAAAACGATTACTATCCAATGTAGCATGATTATTATTCCCCTGTTTGGTTCAGTTTTTAGTGTAACTGGACATATGCATATTAAAATAGTTAATAACGGGGGTTAATACGGGGCGGTTAGTGACCATGAAAATTAAAACAATATAATTATGCACATTTAGTCCTATTTCACAGTTTACTCGCTTCAATTTTCCAATGCAATGGAGCCAACAGGCTTGTCCGCTGAAAAGAAATTTAATTAGTCCGTCAGTTAGATTATCAAAAAATATTTGACCAGTTTTTTTTCTTTTGTTACTGATCTAAATTAAACTTCTAATTTTGATTGCAATTTTTTTTTGTATTGCAATTTTATTTCGCTGAAATAACTAGCATTAGTACTTTCGCGAGTGTTATTAAGTAAATCCCAATTATACAGGGAAACCTATAATTGGCCATTATAAAATTTAACACGCATATTTTGTAAAATATAATTATGTATCGCTGTTGGTTTCCTAAATAAATATGTAAACCAAAATTGACGAAGATACGACGCTTTTAAAATTGTAAATAAGTACGTCACGCCATGGTATATTTTTTAGTGCGTTCTGACTTCACGAGCCCCTACTCCCGAGTTTTTATGCGTTTTACTTTTGTTTCAAGATTAATTGATATAAAAAAAAAATTATGTTTCCATTTTTTTTTTCAATACTCTAACTGACGGTCTAAATAGATTTGCAATGTATTGATGGTGGAAACTATACTATTCTTTGCTCATAATCTCAATAAATTCATAAAGTGTAGGTGTGAATAACTTTGAAATGTAGATATAAATTTTACAACAGCTACAATTCATAGAGAACACTATAAATTATTCAACAACAAAAATAATCGAAATAAAATTCCTGTTTCGCTGTTCTAGGAATTCTAAACCCACGCTGTTCCATCGCTCTCCCGAGGTTAGGTACTCAATAAAATGCAATCCACTATACAGACCAGCTCGGACTAGTACCTACCTACGCTGCCCTCGTAACAGCAAATGCAGTAATCGACATTTTAACGATTTTCCGTTTTCATCAAAAATGACATTAAGAGAGTTCAAGCTATACGTAGTTTTTTTTATTTTTTTTTTCTATGATTGGAACATGGTGAAATAATAAGAAAAAATGCAGCATTTCGTGAGAAATTATCTGATATTGTTAGCATAAATACAGCAATGATCATATACCAGATTAAAGTGCAGTAATCACTTAATTAGTACCAAGTTAGAATGTAGTATTCATCTAAATACTAGTAAGAAACGCAGTACTCCCATTTTGGCTGCGTTTTAATTTTGTACATTCGTATATTAGTTTATTACTATGTTGTCTAAGGTGAATGCAGTAACGGTTTACACAGCAATTGACCCTAGTATCATGAAATAAAATATGTAAAACATGATGTGATGTGTTATAGCGCATGCTGCGTTTTACATAAGTGCCGATTAGTTTCTGGGGGCCGAGTCACCCGCGTCCGTAGGAGAATACCCTTCAGCGAATCCCTACACTTGGTTCCTTGGGTGGTGCTAAACAGGCGACACTAACCGCCTCCGTGGTCTAGTGGTTAAACCACCTGATGCAGACCCAGATGGTTCGATTCCTAGCAGGGGCAATTTTTTTGCTCGGTTTGGTTGGTGGTAGGACTTGTTCTAAGTCCGCCTGACAAGCTACCACCATCATGTCTAAGTCTGTCGCCATAACAACAATGTTAACAGCATTGTTGTGTTCCGGCAGTTAGAGGTATGATAGCCAGTTCCTCTGTGTAAGAGGATTCCGGGTGAAACTCGCTTCCATCTTCGGCCTAATCATCACTTTCCATCAGGTGAGATTTGGGCCAAGAGTTTCCCCGTTTTGCATAAAAAAAATGTTTTAGTTTCTTATGGAAGCAGTGTTCCGTTTATATAATTTTAGTTATGAGGAAATGTGGGCTTGTAGACTTCGTATGTAAAAAGTTATATTTCGAGGTTTGGCTCTCGCCTGTTTCCTCCTCCAATATTAAATCGATTCAATAGATATTACACAAGCTGAATAAGAAGGATATAAACTGTGCCCCTATGTTTTTCTCTATTCATTTAATAGTTGCCAAACTTGTTCAGTAAGGCTCTTTTGACAGCAGTTTATTGGACAATTTTGAGCATCTTTTGAGGGTCCTAGTGCTTTTACGTTTAATTTATCATCAAAAAAGAAAACATAGCGACACAAAATATATTCTTCTTATCCAGTTCATGAAATATCTCTTAAATCTGTCCAATATTGAAGAAGGAAACAGGCGAGAGCCAAACCTCGAATTATGACTATTTACATACAAAGTCTCTCCGTCCGCGTTTCCTCTTAAGCACCGTACCCAGTACAATATATTTTATTACTACATGTGCCAAAAGACTGTTTAAATTAGAAAATAAAAAGATTTTAATAATTTATTATGTTTTTCCTTTTTTTTTGTATTTAAATGTTTAACAACTCATTGTTACACTGCATTATGCCTTTTATTCTACATATATTCAGTAATTAACTTTGCTAGTGCATAATGCATTCAATATATTTCCTTGATACAAATGCAGTAACAAACACATGTACTGCATTTCACTTTACTTCTTTTATTTATTACTATTAGAGACACAAGGATTAAGGGCAGTATTCGAGTTTTTAAAGACCTACATAAGAAAAATTTACATCAAAACTAAACTGAATAATACTTTGTATTTTTATATACCTTTTCCGTAACAAAACATATGAGATTTATATCAGTGAAAGTAGAGATTTAATTAAAACGCTTAGACGCGTTTTTCTCGAAACCGCCATTTTGCAAGTACTGCATTTGCTGTTACGAGGGCAGTACGGATACTAGCGTTTGTCTGCGGCTTCCCCCGGGTGAAACTTGAAAATAAAAGTTATCCTATGTCTGAATACAAGTCATGATCCACTTTTGTACTAAACTAGCTGACCCTCGCAACTTCGTCTGCATCACATTTTCCATTATTGCTCCGCTCCTATTTGTCTTAGCGTGATGATATATTATATAGCCTATAACTATATAACTTTTTCGATGAATGGGCTATCTAACCCTGAAAGAATTTTTCAAATCGGACCAGTAGTTCCTGAGATTAGCGCGTTCAACCAAACAAACAAACTCTTCTGCTTTATAATATTAGTATAAAAGTATAGATTTCAAACAAAGTCGTTTTGCAGTGGAAGCGTGACTGTTTAAAAAAACATATTTTTTACCTACAAAAAAATACAACCGCGTTCCAAATAAAAAACATTACAAAGTACAAAATAACTCTAATTTCAGACTTAAACTTAGTCTTTTTGTGATCTTAAAATAATTCCCATAAGTTATTAACAGTATCAGTCACAAAATTATTTGCAAAGCCAGTCCCCAAAAGAAGAAACGCCAAGTAAAAACAGCAAACAAACAAGATTATAACCTCAAAGACAACAACATGAAAAGATTACGATCAGAAGCCATCCTTAACATCAACTTTACAAATCATGGGCTTTAATAACTCGCCTTAAATTAACAGCGAAAAAAGCGCTGCACCTAATTTGGTGGTGCCATAATGAGGGCGGGAAAGTCGAGAGATCATTTAGCCGCATTTATCCGGATCAAACCGGTGCGAACTGGACTTCTCCAGTTGAGTTTTGTATGAATTATTTGAAGGGTGCTCTTTTATGATGTTGAGTTAGTGGGTTCTTTAAATATTATATTAATTTGTAAGTTGGTTTCGGAACAAAATATTCTTGTTTCTTTAATTATCTGCCATTTTCTAACAAGACTGATAGGTAAAGTTTATTTGGTATTGAAATGGTTACTCGATTACAGTACAAGTAGGTACCTAAGCTTAAAATAATATTATTAATCATAATCATAATCTTTATAGGTACATCCAAATATTAGTACAAGACATATACACATATTAGGAACATCAGTAGACTTAACACAAAAAAAACAACATATCTCTGGGCCCCATACTAGTATTCCCTGTATCGCCGTGTGCAGCCCCTTCTGTAAGTTTTAGAAATGTAATTAAATAAAAATAATGCATTTAAAATGTAAATATTCATATAGATTATTAATTTTCATTTCTATTATTTCTTACATACTTAATGTTTTGACAAGGTGTAAAAAGCATTATCTCCCTGCAACAGCGGCAAGTTATACGTACATTATCTCCCTGCAAAAGCGTCAAGTTATACGTACATTAACCGCACTAATCCGGATCATACCGGTGCCATCTGGTTGGAGCAAGTTTCCCAGGAACGGATTTGTAAGAATAATTAAAATGACTTCGCTAAGAACTAATGTTACTTTCGTGTTGAATAGTATATAAGTCTGGGTTCTGAGTAATGTTTTAGGCAATCCACCGTATTTTAGCGCAAAAGTGGGTTATAGGTTTTTGGTAAGTATTGGGGAAATTCTTGGAAAAACTTTGAGTGAAGTTGACGGAACATTGCTGTCGCTTATGAAATTACGATTCAAAAGTAAACGTTAACAGAAATACAATTATTCCGCTCCCTTAAAAAAGTATTTGGTTCACGAGTTAATTAATTACCTAATACTGAACTCGTGGCTAAATAATGACAGCCACACGGGTCGATCTTTAAGGTTAAGCAACGCTTGCCAAGGTTGGTCTGTGGATGGTTGACCATCTTAAAATAACGAGTTTCTTCAGTGCCTCGGAAAGCACTTTAAGTCGTCGGTCCCGGCTGAAATTTGTACATCATTGGCAGTCGTTACGGATTGTCAGATACCAGTAAATCTGACTCCAGTCTTACCAAGAAGTACCGTGTTACCCATTCAATGGGTTGTGGAGGTTTGGTAAGCAGCCGCTCCACGCAAAACACTGGTATTCAGCTGAATCCGGTTTGATTGCCGACCCCAATATAGTTGGGAAAAGGCTAGGCAGATGATGACTGAACGAACATACTCATTAGCAGTAGAATTCGTACTTGCACATTTTTTTTTTGTTATTTTAAGGGACTACTGACACTTATTCAGCTCCATTCGTGTTTCGCTGAACGATTTTGGTCACACTTATATACAGTTCTGCTTCTATCAGCCACGTACAGCGTCGTAAGAGCGAGAAGGCGACAGTACAGCGCTGAAGTCTATCTATAGCACTCGCATTACAATTTATTATACATCGGTACTCTAAGGGACTACTCACACTTATTCAGCTCTATTCAGCTTATACCCATAGAAAACAACGATTTTGTATAGAGACGCGTGTGCATTCGGTTCAGCTTTTCGAATCTATTTAGCTTTCGCCGCTCACGGGTATAAAATTTTATCTAATAGGTGTGTAAATTGCCTCTAAATGTGATACCCGTAAAACTGATCTCGTTGCTAATAAATATTTTTTTAATCTCTCATGTGCTATATCGCATGTAAAAATAGTACAATATTATTAGTGTATAACAAATTTGAATTATTTACAATTAGTTTTTAAATTTTTGTTTCTACGAATTAGATTTAATATGAATATGAATTTGAATAGATTGCAGATCTTTATATATTTCTGAAAAATATTCTTTATTTAATGTTCCAAAAACTAACGACTTTTGTTTCCCAATAAATTCCACCTTATTCACGATCATGCCAAAGCAGCCGCTTCAGCGCTTTCCAAAAGATTTGGCAGCACAACTCCGACACATGTTCGGCAACTTTGTGTAGCGCTCCAGCGGCTTTACTTGCTGTCAGATTCAGTTGTGAATGTGTTTAAAACGGCCGTGTTGAATTACTCCGCATAAGGTCTTTGCTTGATAGATGAAGGCTTTTTGTTGTATTTTCTGGTGTTGAGTTTTCAGTTCTTTTTGCGGAAAAGTCCTTGCCTACTAAGAGTGAGTTTATTGACCTGTAGTTAACTACAATAAAACTAAAAAAAAATAAGTATAAAACGAGGATATATTCATACTCCCGCATGGGTTAACTTGCCTGGGTTGACACGTTTCGAATGTCGTTTTGAGATTTAAATTTAAATTTAAAATAGAACATCATTTCATTTGCCTAGCCTTTTCCCAACTATATTGGGGTCGGCTTCCAGTCAAACCGGATTTAGTTGAAAACCAGTATTTTACGAGGAGCGGCTGCTTACCAGATCTCCACAACCCGTAACACGGTTCCCCTTGGCAAGACTGGTGTCAGATTTTCTGGCTTCTGACTATCCGTAACGACCGCCAAAGATCTCCAAATGACAGCCGGGACCAACAGCTTAACGTGCTTTCCGAGGCACGGAGGAAACTCGGTATGTTAAGATGTTCATCCATCCTCAGGCCAACCTCGGAAAGCGTTACTTAATCTTGAAGATCGACCTGTGCGTCTGTTATTATTTAGCCACGAGCTCCTCCTTAAATTTAAATAGAACAATTCTCTGTTAAATTAATATAAACGATCTATGTAGCATCACTGTTCGTTACGTTTAAATTATTATCATCAAAAACGAATTTTTCATTATAATCGAAAACGTCAAAACGTTATTCGAGCCTGGTGCCAAGTCATCGTGTACAGAAGGGCTTAAAAAGTCACTTTAGGAGAATCATAATAATATTAATCACACAACAATCTGTCAAATTTAATTTTCATCTTTATTACTAACACATTAGGTCCAAGGTTGATTGGGTAAATTTGAGTGCCGGGTAGCGTGATTTGCTTTCTGGTTCTGCTAAAGTGGCCTTTTTAGACCCTCGGTTAATAGTGATGTTCAGAGGATGGCCGTGGTTATATGCAGCTTTGCCCTAAAGCTTATGATAGCGTATACTTTTACAATTGTATTGCTTTTTTAGGATTGGTGGAATTCAACCACGGCTATACTCTGAATAATTTCTTATCTTCCCTCCTTTTGCGTCGCCGCAGTCAGGTAAGACTCATAACCTTCCTTTTTCTTCACCTTAATCGGGTAAAAAGTAAGAAGAAGCTTAGTAGTAGGGTTCGGGTACAGCATTGCGCGTCGCGTTTATAACGTGCGACAACGCGCCGCGCAACGCCCCGCGTCTCCGTAAACGAACACATATGGCGGGTTGTATCAAACAGTTGGTTAACGTAACATACGTACGTCAAAAGTTACGATTACGGACGATGTTTGACGTTCGTTAAATAAGAAGCGTTGTTTCAAAACATTCTGGTATAAATTCCTGCTCATCTCAATAGCTAAGTTGTTGACACGGGTCCTACCTAAATAGCTTTTTTTTTTGCATTACACCACTTGTTTTTGTCATCAGAAGAACTGGTATTGAGGAATTCAAAGGAAATTTCACAATATTGTTCTATTTGACGCAATTAAAGTTACGTTAACCAGTGCTCAGACCATCTGTTAACGTAAACGTTATATTTTACGTGCGTTGACGCTGACATTTTCTGAAACAACCCAATTTTTTTATTTAACGATAGTTAGCACCATTTTTAACGTTTACGCAAGCGTTAAGTGAACTTGAAACAACCCGCCCTTAGGGCAGATTTCATCAATCTGAAACTGAACGCGATTAACATATGAACCACGTTTACAAGCTGTCAGTGTTATTTTTTATGGAATATTGACACTAACAACTCTTGAACGCAGCTTGAAAGCGATCAGTTTCATTGGAGAAATCCGCCCTTAAATTGATCCTCGAGCGACTTAAACACCCTTTTCGAAGGTCCCACTCACAAAAAGAAACAAACGGACACAATACATCACTCCTTGAATTACCATCAAGTACTCATTGGGGAATTAGAGGAAAACACGCCATGTATCAGCTGTAAGTCAACACCCCTTAACTTAAGGGTGAGTCCTTTATTTGCGTTCTAGTCGACTTTCAATTGACTTTTACGGCTCTTGAAGATATATGGCAGATAGTGTTATGTTTCTTTCTTTCTTACAGCTATTAGGTTAGGATGGGTCGGGAATTCGGGAATGTGAATAAACCTTCGGGTGCTTTTCAAGGGATGTGAGTGCTCTCACTTTCATTTTATCTTTTACTTTTAAAAGTATTGGGCATGAAAAAGATTTTGTGTTCAGCTTTGAGTTTTAATATTCGTCGATACGAATGTGTTTGTAATTTTTTCTAATAGGATTTAAACTCTGATAGTAGTTTTTTTGGATTTCCTAATGTGCGCTCTAGCTGTTTGCTGCTTTCAAAACGGTGATGGAAAATATCGTAAGGAAACCGATAAGTCGTCAAATAAAATATGGAAGACAAGTGCGGTTCACTAAACCGCGCTGGGCTCCATCAATTGCCTAGACTTTTTAACCGACTTCCAAAAAAGGAGGAGTTTCTCAATTCGGCGGGATTTTTTTCTATTTTGTATGTATGTACACCGATTATTCCGAGGTTTCTGATCCGATTTGGGTGATTCTTTTTTAGTTTGATGCGGCATTATAGCCATTTGGTCCCGTAAAAATCCCGTAAAATTCAGTTTGGCTCAGTTGTTTTTATTTTATGAGCATCTTTGCTTATTTCAATGTCTGCATAAACGAAGATGTCGTCCAAGTATCCAGTAAAACCACTAAAAAGTGAAAAAAAAAAACTTTTTACAAATAATGTGACTTCCAAAGTATGAAATAACTTTAATTTCGGAAGTCGGTGTCAAAAAAAACGAAGATACAAAACAAAAAACACCAACTTCCGATATTAAGTTTATTTTATACTTTGCAGTGTTTCTTGGGAGTCAGTTATATATTTTTTTCTAAATATATTGGGGTAGACTTCCAGTCTAAATGACTGCAACTAAACACTACATAGTTATTCAATTTTCACAAAACTAAACGAGTTGGCGAGTAGCGAGTGAAAAGTTTTGATAGTTTTGACGGTCGGTTTTAAGCGATTACTTTTGTGCGACGGGCAACTACTCGCAATACTCGCTCTGAGGCCTTAGTGTGAGTTTTTTCGACTCACGTTCGAACGCTTTCGATTGCGAGCGCGTTAGAATTTAGTATGGGAATTTAGTTATAATGCTACCTGGTGGTCACTCGTAGAACCTAATTTCTCATACTAAATTCTAACGTGCTCGCAATCGAACGCGTTCGAACGTGAGTCGAAAAAACTCACACTAAGGCCTCTGGTCTGCACTATAGATAAAAATGACCGATGGTTGGTGAGTTCTGACCGCAAAGCAAGTGTCGCTGAGCGAGTACAATCTTTGATAGCCTTTTTCGCTGCGATCAACTAGTGGCAAGAGCCGGACGGCAGTGTGAACAGCCCGTCGACTATAAATAAGTGTCTCTTTTACTCACACGAGATCTATATATTTTGTCCCTTTCTTCAGCGAGGAAAGCGTCGATAGCTAATCGCTTCCTCGCCGGTGGTAAGACAAGTGTCTAAGGTTAAGTTAGATTTCCGGCTGCCAAATTCTCGTCAAAAAGAAAATAGGCTAGTTCCGTAGCAGTGAAATCTTTATTGATTGTACCTACATTGAACTTTTTCACCCAAACGTAGGGCTGCTATAATTTGTTTATTAAACGTTGCCCTACCCTACCTAATCGTGGGTGTATTTACAAAGAAATAAACTCACATACCTACACAAACAGCGCTTTGCAAACAACATAAAAAGGTGATTGGAAACATTGGTTTCCTTCATAGGTACTTTAATTCTACCTGAAGCACGTATCCAGACATAAAAAATAGACAAACTATGAAGTGTGTATCGAATGGCGGTGGTGTATAGAAATCTAGGTGTATGCTAGGTTATGTCTGAGCACGCTCCCTGTGGATTCAGCAAGATTGTTCTATTTCTTAGAAATAAAAGTCGGTGGCACAGATTTTTAACTGAAGTTAGGAATAGGTTGGTGATATATTCTACCGGTTAGATAAGTTTCAACAGGAATCATTATTTAGCTTTTGAAATATTTAAGAAAAATAGGATAAACCTCTTGCCAATAGGGAATATGCATGCGATTTTTTTATTTGCATCATGCTATACTTTTTAGCTCTATTAGACAATCATGATATTTTTTTTAAATACCTTCATCAGCGATGAAGTTAGAAAGCTTCAATGCTTTCCAATATGTACTTTGTCATCAAGGTCCATGACGCTTATTACAGTTGCCATAGAAAACAGCGATTTCGAGAGAGGGACAGATATATTTGTTTAGAATAATTATGTCTTGATTGTTTTTCGAGCAATTTTAGTTGTAAATTCACTGTTAGTATGACATTTTTGTATATACAAATACAAATACAAATACAAATACAAATAATTTATTAATGCTTCAGTTTACACAGTGATTAGTGTTTGGAGCCTCCTTTTAAGCAAATAATGCCTGTGTTAGGAGACTCCGCTCTTCCCATAATATAGCAATAATTATTAAAACTAGAATTACAAGTACCTATGTGTCTAAAAATAACAAAAACTAATACACAAAAAAAAGAAAAAAAAAATATAAGTTCAGAGGATTTGTCGAAATTTCATGTGAGAAATTGAACAGTAGGGTGTTTGTGTGTGTGAAGGTGGATGCGAGAGTGTGTGTGTAAGTGTGTGTGGTAGAAACATATATTTTTAGATAAACTAGACAATAAATATTTTTTTCATGCATATTCCCTATTTCTATAATTACCTATTTTACTTATTTACGTTGTCATCCATAATTGATGAAATGCAGTGAAACAAGTAGGTAAGATCTGTAGTAGGATATCTCTATTGTGAATTGCTTGATTTTAGTTATTGCCTTGTGTATAACATGACTTTCTATTTGCTTTTAATTCTAAAAATTTCTGTGTAAGTCCTACATCAGCTAAAAATATTTAAACTTAATATTATGAAACAACTTCAATGTTACTTTGGATAAAAGATATTTTTTTTACTCTCTAGAAATATTAAAAGTTTTTTGTCAGTCTCCTTAAATCTTTTTTATTATCTCAGCTAGCTATTGCGCATTTTCAATTTGTTTCATTTATCATTGATAAGCTAGTAATTTTTCACTAAAATTATAATTTATTTCCAAGAATAAAGATTTACCAGTTTGTATAAAATACCGTGAGCAGTAAATGCTCTTAAATTACTGATTAAATCTGTCGTCAGTAGACAGTGCAACTCACCCGTCTAGTCACAATACAATACACACATTTTACATGCAGCTACATATTTGTCACCTGCGAGGCAGACGGGTGCGACCCACGCATATTGTATTTCATCCATTTCCGCCGATGACGGCTGGCAAATCTAACGTCTGGCTTGATAACCAGAGTTTTTTGTTTAATTTTAGGAAAACTTACTAAAACATAACACGGTAGAGTAACAATATGTAAAAATTTACCATTTACTAGCTTTCATTTATTCTTTTTCCCTGATTCGCCTTAGAACCCAAGTACTACTTATATTGGGCTACTTAATGGATTAACAGCATGGTGTGGTCCTATCCTGTCTTCTCTGCTCAAAATGTGGACAAAAGAAAACCTGTTTGTGCTATTTATATGGATCTAACCAAAGCTTTCGATTATGTAGATTACGCAATCTTGCTAAACAAACTTGAAGAATATGGTATCAGGGGGAATATACTTAAATTGTTAGAATCGTATTTGATAAATAGAAAACAATACGTAGAAATAACACAAATATGCACGAATGAGTGTTGCGAGAAAAAATATCGATCCAAATGTAGGACAGTAAAATACGGAGTACCTCAGGGCAGCGTACTAGGAGCTCCCCTCTTCCTTCTATACATTAATGACCTTCCCAGAAACATAAAACATCCTATGGTACTATTTGCTGATGACAGCACAGTAGTAATTAAGTGCGACGATCCTATGACCTATGAAAATGAAATAAATATGACATTAAATGCAATTATATCATGGTTTGACAAAAATAATCTTATTATAAATTTAGAAAAAACAAAAATTATGCACTTTCACCAGAGAGTTCCGAATAAGATACCTGAAATTCATTATTTCGGGACTCAAATACATTCAACTACTGTCACCAAATTCCTTGGGATCATAATAGATAATAATTTGACCTGGAGATCCCAAACAGACGAAATCTGTAAAAGAATTTGTAAATTCGCATATGTTCTTTACAAACTGTCTAAAAATGTCAGCCTAGAATCGGTACTAATGGCATATCACGGCTATGTTGCATCAACACTTAGGTTTGGCATAATGTATTGGGGTAACTCAGTTGATAGAGAATATGTATTTAGAGCTCAAAAGAAATGTATCCGATCTATGTGTGGCCTAAATAGTACCGATAGTTGCCAACCGTTCTTTAAAAGCCTAAACATCCTTACCTTACCATCATTATACATCTATGAAACTAATATATTTGTCAAAACACACATCTCGCAATACAGAATAGCTTCCAAAAGCTACTATAGACAGTTACGGGACAAAAATAAGTTAGAGCTCGAAATAACACATGGGAAAACAGCTCTAATGAATAAAAGTACTTTCTGTATGGCCACAAAAATATTTAACAGGCTACCTGAGACATTAAAGTCACTTGATCTGGTCAAATTCAAGAGTGTACTTATGAAAATTTTAATCGATAAATGTTACTACTCAATAAAGGACTATTTGGATGACAGTTCTATAATTCCTCTTTCAAATGATAAGCATTAGGTCAAGCATTTTTATTTTATTTTAACATTCTACCGTTATACTGTTGACATTCTGGACATATTTATTAAATTTGGACTCGCTTTTTAATTA
Source organism: Ceramica pisi (assembly GCA_963859965.1). Lineage (NCBI taxonomy): Eukaryota > Metazoa > Arthropoda > Insecta > Lepidoptera > Noctuidae > Ceramica > Ceramica pisi. The sequence continues at coordinate 2,183,594 of OY982542.1, forward strand.
CATTATTTGACATTATCCAATACTTCCTTTATTTTAAATATTTTTTCTAAATTAATTTTTGTACTGTTTTAGATTTTATTGATAACACTAAATGGGTGTATAATTGACTTACTGCTTATTTTGACATTCTGATAATAACTTGGCTAATTCTTGTATTGACTTAATTAGTTGACATCATCCTATTTTTTTCTTTGACATTTGTGATTCATATTAAAATTTTATTGTTGACATTTTGAAATAATTCATTAATTTTAAATATTTATTGCAGTTTTTTATATAAATTTTATTGATCGTTATATTTTAATAATTTCTCATTATTTCTCTATATTTGATTTTGTTAAATTAATAAGGAAACAAAAATTAAATTTGACATAAACATTTGTACGCATAATGGCAAAACATAGAGCACTTACAAAAAATGTAACATCTCACACACCTGTGTACCTGTAACCTATGTTTACAAATAAATGAATCTGAATCTGAATCTGAAAAACATGCAATCAATCAATCAATCAATCAATCAATCAATCATTTATTTATTGCAAACATGGGTATTTGGTACATAGATGTTCTTTTTTACATATTAAAGTCCTCCATATTCTACCGTCGTATGGGCATGCAAATAAAATTCAACTCCAAAATTAAATTAAAGTAATAAAACAGTTTGAAATAAAGATCTTATCAAAATTATACATTTCAAATCATAAAATCAAATCATAAAATTATAAATGTCAAAATTAGTTAGGTAAAATATGTCATGTTTAGGTTACAAATCAGAAAAATGTCAAATCAGTAAAAGTTATCACAATGATTTGTCATAAAAATAATATTAAGTATGTCAATCAGAATAAAATTATGTCCATAGTTATAAGAAGCTATAACAATAATAAAATAAATCAATCAATTAGCGATTCATCATTAAGGTAGTCGTCAATTTTGTAATAACTTTTTTCGATTAAAATTTCGTGTAGTGCCCTTTTGAATTGTATTACAGTCATGTTTTTTACTACATTAGGTACTTTATTATAAATGCGTGGGGCAATACCGAAAAAACTTTTCTTCATTAGCGCAGTTTTACATTTGACATGACAAACTTGGTTTAAATATTGAGTCCGTATTGGATTTATTCTGACTTCCGACAGATTTTTAAATAATTGTGGGTGTTTTTTTACAAACAAAGCTGTTTCCAAAATATACAAAGACGGAAAAGTTAAAATTTTTAAAGATTTAAAATAGGGAAGACAGCTATCTGTTGTTTTAAGACCAAACATTGACCTTATACATCTCTTTTGCATTCTAAATACCAGTTCCTTATCGGTAGACCGCCCCCAGAAAATAATACCATACCGCAGGACAGAGGCAACTAGACCATGGTAGGCTGTTAAAAGAGCCTGACTGTTGACTTTTTTTGAAAGTTGAAAGAGAGCATATGCAGATTTACAAAGTTTTTTGCAAAGCACTTCAATATGAGGTTTCCAAGTCAGTTTGCTGTCAATCACTATACCTAAAAACTTAGCTTCATTTGCTTCCTCAATATTACAGCCTTGGTAATCAACACATACATTTGGGTATTCACTACGTTGATAAAAGTGCATTATTTTTGTCTTGTTCAGGTTTATTACTAAATTATTATTATGTAACCAGTGTATTATATTATTTAAAGTAGTATTTATGTCTTGTTCATAATCATTTTGATTTGTACACTTAATTACTGCTGTACTGTCATCCGCAAAAAGAACCATTTTGTTAGTTGTTACTTTTGGGAGATCGTTGATATATATTAAAAAAAGTGGCGGTCCAAGTACGCTACCTTGTGGAACACCATATTTTACTTTCCTTGGTTTAGATACATACATTTTCTCTAATTTACTCTTTGGACAAATTCTAGAAACTTCCACGCATTGCAGTCTATCTGTCAAGTATGATTCTATCAACTGAAGGATGTTCCCTCTTACACCATAACTATGTTAACTTGTGTAACAGAATTTTATGGTCCACATAATCAAAAGCCTTGGTCATATCAGTGTAGACTGCACAAACTGGATTTCTTTTATCTACAGAAGACATAATATTAGTTAATAGGTCAAAAAGTGCCATATTAACTGTAGTATTCCTACGGAACCCCTTTTGTTCTTTACAAAATAATTGATATTTTTCGAAATATGCGTAAAGGGAATTATAGATGACTTTCTCAATAATTTTTGAAAAAATTGGAATTTTTGCAATAGGTCTATAGTTTTTTAAATTCGTTTTGTCATCTTTTTTATGTATGCAGCCGTAGTGGTAGGTATATTGATGCTATCGGTTGAGCTGCTGGATAGGACATGGATGGAGGTGGATCACAGTTTTGCCCAATTTCTCACAGAAAATGGCAACTTTAAGAGTAAATAAATTTCTTTTAGGCTTGTGGCCTCACCTTTATGTCAATGTTCTACAGCTGAACTTGAATACGAACAATCCGCACATCACATCTTACGGGAGTGTACTCTGTGGCAGACTGAACGTAATATTATGTTAGATAGTATTCAGGTTACATCTGGAGTAGTTTACTATACGGACCTTGTAGAAACCAGAACAAGCCGTGCGTTCAGGCGTTTTTGCCATACCTATTACTGGAATCAAAAGTAGCTCACAATTTGGAACCCATTAGTTTCTGTGTTAATATATAATCCGTGGTGCTACGCAACTGGGCTTAACCCAGTTGTATTTCCCTTGGTGTCTATTAGCCTAGCTCTTATCTTTCTCCTACTTGATAAGGAGGGAAGTGGAAATTATATTTAATTTTTCCTACTCCTCCGCTTTACTCTTCTGATTAATTTCGTTGCGGGATCCAAGACAGTTGAATCGTTTCTCCGGGACTCGTCGGGCTTCATTAGCTCGGCGTTTTTCTTGTGGTCGCCACTGTTGATTCTGGCGTGGCGGGCTTGTTGATATAACCATAGTGGAAGTGGAAAAGTTTTGAGATAAAATGATATTAATCACAATACAGGAGAACCAAGGTTACCGACATAGCCCGACGTATCGCCAAACATAAGTGTCTGTGGGCATGGTACATTTCTCATTGCTCGCAGAACAGATGATCGATAGGGGCCGAAAAGTTCTGGAGTGGCGACCGCGTACCGGGAGACGCAACAGTGGAAGGCCTCCCACAAGGTTGCCGATGACCTGGTGAGGGTTGCGGGAAGCCGATGGATGCGAGACGTACAGTAGGTACTGGTTGTTTTGGCCACACTTGGGAGAAGCCTATGTCCAGCAGTGGACATTTTTCAGCTGATATAATGATGAAAATCTTCTTCTTATATATAAAAATGAATTGCTTTTCGTTAGTCTCGCTAAAACTCGAGAACGGTTGGGCCGATTTCGGTAATTCTTTTTTTGTTTAGTTCGCCAGAATACAGGAAAGGTTTATATAAAAAAAAAATGGGTAGTTGACGAGAGCGAAGCCACGGGGCACAGCTAGTCTTATATATAAAAATGAATTGCTGCTCGTTAGTCTCGCTAAAACTCGAGAACGGCTGGGCCGATTTCGGTAATTATTTTTTTGTTTAGTTCGCCAGAATACAGGGAAGGTATAAAGGCAAAAAAATGGGTAGGTAGGGTAGTCAGTTTACGAGAGCGAAGCCGAGTGGGACAGCTAGTTATGAATATATGTATATCACTGTCAAACCAGCGACACGAGAGGCAGAGATCCAACACCACGCAGTCTTTGCCTGGCGCAGTAGTAATATTAATAAGGAAACTAGGCTAACGTTACAGTGCATGACTGTCATTATGCACATGCAATTAGATGTCTCCTAATGTATGCATCGTCTGTCCCACGACAAGTATTTTCACATTTATGCTATGTATGACTTCCAAAAAGGCAGGAGGTTCTCATATCGGTGGATATTTTTTTCTTTTAAAAAATCACAGAATTGTGATCAGAAAACTCAGAGTAAATGTACACCGATTAGAGTCTTTTGATCCGAATTCTATGACTTCTTTTAGTTCGATGCTCCAAAAAAAATCTTTGAAATGTTTTTGTTCTCCTGGTACTTGTGAATCTTAAATGCTCACAATTCTCTTACTCCGTATTAACATTCGCGCTCGGAAAAACTTCGACATGTTTTTGTTCGCATGGTATAGAAAAAAAAAACATTTAGTCCGGTCCGTTTGGGCAGCAGCGGCTTCGAATTTCCACTTTCTCCTCCACCTCCATTAATCCATGCCTTTTATCGGGATAAAAAGTAGCCTATGAGTTATTCCAGTATGTAAGCTATATGTTTGCCAAATTTCATCCAAATCACTTCATCCATTTTTGCATGAAAGTGGTACAAACATCCATACATACAAACTTTCGCGTTTATAATATTAGTAGGAAGTAGGTATTGTTTGTATGTGTATATTATTAATTTTAATTGTATTTAATTTGAAAAATTATCAATAATTTTAATTCTCCATTATTGCACCTACCACTATTCCCTGCATCACCCAAAGGTTGACTGGTAGAGAATGCCTATGGCGTTAAATTAAATAAATAAAAGCCCGTCGCACTACGTCAAAACTATTGATACTTTCCTCTCGCTACTCGCTGCTCGCCTACTCGTTTCGAGTAGCTTTACTCGCTACTCGTTGACCACCGGCGGTAAGACAGTGCGCGAGCCAGTTCCCATAACGAATTAACTTGCTCTCAGATATCATTTAAATACAAAGTTACTTGTGACCCAAATTCAACTCACAGAAACTAACCTTTCTTTAAACTAAACTCAGCATTACTTAACACTGGAACACTTAATAACGCTGAGTGTCATAGCAGGGTAATTAGCAAAGCTTTCAAGTACTTAGCTGGCCAAGAATTTTAATACAAGCTTAGAGTGCGAGTTATGGTACCTGTCCAGAGACTGTTATCAAAATGGCTGAGATACGTCTCGCAGTTAAGGCATTAGGGATTCTGTTGTTAAAGTATGTAAAAATATTTCATTAATGTTGTTGTTTGGGATGAGAAGAGCTCGTGGTCGAATAATAACAGCCACATAGGTCGATCTTCAAGTTTAAGCAACACTTGCCGAGGTTGGTCTGTGGATGGGTGACATTCTTAACATACCGAGTTTCCTCTGTGCGTCGGAAAGCACGCTAAGCTGTTGGTCCCGGCTGTCATTTGGAGATCTTTGGCAGTCGTTACGGATAGTCAGAAGCCAATAAATCTGACTCCAGTCTTGCCAAGAGATACCGTGTTACCCAGTTAATGGGTTGTGGAGGTCTGGTAGGCAACCGCGCCACGTAAAATACTGGTATTCAGCTGAATCCGGTTTGACTGGAAGCCGATCCCAATTGGGAAAAGGCTAGGCAGATGATGGGTTTTAGCAATCAGAAAATACTGACACGGGCAGAGAAGCCAATCTTTGGAATGCACAATGAAGAAGTCGCGCACTAGAAGAAGTCAGCCACAGACCCAACCCATCTACCGTTTTTTCGAGACTAGTCCCTTGGCTTGTGGTTTGAACAACTTGGCTATATTTAAGGATAGCTAGCACTCAAATGTAACTATTTTTCACCAAAACTTATGCGGAATAAATAATAAGAAGGATGAACTCGAAGTGTATGTAACTGAATTACCAAATGAAATAAGTTTTATTTGTATAAGTGAACACTTTTTAAACCGACTAATGTTATCACAATTTGATTTCCCCAATTATTTCGTATGCTCTTGCAATACAAGGTTAAATAAAACAAGAGGTGGTACATTAGTATTAACACATAAAAACAGACAAGTCGAGGACTTGGACATTTGTAAAAAGCTATATAAAACGGATAGCTTTGAGGTATGTGGATAAGGGACATTAAGACAAACTCTTACATAATCTGTTGCTATAGAACACCCGTAAATAAAAACTTTGACGATTTTCTAGATAGATTGGAAAAATTACTGCAGTACTTTTACAATAAAATATGCTTTATCTGCGGTGATTTTAATATTGACTTGTCAAAACAGGACAATAAAAGAAGCTCGTTTACATCATTGTGGTGCTATAATTTTAGATGTTTGTTTGATTCAACTACATTTGTGCGAAATGACTCCGAATCGTATATAGATAATATATTGACCAACACCTGTGATAGAAATATTGGTAGTACAGACATTGACCACAATCGTTTAGCGGATGGACATGCAGCCCTCTTCTGTACAGCTTATTTGGAAAAAGTTACTACTACACAATGCGTTAGTTTTAAATACATAGAGAGAAGATTATATAATGAGAAGAATAAAAATGCGTTCAGACAGAAACTACTGGAGCACGACTGGAATGTAGGTACAAATACGTTTATATGAAAAATTAAAGAACTACATTCTAGTACTTTTGAAAAAAGTAAAGTTAAAATCAACATAAAAAGAACTGGTAAATCTAAATGGCTAACGAAAGGAATAAGGATATCCAGCAAAATGAAAAGATTGCTAAATTTTATAGATAAAGCAAATTGTGACAAATCGTTATTAAAATATCGTGAACAGTATCTTAGAATTTATAAAAAGGTTATTAGGAACGCTAAAAAAAGGGAAGTAACTGATCAAATAAATAAAGCAGCTAACTCTAGCAAATAAATTTGGAAAATAGTCAATAGAACTAGGAATAAAATTGACAATTATTCCGAAAATGAAAATATAATACTTAAATATAATAATAAAATAATTTGTAACCATTTAGACATTGCTAACATTTTTGCTGAACAATTTGACAACAGTAAAGGTGTAACCACTGGCAATCCAGGACTGGCCAGGAAGCATTTAATTGAGAATATTAAGAGAGTTGAGAAGTCTTTGTCTTTTAATCACGTCATGCCGATAGAGATTTACAAAATAGTAAAGGGTATGGATAATAAAAAGTCATTTGGACACGATGAAATACCGCTGAGCGTAATTAAAGATAATATTGATATACTGGCATATCCAATCTCTGAAATAATAAATAACTGTGTCAATGTGTCTTTTCTGATCAATTTAAGTTAGCCAGAGTTTTACCACTGTTTAAGAAAGGTGCTAAAACAGATCCAGGCAATTACAGGCCTATTTCTTTGTTACCAGTTCTATCCAAACTTTTTGAAAAAGTGATCAAATCTAGGCTTGCAGGACATTTGAGTAGTCTAAAAATAATAAACCACAATCAGTTTGGGTACCAAAAAAGTAAAGGGACACTAGATGCAATAGACTCGTTAGTTAATAACGTTGTAAATAAGCTGAACAATAAACTTAAAGTTGCTGGTTTGTTCCTGGACTTAAGTTCTGCTTTTGATACTGTAGAGCATTGCATTCTGATGAATAAGTTGGAGCATTATGGTATAAGAGATAATGTTTTAAAACTTTTAAGTTCTTATTTGACCAATAGAAAACAGTACGTCGAAATTAAATCACTTCACGAAGGTGTGGAAGAAATTCATAAATCGAAATTATTAACTGTAACTAGAGGCGTTCCGCAGGGTTTGGTCTTGGGCCCCATTTTCTTTATAATATTTCTTAACGATCTAACTGAATATATTAGACACATTTTACCAGATGCTGACTTAATAATATTTACTGACGATACGAGTGCTGTTATAGCTGCTGACGATATGGACACCTTAAAATGTAAATTAAATATATTAATAGCTGCATGTGAAAGCTGGTTTTCGATGAATAATCTTAAATTAAATGTAAGTAAGACAAAATGCATGGTATTTAGATCTACAGTTGGAAAGAAATCTTTAGTAAATGAGGAAGCTTTGGGGAGAAAAATTTGTATAGTGGAAAGTTTAAAGTTCTTGCTAAATTGGAAGCCTGAACTAGTTTCAATTACGAATACAATAAGTAGTGCGTGCTATGCTATCAGATCTCTAAGGGATCTTTTGTCTTTTGCCCAACTTCGTACAGTCTATTTTCCTCTAGTAGAATCCAAACTTAGATATAGCATTAAATTTTGGGGAAACAGCTATAAATATAATATTAAGGCGGCCTTTACTATGCAAAAGCGAGCCTTACGAACCATGCTTCGTATAAACCAAATAGAATCGTGTAAGGAGCATTTTATTAAACTTAGAATTTTAACGGTCCCATGTCTTTATATTTTAGTTCTACTTACTCATTTAATCAAAAACTTAAACCGGTTTGAAACAGAAGAAGAAAGAAAAAATAGAGTTGATACTCGCAGAAAAGATCTTCCAACTAATCTGCAGGCAAAGCTTAATGTAGTCAAACACTCGTCACGCGTGCAGTCTGTCAATCTGTTTAACAGATTACCACCAGGATTAAAGAATATTCAGAATGTGAACATGTTTAAAAATAAACTCAGGGCGTTTTTAATCAATAAAGGCTATTACAGCATTGACGAATATTATAATGACAAAAATCTTAAAATAGTTTGACGTAAAATTGAATTGAATGTTTGCCCACTGCTCGTTGACTGTGTTTTCATTAATTGTGTTGCTTGTTTTTTGCATACGACCTACTGTGTAAATATTTCGAAACAAATGTATTTTTGTTTATGAAATAAATAACTTGAACTTGAAACTTGAAACAGACCAACTTTGGCAAGCTTTGCTTAACCTTGAAGATCGATCCGTGCGGCTGTTGGTATTTAGCCACGAGCTAAAGACCACTACAATACTTGCTAAAACTTACTACAACCCGCGGGTCTTTAAAGGCTACTTTAGTAGAATCAAAAAGCATAAAACGAACAAACACGCTACCTGTAACTGTCAATTTTTTTCTAATCAACAATTTTGTTTAACAAACTATAGGTACATTACAGAAGGGATATCGGCGTACTTAGTTGATACGTTAAAAGGACATTGACGTAACGGTCTGTTGATACTCAGAACAGTATCTCGCGTTGAATTTCTTTACTTTCGTTTTCTTGTTTATTTAAATTGATATTGTCGGCTAGGCGCTTTTCTAAACAATACCGTTCTATTAGCGGAAATTCTACCAGTTGTGTAATTAATAAAAAAATAAAGAGCACTGGTGAACACTTCATGATCCCTCAACCAAAAAACCGGCCAATTGCGAGTCGGACTCGCGCACCGAGGGTTCCGTACAAACCTGTAGGTATATATTATAAGCAAAAGTTGCGATTTACGATTTATGACGTATTAAAAAAAACTACTTACTAGATCATGTTCAAACCAATGTTCGCTGGTAGTTTACATGGTTAATATAAATCATACATTTTTTTTAGATTTATCATTCTCTTATTTTAGAAGTTACGGGGTGGGGGACACACATTTTACCACTTTGGAAGTATCTCTCTCGCAAACAGTTCAGTTTAGAAAAAAATCATAATAGAAATCTCAATATCATTTTTGAAGACCTATCCATAGATACCCCACACGTATGGGTTCGACGAAAAAAAAATTTTTGAGTTTCAGTTCTAAGTATGGGGACCCCCAAAATTTATTGTTTTTTTTTTCTATTTTTGTGTGAAAATCTTAACGCAGTTCACAGAATACATCTACTTATCAAGTTTCAACAGCATAGCTCTTATAGTTTCGGAGAAAAGTGGCTGTGACATACGGACGGACAGACAGACTGACAGACAGACAGACAGACAGACATGACGAATCTATAAGGGTTCCGTTTTTGCCAATTGGCTACGGAACCCTAAAAACTGCACCGATATTCAAGCTGTTTTCACTAATGGATGAAGTAGTTCTTGAGGAAGGTTTTAGTATAATAATTTGTCAAGCGGGCGAAGCCGCGAGCATCAGCTATTGGTTAATATTATGATTCGGCTAAAGTGGCTTTTTAAGACCCGCAGGTTGTAGTTATCAGAAAACCCTGACACCGTCAGAGACCTCCACTCCTTAGCACACCATGAAAGTATTTCAGTCTCTATTTGTTGCCAACGTGGGGATTCCGTGCTCTGTATCCACCTCACTATCCATTTAACACTGTCCTTTAACTCAGCCATCTAAATAATTCTACACTTTATCAGTTAAGACGTTACGTTGACCCTTCGTGTCCCTCACTCGGCTTCCTCAGCTCCGCTGGGACGCTCGTACTTAAGTTTGAGTGGCGTTGGAATAGGGATGGTCTTAGCTCGCGCGCAAATTGTAGGGTCTTGGTTGTTTTAAATAAGAGGTTTTGAATGTCTTCATTAGAATTATGTGTTTTTCAGGTCTTTTCCTATTTGTTGTGTGTCTATGAGTTACTTTGAACACTAAATTTTGTTATTGATTTGGTTTTTTGTTTGGGAAGTCATCAAATGACTCCTCCCGCTTTTGGCGGAGCGGAAGGAAGTGTCAGACTCTTACTGAGTAAAATCCTACCGTTTTACTAGTAAACCCTTCTTCGTTCCAGAGCTGCGATGACTCTTTCGAACAAATTCCGCAACCCTGACAGGCATAGCTCTAGCGGGCCCCGTCTATTTTGCTAATACTGTAACGAAGTAGATACGAATTAAAATGATAACATTGTAACATGATTGAACTACATTTTAACAGGCTCGTTAAAAAAAAACTTACCAAGCAATTAGTTTAAATACCGATAGACAGTCTCTTAATTGTCTACAGAAAATTTGCATTTAGAAAATTGTAATCATTTTATACCAAACTGAAGGAACTGAAATGAACAATGACTAAACTGAAGTGGCAGTAGGCCAGGCACATTGCTCGTAGAACAGACTGATGGTCGATGAAGGTGAAGTTCTGGAGTGGCGACCGCGTGTCGGATGACGCAGCGTTGGAAGACCTCCAAAGCCTCAAGGTCAAGGTCCAAAGCCTCCAAGACGTAACAAGTTGAGCCGATGGCTTGGTGAGGGTCGCAGATAGCCGATGGATGCGAGACACACGGAGCCGGTTTTTGTGGCTAAATTTGGCCCATGCCTAGTAGCAGAAGTCTTTTGGCTGATTCGATAGAATAGAATAGAATAGATTTTTATTTTGAAAATATGGGTAATACATAATAGATGACGAAGAATCAGTTTTAATGTTAAGTTTTTGGCATGAGAGACCAGTTATGAAGTTTTTACAATGCAAAACTTTATTCCATTCTAAAATACAGTTAGAAAAATGAAGAATTAGGAGAACTGCAACTCAGCATATTCATAAACATCCCTCCAAAAGTCGATCTCTGGCTGTTTGTCAGCTGTTTTCGGTATCAATTTGTAGTTAATCTCTAAGTAGCTCTTGTTCTGACTATAGTCCTTCCAGGTAGTTGGAGAATCCGATGTAGTTGGTGTTCTGTAGAAAGAAAAAGGAATCAAACATGACGTACCAGATAGAAAAAGAATATTCATTCCGTGATAGAACTCACAATACAAAATTATTATTTTAAAATGTATAGCAGACCCTACATAAACGATGATATTCGCAAGAAAACCAAGGTTACTGACATAGCTTGAAGGATCGCCAAACAGAAGTGGCAGTAGGCAGGTCACATTGCTTATAGATGGCCAATGGAGCCAAACATTCCTGTAGTGGTGACCGCGTACCGGAAAATGCAGCGTTGGAAGGTCACCAGGTGGACCATTAAAATAGTGAGGGTCGTAGGCAAAATCACGAAAAATGTGCATCATCATCATCATCATCTGCCTAGCCTTTTCCCAACTATATTGGGTTCGGCTTCCAGTCAAACCGGATTCAGCTGAATACCAGTAACTCTACGTAGAGTGGCTGCCTACCAGACCTCCACAACCCATTAACTGGGTAACACGGCACTCCTTGGCAAGACTGGTGTCATTTCTGGCTTCTGACTATCCGTAACGACTGCCAAATATCTACAAATGACAGCCGGGACCAACAGCTTAACGTGCTTTCCGAGGCACGGAGGAAAGGAGGAAACTCGGTATGTTAAGATGGTCACACATCCACAGACCAACCTCGGAAAGCGTTGCTTAACCTTGAAGATCGACCTGTGCGACTGTCATTATTTAGCCACGAGCTCCTGTGAAATGTGCATATCAGTACATTTTGTCGAGTTACGCACATACATGTATGGGACATTCGATTTTTTATGACGATATTTCGAAAACCAATAGAAAAACGTTTTTCATGTGATGACCACAGTGACTCCTTTTTAGGTAGGTATTGTGTTTGTTCTGTTACACGTTTAAATACCCAATAAAGAAAATGTTATGATTTAAGTTTTTAGTGTGAAAATGGATGGATGGTTATGACTAAAAAGCCAGACCAAGGAAACGATGAATCGTCTCCGCACATAATTCGATGGGGCTGATAAGTTTTAAAGTAGCAACTGCGTACCAAACACAAATTCCTTTATTTCAAAAAGACCAGTAAAAGGCATTTATGAAAAGTCAAGTGTCCCAATTCTACTTATTTTCACATTCGCATATCAATCCCAATCTGCCGAAATTGTATGAACATTAAGGCTTTTAAGACAGTTTGCCATTTACATGCGAATCCGAAAGTTGTTTAAAAATAAGTAAAATTGGCCCTCAGATCAGTCAGTCGAATAGATGAAGCTTATCCTGCCACGCAGGCGATAAGAGCAGCAGGTTGTTCTTCAGAAAAACACACTCATCGACCTTATCTCTAGCGCGGCAGTGGCACGTTCCAAAGAGTAGATCCCATGGAGACGAACGTGCATGAAACTCTATGAACGCTCTTTTTAAAGGCCTCTCACAAAGTGGCCTTCCAATGCTCCCCCTTAAGTGTCCCGCAGCAGCCGGTTCTGTGCGTCTCGCAGACATCGGCTACCACGTGGACCTGGTGAGGGTCACGAGACGCAAAGGACAGGTAGCTATGGCGACACTTGGGGAGGCCTATGTCCAGTATGATGATGACGAAAATAAAATGCCAGTAAAGGAAGTGCCTACTAACATGGCGTTTAGTATAGAAATATGTACAAAGAAGACAAGTTAGGACAAGTGCAACATAATTATGTACATTGATATTTATAACTTACCCATATTTAGCAAAATTCGTGTACAGAGTACAAGTTTGTACTATCATTTTATATGAAAGGCTCTTTTTATTCAGCAACAAATTGAATTTCGGTCCATCAAATAAATATGGCAGATCATCAGAATGTGTTGCCCTACGCAGACCATACCTTATTCCATTTTTGCCATTAATATTTCTTTCACTGAAGCAATTAAATTCGTAAAAGTATGCTTTGTTGCCGGTTTTAACCCACAACTCTAAAAATCTATGAATATTGTAAACATAGTTGAAGTAGGTATAAAATTTAATTATTTCTCTGAAAGATCCTTTACATACTTCTTTGTTGCCAAAATAATGTTCTTGAATTCGATCGCCTAGTTCTAAAACCTCAGTTGAGTTCAGTTTGTATGTAATCTTCGAAGGCACGAAAAATTCTTTATAAAAGGGTAAGTATTTCAGAAGAGCCTTTCTTTGAGTGAATGCTCTGTAAATGCCTTCTTCGGTAGTATGCCCAAGAATTATATCCACATTGTTAGTCTTATTTTCATTTAGCAATTTCAGTGGGTCTTCTGTCAAAAATGGTCGAGTGCTACAATAATTATTCTCAATCTCCACCTCGACAATAGGTCTAAAATTGAACAACTCAAGCATATCTCTTCTCGGTTTTTCAGAGTATAGTACAAATGGTTTTGCTTTTACCAGATCTTTTACATGTGCTGCTTTGAGAAACTGAACAGCTTCTTTTGAATCCTTGGTGTATAATCCTAATTGTTGCGTCAGTAGAAAAGCCCGTCTCTTATGCTCAAATGGTACATCTAAAACTTTGAAAAACACACCACTCAACGCTATGGCTCTTCTGAAAAGTCCTTTTGACATTGGTGACAACAAATGAAGACTAACTGAAGATCCACCAGAACTTTGTCCAAAGATGGTTACATTATCTGGGTCTCCTCCAAACTGTGCAATATTTCTCTTCACCCATTTTAAGGCTGCCACTTGGTCTTTCAGGCCAGCATTTCCTGGAGCTTCGTCTATGTCCAAAGAGAGAAAACCTAAGGCCCCTATTCTGAAGTTAAAAGTTACAAGAACTACATCATGATCGAGAAGAAAATCTGGTCCAAGTTGGTCCGAATTTCCTGACCCTATCGTGAAGAAGCCACCATGAATGTAGAACATTACTGGTAGAGGGACTTCAGAGGTTACTGTTGGGGTGTACACATTTAAGAATAGGCAGTCCTCATCGGCTCCAGGGACGTACGTGTCTGTGGCTATATCTGTCTGAGGACAAATGGCGCCGTGAAGCAGTGCACTTCGTTCTCCTTTCCATGGTAACGGAGGCTGTGGATCCTAGAAATAAATGTTTAATGGTATAATACTTAGCACTATAGTAGTTGTTCATGAGTGATGCATAAAAATGCGCATGCTCTATTAAATTAGTGGTAGGGCGCTATTACACTGCGGGCCTGTGGATGGTGAGACGGTGAGCGGTGAGCAGCTGGCCGTCCGTCCGTCCGTCATCTGACGACAGGCCGTGTCGACGGCGCGTTCGTGTTCCGCGCGCGCCTCAAAGAGAGTCAGCATTGGGAGGGGCCCAAAAGGCCGACGCCTGCCGGAGTCGCGGGACTATTCGGAAGAGATACCGTGCTCCGGAACACAAAGGCCATTGAAGGAACATGGATGGGTTCTTGGAAGTCTGACACTCCCTCTCGCTCCGCCCAGAGAGGGAGAAGTCATTTGATGATTTCCCATCCCTAAAAAAAGGGCACTATTACACTATGTCAGAAGCTTTCTATATTTTAGCCAGCTAGCCTAAAAATAAGGAATTTCTATGAACACATGGCCAGGCCACCTTAATCGCATTGCTAGCCTTGCTTGAATATTGTAAAATAGTTTGAAAGAGTTACCGCGACTTTTTAATTTGAGATGGGTTTGCTCTTGACTCTCGTCTTGGTCAAGAGCAAACCAAGTACAGGATATATAAAATGTACTATAAATCCTACTCTTGAAAGCCAGAATCAACAGTGGCGACCACCAGAAAATTCGCCGAGCCAATTATGCCCGACGAGTCCAGGAGGAAATGATTCAACTGTTTTGGATCCCGCAACGATATTATTCAAAAAATGTACAGCGGACTGTAGGAAAAATGGGAAAGGAATATTTGAAGAAACACGTGTGGGATTTAATCAATAAGAGTCTGAAACTCCCTGACGCTCCGCCCAGACCAGGAGTATGTATAAATGTAAATCGGGCTGGTTTCCGCAACTCCACGACTAGGCGCGAAAAGACCAGACCAGGAGTAAACGTTTGATGGTTTACCATAAAAAAATAATAATTGAAAAACAAGCCGAGTAATCCGGTCATCTATACTAATATTATTAAGCAGAAGAGTTTGTTTGTTTGTTTGTTTGTTTGGTTGAACGCACTAATCTCAGGAACTACTGGTCCGATTTGAAAAATTCTTTCAGTATTAGATAGCCCATTTATCGAGGAAGGCTATAGGCTATATATCATCACGCTAAGACCAATAGGAGTGGAGCAGTAATGAAAAATGTTACGCAGACGACGTTGCACGGGTCAGCTAGTTCAAAATAAAACATTGCCAAACTACACTTACCCTGAATCTTAGGTCGCCAACGGGTGGCGCTGCATAAGGTATACCCTTGAAACTGCAGTATTTTCCGTTGCCAGTGGACCTATGCAAAATCACACCCTTCAATGTCCCTTGTTCTACTTCCACTACGACGGAGTTTCCATTTGTATAGCTCTGAAAAAAAAACTGTTTCAATACTGGGTCAAATTACACAATCAAATTCTCCCACGTAGGGAGATATTATAGTGTTGTCCCCTCTGTTCCTTAACTCTCATCGTACGATAAAGAAATCAAGTGAGAATGAACTTTCCGAGTCACGCGGCAAACGGAATTGAAATTCTCAGTTACCACCAGGAGCGATTGGCATTATTTTATTCCCATGACTGGAATAATCTATCGAATCCGGTACTATTTAGTGGGTTTTCAGTTACCTACAAAAATTTGGTTTTTTAATACCAGACGATAATTTGACGGGTGCAATTATCTAACTTCAACATAATGTTTCATCCTCTTCAAAGAAAGTGATGCCACGCCACGAAAACCTAAATGTGTGTTCCATATTATGAGTCAGGATCCTTCCCGTTTCACAAAACATTAGGCGACAACGCATTTTATTTCCGATAAATTATAACCCTTCCAAGTAAAATTGCTCGTTTTTTTCGTACTACAGGTATTTTACTTTGAGTTTATTGAATTCGGGATTATATTTTGTTGTCACTACGTAACTTAGTAGTAGTTATTTGTTAACAAAAATATTTGTTAACAAAAATTATAGGTTTTTGTGACGGGAACTGTAAGTGGGGACAGAATAATAATATTTAACGTAACTTACCACAGCCAGAAAAAGTAACGGAATCAGCCACATTTTTGGTTTAAAATTAAAAAAAGTCAGTTCTTTTAGTTTTTAGAAATAAGTTTTTACCAAAGTGAACATTAGAAAGGAATGTTAATGTACATACAGCAAGACGCGTAAATGTTATCTATCAAAATAAAAATAAATAAATAAGTAAATACACAATGTACCATTTACCTAATATTCATAGATAAATGAAGTGAAAACCTGTTTATTAATGACTATTTAACGGTATTTCGTGATGTGACACCATTTAAACAACATTTACTTTCACGAATTACAATCAAATAAGTAAGAAGTTACACACAAATGATATGCGTATTCCTAAAAATGATTATGTAGAGGAGTACTTATAATATATCAACAGATCACCAATTCTTGTTTAGAAATTGAGGAGCTCTTGGCTAAATAATAACAGGCCCACGGGTCGATCTTCAAGGTTAAGCAACGCTTGCTGAGGTTGGTCTGTGAATAGATAACCATCGTGACTCCTCCGTGCCTCGGAAAGCACGTTAAGCCGTTGGTCCCTGCTGTCATTTGTAGATCTCTGGCAGTTGTTATGAATGCCAAAAAAGTCAGAAGCCAGAAAATCTGATACCAGTCCTGCCAAATAATCCCGTGTTTCCCAGTTGTGGAGGTCTGGTAGGCAGCCGCTCTACGTAAAATACTAGTATTCAGCGGATTCGCGTTTGACTGGAAGCTGACCCCAATATCGTTGGGTAAAGGCTAGGCAGATGATGATATCACCAGTTATTGTTGTAAAGGGCGAGCCAATTGGCATCAAATTCATTAATAAAGGCCAGCTCGTAAAATATTTTTCCTTGATCCAGGAGTCGAAATCTTTAATTATTTGCTTTTTTTGTTTTTGATTAATATTTTTTGTTGATTTTAATTATTTTGATTATTTTTACTTTATTCTATTATTTTGTTTGTTTTATGATTATTTAATTGCTTAATTTTCTCGCAAATGTATTGTAAAACGTTGTATGTTATACGTGCGGATATTGGTATTTACAAACTCGTGACTATAGTTAGCTATCGACTTTTTCTCGGGCTTACATTCGTCTACTCGTTTGTAAAAAAACAACTTACCGCACTGATATCATAAATAACTATTAAATTTTCTCGCGGTATTTTACAATCTTACGGTTTTTGCTATTTTACGGTGATATATATATATAGCATTATGCAAAATACTCTCAGCTTAGATACCCATTTTTAGTAGTCTCACAATTCAATGAAGCCGAAAAGTTAAATTCATACAACATCGAACCGATGAATAAATTTATTTCAAAAAGCGGAGGCCTATTACTGTTAAATAATACTCGGTTGATTACTAACGTAAAGTCAAAAGTGCAATTTATTTTAAAACGTTGCCCGGTCATGAGTAAAGAGGAAATTGAGTGTGAACTAATTTCAGTAATTTTGCAAAATGACTTTCGTTGTTCGACTCGAAAAGATAATTTTGGTATTCGAGATATTTTCTTCTTGTTGAAGATCGACTTTATTTTGTTTAATAGTGAATTATGCTGTTGTGCTATTTTTGTTTATTTAGTGTTTGGCTGGTTTGTCAAGGTTTCGTAAAAATAATTTTATAGCAAAATTTTAAGTTTTTTAAGAACAGCAATAGAAAGTGTCCTCACCATTGTATAAGTCTACATAATTATATCAACTTCCCCCTCTTCTGATTGAATAGGCCTCTGTTTTCTTGTTCCGAAACCCGCTTTCCTGTGTCAGCCTTTTTAGCGGAGGACATCCATGAGATTTCCGATGGTTAAAAACTGACGGAAATCTCATGGATGTACTCCACCTAGGGGCGGGCGGAGGGGTCTGCCAGACTCTTACTGACTATAATCATTCCGGTGCCCTGCTTCTAAGCTGCCCGGTATTCGCGGATTACAGGCTCTTACTTCGGTAATCCAGGTACCCTCTGTGAGATAGTTGGTAAGACCAAGGAGTTGCTGGCCTTCCTTGGGGACCTGGGGTGGATCGAATGACAAATTTGTCCCACCTACACGCAAAATACGCGCTTAGTCGTGGGGTTGCGGAAACCAGCCCAATTCACGTACAGATATACAACCATTCCGGTGTTCCGCGAGAACGTACGCGACCTGAAACCTGGCTGATTCCTCTGTCAGCCTCTGCTGGGTTCTAGCCGTGGTGGCGACATTGTCTGCCCAGCCCATCCTGCTGTAGGAGTCTTAAAATGCAGTCAGCAATAGAATGGCAAAGATGCTCTAACAGAGCAAGACCAAACAGTGATCCCTTATTTGTCTAACTGCTTTTACACTGAGGAATCCAGGATTTCTCGCTATATTTCACTGCACCATAGTCTAGAAGGACCAAATAATGGCGTTACAAAACTGCCTTTATCAGAGGATCCTAGTTTTTCACATAATTATGTTGTGTTCGCCTTGCAGTCATGTTCACATGTACCTTCCGTTATTTTTTTTAAGGGTGGGATATTATCAAATGACTCCTCCCGCTCTGAGTGGAGCAGGAGGCAGTGGAATATACCTACCCACTTCTCCTTTTAAAGAGTATATCTCGCTGGCCGATCTACTTCCTCGTACGATGCCCAAAACAAAAAAATATATCTTTATTTCAGACGTAAGTCCATATGTTCAACGGATCTAAAAAGGCCACTTTAGCAGAATCAGGAAGCACAACACGCTACCCGTCATTGCAAAATTTTCCCAATCAACCTTAAACCTAATGCGATTTCGATGAAGATGAAAATTAAATTTGATAGATTGTTGTGCGGTTAATATTATGATTCTGCTAAAGTGGCTTTTTTAGTCCTCCGGGGCAGGATGACAGTTATGGTCGGGGCCTAAGTGCATTTTTTTGTATATACAATTGATGAATATAGTAAGGTTTAATTAAAACAAATAGTTATGTAAAATAAAGGTTGCTTGTGTACCTACTACTACATCCAATTATCTATCTTAAAGAAGTTCAGCGCTGAAAACTTCTGGCATGTAAGCACCGCATCGACGACGCAGCCGCAACACCGTCTCCCTCAAACTTTCATCTTACAACTTTCTTACTAATTAAACCACTAAGCGAAAACCGTATCAGGTTCTTGCATGGTATTCTCCAAACTCAATTACTGAGGACTTCGTGGCTAAATAATAAAATTCATACGGTTCAGTTCATGGATGATTGATCATTTTATTTATTTTACTTCTTTATAGAGTAGTGGGTACGGACCCAAAGGGTCATCAACAGAACTCTATTACCAAGCCTGTCCATCCGTCCGTCCGTCTGTCAGCGGGCATTATCTCAAGAACCGTTAGAGGTAGAGATTTGAAATTTTCACAGAGTATGTATTTCTATTGTGGTTGAGCGACCGACTGCTGCGCTGCGTGTCGCGGGTTCGATTCCCGCACGGAACAAATATTTGTAAGACCTACATGTATTTGTTCTGAGTCTGGGTGTTTTTCTATCTATAATATGTATGTATTTACAAAAAAAAATGTATATAAGTAGTTTATCAGCCATCTCGTTACCATAACACAAGCATTAGGTTGCTTAGCTTGGGACTATATGGCATTGTGTGAAATGTCCAAGGATATTATTATTATTATTATTATTTATTATTGCCACTGTAAAGAAAAATAAAAAAATAATAATTAAAGGGGGTACCTATACAAGAAACGTGTTTTTTTTTGGTTTGTATAACGGAACCCTTCGTGTGAGAGTCCGACTCGCACTTGGCCGGTTCACAACCATATTTCTTTATAAATAAATTTTATTTAATTAAGATAAATAAATTTATTCAATTAAAAAAAAAAACATTTACAAAAAGTATACATTTAGCTAACAGTAATACGTTAAACATGCAATTATAGCGCCTTAAAATAACTAAATCTAAGATATTAATATATTATAGGTGCAAGCGATGGTTGTTCGGAATTGCAATGTTAGGTAGCAATGTTTGGGGGCCGAGTCACCCGCGTCCGTAGGAGAATACCCTTCAGCGAATCCCTACACGTGGTCCCCGGGTGGTGCTAAACAGGTGACACTAACCACCTCCGTGGTCTAGTGGTACAACCACCTGATTCAGACCAGAGGTCCCGGGTTCGATTCCCAGCGGGGGCAAATTTTTTGCTCGGTTTGGTTGGTGGTAGGACTGTTTCTAAGTCCGCCTGGCAAGCTACCACCATCATGTCTAAGTCTGTCGCCATAACAACAATGTTAACAGCATTGTTGTGTTCCGGCAGTTAGAGGTATGATAGCCAGTTCCTCTGTGTAAGAGGATTCCGGGTGAAACTCGCTTCCATCTTCGGCCTAATCATCACTTTCCATCAGGTGAGATTTAGGCCAAGAGTTTCCCCGTTTTGTATAAAAAAAAAAAAAAAAAAACCAGCCCGATCTAAGTTAATATAAACCTGTGTTTCAGGCACATAAACTCACATACATAAACAGTCAGACACGGAACAACTATCTGTAGGCAATACAAAATATATTTGTTCCGTGCGGGAATCGAATCCGCAACACGCAGCTCAGTCTCCAATTGCTCAACCACTGCGCCAACTGTGTCGAGCATCCATTTCATATCGATTTTTCATCGTACTTCGGAAAGTAAGTCAAGGCGCTGGTCGTAGCTCTTATTTGGACATCTTTGACAGTCGCAATAGGTAGTCAGAATCCAGAAAATCAGACACAAGCCTTGCCAAGAGACACCCTTGGAAGAAGTTTACCCAGAAGGAGCCTACACTCTAGCTTTGAAGAGATTTGGGTTTCAAGCGTTCGGAAACAAAGATGCAGGCAGAGAGTTTCACTCCTTTCTGTGCGCATTATTAAAGATGTTTGGAAACGCTATAGCAACAAGCTAGGGGTGGTAAGTTGCAGTCCGTCTGGATGTCCGATGTTAGAAGAGGACCGGTGGGATGAGGTCGTGGAGTTCTTGGGCATACTCATCGAAGTAAAATCTGTAGAAGACCGACAAGTTGGACAAAGTTGTGTAACTTGGCATCCACCAGTTTTTCGTCGCCAATGAGCCTCTTAGCTCTGCGCTCCACCGAGTCAAGCGCGGAAAGCTGGTACTTAGCTGAGTCGTCTCAAAGGTGGCTGCAATACTCCATGCAAGTAATACTCAACATGCAGTTGAAAATTATGATTGATGTTATGTAATTGGGAAAAGGCTGGGCACATTGAAAGTCCGGCTCACAGGCTTGTTATTCAGTTTACTTGATCCATAAATTAATTAGATCCAGTTAACATGTGGTAATTAATATCTTCGGTATTGTCAGCCGTCTTTCATATACTGACATAATCTTAGGCTCTCATATTATTAGACTTCTGCTGACTAATTAATAATAATTGTGTAGATTTTATTAAGGTACAAAGTAATACCTCAGTATTGAAGATTAAAAAAAAAAACGATTGCAAACTTAAATTTTCGGTTGAATAATTGACCGTGACGTATACTGATGTATGTGGGAACATTTTGTTCAACAACAAAGTTAAGTTTGTCCTTCAATACTACCTGCTATATTTTGGTTTCGTAGTTATAACTTTTGTAGTTAATGGTTAATGTATACTCGGCAAAAAAATAACAAGGCTCGATCGGAACTCTCGGCGCGCGGTCCGGTTTGTTTTATTTGAGGTTGGTTTGTTCTTGACTCTAGCCTAGGTCAAAGCTGACAAAGACAAAGAAAGAAGCTATATTTAATTTTTTATCCGAAGCTTGAATTTGGCTGCTGGGAGAACTTGGAGTTTAGATGACGATAATAATGTGAAATGAGGACATGCGGAGTTACTAATGGGTTAATGGGGTGACGACAATCTGGTCACTTTTAACGCCACCAAAACTCAGGCGTGTGTCTTTACCGCTAAAAGGAGTCGTTTCGATCAAACTCCTACTTTTCGGGATATATCTGTTCCTGTGACTGATCGGCTCGAGCGCCTAGGCATGGAGTTGACATCCAGTCTGAACTTCTGCGCCATCATTGGGTACAAAGCCAAAACTGCAGCCAAAAAGCTGGGCATCCTGAATAGAGTGAAGCGATACTTCAGGCCTGGACTTTAACCCTTTACAAAGCACAAGTCCGATCCTGCATGGAGTATTGCAGCCACCTTTGGGTTGGCTCAGCTAAGTACCAGATTGCCGCGCTTGACTCGGTGGAACGCAAAGCTAAGAGGCTCATCGGCGACGAAAAACTGGTGGATGCCAAGCTTCACAGCTAGTCTCATCGCCGCAATGTTGCCTGCTTGTCGGTTTTCTACAGATTGTACTTCGATGAGTGTGCCAAACAACTCCACGAACTCATTCCACCGGCCCGCTTTTACCATCGGATATCCAGACGCACTGCAACTTACCATCACTACCTTGTTGCTATTCCACGAATTCGCACTAAGCGTTTCCAAACGTCTTTTATAACGCGCACAGCAAACGAGTGGAACTCGCTACCTGCGTCAGTTTTTTCGAACGCCTACAACCCTAATCTCTTCAAAGTTAGAGTAAACAGGCTCCTTCTGGGTAAGCTCGCTCCATCGTAGACTTTGTCTCTGTCATCTCTGACCCAGACGAAAGTCAAGAGCAAACCCATCTCGAATGAAAAAATAAATAGAAAAATTCTATGTATTCGTGTTTCATTGTTATCTCACATTAAGTATTATCATCACTTACAATTAGGTGATATAATGATCATATATCAGCCTACCAAAACAAACCGACAAAACTACAGAGAGTTTTGCAATTCAAATCAATCAATCAATTTCATAAATTAATCAATCTGAAACTTGCTGATTATTTCCTAAGCCACAAAAACTCATGAAACACAAACTGAAATCCATATAACCCGTAATTCCACATGACGGTCTAATCAATTTCAAAAGTTCGAACGTTGAAAATTCAATCAGGCTAAACACTGCCTCAGTCGGCACTTTGTAACTGCTCGCTAACTTTGAAACCTAGCGATGAGTTAAGTGATAGCGTATTAATTACTTGGCGATTCTGCTTTATAATAATCTAAGAGAATCGAAACTAATGTTTTAGATAGAGTATAAGATAGTCATAATGCATCGGATCGGAGCGTAACGCATTGTAAAATAACCATATAGTTCGATAGTAGTACCAATTGGACCTTGACAGGCGAACCTCTGCCGGCTCGGTATTGGTTCCAATTGGACCAAAAAGATATTTCATACGACATCTGTATTATTAACGCTTTATTAATAAGCTTTTGAAAAAAATCTTATGTATGACTGTTAATTAAAACAATTGTTTTATTTTTCATGTATGAAAAAGGACAAAACGAAGAACGCAAATAAATTGAGTATTTCGTGATTTCGACCTTTTCCACTTTTTTAGTAAGCGAGCAGTTTACTTACTAATACATTTTCAGAAAATCTATGTTGACTATTTCTTGAGAGGTAAAGTAATGCACATTTTTAAGTAGACTGAGGCGATTTGAACGGCTTCATCTTATAATTTAAGATATTTCTTACACACTTATCGTACAACATACCTAACTCCGGAAACAAATTTTTCATAGTAAATTCTATTGCCTAAATTCGATGTAATCTACACTAATATTATAAAGAGGAAAACTTTGTTTGTATGTTTGTTTGTTTGATTGTAATGAATAGGCTCAAAAACTACTGGACCGATTTTAAAAATTCTTTCACCATTCGAAAGCTACATTATCTACGAGTAACATAGGCTATATTTTATTTTGCGTACGCTGCCTAAACTATAAAAGATAGAAGCATAAATTGTTCTAATTAATTGTAGATCTTACAAATATCTACAAAAAAAGTCTGTGACACATTATACCTATCTATGTCGAGTGAGGCACAACAACCAATTTTTTTATTTACCTTAACCTTTGCGAAGTGGACGTCACCAAGGCGGGGGTGCGCGTGCGGGAGGGGAGTTTAGATCTATGAGTAAGGTAACCGCGCGGCTCAGACGCGAGGTAACAGTTTGTCTATAGTATATTTAGTACATTGCACCCGTGCGAAGCCGGGGCGGGTCGCTAGTCTATCTATCTATCTATATCTATCTATACTTATAATAAATCTGTAGAGAGGTCAATTCTGTACATGAAATATATTTCCAAAATAACTATCAGGGGGTGCTTAGGGATCGATACTGATGCCAAAAATGCAATCAGTAAATTTTTTTGTCTGTCTGTCTGTCTGTCTGTCTGTCTGTCTGTCTGTCTGTCTGTCTGTCTGTATAACCGTTATAGAAACAAAAACTACTCGACGGATTTTAATGAAACTTGGTACAATTATTATTCATACACCTGAGCAGGTTATAGTATACTTTTCATCACGCTACAATCAATAGGAGCAGAGCAGTGAAGGGAAATGTTGGGAAAACGGGAGAAGTTACTCCATTTTTTAAGCTTCCGTCGCGTGTGCAACCTTAATGGTGAAAGCGACACAGAAATCATGTATGACGGAAATGTTTTCCTTGAAATTATATAAAAAATATCCAACGACAGCAGTTCGAAGCTTTCTGATTGTATTTGTCTACTCTTACGTTTATAAAACTCTCAGTCGTCCCTAATTAACATTAATAAAAGTTAACATTATTAACTATTCCATAAAAAAAGAATCATAGAAATCGGTATAGAAACACCAAAGTTATACATGAAAAACGCTAATAATAAGCCATCGCGCGTGAATCAGGAATCATGCTATAAGGATTATTTTTGTGGTCGCGAACGCACAGGCAGGCGGCTAGCTTGGCGCCTAGAGGCTAGCGAGTAGCTTCGGAAAACGGCTTACGACAGTTTGCAATATCCTTTAATAATTATAATGTCGAGGGGAAGATGGTTATAATTTCGCTATACACCAAACGAGTAGAAATAAATAAATGTGAAAATTTGGTTGTTTGTTACTCAATCACGCCAGAACGGCTTAACGGATCTTAATGAAATTTAGAACAAAGATAGATTATAGTCTGGAATAGCACATAAGCTACTTTTCATCCCGGGAATATGTTCCCTAGGGATCACGCGGGCGAAGCCGTTGGCAGAAGCTAGTTCCTGAATAAAATGACTTAATTCGCCGACTCTTCGATCTCGTCGACTCAGGTGGTGTGTCATCAAAATCTTGTCGAGCAGAGTGGATAATGAGTTCATGAATACTTTTGCAGTACAATCAATCAGAATTCTAATCCTAAAATTATATACAAAATTCTTCCGTTACCGAGTGACTGACAGACAAAGCATAGCCGAAACTACTGATCGTAAAGAGTTGAAATTTGGCATGTAGGTTCTCTGCACTTCGTAAGGCAGCACTAAGAGAGGATTTTCCATCAGTCATGTGTTCCGTATGTGTGTCCGTGGCATCACTTTCAGGCCCTGTCATGACATAATACCAGCGCTGTGATACTATACCGCGTGTATCTGACATCGACGCACAAACGATTTCCATGGGTCCAGGGCATGATTCTGGACACCCCAGAGTTGTTGGAATTTTTCGTCGGTTCTTTTCTCATTTTTTCATTTTTTTCAAGAGTACCACAAATAGGTATCAGCTCAACTGAGCTGATATCTATTTATGGTTTTATTCAGATTGCTATTTTTAGTGAAAGTAGTTAATTAATTATTTTTTTATTAAAAATCGCATTGGATTAGGTCAGAATAATGATTATGAGCAGACTAAAGTAAAAAAACCCTTGAAAAAAATGGAAAAATGAGAAAAAAGCCGACGAAAAATTCTAAGTCTAGGGTGTCCAGAATCATGCCCCGGACCCATGGAAATCGTTTGTGCGTCGATGTCAGATACACGTGGTAGATATTTATTTAAATATCGCAACATGCGTTGAGACAGGGACCTTTTTTGGCCTCGCACAGATTAGTATTAGTATTTCAGATTGTAGCCCAAATGTACTAACTTATTTTTATAACAGAGTCCCGAATAAACATTTTTCTTTCTTTCTTCTTTTCTTTCCGAAATTCCTACGGGAATGGGTAAAAGCGGTATATGAGCGAATGAAGTCGTGGACAATAGCTAGTTATATATAAAATTCTTCCGTAAATGACTGATTGAGTGAGTGATTGACAGACAACGCACAGCCGAAACAAAAGGTCTTAGGATGCTGAAATTTGGCATGTAGGTTCCTTGGGGAGTGTAGGGGAGGACTAAGAGAGAATTTCTCGAAAATACTTAGGGAACGGAAAAAAAACGGGGTATGCGCGTACGACGTCGCGTCGTGGGCAAAAGATAGTGAGTCTTTAAGAGGGCGCATTCCGTCCACTAGCGCCGCCAATCATTTTTTATTAATCGTGTTAAATTTAAGACACGTAGATAAAGAAACGCTCTGCAGTGTTTTAAAGAAATGTATTTATTATTTTTTGAGAGTTACGTTTTGTACTTTAGAACATAAATAGTTGCCAAAGTCGATATTTTTGCTAAAAGTGGCCACTTTTAGCAATAATTGCCGTTTTGGCTATTTAGCCATGAGTTATGTATTAAATATAGCTCTAGTGGACGGAACGCTAGTGGACGGAATACACACCCTTAAGCTGTAAACAAGATTATACATTGTACAATGCTGCCGTATTAAGAAAAAATGACGTAACTACACAAAACGAAGTAACCAACTTCCGATTTTAAGATCAGATAAATTAAGGTCGGAAATTGATAATTTTGTTTTGTGTAGTTACGGCATTTTTCCTAATCACGGCAGAATGGAAACATTCTCCTCTTATGCTGTCTTTAATTCGGAAAAAAATACATAGGTTTTGTCGCAAAAAAAATCGGCCTTGTGTTACAAACCAGTCGCCAGCACATCAAACTATCCAAAACTGAAAAAAAATCCCAATCAACCTTGAACCTAATGCTTCAGCAATAAAGTTAAAAATCTATCAAAGAAATTTGACAGATTGACGTCTGTACTACAGTTCAAACCACTGTAATCTTTACCGGTTGGAAGTTAGGTTTTAGTGACGACCAGGCAAGTGCAATCACGTAAACAAGTGTTACGTTCGTAGAATATTTTTATGATTTATAAGGTTTATATTATAAACTAGCTGTCCCCCGCGGCTTAGCTCCCGAAACTGGAAACTTTCTTATTTTTAGGGTTCCGTACCTCAAAAGGTAAAAACGGAACCCTTATAGGATCACTTTGTTGTCCGTCTGTCTGTCTGTCTGTCTGTCTGTCAAGACCTTTTTTCTCAGGAACGCGTGGAGGTATCAAGCTGAAATTCATATCAAATACTCAAGTCTATGGTCTCTTGGAGCTGTGAAAAAATCAAACTTCTAAGTCAACGCGATCAAAAGATACTCCCGTTTATGCCGCAAATTTTCGACACTCGCAAGGGAATCAAAACCTACAGGGTACTTCCCGTGAACTCAGAATCTTGAAATTTGGTACGAAGCAACGTCTTATAACACAGATAAAGGAAAAATTGCGAAAAGCATAAATTTTTAGTTACATCATATAATAAAAATATTTTTAATAATTTTAAACTTATTACCCCTTTACTCATGAACGCGTAGTGGTATTATATTGAAATTCTTAACAAATACTCAAGTCTATAATATCTTTAAGCTGTAACAAAATCAAACTTCTACGTCAACGCAATCAAAAGATACAGCAATTAAAGCCGCATATTTTGAAACTCGCAACTACTCGCAAGGGAATCAAAACCTAAAGGATACTTCCAGACGACCTGGAATCTTGAAATTTGGCATGAAGCAACGTTATAAAGTACACATATAGGAAAAATTCCGAAAATCTTAAATTTTTAGTTACATCACATAGTATATTTTTTTTAATAATCATAAACTTACTAGCTGACCCAGCAAACGTTGTTCAGCGATTAAAAAAAAAAAACAGATGTTGGCCGATTCTCAGACCTACCCGATATGCACACAAAATTTCATGCAAATCGGTTCAGCCGTTTCGGAGGAGTTTGGAAACAAACACCGCAACACGAGAATTTTATATATTAGACTTAAATAAAAATACCATAACTTTTACTTATATACCTACGGTTTGTACGGAACCCTCGGTGCGCGAGTCTGACTCGCACTTGGCCGGTTTTTTTTCTTTCATGCAAACCTAGCCCTGACAATTACGAACACAACTATAAAATAATTATCCAATTTGGATCTGTCGTAACGAAGTTAAACGCGTACATACATTTCGAAGATTCATTTTTATTTAATAGAAAAGTAAGAAACACAACAAAAACATACAAAACATAAATCAAATAGTCAGAAATAACTAATTTAAAACAATAACAACGTGTAACACTTTTCGCATCAACAGTCGTATTGCATTGAGCAAGCGGGACACAAATATGCATCGAACGTATACGAGTGACTGAGACCCCATTACACGGCACCATCTTGCGTGCCGCGCATGCGCTGTCATATTATATTTTTTGCCAAATTAACATCCTGCGCAATCAATTGCGACGTACTTCAAAGAGGTAAACTTGCGTGGTTCGAACTGTACATATATTTATCACTCTAATTTTCCAATAAATAGACGAGCAGTCAGATGTGTCATTCCGAACACTTTATTAATATTCAGTCAACCTTGCAATCTAAAATTCATGTAGTAACCTCTAACTCTATTACAAAAGAAAATGCATACGTTGTTACAGTTTAATAAATCTAATAATGAATGAAGTAATTTAATTTCAAACTAATATAAAAAGAAGCTACAAAACGCAATGTAAAGGAAGAGAAAATTAATGAATGCAGTTCAATCCGGATCGAACCGGTATTATCCGCAGAATTGCTAGGCGGTGCACGTAATACTGGTTTATTATAGGAAATTAGCAACTGTGGAGGAAATTGCTTTCATAATCTGAGGAAAAATGGAAAATTTATTGCAAACGTTGCATGTTGCGAAGTTTTTTTATTGCTGTGCGTCAAGTGAAATTAAGTGAAGTACCATAAAAATTTCATTAAAATTCACTTTGAAATACACTTTTACTCTATACAGGTTAATTGTAATAAAGGATCATGACCAAAATCAGTCTAGAAAAGTTGCACGTATGAAAATCAAATTAATATACAAATTATTTGCTTATTTTTTACAAGCCTTTCACTTCAGGAATTTTGTTTTCGTATCCGGAATTATAGTTTTAAGATAAACAGTAAAATAACGATCGCTAGGTATAGGTATTTCCGTATAGTCATGATGGACGTTTCGTTCTCTTCATATGTACGAGTCACGTAAGTATGAGCCTTTACATAAAAACATCACGTAAATTATATTAAACTCATAAATAGCTAAATAATTAGTAATATCATAATCATCACGTAGGTACTGTATAATATGTATTTCATAGTTCCGTTGTGAAAATATTTACGAGTATTTTTGTGTTTCGTCTCACGAAAAAACAACTGTCAAGGCAGATGACAGAAGTACCGGTAGGGATGGCGATTATTCCTAAACAATATCGATTATTAAATCTATCCAAAACGCAGGACAGAACCGTATCAGCTATAAATTGACTTCTGATAGATCGATTTTCTATCGAGATAAATTTGTTGGTTACCCTCAAAGCACTGAATCCTAAAAAGCACGGCAGGTTGAGAAAAAAGTTGTTTTATTTCGATAATGTCACATCAACGCTGCGAGGTCATAAAAAGCACGTTACTCACGATTATTCACGTGTTTTTTTTTCTCAATTAGCAGCTGTTCTCTTATTTTTAGGGTTCCGTACCTCAAAAGGTAAAAACGGAACCCTTATAGGATCACTTTGTTGTCCGTCTGTCTGTCTGTCTGTCTGTCTGTCAAGACCTTTTTTCTCAGGAACGCGTGGAGGTATCAAGCTGAAATTCATATCAAATACTCAAGTCTATGGTCTCTTGGAGCTGTGAAAAAATCAAACTTCTAAGTCAACGCGATCAAAAGATACTCCCGTTTATGCCGCAAATTTTCGACACTCGCAAGGGAATCAAAACCTACAGGGTACTTCCCGTGAACTCAGAATCTTGAAATTTGGTACGAAGCAACGTCTTATAACACAGATAAAGGAAAAATTGCGAAAAGCATAAATTTTTAGTTACATCATATAATAAAAATATTTTTAATAATTTTAAACTTATTACCCCTTTACTCATGAACGCGTAGTGGTATTATATTGAAATTCTTAACAAATACTCAAGTCTATAATATCTTTAAGCTGTAACAAAATCAAACTTCTACGTCAACGCAATCAAAAGATACAGCAATTAAAGCCGCATATTTTGAAACTCGCAACTACTCGCAAGGGAATCAAAACCTAAAGGATACTTCCAGACGACCTGGAATCTTGAAATTTGGCATGAAGCAACGTTATAAAGTACACATATAGGAAAAATTCCGAAAATCTTAAATTTTTAGTTACATCACATAGTATATTTTTTTTAATAATCATAAACTTACTAGCTGACCCAGCAAACGTTGTTCAGCGATTAAAAAAAAAAAACAGATGTTGGCCGATTCTCAGACCTACCCGATATGCACACAAAATTTCATGCAAATCGGTTCAGCCGTTTCGGAGGAGTTTGGAAACAAACACCGCAACACGAGAATTTTATATATTAGACTTAAATAAAAATACCATAACTTTTACTTATATACCTACGGTTTGTACGGAACCCTCGGTACGCGAGTCTGACTCGCACTTGGCCGGTTTTTTTTTAACTAACTTTGTTGTTTAGTACCTACATGAGTGATCTGTGGTCATTTTATAAGTTGCGAGTAGTTTAGACACAATCTTTAGGTTATCTCGGAATTTGTTTAATTACTTTAAAACTCGGATACTTGTATGAAAATGAACACTTTTATTTAATAGTATATAAAGCGTAGTCTATAATAAATAAAGATTTATTGTGTTTCAACTTAAGACGGATATCCATACATCGTTGGTCATGATCCAATCAAATTCTCAATGTTTACTTTTATTTAGTAACTTAACAACTACTACGTAAATTGTCGGATAAAAGTGGAAACGTAGAAATCTGTAAATGTTTTTTCAAGTAACATACTATTTCCAACCACTATTACTCCTGAATAAGTAGCGATCACCAGAAAAGCGGCAAAGCTTCGAAACTCGACGAAATCTTGAAAAAAAAAAATACAACTGTATAGTGTCCATTAAATAAATCCATTAGTTACAGTGCGAGTCTTTAATATGTACCTACTACCTACAATAAAAAAATGAAGAAAAGTATACCTAATTTTATCGACGGAAAACGTATTTAAAAAAATATATATTTGATTAAATTACAAAAAAAAAGGGTTTCAAAGGTTGTCTTGAAAAGATCGCTCCTAGCGATAAGGCCGCCCATCGTATCACCTGTGTAATGTTTTCTTCGTCTATTTTTTCTGTAACTTATATGATGTACATAATACAGTATTTCTATTCAAGTCTACTTTAATAAATTAAAAACAAACTTGAAAATATTTGGAATTTGAACAAAATGTGAACAAACTTTTTAAGAAATCCATATAAATGTAGTTTTTTTTTAAACTTTTTCCGTCAATAATAATATAAGGTATAGTTTAACCACACCACAGAATAATTTGATTGGTGATATCAAATCTATGCATGCATCACCACAGCATCAGGCTGCTTTGAAAAATGTTTTTTTTTTGGGTACATACTTTTACAGTCTGTTTTTTTTTGTTATTTATTTTGTTTTGCTATTGTTTCCTTACTCTGTATCACCCTTTAGTATAACCACGCACTTTCAAACCATACTTCATAGATTTCAAATTTTCAGTTATTATAAAAAAAACACAAACAATCAAAAACACATCTCCAACTTACGTCAACACACGACCTCCCACCATTTTCTCCATACGAATACCGTAACGGTCCTCATGCATAAATCCGTCGCGTCATTATCCTAGCCTGGCATCCTGGATCCGCCATAATCTCCCGTTCCTTGTAATTACGACCAGGTGAGGGATGCTATTACCTACCCCTCGTCTAAATGCTTCCTGACGTTGGCATCGTCGGCATCCTCTAGGAAACGATTTAGCTTCAAATGAACGGTCTTCGAAAAATTTTAGTCTTTTTGAATGTTGAGTGGGATTTTATGGTGTCAAAAGCTACCTTAAGCTAGCTTTTAGGTGTCATGAACGAATGAATTTATAAATAAAAAATATTGACACAGTTCGGTTTTATTTTGTTGTTTTCCAGCATTTTCGTTGGCTAAGTTGTTCTCTATTTTTTGTTAAAGTGAAGGAAGACATTTAAAAAATAATTTATGAATTAATTAGCCTAAGAACACTCGTAAGAAATAAGTGTACATATTCATAACAGACACTTTATAGCTTCAATTGATTTCTAGGTACTGCTAAATTGTTACCGTTGTGTACAGACCAGCCCTAGTTGTATAAGGTGTTAGAGCAAAATTAAATATAAACAGCAGTGCAATTCTGTAAACATGTCGAAGTGAAGGTGTAGCGGAAGCACCATCACTCGTGCTACTTAATTATTTACTTAGTAGTACATAGATTATAAGATAACCTTAGATAACCTAAAGTAGCAATCTAGTCTCAAACATGTCGAAACCTGTCACGTGACTAGCACGCTAATATGAACCTTATTGTAATCAGTAAGAATAGGGCAATTCATTACCTTAAATGGTAATAAGTGCGCTCGCAAAGGGCCTAGGATTGGCTAAATTAATTTTGGGCGTAGCCTAACAAGAATGGTGGCCCGACAGGTCTGTACCTGTCCGTGGTACATTGCCTAGAAAACAAGTATTTTTATAGTTTAATTGGTCAAATGGTAGGCGAAGGTAGGCTTCCCTTGACACTACTTGTGCCCTAGGCCGAGGGCTACTAGTCTGGGTTCAGAAAATAAATCAGCAGTCCTCGAAAGCAGCTATTTAATTAAGTCTAAAGTCTGAAAGTTTATGTCCATTTGTTTTGAATTTTGTTTCGTTATTTCTTTGAGTTTATTAGTTTTATGTGTGTAACTTTAGTGATCGTAATGTGCGGAGTTTGTGATTATTGTAAATATTATCTTGTGTTCGTTGTAGATAAGACTGGTAGCGGTTAGTTATCGACTTTTAATTTGTTCTCTTATTTGTGTGTGTATTTAATAAATACATGTGTGTGACTATTTGCAATCGCTGTCTATTTTTAACTAACCCGACCCAGCTCACTCATATTTCCGCAGCAGTGCGGCACACGCGTCGAAAGACTACTTCATAACCATACACCAAACCTCAACCCTTGCGCCTATCGCGAGACAGTCGTCCCCTACAGAAGGCTTGGGTGAAGTGATCGTGAAGTGAGCTGTCAACCCGAGTCATAAAGATGGAATGACAGTGGTGCAATTCTGTAAACATGTCGGAGTGAAGACTTGGGTGAAGTGATCGTGAAGTGAGCTGTCAATCCGAGTCATAAAGATGGAATAACAGTAGTGCAATTCTGTAAACATGTCGAGATGAAAATTTGTATGAAATGCCAACACGCGTAAACCCTCTTCAGGTTTGATAAAAGGTCAGAGGGGCCCGAAAGGGCCGACGCCTGCCGGAGTCGCGGGATTATTCGCAAGAGACACCGTGGCTCCGGAACACAAAGGGCAATGAAGGAACATGGATGGGTTTTAGTCAGTAGAAGTCTGACACTCCCTCCCGCTACACCCAGAGCGGGAGGAGTCATTGGATGATTTCCCATCCCTAAAAAAAAAAAAAAAAAAAAAGGTTTGATAAAAGGTGTAGCATTCACCATGTTCCACCAAAAAGTTCTAAAATATCTGTACTTCAATTTAACCCTTTTCAAAGTAATCCTTTCATTACCATCACATAAATGTGAAAATGGGAGCCAAGTTCAATATCAATAATATGAGTTATTGTCGACTTCAGCGACAAAATAATTGAGATCCAAATGGATGCCAAATTCTGTAGAAATTCCTGAAATAAAATAAATTAAGACTCACGATTCGACTTGGCTAATTAAATAGGTTTTGAGTTGTGCAGAGTTCAAAAATATTCAAAATGGTTCATCACAGCTATAGCATCGTCATTTCCTTTTTCTTTGAACTTGGCTGTACACGCTGCCGCGTTTCTAGATTCACGAACTACATAATGAAATGCAAAGCGAATGTCTAACTTTAATCAAACGGGAACCAGCTACTTAGATTTCGATCAGTGGCCAATCGTGTATGCATTACTGCAAACTAGAGCAATTAGTGTTTACCTGTGTTCTACTAGGGAAATAACTGTCCCAGAATAATATCTATACAGAACACTAGTTCCATACACCGAGCGAAAACCAAATTTTAAACTGTATGGAATCATTCAATCTTCGAATTTAGATGTGTTTTACTTTAAAGTCGGTCTGAAGAGAGAAGACAGTAATTAAACAAGTGCGAGTTGGACTCGCGCACAGAGGGTTCCGTACAAACCTGAAGGTTTAAAAGCAAAACTTACGGTTTACGATTTCTGACGTATTAACAAAAAAAACTACTTACTAGATCTCGTCCAAAACAATTTTCGAAGGAAGTTTACATGGTAATGTACATAATATTTTTTTTTTAGTTTTATCAAACTCTTACTTTAAAATTTAAGGGGGGGGGATTACCACTTTGGAAGTGTCTCTCGCGCAAACTATTCAGTTTAGAAAAAAATGATATTAAAAACCTCAATATCATTTTTGAAGACCTATCCATAGATAGCCCACGTATCGGTTTGATGAAAAAAAAATTGAGTTTCAGGTCTAAGTATGGGGAA
Organism: Ceramica pisi; assembly: GCA_963859965.1. Lineage (NCBI taxonomy): Eukaryota > Metazoa > Arthropoda > Insecta > Lepidoptera > Noctuidae > Ceramica > Ceramica pisi. The sequence goes on from OY982542.1 coordinate 2,218,555, forward strand.
CCCCAAAATTTATTCTTTTTTTTTTTTCTATTTTTGTGTAAAAATCTTAATGCGGTTTGCAGAATACATCTGCTTACCAATCCAGTATTTTACGGACCCACAGTTTGTCCGGCATGCGGCATACATGTCCTGCCCAGTCCTATTTAAGTTGGGCAACCTTTTGAGCCACATCGACGATTTGCGTCTTGGAGCGCAGTGTAGTGTTTCGGACGTGGTCTGTCAATTTAACACCTAGTATACTGCGTTCCATAGCACGTTGAGTTTGGACTTTTGGATGTTAGTCAAGGACCAAGTCTGTGCACCATAGGTCATGATGGGGAGAATACACATGCCTGAAATAAAGTTTTATTTTATTTTTTTCATCAGAGTAATAGCATAACTATGGTTGGTGCAAGTATGCCCTATACAATTAAGTGCTAGTCGCGTACCGATCTGCCCTTGCACTAACTGCACTTGAAGCGTATCAATGTGTGTGTGCATTTTCGCTCGTTGTATAGAGCGATCATTCTGTACCTTTCTATTCTGTGTAAGTACTGTTATACTTAAGTACAGGTATTCATGTCAGATTAGTACATGTAAGAGGCTTACAGCGTTTGTATTATACCAGGTTTTGGTTGCACTTGCATCGAAGTTTCGGCAATTGTTGATAGTGTTTACAGTTAAGAGGTTTATGTAAATAATTAATTAAACGCGGTAGTGTCATGCTTGGAGATAAGAATATTCTTGTATGATTTTATTTATGAATTAAAAAAATATGTAAACAGCCATGCTGAAGTGGGCGGGGGCGGTCACACGAATGCAATTGGAGGGGTGGACGAAGATCGTCACACACTGGACGCCCGAGGAAGGCCATCGTCGTCAAGATTGACCGCAGCGAAGGTGGTTTGAATTTACACAGAAATCATAAAATCAAACAATTCCATAGCAAATAAAAAAAACAAACAAACAGTCAATTGAAATTTAAATTAAAACCAAAATATTTAATTATGTCAATAAATTAAAAATTGAAATGTCAATAAATTAAATTTAAAAATGCCTAAAAAAGATCGCCCAAGACGAGAGAAAGGGGAGGCCTTTGCCCAGCAGTGGGACATGAATTATAAGCTTACAAAAAAGAAAATAAAAGCAATGTGCCCTGAAGGCTTAGACAGAGATGTACCTAGCCTTTTTTCTTTTGCTAGTTATTTTCAAGTCCCTTACAAAAGTGTGCGAGCCTGTTTCTATCAACCAGGCACATTTAGCTTATAATATGCTGAATAAAAAAATTGGGGAAAAGAACATTAAAACTTAGACACTCGACAGTGAGACTTGACAGTAGTTCATCATGACTACAAGACCATTGAGCCAGTCCAGCCAAAAAATACAACAGATTAATTCAAATTAGCCTAACATTTATAAATGAACTAAAACCTCTATCAAATAAATGTTCGTTCATTAATATTTATAATGATTAATGTAACAAAAACTACATTGAGTATAACAAATGAAGGCTCTTCAATTGGCGGTAGGGACAAAGACAATTTAAATGTATACTCATTACTAGAAGTGGCTCTGATGTTAGAACTAAACGATTGTATTTAGTGTGATGATGGCCAATGTTCACAGAAAGTCTATTACCCCATTTCTTTAGTTCTTTTTTCACGTTAAACATTAAATATAGACAAAACAGTGCTTTGAAATTTCAAATTACATCACTTCTTGGTACAGTTTTTACCTAGAAGTGACGTCAGAAGTCACTTGAACTTTAATGCGTTTTATCTTTTTTAATTTGTATTTATTTGAAACCAAAAAAAAGTATTCAATATCATTAATATTCACTATTGCGTACATAAAACACAAAAATCCAAATTAACGCAACAAGACAGTTTACCTATGCAAAGGTAAGACTCTTAAAACAACCCGATTAAGATTTTAAAAAATTGTGTTTGAGTGTGAGAATTATTTTTTTTTTATCCAGGAAACATTCCTATTGAAGCCATCCCTCTTCTCAGCTTGATTCTTCGGATATCTTGGAAAGAACTACTCAGATGCTGAGACAGGGACCTTTTGGCCTCGCACAGATAAATCTCATGCAGTTAGCTTCCATGTTTACCTACAATTTTTTATTATTGTTAGCTGTTTAACTGTATTTTACTATTTCGTGTGTATTGTGAGAGTGCCAAACAAACATTTTTATTTCTTTCTTTCTTTCTTTCTGTAAGGCTCTTCCATCCACTCTACATCTGCGACCCCCAGCACCATTTGTTACAGGCAGCCGGCAGGCAGTTCATTCCGGAACCCGGCGCGAATTAGTTCACCGTACGACCACCGGTCACATGCGGAATTAAACTAACTACTTACTGCAGAACTTATTATACCAGGACCTCTTTATATGGATATTTTGTGGCTTGGTAACTGCTGGTGGAGAATAGGGAATGGAATGGTATTTCTGAGCGTTTGAAATGTTTTTTTTTTTCGCATATTGTTTGGTGGTCGCTTGAACTTTTTGGTTGTAGATACTACGTTAAACACTGAACATTTTTAAATTATATCCTTTCCTGTAACTTCATTGGACACATTCAAATTGAAGATGGATATTCTGTTTGGCAGCATAAAACGTAGTTCTACTTTTTCAGACAATTTGCTCTGCTATAGATTCTGTTATCCAAAGAGATCGTTTTGTAATACTAAAGTATTGGCATAACCCACGACTATAGCAGTTATTACACTACACAATCTATTGGGCCCGATAACTAGGGCGAGAGTAGTGTAATAAGAAAACGGGTGTTAGGACACTGCCATCGGGTGATCGGGTGGCTCCGATCTCCCTGCTCTGTCTATCACCTAGTGTAAGTAAGAGACAGGGAGGCAGGGCCCTGCCGCAGTGGCGGCAGTGGGTAGTTTGGCACCTTGGGCGGATTTGTATTCAGATATTTTCGATTGCTTATTTTAGGTACTAAAATATTCTATCAAATTATCAAAAATGATTTCCCTGTCTCGCGCGGTTTAAGCGCAACATGACTTTATTATTTTAGGGAATTAGAAATTATACTCCAAAAAAAAATGTGAAATTATAGTTGCGATGCATTTTAAACTAGGTATAATATTTGTATACAAGTAGTCACCGAAAAAGCCACTTTTTTTTTATAGACGCGACTTTGATATCTTTCGAATGAATTTGATAAAAAAAAGAATGTACGCCTTCCTTGGACCTACGCTTTCTTTGGATGTACGAGTGAGTTGTCGTTGTCACCTGTGCTAGGTACCCGGGGTGGACCAGCCTCCTCCGCCCGTAATAATCGACACCCTGCCGCAGGGACAGGGCACCCTAGATATCGGGCCCGATAGATTGTGTGTAATAACCGCTTATTTCAAAACTGAATCGGAGCACAGTTTTGAGATACGCTTTATAGAACGGAGCCGCGTGTAGCGTGTGCTGCCGTGTAGCAGGGGTCTACACGGCAGCACACGCTACACACGGCTCCGTGGTGCGTGGTTTCATTTGTTTGAAAACGTGGGTACGTTGTCAAACAAATGAAACCACGCAGCCAAAATGCGCCGCGTGCCCGTGCACAGCATGCACCGCGGTGGGTTTACACCCTAAAACACGTCCGTAGCCTCTCCGTGCGTGTGCGTGCTGGGTATGATCCTTCAATATTTAAAAATCAAGGCTTGTCAACGTGCCATGCTCTTACACTTTACTGCTCTCGTTGCCGTGGCTCAGAAGGCTGCCCTGCTTAAATGGGTCTGGGCTGGACTTGTTCTGGGCTGGACAAAAAAAAAATTGTACTTCAAAAATTCAAAATTCAAAAGTCATTTATTCAAATTAGGCTGAGGGCCAGCACTTTTTGAACGTAAATTTTTACAAAAGACAGTCCCCCAAAACGCCCGCCCATCACCACGTCCTAGTGTTTTAGCTGTGGAGAAGAAGTGGCTAACAATCTCCCCAGCAACACAACTGTCTGTTACGTTTTAGGAACTAGAATTTAACAATAATAAGTATGCTAAGTAATTCAAAATTCAAAATTTCTTCGAAAATTTACATGACACAAAAAAATATATATTATTTATCATTTGTTTGACACTAAAACAAAATACACACTTAAGTGTTGACGCACGTGGATTAAGTAAGTATAAAAAATGACGTAAATAGTCAGACAAATAAAATAAAAATAATAAAAAAAAATTAAAAAAAAAGAAAAAATATGTATACTTACATAAAAATATATACTAGGTGTCCAAAAAGAGTATCGGGTATTTGTTTGTTCAATAAAAAAAAAACTACTAGTAATGCAGTATTTCTTTTAGTGTTCATTATTAGAATACAAAATGGAAAATTATTTTGAAAAGATAATGCTATCCAAATGGTTACCGTTACGCTGCTGGCACTCTTCTAATTTGGAACGAAGATTGGTGATAACACGCTGACACATAGCCCTCGATAGTGCTGCCATTTCTGACCTGATGTTTTGTTTTGTTTGCGTTAGGTTCGTCGGATTATTCTCATAAACCTTATTTTTAAGGTATCCCCATACGAAATAGTCAAGTGGGCTAAGGTCGGGGCTTCTGGGAGGCCAGTTGATGTTACCTCTACGTGAAATGACTTTATTAGGGAATAATTCGTAAACAGCTTCAATTGATTGATTTGATATATGGCATGTGGCCCCGTCTTGTTGGAACCAAGTTCTTGAATTGAAACCTTGAAACTGCTGCAACTCTGGACCCAAAAAGTTTCGCAGCATATCGCAATAACGGTCACTATTCACATTGAGCGCTCGGCCTCGTCGATCTTCATGAAAATAAGGACCAATTAAGCTTTTAGCAGACATAGCGGCCCAAACAACGACCTTTGGGCTGTTCAGGGGTCGTTCATGTTTTTGCCTCGGATTCTCCTCTGCCCAGTATCGACAATTCTGCTTATTAACATGACCATTCAGGTGAAAGTTGGCTTCGTCACGGAACAGTATGTTTTCAAAGTTGTTGAATCGCTGCAGCATTTCGTTCGCAAAATTCAATCGATTTTGGTAGTCCGTATCCTTCAATTCTTGAACTAATTGAATTTTATAAGCTTTAAAATGCAAATCTTCCTTTAAAATTACAATGCAAAGACGTTTTTTTGATGTTCAATGCTTGGCTTCGCTTTCGGATGGACAAAGACGGATTTTGACGAAGTGACGCCTTCACTTCTTCGATTGTTTCTTGGTCGCGGACTGAACGTGGGCGGCCAGAGTTTTGAATTTTTACCGTCGCTCCTGTATTTTCGAACATACTGATCCATTTTCTAATGCTATCGTCACTTGGTGCATTGCGTGTACGATTCTCAGCACGATACAAACGTTGAGCAGCCACTATTGAATCACCGTTATGATAATACGCTCGTACGCAAAATGCGCGATGCGTCCCTGCATACTGCTCCATTGCAATTAAAATTGCACAAAATGGCGGACATGACAATCCCCTCCCCGCGCCCCCCCGCCGCTTCGTGTCAACTTCAGCGCTGAAACAAATACCCGATACTCTTGTTGGACACCTTGTATAAAGAATAAAACAAAAAATTTTAAAAAAGTTCGACTCGCACTTGGCCAGTTTTTTTTCTTTTTGCTATTTTCACTTTATTTAATTAAATTCTGCCTGCAGCATCTAAGGACTCTTACTTTTTAGACCAATATCAGTTTAAAGAAATGGTATATATTAAAACCAATACTGTTCAAGTGAAAATACCATAATAATATAAAGTTTTGTTTCTATTCACCCCATTTTACCGATATTTAAAGTTTTGATAGTGTCTTCAAAAAAAACGACGATTATACGATTGATTTGTTTTATAATTTGTTCCTTTTTGATTTTTAATATTGACTAGTATAGTTTTAAGACCTCTAAGCTGTTACTAACTATTATCGACATTATTAGTCTGAAATAAATTAAATGAATGAATGAATAACATAGTTTTGGTACTCTGTGCGTTCTACAAAATAAACTACTCTCTACATTATTATAGACAGTGAAGAGTATTATATTACCCACTGCATGCATAGCCGGGGAGTCTGGTTTTAAATAATTTCATTTTCGATGTAGGAAACTTAATATTGCATTGAAAGTTTGCGCTTCTTGAAGATTTAGGTCGCATTTTGAAGGCAGGTTATAATGGATTTACAGTTGGTTGCCAATGAAATAAAAGTTATAGATAGTTAAATACAAAGGTAATGGTTTGTGGCTGGGAAATTGACATACAACAACAAGAAAAGCAGAAAATATTACCTCACCAGTTGAGGCAAACGACACAATGGAAATGGCTGGAGCCTTATGGCCTTGATGAGCAAAGGACAGAGCCACCTATAACAGTTTGGAGGAGACTTTCGCCGCAAAATTTGGTCCTACACCTAAAAATATGAACCTAATTTAAGTACAAAATAAATAAATACGTACAAATGCATAGAATACAATAAAGCTACTTACGAAATAATTGTCTTGGGCCAAACGGAACTGTTTGACAAGAAAGTGCGCACAGATTTTCTACTGAAATCTTGATCAGAGCGCCAGTTCTCTAATTTTCACAATCGCATTTCAGTCGCAAACCGTCAAAACTGTATGAAAATTAAGTCTTTTTTGACAGTTTTCGATTGACATGCAAATCCGAAAGTTGTTTAATAATTAGTAGAATTGGCTCTCAGATAATGAGTGAACTCCTAATATAAGTATCATTCTAAATACAAGAATCCGAACCAAATTCCTGTTCCATTTCTTTTTATTTTCTCTCAATTAGAGTTTACTATTTCACGCAATTTACGGTTTCACGATGCAATACTTGACATGGCGATTGGCGTCTGCGGTCAAAGTCGCGGGTTCAATTTCCACACGGAACAATATTTATAATGGCTTATAGATAGTTGTTTCGAGTTTGGCTGTAATGTTTGTGTGTGTGAGTTTGTGTAGGAGAGTTTGTAGTAGAAACTCCTCGTGTGGGTCAACGTCTTTTTTTAAAACAATCTTTAAATGTCATTGTCTGCTAAATCAAAATAAAGTGCAGCGCCAAAATGCGCCGTAATTTAAAAACAAAAAAAAAAACAAAATAAATTTTGACTCAAAATAATTCTTTGACTTAATTCTATTACAGGATCCTTGTCCCACAATAATTTATAAATAAGAACTTACTCGTATAGTTTTTCTTCACAAATTCGAGTAAAATCTTATTATTTATGCAAAAATGTCGCGAAATACATTAGCGTTGCGCGTCGCAAAGGAGATTACCCGCTTATGGGCGCTGCAGCCAATCTCTTTGCATGTGGGTTTTAAATCCAGAATTTCTTTTTTATTCTTCGTTTCAATCAGTATTCACACATGCTATGAGCATGCATTTTATATTTTTATTTAGTGGTTTATTGGTGGAAATCTCTTCATCATCATCTGCCTAGCCATTTCGCAACTATGTTGGGGTCGGCTTCCACTCAAACTGGATTCACCTGAATACCAGTATTTTACGTGGAGCGGCTTCCTACCAGACCCTCACAACCCATTAACTGGGTAACACGGTACTTCTTTGCAAGACTGGAGTCAGATTTACTGGCTTCTGCCAATCCGTAACAACAGCCAAAGATCTACAAATGACAGTCTCTACAAATGACAGTTTCGAGGCACGGAGGAAACTCGGTACGTTATAATAGTCACCCATTCAAAATGCCGATTACGATCCAGGGTTGCATAACTCGTCATCAGGCCCCGTCCAATTTAATGATCCTAACAGGATATTACGAGATATACTTTGAAAGTGGGTTTCAAATTCCGTCTAGCTTTTTAATTTCCTTGAAGGTAGGTACTTCAAGCTAGTATCAAGCAAGACAGAATTCGAAACCCACTTTTTAAGCATGTTTCCATACCTTAAACCTCTGTTCACATTCCAAGTCATTATTAATCTCTTGCCCTTAATTGAATGTATTCGTGGTTTACTCGGTATCGTCGACCTAATTGGTTATCCAGCAAAGTTATTTTTTTGGGAAATTTTACCGAATAACCCAAAAAAAAAACTATGTAAAACGTTGGAAATGCTCGAACACCTGTCTGAACAATAATGAATCTTCACGAGAAATACTGCTAAATCCATAATAAAACAATGGGATTTTCAAAATTATGACTGCTAAAATGAAGTTTTTTAATTCTGTTTTTTTTTCCTTTTGTAAATTATTCAGAAATGAATTAATCTATTTAACGATATAACATTTTCTTCTTATAAACATCTCTATCAGTCATCGTAACAGAAGTTATCCCTTATTTGTTATTCCTATACTTTTCTATCAAACCACTGCCATAACGAAAATGGCTTGACCACTCTTGTAAACTACGCAGGATCCTAAAATATGAAGCCAAAATTAATTTGAACGCAATATCACGTCTCAGGCACTACATTACCCGTGATGGGCCGATGAACATTTAACACGGGCCTAACTTATTCAAAGTCCAGGCGAGCTCCGAAGGCAATTTCACGAAGCTAATTGAGTACTGATCCCTCGACGACCAGCAGATTGAATGGTGAGGGGACTTAAAATGGTTCTAGAGATGAGCTAGGATGCGGTGCGAGGAATGTGTGCGATACCAATAAAGTATTCCGCGTGTATCTGACATCGACGTACAAACGATTTCCATGGGTCCAGGGCATGATTTTGGACACCCCAGAGTTGGAATTTTTCGTCGGTACTTTTCTTCGGAACCTCTGCCCAGGCGGTTGTTGTGCGTGGAGGGCTCTGCCCGGTAGTTCATATTCGGGCGGATGTATATGTTCAAATCTCATGGTAAACTCTGCTTGCGCGATGTAGGATTTTAGTTTGCCACCAGTTGGATAGATGGCGTCGCGGCTATTTTTGTTGCGATTTAGATTTGTTGCGTTGGTTTCTTTTGTATGCATCTTTAGAAATCTCTGTTGCTTGCACTGTGCGAGGAAGCAGGACCGAAGAAACTCATTTAGTGCAGCTCCGAAGGAAAGGTGCTTATGTCAGGTCTACCTGTTCTTTTTTAAGTACCTATTGGAAATCATCAATTGACTCTTGACTCCTTCCGCTCTGGTTGGAGCGAAAGAGAGTGTCAGAGTTACTGTCTGAAACCCATCCGTGTTCAGGAACCTTTGCGCTATAGGGCCGCCGTAACAACTCGCATGCAAGTTTTTTTACATATTTTGAATAACATATCGTTTGGCTCGCTAAGTTAAAGACAGAAACACAGTTCCACAGTTCCTAGTTCCGCTAAAATGTCCCTCGTACCGCTCCGCTTTCCCAGTCAGATTGTACGCCGCTCCACTAACTATACTGTTTTATACGCCTCAGCTAACAGATTGGAAGGTTTCTGCCTCTCTGCCCATATGGACCGGGACCCCGAAAGGGTTGGATTGATGAAGGCTGGCAGCATATGGGCTTACCTCAATCAGTAGGTAATTAGATTTGTAAGAAATGTACTTTAGGGTAGCCAATCATAGGTCATAATTTGGTAAATAGCAAAAAAATAATCATCAAATTTTAAAAACAATATTGTGATTTCTTTTTGAGGGTTCCGTACCCAAAGATAAATGACGGAAGCTTAGAGTGACCAAAACAAAACCCGTTTCTTGGTTCCCATACAAGAAACATGTTTTTTTGGTATTTGGCGGGTTTTTATTCATAAGGAGAAAAAATACTACGACAAAAACTGAAGCATAAGCACAGATGGTCACAAATAGTTTCAGCGGAAGAAAAAGCCAAACTTTGCACTTTGTTTTAAACAAATAATCCATTCTTCAGGCTTTCCTTTATTCTTTGCAAGATACTTGTTTCTGCAAACTTCTTTAAAATATGCTGTTGTGCATTTTCTATGAAAATTGTAATTTACTGCTCAAAAGCTAAGGCTTTGAATGGCTTTGCTAGGATATAATGTTCCTTATTTTTTACGTTTTCCATTTTGAATTCCGTTTTCTTTGTAGGTCACTCATAAACGAGTAATGCGTTTCGCAAACCACACATAACCTATTTTAAACCAGGCTTTATAAAGCCAAAGTCGCCTTTTATCTTGGAACATTTTCCTGTTTCTCATTTTGCTGTAGGTATAAAGCTTTTAACTCTGCAGTGGGATACTTGGATACATACTTAACTGTGCCAGTTTCCTTCATGTTTTTTTTCACGTTTTTGAGAGCTATGGTGGTGGTGCAAATTGCTAAAAGTATATTGCATAAGATGCAGCCAATAAACCTGAAAAGGTTACGAAAGGCTATTGTTTTACCCAAATACTGGGTTGAGGAGCTTAGGTAGGCAGTTGAATCATTAAAAATACTGGTATTTAGTTGCATCTGGTTGGTGGATTTTTTTTACGGGGAGAAATCCTCATGCATGTGGTACGGGGACGGGTGGAAGGGTTTGTCCCAGATCCCCAAGTCCACCCAGTGAGGGGGACTGGAAGAGGGCAGCGCATGCCCTCTTCCAACGCCTGATGCGCCTGCTGCAGGCCGGCAGAGCAGTCTAAATCTCCCTCTCCCTTTCCGCAGCCTCCTTCTGCGTGATAACTGTTTCGCAGAAGGACACTGTTACGTCCCAGGACCACGTCCTCGCCGTCGACCACGGACTACGGTGTCGGTGGACCTATCCCAAAATAGTTGGCAAAGGTTTGTTAAGATTAATGACAGTGCACACCTACTTCCCTTTGGTTACAAGAATTATAGCTTGTAAGTTGGTGCCAATACCTCTCCTTAGGATGTTAAACTTTTTCTTCTCCTGAAATCGATGGATTGTATAGACATTTGGATCCTGTTCCTGCCCACATTAATAGCAGAGTCTGTGGCGTGCTTCACGATTGTCAGCTAAGGGTGTCACTACACCAATCGAACGATTGTCGATCGATGGTAGAAATAGTTGAATTGTTAGTAGAATTAGTCGACATCGATCGGTAGTTTCCACTTCTTTATTCGATCAGCCAAAGCTACCACACCAAACGATCAAAGCCGATCGATGGTATTGATCAGCGGTCGATAAATTATTTATTGCCCAGTATTTATTGATCAGCCAAAGCTCCCACACCAATAATTATTTATCAAAGTCGATCGATGTCGATCTAATGATGTAGTAACACCGTAACACGTCATGTCCACACAGAAAATTTTATTTCTAGAAATTTTCCCGTCCGAGTTAAACGTTACACAACTTGTAAGGTACTTGTAAAACAAACTTGTATCGAATCTTCGAAAGCAATCAGAACCAAACTAGTAACAACACAACATTGGCACAAAATTCCACTTAGAGTAGAATCCGTCCTTATTCCCGAGAGACTCGAACTAAATTAACATCCCGTATAAACAGCTAACTATCTACTAACAACTTACTGCTAACAAGGCGTTAGTGGAGTAATCTTTATTGTTTCCGTAGTTACGAGTGCAGTTAAAGAAACTTAGAGAAATGTTTCTACTGATTAGAGCTCTGCTTTTTGTTGCACGATTTATTTTTCTACATTGGTAGTTTTAAAGGGAATCGAATTAACTGTCTTGGATATTGCAATAATTGGTTACAAGATATAGGTCAGGGATGACACGAACCTACGGTACGCGTGTCAGTAATGTCACGTAACAAAATAATTCGGGCACGCCAAATTAATTATCGATGAGAGTTGAGATGACGTCACTTCAGCTTTCTAGCACTAATAAGCGAAAAAAAAATTGATAGTGGAAACTCCAGAAAACATGAAACATAAAATTAGCGTTGCCTTAATAATGCAAATTTCGATAGTGTGAACCCTCTTTAATATTGCACATGTTTTGGGAGTATTCAAATATGGAAGAAAATTACGAGAAATGATTTACGTTACGTGCTGACAGGACCTCGTCTGACTTCTGCAACAGAAGTACCTTCAGGACATAATGTAAATTATTATTGTCAATAATTTAAGAGAATGGTCATCCAACTATGAGAAGATATCCGAATGTTCAATATCCTTAAGACCGAGAGAGAATTTGCCGTTGGAAAGCTCTTTTCTAGGAGATCTTTTGAACTTATAAAAAAAGAAAACCACCTTAATCAACGGGTTAACGACTTCATCTCTTACAAGTATCCTTGTACAGTGAGTCTTTTAACGCGAAAAAGTTTTTAAAAAGGTTTATACCTTTTTAAAAACTTATAAGAGATGAAGTATAATAATACTAAAGTAGAGATGAAATGATTTTGACGTCACCAAAAAAAATATATGTCTCGTGAGTCAAGAGTTACATCGTCATGTGTTGAAGGTATATAATTAAAAAAATATTGATTACATGTCGGCAAAATGTAGGTACTGAACAAATACGATTTGGACTTTACTCATAAGTAGTAAAAGCTGTTTAAATGATGCGTTCAATGACCCCTTTTTAGGGTTCCGTAGCCAAATGGCAAAAAACGGAACCCTTATTTATTTATTATTTCTGGCCAACCAACAATTGTATATCCTAGAACATTACAATTTAAAAAATAGGTTAGTATTACAATTTCTTAAAGGTTAGCACCGCATGCCCAATTAATGATGTGTTACAAATCAGCAAAATTAAAATTAAAAAAATAGAAATTGGAAAAGAAACGTCAAACTTTAAAACCAAAATAAAAACTAAAATCAAAAATTTTACAGAAATAAATTAGTAATAAAAAAAAAAGTTTATTAACTAACAATCAGAGTAACAATCAAATCAAAATTCAGAACAAAACAACACAAAAATCAAATTCACAAAAAAAAAGTTCACGATAAAAACAAAAAAAAAAAAAAAAAACAATGGTTCCCTACCCATTTGCATAAAATTTTAAGACCTAATATAACTTAGCTCCTACTTAAATGTGGTTCATAAAAAAATAACCACGAAGGGGATGAATACTTAGAACTGAAACTCAAATTTTTTTTTTCATCATGCCCATACTTGTGAGGTGTCTTTTTTTTTTTTTTTTTTTGTCGATGGCCTCTCGCAGCTACGAACTCTAGAAAGTTGTAGCTACTTAACCGGACTTGCCTGTGGTGGCCTAGGTGAATTTAAGGCCCCCAGCCAGGTTGTGGGGTGTCTATGGATAGGTCTTCAAAAATCATATTGAGGTTTCTAATATCGTAAGTTAGGTTCAAGGTTGATTTGGATTTTTTTTTGCAATATCGGATACTTTTAATTGCTGGCTGATTTCACCCCCACTTGACATTCACGTAGAGTTGCTAAACATAGCTGAAGTTTACCAAAGTCTGTAGAAATCAAAAACCTTTTCTAGAGGAAAATCGTTCGTTATTCAGATCGAGTTTAAGAGCGTTGTACAACCCTGGTCTATTAGAAACGCGCCAAGTGCGAGTCGGGTTGAGTTGCGCAACTTTCAAACCCTCCTATGAAGTTAAAGTAAAAATAAATTGGCCTTTTCAGACCCGCTAAGAAGACAACATTCTTAAGAACGTTTCCTTTTCTTTCATACTATAACCAGCCATATAAAAATTCCAACATGTCGTATTAAAAAGATTAGCCCCAAGCTACCCTGATTGATAATCCTTTCCGAGTCGTCAAAGCGTCGCCGTCCCAATTACATAATTTAGTAAAACCATTATGCTCGACACACATAGCCTCGTAGCCCGAGCAAGGCTAATTGCTCGCTGTACTATTACCAAGATATTAAATTCTTCCCTGGATGAAAGTTATGGCGTGTTTACATTAAGTCGGTAGCCGAATGCGGTGACCGCATTCGGTTTAACTGAATAGAGTAGAAGACTAAAAAAATCTGATTATTCCTTATAAGTTCTACTAGATTTTAACAACAATTTCTCGCGTAAACAAAAAATTAAGACGATAGATATATTGCGTCGAAAACTCGTAGCACGTCAATAGTCAGTACATTTTCTACAATCAAGTGACGTCATTAGTTCTACTTCTGATCTTTGATGCGTTTTATCTTCGTCAATTTTGGTTTTTTTGATATAGCAAAAAATACGTGTCCAATATTTTTGATAATCTAAATCTAAGTGACGAATTAAATAGATTGTATTTTTTTCTCATTAATCTTCCCAATTAATTCAATACTTTGGGCTGTTAACAAACTGACATCTAAAACGAATCGGTCGAAGTATTCGGTGACCGTATTCGTTGTTGTTGATTTACCAGATTCGAAAAACGGTCTGCAGCCGAATACAAGTAACCGAAATTCTGTTTACACTAGTCGGTGACCGAAAAGCGGCTGTGATCGAATATAACAGCTGACGTAAATCCGTTTATACTAGTCGAAACCGAATACGGGTTGCAACCGAATCGGTCAAAAGAACCTAGTGTAAATGAGCCTTAACGTGATGGGAGCATTCCGTATGAGACGTATAGCCTGTATTTCACATGTATTTATTAGATTTTCACGTGTTGTGATATTTGAGTGGGCGATCATTAGGGTGATTGGGGTTGAAATTAGTTTGGGGCCCTGTTATTTGGGGTGGCTTGAGGTGTGATTCGAGTTTTGTTTTCGGGAATAGGTTTAGAGGATCAAACCCCATTTATGATTCTTTGAATCCGTCAATTCATCCAAACGGTTCTGATTTATTTTAAAAGCCGTTTGCATGCACATACCAAACCGTTTGCGGTCGCTGCTTGGCGCTGGTCTTTTAATTAACCTCATGTGTCACTTGTCATGCAAGGTTCATAGACCAGCGTCAGACAGCTTCTGTCTGCCAAAATTGCTGAAATTAACTATTCTGATGCAACCAGCAGGTGAACGAAATACTTTGTTTTTCAATGGGTTATGGAGGTCAGGTAGGCAGCCGCTCTTCGAAAAATACTGGTATTCACCTGAATCCGGTATGACTGAAAGCCGACAGCAATATAGTTGGGTAAAGGCAGATGTTTTTTTTTTTGTCCTACTTCTCCGCTGTACTCTTCTGATTAATTTCGTTGCGGGATCCAAGACAATTGAATCGTTTCTCAAGGACTAGTCGGGTTTCAATAACTCGGCGCATTTCTGTTGGTCGCCACTGTTGATTCTGGCTTTCAAGAGTTGTAGTGTTGGGAAAGCGTGGCGTGTCCCAAAAAAAAAAAAATTTTAACGATTGTTCAATGTTGAAATAATGCATGAAATTGAAACTAATTAAGCAACTTCCAGACTATCAACAAAAAAAAACTATAAAAACAATAAAGAAAACAATATCAAAATACGCTTCTCTTTCGTGGAAGGTTTTAATGGCACCTAAGCTAATAAGTGTAATATTTTGCTAATAAACAAGGCCAGTCAGATTCCCTGTTTAATATTAATATCACTATTCTATCATAAACACAAGCAATACCGCCATTTCAACTCATATCACTGGAATTCCATCATGTGATTCGAAGCAATTAGTCCCGGCCTCGTTTCGCAATATCAGGCAAATAATAGTTTTACTCAAGTTATGCAACTGGGACGGGATCATGGGAGAGTTACGTAGTAGACTCTTGACGTAAACTCGAGATACTATCTCAAGGGAGATCGGAATTATTTATATTAGAATACCACCTGTTTGGTGGGTGTGATTTGAGGAGCTTAGGTGAACGAGAACTTGTTGAGGTGAGTCTAGGACCTTAGAATATTAGAAACTAGAGGCCGCCCGCGACTTCGCCCGCGTATTAATTCTCGTTATTCCCGTGTAAATCCTGATCTCTCGGGAACTCCGGGATAAAAAATGGCCTATGTGTTATTCTGGGTCTTCAGTTCAGTTCAGTTCAGTTCATTTATTCATTAACAATTTACATTGTGTCTGAATGCGTTACACAAAAAAGAAAAACAGTTAGGTAAACAAAAAGCAGATACAACGATTATTGGAATAATTGAAAAAATAAGAAATAATCATCATTCAAATAAAATTAATAATACTCAATCATAATTAAAAAAGCAAAAATGTCAACACAGTAAGAAAATAAAATCATTAACAATTTAAATACATACTGGTCAAAAAATTATTACTTAAAATTAATAAAATATTTACCTATGTAGTTAGCTACATACCATTTCATAGTAATCGGTTCAGTAGTATTTGCGTGAAAGAGTAACAAACATCCATACATACTCACAAACTTTCGCATTTTTAATATTAGTAAGATGTTCAGATACCGCCTCTCACTTGTAATCATATAAAAAGTATCAAATTTCCGTTTTTTTTTTTGTTTTTACTGACTTTAAAAAAAGGAGGAGGTTCTCAGTTCGTTGGAATCTTTTTAACACATTTTTTTAATATCTATGTCACCGGTTACTAAAAGACGGTTGAATGTCGATTTAGAAATCTGATGATGGAATCCTAGGAATTTAGCAAGAAATGTTAATTTTAAAGAATTTTTTTTTTTTCTCAAAACTGCCAGGTTAGATTTTGAAGGCGCTTTGCACAATGGATATAGTTAAGCCATCCCCACAGAAATACCACTACAGTATTTCTGTTGGTTAATAGACGACTCGGCCATACAAATTAAAACAGTCGCCTTTACTAAAGTAATTGGCGGTTAACCGTCTTTTTAGGGTTCCGTAGCCAAATGGCAAAAACGGAACCCTTATAGATTCGTCATGTCTGTCTGTCCGTCCGTCCGTATGTCACAGCCACTTTTCTCCGAAACCTTGAGAGCTATGCTGTTGAAATTTGGTGAGTAGATGTATTTTGTAAACCGCATAAAGATTTTCACACAAAAATAGAAAAAAAAAACAATAAATTTTGGAGGTCCCCATACATAGAACTGAAACTCAACATTTTTTTATTCATCGTATCCATACGTGTGGGGTATCTATGGATAGGTCTTCATAAATTATATTGAAGTTTCAGAGATCATTTTTTCTAAACTGAATAGTTTGCGCAGCAGACACTTCCAAAGTGGTAAAATGTGTCCCCCCCCCCCCTTAACTTCTAAAATAAGAGAATGATAAAACTAAAAAAAATATATGATGTACACTACCATGTAAACTACCAGCGAAAGTTGGTTTGAACGAGATCTAGTTAGTAGTTTTTTTTTAATACGTCTTAAATCGTAAATCGCAACTAATGCTTACGGCACCCTCATTGCGAGAGTACGACTCGCACTTGGCCGGTTTTATAAGTAAAAATAATAAATACTTTTTTAATAATAAACATTTGGCTTTCTTTACTGATACAAAAACGACTATTCCAACTCACACGAACTATAGTGTAACTAACTCTACACAACCCCAAGTTTTTCTTGGACTGTAACAACTACGAAAAAGTCGGGTGAAGTTCGTCCCCCGGTTGACTCTTGAACTTACGAAGTACAAGTACGTACTCGATGTGAGGACTCTTTTTCTTTGTGTTTTATTATTGGGTTGGTAAATAGTGGGTTGGTAAATTTTACGTGATGTTAGTTTTTGGAGCACTTAAGACTGGTGTAAATAGTAGGTTGTTTTTTACTATTTACTAGCTGTTACCTTAAAAAACTGGATTTGACCAACGCCAGATAGCTTTATCGGAGGAATAAATTTGAATTTTTGACAGTTCTTCCATACAAAAACTGTCAAACGTTAAATTTATTCCACGAATAAGAGTTATCTGGCGTTGGTGAAATCCAGCCTTATCTGTATATATATTTTTTCCTACTCCTCCACTGTACTAATTTGATTAATTTCGTTGCAGGATCCAAGACAGTTGAATCGTTTCTCCGGGACTCGTCGGGTTTCATTAGCTCGGCGTTTTTCTGGTGGACGCCATTGTTGATTCTGGCTTTCAGGAGTTGCAGTGGTTGGGAATGTGTGGCGGGCTTGTCCCAAAAAAAAAATACCCTATTTAGCTGTATATATTTTTTCCTACTCCTCCGCTGTACTATTCTGATTAATTTCGATGCGGGATCCAAGACAGTTGAATCGTTTCTCCGGGATTCGTCGGGCTTCATTAGCTCGGCGTTTTTCTGGTGCTCGCCACTGTTGATTCTGGCTTTCAGGAGTTGCAGTGGTTGGAAATGTGTGGGGGGCTTGTCCCAAAAAAAAAAAATAGCTGTTACCCGCGATGTCGTACCCGCATACCTCGTTTTTTCCCGTTCTCGTAGAAATTTCGGAAAATCCTCTTTTTGCTCCCCTACGGAGTATAACCTACTTGCCAAAGGCGTGGTTCCAAAGTGTATGGAGCCTGGGCCAGGTTCTTGTACACTATACATAAGAATAGGGAAATAAATTTTAAACAGATCTCAACTGTCCTATTTCTTTAAAATGGCTTTGTTTGTTGGTAAAAAGCAATAACAACTACACTTGAAATTGCAACCCAACAAAAACTCGTCATTTAGGTTGTAATTTTGTTTGATTGACATGTTTATTTCTACGGAAGTTGAAGGTTGACAATAGTTACTCTTTGACAATGACTGAAGTGACACTAAAGTGACAGCTGACAGTTATCTGTTACTGTTTTGAAGCACAGAGTAACTAAATCAGTGAGTTTCCATGTTGAAAATTGATGAAAAAATATGAATAACCAACAATTTACGACCGAATTCATTTAAATGTATACTTTAGTGAGTATACATTTAAATGAATTATTTATCTGCATTTTACCCGAATTCTACAGATTTTTCTCAAATTTTTTGAGGTAGTGTGTTTAGGTCTGGCCCATTTTGGATCATCTCCTTTCAGCTTTTTACTGCCAGTAGTTTCAGTCAGTCACAAAGCCACTCAATTACTCAGTGACGGAATAATTTTATTGGAATTTAAATACATAGGTGCTCCAAAACTTTTTCTCTAGTTTTCTTCATACCTTGTGTTGTTCCTGACTTATAATGAGTATGGTCCTGAATGATATTATACTTGCAAAATTGAGTTTACTTATTTGATGCTATCTTGCCTAGATCGCAGAAAAAATTTAGATTTTGGGACAAAGATAGATAGAACCATGGAGACAGTAATAGTTAGGCTCTTTTTACCCGACAGCGCCGGAAGGAGAGTTATGTTCTTTCGAGAGTAAGTATGTATGTATAATAATAATTGTTTGGCACGCTCTGCGGCCTGAACGGCTCGATGGATTTGAGCTTGAGAGGGGTCGTAAGATTCGTATTTACTGTGAGAGTGACACTGAGTAAATAAAAAAAAACAAAATGGCGGATTTGGCATCAAATTCAAATGTCTGTCACGCTCTGAAGCCTGAACGGCTCGATGGATTTTCGCTTAAAATGACAACGAATCTAACGACACCTTCGTTAGATTCGTTTTATCACCTGACTACGCCAGCAGGAGAATTTTGTTTTTCAAGTGTAGGTATATAATTATGTATGTACCTATCTATTTATATTTATTTGGCCCGCTCTGTAGCCTAAACGGCTTGATGAATTTTAGCTTGAGTGTTGTCATTCGATTCATCTTGTTTGCGTAACACTTGAAATTTAAAAAAATGGCTGATTTTTGTCGCCAAATTGTCTTTTTAAAAAAATCCTCAAAACCTATCAAGTGGAGTGACAACATCAAAGGCATGCGGATACGATTCCAAAAAATGTAGCTCACTAAAATGTAGGAAAATCTAGGAAAAACAAGTCGCTTTTCAAGCAGTCTGATGCAGTTCAACCACAAATCTTATGCCATCAGACTGCTTGAAAAGCGACTTGATTACAACTTTTTAGTAATTTCAGCGGTCGGGTTTTTTGACAAAGCAATTTTTTTTTTTAATAAAACTAGAACGCGATCAAAGTCGCTAGCAAAAGCTAGTTAAATTGTATTAAGGGTTTTTGTGTATTTAAATAAAAGAACAATTTCAAATTACAAAATAAAAATGTATTTATTGGAGCTTCCACAAATAAAACATTAAAACAACGTGTCCAACGAAACGTGAGGACTTATTTAAATATACAATTCTGCCGTCATAAACAAAAAGGACGTACCTACACAAAATAAAGTAACCAATTTCCGACCTTAAGTTATTTTCTTAATGTCGGAAAGAGTTACTTCATTTTGTTTAGATACGTCCTTTTTTCTTATGACAGCAGAATTAATAATATTGAAAACAATACATACGCTCTTATACTTATTGCTAATTTGCTTAAATAAATTAATGCAATAAATAGAGTTTGCGAATGCAAAAATAAGCCTTATTTACGTGACTGTTTTATTTAAAGTAATTTTACGGATTACCTACATTTCCGAATTAATTAAGTTATATTTTATTAATATTTATAAACCTGTAAATCTGACTCCAGTCTTACCAGCGAGTACCGTGTTCATAGTTAATGGGTTGTGAAGGACTGGTAGGCAGCCGCCTCAAATAAAATTGGTATTCATCTGAAACCGGTTTGACTGGAAACACACCCATATTTAGTTGGAAAAGTGCTAAGCAGATGAATTAAGTACCTAATTAGGAAACTTATTTATTTCTGAATTGATCTATGTAGTTTGAAAATGTTTTGCTAACAATAATGGGCTAGTTTCCATCATCCACAAATTGCAAAACCGTCCAAATATAAGTCCGTTAGAGAATTGGAAAAAAATGGACATGTATTTTTGGTTTTTGTAAATTAAGGAATATTGACAAAGATAAAATGCATCCAAACTCGGGAGTGGGGGCTCGTGACGTCACAACCCGCTAAAAATTATGCCACGCGGCGTGACGTATTGAGAATTTTAAAAGCGTCGTTGAAAATTTGGTTGCCGTAACAAAAGAAAAAATACGGGTCAAATATTTTTTGATAATCTAACTGACGGACTAATTGGATTTTTTCATTTGCCTATTGTAATCCGTAAAATTCTTTTTTTATCTAAAATACATAATTTTAATCGCTTCTTTGACACGAAATGACTAGATTTTCAAGAGATCTGAATACAGTCGATTTTTTTTTTCAATTAGAAATTATTGCACTGCCCGAGAGTCAGTCTTCTAATAAATATTAAAATTATTGATTGACTGAAACTTAAGATATTACATATACTACACTTTGGCAGCGTGGGCACAGCGATGTCATAGTTATTATTTATTTTATTAATATAAAACTAAATAAATGTTACATGAGAACATTCAGAAAATGCAATGGTATTTATACAATGTTTGTAAACATTTTGCCTTCTTGAAATGTAGAAAATTATATACTTTTCAGTAGAAATTATTATTTTTCGAATAAAAAAAATTGTAATTTCTGCAAGAAATGATTTTTGCTAGATGTTGCTTTTGCTAGTTTGATTTTTATGAAATACGTCATGCTTGATACTGTTTTTCTTTATTTATTTATGTATTCGCATATTTACGATGTTATCGATTTTTTTTTTACTGTAAGTGTTTTTTTTCTACGTTTTAAGTAGGCATTTTTTCTCTAAGTGACGGCCAAGTGGATTCTACGATAACTACTAACGATTAGTTTGATTATAAAATTCTATGACTAAATGTGTGACTACCTTACATTGTGATAAATGGTACAATGATATTGAAAAATATGTTTTGATGATATGAGAACTATATGTCGGATTTATTCACAGATTGGTCCTTACACTCAACTAATGGAAATGTGATTTATTATTTTGTTAAGAAATTAAAACATTACCCCTTCATTTAATAAATAAAATTTTTGATAGCACATTTTCATGTTTTACTACAGCGAATCTAATACATAAAAGTATTCTGTAGGGTCTCGAAATATTTTTTAAATCCTTTATTTTTAATAATGCGTCTTGCATGAATTATTTTTTTACTTAATCTAAAATTATTATTCTTTCCAGTAGCTGGAATTTAGAAAGAAGGGGTAATCTAGAACCATTTTTATTAGTAGGGGATACACGAATTAGAGGTATATCTACCAGGTTCGACACATCAAGAACTGTCTCCAAAACGAAGTATCCTAGGCTTTAACGTTATATCTATCAACAACCCTATTGCTATCCGGCGAATCGTCGGCGAATTTTATTTCGTTTGACGAATCAGAATTTTCGTCAGCGAACCTTATGTCAGCGAAATCATTTCTTTTTAGTGTATCTGCATCTTTTTCTTTGGTTTCGTTAACTCTTTTCAAAGTCGACGTGTCGAAGTCGCTTCGATTCTCCTTTCTGTGAACTCTCACTGGGGACCGTGTTAGCGTTAAATCTTTCATCTGTATCGTCACAGGACTTTCAGCCTTCTTCTTCTTGTTTCTCTTTGACATTTTAGGCGAGTTTTGCAGATCAGTTATGCTGAAATTCAGGGGGTGTATTATGTTCCCTTTCTCCATGACTTTGCGGAAGGATTTGATGGATTCGTTGGATCTGTTGAGACGGTTGTCGGGGTTTCTCTTGAGGGTGCTGGATGATGGTCTGTCTTCGGGAGACTCTGTGTTGCTGCCGGGGTCTGGGTGAAGTTCCTTTGGAAGAATTTCCTGTAAAAGACACTCCGATAAGTCTTGTTACATAAACATTAATAGTCAGCGTCAGAGAGCCAATTCAACTTGACAACATTCTTACAAAAGATCCTCATTTTCTTTTTTGACAGATTGCGACTAAGAAGCGAATGCGAAAGTTGATTTAATATTAGTAGAATTGGCCGTCAGATAGTAGTACTGAACAAAACTGTCTGACATTATTTAGAAGCCCTTTTGAACAGAAAATTGTATGCAATTTTTTACAGTGTTAGTCTTTATAATGTGCTCATACGAAAATGAGGGAAACTACTCTAATTGTATCGATGGGAAAAGTATTAACAGATTCTTGCTAAAAAAACATTTGCATTGTGCACGTTCCAGTGGAAAAAAAACTATCCTATGTCCGTCTCCTGGTTCTAAGCTACCTCCCCACCAATTTCAGCCAAATCAGTGCAGCCGTTTTTCAATTATAAATAGTGTAACTAACACGACTTTCTTTTATATAAGTAAAGATTGAGGATACACTATTTCGGCTAATTACTACCGATCATCAGAGTTTGTTTCATTGCAATAGATTATTTAGTTTAAAAGTTACAGTTTTGTTTGCACTGGGGTCACAATTCTGAACAAACTTTTAAAAAAGTAAAAAAATAAACGGTTTTTTGTAATAAGATTTCCATCGATAAACTAAGCTATATTTAATTTCCATAATTTGTAAGTGCACATTATAAAGACTCACACTGTATCGCTTGTTCAAGTTTTAAAATAAAAATAATATGTAACTGAGTAATAGACATACCTCATAAATAGGCCCCTTATTTTCATCAATCTCCTTCAGAATATCTCCCTCTTCGAGCGGTGGGATCCAGACCAGGAAAGCCGGATCCATACCCAAGTACGAGCCGGGAACTGAACCTGTGATAAATGACAATTCAGTTTCTTTTTAATTAATTTCAAAGGCAAATATTATTATGAGTTTGGGTTTTTTTTGTTTTTGATAGACTAGCCCCAACTCATTTGGGCCCTGTTTAATAAAACTGACAGGTGTGTTACAATTTTGCGACAGGTGTTTCAAAGCAGAGAATTTATGGAATTACTACACATTATATAACAAAGTCCTCCGCCACGTCTGTCTGTTCGCGACAAACTCAAAAACTACTGCACCTATTTTTACGCTGTTTTCACTATTGGATAGAGTCGTTCTCGAGGAAGATTTTAGTTAATCATTTAAGAACAAATTTAAAATCTACTGATGCTGTGTAGCGTCCGACACATTATATTTGTACGCCGCTCAGGCAAAACATGACTGACATAATTTTAATCAGATGTAACAACTTGCATGCTATGTGTGTGTATACTCATGTTTTGGACAAATAAACAAATTATCTTATCTTATCTTATCAACGAGTAAACTTATAAAACTGTCGAATTGGCATTGTCAGACAAATTGACACCAACACCATTTGCTTAACATGCACCTACTCGTTACATTGTGAGAAGACTCTAAACTAGTCTAGTAGTAGTTAAAAGTTTAAGAGCTTTGCTCCAACAAAGTTGTTTTTAGAACTTAAATTTACGACTTTTTTACGGCATAAAATTATGAATATTTATTTCAGCAAATAAAACAAGTTCAGCTTACTCTGAATACCTTAAATAATAACAAGGGTTTATTGTTATAATATTTTTATTTATTTTTTCTAAATGGAATATTACTGTTTTGTCTTTCCCTGTATTTAGAAAATCTGAGCAGATGCCGTATCTGACACTTACAACAACAGTGTCTGACACTTTGAGATAGTGTGAAGGTAGGAACGTGGCTTAATAGGTAAAGCCACGTTCCCACCTTCAACTAACAGGCGACGTGATCAATCGATCAATCGTACACCACGACGTAATTAAACTCGCATGCGAGTTGCTCGCAAGTGGAAACGCTGCCTAAGGCGTCGTCCTAACTGGCTAACGATCGTGCGAGTTAGCGATGAAATTTTGTCGCACGACGAGATTAAACAAACACATTCCTTTAGTGCGTTGCAATTGAAGATCGTAAGACATCGCGCGAGTGCAGGAATCATTTTCATTGCGCGACGAAATCGCATCGTTAAACTAGTTAGGTTAACGCCTTCAACTAGTCACGATAGTAACTAGAAGATTGATAAAAAAAATTGAAAAAAAACCCCCGACAGAAAAAAATAACTCAAAAAATTAACAAATAATATTTGAAACCTATTTTAATTATTATCGGCACACATATTATGTACCTAAGTTCAAATATTTTTAATTTCCAAGCGTCGTCGCGTCATGGGACCGCTATGATCTTCAAACGGCTGCACAGATTTTCATGAAACATAGCTAAGAACACTCGGGATACAATTATCTATGAAACAATAAAAACTAAACGACTATCCGTTCATCTGTTTGGGATCTATGATACCACAGACAGACAAGATAAAAAACTCTCTTGTTGCGTCGGGGGTTAAAAAATTACTACGAATTATAGTGGACACCTTACCAGCATTATTAACTTCGTAATCGTAGTAGTCTATCTCCATCTCGGGGTGCGAGGTGAGGCTGAGGTCGGACTTCAACAGGCGACGGTTGCAGGACTCCTTCGTGTGCTTCGGATTGTCGCGGATCCTGGCTGCGGAGACGCCGCTGAGGGCTGGAGAATACCAACCCTGAGGAGAAAAAAATAACATTTAAACCAGTTATAATGTTGCTAGGAGTGGGCTTTTCTTTTCCCAAATAATCAGAACTGCCATTGAACGTAGAAATGTTGGGTACTTTTCCTACAGCGAAGTTTTGGAAGTTATTTCCTAACGTGTTTTTATAATTATTTTTATCTTTGCAAAGGAACAGTAGACGGATTGATTTATTTATAAAGGGCTATCTTTTACATCATCCTGCGGCTTGACCCGCGTGAAAGTCGATAATACCAAGTACCATACCATATAACATATACCATCATCTTCCCTTATACCATGTTACTTGGGGTCGGCGCAACACGTTTTTTTCTTCCAGTCTGCCCTATCAGCCGTCAAACTTTCACTGACTCCCTTTTCTTTCTTAACGCTTCTTACACAATCCATCCAACTTTTCTTTGGCCTTCCTCTCCCTCTCCATCCATCCACATTATAACATATACCGCCATATAACATTATACCATACCATAAAATACCAAGGGAAGATTATCACGGGATAAGAAATATTATGTCCTAACCAAGATCATGATCTACCTACGTGTATGCCAATTTTCATCGAAATCCATTGAGCCTTTACGAAGTGAAAAAGTAACAGAGTTACTTTCGCATTTGTAATGTTAGTTAGGATAATTAATATCTGGTCATTGCATTTTAGTAACGGGGTACCAATCTCAAACTTGAAAGCAATTAATGTAAATGACGTGACAGGAAAACCTAAAAAAAAACTCTGTTCAAGACACTACCACAGAAAATCGATATCTACAATAACAAGCTTCACGCTCAATCCATGAACCCGACCAACCCATCAGATGGACGTTTATATCTTTATTTCGCCATCAATCATCAAAGTAATGCTAAGTCATTCTTACTCAGCAGAACTCAAGGTTTTAGCAAATTGATTAGTACAGGATAGAGGCCTTTTGGTGGAAAATCATGGAATGTATGTATTTTGTATTTTTTAAGTTGGTAAGATGGTCCGACGCCATACTAAAGGCTGTTGGAGGCAGCATATACAGAGCAGTCCACACTGCAGAAGATCGCATGGCTTGGAGACGTGTGGTTGCAATCCTCAGCAGCGAGGAAATGACGACGAAGAAGAAGAATAATTTTAGTTTTAGCGGATTTCGATGAAATTCTACAGTTATGTAGCTTAAACGTACACTGAATAACACAATGGGGAAAGTATGTATTAAGTATTAAATGAGAAATCTTATTAAAAAAAACATGATAGGTACCGTCGTCGCAAGCGAATTTCTCTCCATGACTCTCGAGCAATTTGCCCAGAGCTTTAACATCAACAATGACTTCATGACTACCGCTCACATTGGCTAGCGTCGCAGCCGACGTAAAAGACGCTCGGCTCGCACTTCGATCTTTCTCCCACATGCTGTCCCTGTCTTACTCGCTGCAGCTGTCTTTTTCACATAAAAATGACGTCACACTACCACTCACGTTGGTTAGCGTCGCAGCCGACGTAGACGAAGACGCTCGGCTTGCGCTTCGGTCCTTCTCCCACATGCTGTCCCTGTCCTTCTCGCTGCAGCTGTCTCTCTCGCTCGCACTGCTCATGCTGGCACTCATTTCGACCACCATTGAGTCGGTTGTCGACTGCGGTGGTGAGGGTACCTGAATGGAAGTACAATTTTAGTATTTATGAATTAGTGATACGGTTTTAATTTGTATGAGTACAATCTAGACACATCATTCTCCACCAATCCAACTCTCGATAGTCAGAATCAATAGTGGCGACCACCAGAAAAACGTCGAGGCAATGAAGCTCGACGTTAATAATATCACAGGTGGTCTAGTTGTTGTAAAGTATATTTTGCAGTTTTTTAGGCCAATTATAAACCAAGTTGCTTATCATTCAGATAATATTGAAATCGATATTTTTTTTGCCTTACTTTCAAAGGCAAGACTAAAATTGTTGTAACAGTGCAGTTTGGAAGCAGAAATAAACGGGTTCCCACTCATTACTGCTATTAGAATGACTGCTTTCTGCACAAAATACCAGTGGAATTTCAAAAATGTTCGTTACCTTGGTCACATTTAACTTACCAAATTTTACAAGCTTATTCATCCAGTCTTGCGAACTCCTATAGGGATACATAACATTTTTTTGGACCATCAGAAAAAAATACCAACTGACCTGTTGCACCGTGACATTCGTCACAGACACAGTATGAGACCTCCTCAGCGGTGAGGGCGGAATGTTGCCAGTGACGGGGGCGCTGCTGGATGACACGGTCTCGGGCGTGACGGTCGCCTGGCTGGCAACACTCTCTGCGCTGGCGACGCTCGTGTTGTCACCCACGTCGGCTTCATTGTCAGTTACTGGGTCTTCTTCGTCCCTGAGGAGTTTAGATATTGGTTTAGTTATGCTGGCGTTAATTAAGGGAAGACATAAAACTAATTTGATTAAATTTGAATGGATAATAATAACAGCCGCACAAGTCGATCTTCAAGGTTAAGCAACGCTTGCCGAGGTTGGTTTGTGGTTGGGTGACCATCTTCACATAACGAGTTTCCTCCGTGCCTCGGAAAGCACGTTAAGCTGTTGGTCCCGGCTGTCATATGGAGATCTTTGGCAGTCGTTACGGATAGTCAGAAGCCAGAAGATCTGACACCAGTCTTGCCAAGGAGTACCGTGTTACCCAGTTAATGGTTGTAGAGGTCTGGTAGACAGCCGCTCCACGTAAAATACTGGTATTCAGCAGAATCCGGTTTGACTGGAAGCCGACCCCAATATAGTTGGGAAATGGCTAGGCAGGTGATGATTGAATGGAGGTAGCGGTACAGAGAGTAAAGTCCCGTAAACCTCCATTAAAAAGGAAGGATTCTCCGATCAAACGGTTGTGTGCCTGGTGGGCAACAGCCCGATAGTCGATATTTGCAATGTTGTTTGAAATCGCACGGAGAACTCTGATACCACGATGCTGATTTCGCTAGTAGTTCGTTGCTGGCGGAATAGATGGCGTTGTGATTGTTTTTGCTGTCTTACAAATTTCACTTCGTTAGTTTTTGTTGTGGTGGTTATATTTTCCCATCATTGAATACATGTCTACATTTTATTTTATTTATTTGAGAAAACAAACAGCAGTTTAAATATTACACATGATTGGAGTACTAAAATAATAGAATTAACAAATACACCACTCACGACGTTTTCCACAGATTATCATAAAAATACATAGCTTAATAGGTACTGTTAATAATAACAATAAGGGCAAACATAAAGGTACACATTACAGAGTTAAAATAAAAAAAATGGTAATCACCACCACCACCATACTTAGAACGTTGACGTCGGTGGGACTCCTCGATCTTGGGGCGGTGGAATGCCACAGAACAGATAAAGGAGGTCCTCCTATTCGACGGTGCTACTGTATGCAGTTCAGAAGATATTCCTCAGGATCAGCTTGCCTCACGCAGATATTAATAAATATTACTAACCCTAGTTTATAAGTTTACATTGTTACTAACAAATTATAGTGATTCTGAAAATCTATACTAATATTAGATGACCCGCGCAACTTCGTCTGCGTCACATTTTCCGCTCCTAAATAATATTGCAACAGAAAATTGAGATGTAAGCTATCTTTCAAGTTGGATCAAACTGCACACGGTGTGCAAATTTGATTAAAATCGGTTAAGTAGTTTAGGAGTCCATCGCGGACAAACAACGTGACACGTGATTTATATAGCTAAGATTTAGATAAGATTATAAAGCTGTAAAGTTTGTTTGTGTGCTTGAATGCGCTAATCGGAACAACTGGTCCGATTTGAAAAATTCTTTCAGTGTTAGATAAACCATTGATCGAGGAAGGTTATAGGCTATATCATCACGCTACGACAAATAGGAGCGGAGCATTTATGGAAAATGTGACGCAGACCAAGTTGCGCGGGTCAACTAGTAAGTGTATATTATTATAAAATTTCAATTTCGTTGGGAAAAAAAAACAATAAGTGTTATTTCATTTATAATTTTTACACTAATTAGTTTTAAGTACCTATTCAAAAATAATCACCAATTAGGTGATACCGAACCAACAAAGGCCTATTTGGCTATACGATACGTGCTCGAACAATAGACTCGCAGTTAACAATGTACTTCCAAAGCGACAAGTGTTTGTTAATTAATTATTCTTTCTCCTCTCGATTGAAGGGTTCTCTTTGAGGATTTCGAGGAGTCTTTAATGAAAGGTTAGGAGTTTTTGAATGTCGGTTTTGTCTACCTTGGAGCTTACAAGAAAATACAAAAGGAGTCGTAAATTTAAATCTGTATAGATTCATTATTATTAATGCGAATGTTTGTTTGTTACGTTGATACCCTCAATAAGGTAGTAGTATAGGCTGCAAGCTGATCCAGCGAACGTAGTTTTGCAATAAAAAATAGCCTACAATCTATTCTCAGACCTACCACATTATACACTAAAAAAAATACAAACATAAAAAATCGCTCAAGCCGTTGCGGAGCAGCATTGCTGTTCACTTTATCTTAACGGACTTTGGATTCGGACATGAGAACCACGACATGCTGCGCAGCAGTCAATCGCTTAACCATTGCGCCAACCGTGTCGTCTAAATAATATTCCCTTACCTCTGCTCAACATTTTCAGAACTCCTATCCGAGTCTCTCAACCGGGTGTGTCTGGTCTTCCCAGAAGGCAGCAGTCTTCGCAGTGACACTCCTCCGCCTACCACTTCAGACAGTAGAGTGCTTCGGGAACCTGATGGAGCACCACCCAGTTCCAGTGATGCAGAACATGCTGCAAGAGAAGTATTCAATTTAAGCAAGCGGTTGACGTGACAGTAAGTACGTAGTCTTTAGATATTTGCTCAGGTTCAATGAACCACACGTTCATGATAAGAGTTTGTTTTTGGAAAAGCAGTAAGGAGATCCCCAAAGGGTCTGGTCTGATGCGCTGAATGCAGTACTAGACACAGTATGGCCAACGCTGCAGCGGCTTCCCGCGCACCGTCACCGGCTCAGGTTTGAAGTCAAAGACTATTGTAAACCACTTGACTGCGCATACAGTGCCCCGACGCACGAAAACTATTAGTGTTTTTGCTCAGATGTTAGGCAGCAGGCACTAGTAACCATTTTAGTTGTGACCAATTGTTAGACCTGTGGGCATGATAAGTTTTTACAAATCGTTTTAATTTTTATGCAATTTATAACGCATAAAAATGCCTTCATACCCGGTGAATTTGTGTGGGAAACATTCCTAGACCTTTTGTTACAAAAATGATGGCATAACTTTTCATCGGAGAGTAAAGACTACGCAAAATATTTTTGATTTGAATCAGATAATGAGCCACTGCAGGGGTCTATATAAAATGGCGGTTAGGTGAACGAGCACACTGTGAGAAGCGCGCGTTGATGTCTTTTGGAAAAGTCTCTTTCTTTCATTAGGAAATACATATATTTTTATCCCTTTCTTCCCCTTTGTATTTTTATCGTAAAAATCTGTGCTGTTACGTTTAATGATTGAAGTCGATTTATCGATGATCATAAAATTTCAACTAATACAATTTTTAATCAATTCACATATTTACAT
The DNA here is from genome assembly GCA_963859965.1 of Ceramica pisi. Taxonomy (NCBI): domain Eukaryota; kingdom Metazoa; phylum Arthropoda; class Insecta; order Lepidoptera; family Noctuidae; genus Ceramica; species Ceramica pisi. The sequence continues at coordinate 2,249,013 of OY982542.1, forward strand.
TAAACACGTAACTACTTTTAAACGACTTTAAAAATAGGAGGAGGGTCTCAGATTTTTCATGTGTGTTTGACATACATGTTTTCATTTGATTTTCGAAGATTTCAGAATTAAAATAAAAGTGGAAAGATAAGGTTAATAGGGAAACTTTGTTTAAACAAGATATAGCGCTGTTTTTTTGGATTGAGTATTTTTATAATGTTAAAATCCATTTTATCGATATCGACTATTTTCCTTTAATCAAGTAGCGCCACCACTAACCAGGCTACCTATGCAACTTGACCTTGAACGGACCAATTGCAGCCGCGCGTTGTTCCTCGTCCCGGGCCCGCTGTAGTGAGCCGCGTACTTAAAAGAAATCGGCCTATACGCTCTCTAGTGGTTATATACTCTATGTTTGAAGTACTTTTTTTTTTTTATATACAAAACGGGGAAACTCTTGGCCCAAATCTCACCTGATGGAAAGTGATGATTAGGCCGAAGATGGAAGCGAGTTTCACCCGGAATCCTCTTACACAGAGGAACTGGCTATCATACCTCTAACTGCCGGAACACAACAATGCTGTTAACATTGCTGTTATGGCGACAGACTTAGACATGATGGTGGTAGTCATACCTATTTTATAACTAAAGCTAAACAAATCTGTTACCATCACTGTCAGTGAGCGACTCCTTGTCTGCCGCCCTCTGGTACGCCCTGGTCCGGTGCGCTGAATGCAGCGCTAGACACAGTGCGGCCAGCGCTGCAGCGGCTGCCAGTGCCACGGCAGCTTCTCTCGCACCTCCTCCAGTACGCCACCACATGCTGCCGCTAACTGACGCCCAGGCGGCGGAAGCGTTGCGAATTGGCTCTGTTTCAAAGATTAATAATGCAGATGTTAATTATTTATTTTTTTACTATTGTTAGGCATATGTTTGACCACTATCTCACCTGATGTTAAGCGATAATGCGGTCTAAGATGACGACGCTTGCCTAGAAGTAACCTATTCACTCTTGACTTAAAGACTCCCAGGTTGTAGCTATCAGGAAACATAGACTCAAGCAGGGAATTCCACTTCTTAGCTGTACGCATAATGAATGTATTCCCAAAACGTATAACGTAACGTAAAGTATTATTTTACCCATCTGTGTGGCGTGAGCTAAGAAACCACCAGCACATCTGTCACTGGTATCTCCAGACCGCAACTCCACGAGGATGTGGCGCCCACCAGCGATTTCCATCACTCCAGTGCCGTCTGTCGTGGTTTCTATATCGCCAGAAGTCTGTAGGTACACAGAAAAATCTCATTGTAATATTGGCTATTCATCAAGGCTCGTGTTAGATAGTCTTATTTGTCTACAAACTCTACCGACGTCAAAACATTCGTGCTAGGCGTTTTACTTGTATGCTTCTTATTTATTTACATAATTTTCTTCAACATTAAAAACCCTACTTACCACGGCAGTACTATCAGGTCCGTCCCAGGAGGCTAGCAGCGGAGAGCCCAAAGAGTCTCCGTCTCTAGCCCGGAGTGACTGGCCGGCACACGGCAGCCGCACTGATTCCATGCGCAGTCTCACCACCAGACCCTCCTCAGCCTACGAAAATGAATAAGAGTTTATTTACTAAAATTACATTTTTAGATGTAAGAAACTTGTCACAAAGCAAATAAAGAGTTCATGATTGATATTTTTTTCAGAAAGGAAAAGTTGTAAACATCCAGCAATTTTTTTTATATAATTTTTAAGGCCCAGAAGGTGAAGACGTGACGAGTTAGATTCCTATCGAAAAGATTGGTTAGATGGAGCCAAGGCTACAACAACAACAACAACCACAATATTATCCATCGGGTGAGCCACAGGGTCATTGCCATAGATATAGTAAACAAGTTTTTTATATTTCTATGACCATTACTGAAATCGCCAAAAAAATGTACTGCCCCCGCATAACTTGACACAATGTACTGAAAAGAACTGAAAACCAGCGCTGGGTGTCTGACGCCCACCATAATATGCTGAGATGGCAACCCTTTCGGCATGGGCAAGCTTAGCATAATTTTAATGTACCTATCGTTTTTTATTTTATTTTATGTTTTTTTTTTTACTTTCTCGGGTCCCCGTAGACCCGGTCCCTTGGTAGGCGTACGAGGGGCCGAAACCAACTCGCAGAGGCCCCGTTAGACATTTCAAATGTAATGACTGTATTTTTTAATGTTATTTTTAGTATTTTTTATTATGTGTTTTTTGCTGTTGTGTTGTGTCTGTGTTGAATAATTCCATGATTTTATGATTCTCGTTGGTAAAAGTTGTTCATCATGAAGAGTATAACGACCCCTTAATAGTTATTGCTTTGCTATTGTCGATACACGAAGTATAATTGAAAATTCACAGAGAAAAAACGAATTAAAATATAACAAAACTAGGTAAAGCTTTGCTTAAATAACAATACATTTCTGAACATTGATTTCTGCGAATAAATAGTAACTTTTGATTGAAATATAACTAGAGCAGATCAAGATCAACAGAAACCATTCAACAAATTGTTCCGCGTAAAGATTGGATGGTGTGCAAAGAGGAGAAAGATAAAAATAATATAATGGTTATAGCAATCTATCTGTTTTGCATAGGGATATAACTTTTCAATTTTGAAAAGTAATCAAGCCAAATTAAGTCAATTTTTAAGCTTTTATGGTGTCCTGGACGATGGACCCTGCTTATCACGCACTAGCCCGATTTTTTAAATCATTCAATCATATGAATGGACTCAGTAATAGTCTGTCTAGAATTTACCAACTATGTTGAGGTCGGCCTCCAAACTAACAGGATGCAGTTGATTACCGACCACATCGATCTGAACTCCACAAGTCTCCACCAAGTAATTAGAAAACCCGATACCCCTTGCAAGACTGTGTTTTGAATACAATATTCAAGAATGTTAGAGTGATGAGTGTTCGTAGACCTCTAAATATTGTTTTTTTTTTCTTATTATTTAATTAACTGATTAGGTAGGTCAACCTTTGTTTTTCTTATTTATTTAATCCACATACAACACTTGCTTAAGTGTGTATTTTGTTTTAGTGTCATAGTGTGCAAGCTGACAAGTGATCAATTTTTTTTTATTTGGGTCATGTATTAATTACTTTGCATACTAATTATTGTATAAATTCTAGTTTCTAAAACGTAACTGACAGATGTGTTGCTGAGGAGTTTGTTGGCCACTTCTTCTCCACAGCTAAAACACTAGGAAGTGGTACGGGCGGGCGTTTTGGGGGACTGTCTTTTGTAAAACTTGGCGTTCAAAAAGTGTTGGCTCTCAGCCTCATTTGAATAAATGACTTTTGAATTTTGAATTTATATGGATTGGCAGCTCACTTTATGTTCACTACACCTGAGTTTACACAGAGAGACGTTGACATAATAGACCTGCCGTATCTTGAGGACTTCCGTGAGATGTTAACAGAACCGCACTGTTGGAAGCATAAGGTTGGTCGATGTAGCGACGCTTGGGAGGTACAGGTACATAAGATTAGCAAAAGATGACTTTCAGCTGACGTATTCATTCTTTACCAGCGCGCCTAGCTAGTTGCTGGTGTGCGAGTTTTTCTAAAGTCCGGCCGCGGAGCAGGAAGAATTTCGTACTTTGACCTGATATTACCTGTCTCTGTCACTCCCGCGTTAAAAGTTTGTGTCTCGCTCGCACAGATGCAATGGCCACCGTCCTCAGGGATTGGAAACCTTTTACTTAATAGTGTAAGGTTTGTTCGTGTTTGCATGTGTAAATCCCGTAAAAAAAGAGGAATCGAAATAAGTTAGACTAGATGATAATGTTGATGATAATGAAAATGTGACAAAACTGTTGATTCTTTTGTAATAAATGTGAAAGCTTAGTAAAGTAACTTCGATACGGGCAGAGGATTCGGATTCTGATTTATGAATTTTGTTTTTTTTTTTATTTCTGCCGTATTAGTAATTGTAACTCGATTTTATAACTTATAATATAGAATCTAAATAAATAATTTATATGATAACAATTTTTTTTTTATTTTCTAAAAAAAAAAAAACATTTATTTCAATTACTAAAATATTATATAATTATTTTCTAAGTTGGTAAATTTTCTTTCTCGTTAAAATATTTCATGTAAACCGTACTCAATACAAAAATGTTTGTGACTACTGTCAGTAGGTAAAGAGGTCATTGTACGAAAATCTTCCTGCTCCGTGACTGGACTTTAGTTACTCGATCACGTTACAAATACAAAATTCTTTATTTAAAATAGACCAGTTACAGGCACTTTTGAATAGTCAAGGTCTGTCAGTCAAATAAATGAAGTTGTTCTGCAACAAAACACACTCACCGAACCTATTTCCAGCGCGGCATTTGCACGATCCAAAGAGTAGATCCTATGTAGAAGAACGTGCAAGAAACTCCATGGACAATCTTTTTAAGCCAGTTGTCAGTGTTTACAAAATCATGTTTACATTTGTTTACGAAATAATTTATGAGTAAAATTATCCAATAATTGCCCATACTATTTATTGACATGATTAATTAACATTTCAGAATCCTTTAACCAATGTTCAGCTGTTATGCAAATAATATCAACATTGTTTTTCTAAAAATAATTCTATTTGCAACTGTTTTGAAGCAAACCCTTGAATATTTTGAAGGAATACGATTAAGGATTTCTGCGTTGCCCGTTTTTTTGAGTGCTATAAGATACCTGATTGTTGTTGAGTTGAGCTAAGTTGCTAATGGTATCAACTGTTGTCTTATAAGTCTTGTTAGCGTTCCCGTTCGCTTTTGTCACATCTTATGGAAAATGTGGTTACCAGGCGGCACTTACTCAGCTTTAGTATTAATATACGCTTATGTTCACATGGTCGAGCTCATATTGGTTAGCACTTACCAATATGAAAGGTTTACATCAGTATTCAATAATTTAATAACATTAGATACAATTTTGCAAGTCATCCTGGTACTGTAAATATATACTGTAGGCACATAAATGTAATCTATTAACGTTATTGTGCGGTAAGTGCTTGGCTCATGAAGCATTTGCTTTGCCAACAGGAATTCATTAGTAAAACAATAGATTGTACTAAATTAGAGGCAGCTGCTGCCAATTTTACATTTAATATTAGTGTTTGTTTAACAATATTATAATGTACCAATAATGACTCGTGAAATAATATTTTAAGTGATTTAATTTAGTTCATGCTAGTTACAAACTTATGATATTGTGAATGTGTACTAATAATGCCACAAGATTCATAACAGTCGTATAAAAAACTAGGTAGCATTTTGCCTGGCATCGATCTCTAGGCCTATCACATAGGAACTTTTACTATTTTTTCGAGTCTAAAAGTAAAATATCGCACCAAAAGGTAATGAAGCTTTCTATCATTGAATTAATTCGGAACGCTTACAACCCTAATCTTTTCAAAGTAAGAGTGAACAGTCTACTTCTGGGTAAGCTCGTTTCATCGTAGACTTTGTCTCTGTCATCACTGACTAGACTAGAGTCAAGAGCAAAGCCATCACAAAAAAAAAATCGTCCATAGCTTATCTCCTATTAGCACTTTGCTTGCGAATTCGTCCACTCTGCAATTTTCTTAAGGAACTCTATTTTTAGGGTTCCGTAGTCAAATGGCAAAAACGGAACCCTTATAGATTCGTCATGTCTGTCTGTCTGTCCGTCCGTATGTCACAGCCACTTTTCTCCGAAACTATAAGAACTATGCTGTTGAAACTTGGTAAGTAGATGTATTCTGTGAACCGCATTAAGATTTTTACAAAAAAATAGAAAAAAAAAACAATAAATCTTGGGGGTCCCCTATACTTTGAACTGAAACTCAAAAAAAATTTTTTCATCAATCCCATACGTGTGGGGTGGGGTATCTATAGACAGGTCTTCAAAAATGATATTGAGGTTTAATATCATTTTTTTTCTAAACTGAATAGTTTGCGAGAGGGACACTTCCAAAGTGGTAAAATGTGTGTGTGTGTCCCCTGTAACTTCTAAAACAAGAGAATGATAAAATTAAAAAAAATATATATGATGTATATCACCATGTAAACTACCAGCGATAATTAGTTTGAACGAGATCTAGTAAGTAGTTTTTTTAAATATTATGCCTACAGGTTTGTACGGAACTCTCGGTGCGCGAGTCCAACTCGCACTTAGCCGATTTTTTATTATGAAGCCTCGTTAATTCCGGATTATTTTGGCATCCACTGGTGAAAATTTTTTAAGATCGGCCCAAATCGGGCCAGTAATTTCCGTAGCCTATTCGGTACAAACTAACAAAAATCGTTCATCTTTATTATGTTACATAGTATAGACAAATAGAGAACCAATTATCCAACCTTTAATTAATTTGAAATGTATGTAATGTATGTTTGTCGCGATAGAATCTTGTAACTGAATTTTATATCCTGTATCTTTAACCGGGTAAGTATACATACACGCTTATTTTGGATGGCAATGCATGCTTAGCTATGTGACGTCATTCTAATTTTATTACGGCGGATCATCCAAGATGACGGACAAGTTATTTTTTGTGCACTACCACAGTATGGGTATAAAATGAAAAGGCTTGCTAATGAGAACATGAAACTAATAAAACTTGTTTTTAAAAAGTTTTATTTTGCCATTAATTTATCTTACCAGGTACTTCTTTTACTGGCTGACTCGCGCAACTTCATTTGCGTCACATTTTTCATGGATGCTCCAGCTCTATTGGTATGGGTAATATTAAATAGCCTTCCTCGATAAATGGGTTATCCAACACTAAGGGGCCTTTTCCTGTAATGCGTGTTTTCACCTGCGCGCGGATCTGGTCCGCATGCGGGCTGCCCGCATCCTTTCATTTCATACAAGTTTTCCTATCATACAAGCAGCACGCACGCGGAATGCGGATTGGCTGCGGGCGTACAGCTCGCATGCATGCTATCCGGATGCAGGCGGCGTTCTTCTGTCTTCAGTGTTAATTTTACTGTGACGCGGGTCGCACGCATGTTTATAGACTATGACTATGCGTGCGATCCGCGTCACGTGATTAGTGACTAGCGACCCGCACGAAAGGGCCATAAAAGATTTTTTCAATTCGAACCGGTAGCCCATTCAACCAAACAATCTAACTCTTTAGCTTTATAACATTAATACAGGGGGTATAAGAGGGCCACTATAGCAGAATCAGAAAGCAAAACATGCTACCCGTCACTAATGCGTTAGCTATAATGATGAAAATGAAATTTGACATATTTTTCAGTGACCTTTTCAGACTTTAGATGAATACTTCTTATGGTACAAAACCGTCGGCGTCATCCTGATACGATTATTTCACGAAAACACGATATTCGCGTTAATTTGTACGGCAATCCATTACCACGTCGCCTTAGCTAAACATTCCTAACTTCACATTGCGAAGCTAAGCGATAAATGTTTCAGTTAACTTCACAGAGAAACCTTACAAAAGCTTTACAGCATGAACACTTTTGATTGAAAGCTCTGAACACTTCACAAATGGCGATTTATACTTGCCGTAACAAGTTGCTTCAAAACGCTGCAAGTTTCTTTCCTGAGAGTCATGTTGCAGCTACTGACATGAACTTCAAACATTAATTAATTAATGAACGGAAGGCTTCATTTGCTGTAAGTACAGTTTAGTTAGGCAGCAGTTTTCGCAGGCAGCAGTATGTAACTGTGACTGTTGTAGTTTGGCCATACATGAATTGTACTGGCTTCTAGTGTTCGTGTCATACAGCGCTTTAATTGCTTTATTCGTTTTGTAGGTAACTAAAAATCTTACAGCGCTGAGAGTGCTTTGTTTCAGGGTTATAAAACCCAAGTGAGTTACGTTTTAAAATGGTTTCGTTATTAAAAAGTGTCCGTTCCATTCTAATCATTAAAATGTAATTAAAAAAAAATCTAGGAATAATGGTAAAGGTTTCGCATTTGTTGATTCATAGGCCACTTTTTACCATGTCCTTTAAAATCAATTAAACATAAAAATAATTGTTAAGCAATAATTGTATTGTGTAATTATTGTAAAGCTGTCGTGAATCAACTTCTATCGTGATCCTAACGCTCTCTAAAAGTGAAAAACGGTTCATGACTTGTTCGGGTATCTACAAAACAAAAAGATATTAGGGAAAGGTCAATGGCCTTTAATTCAAGTTTATCTAGCGCTTACCATAAACAAAACAATTTTCGGATTTTTTCTTTCAATGCCTTACTTTTATCGCAGACTTTTTAAGGAATGGATTTCTCAAGTTTCTACTGCCTTTGTTTTACATTGAATAGTAGCCGTTGAAACTTCTAGAATCTTCGCAAAGATTTTATATTCACTGTTTTAAAAGATCATTTCGGACCTTTGTATAAATAGTTCGAGTTGCTTATGAAGAAGTACCAGGCTCTTTTGTAGAGGCGACTCAATCTAAATCTAGATTGTATAGTGATTAGGTACCGATTGTTCTTATTGAAGTTTTGACTCACTGTTCCAATAGTTCATGAAGTACTTTACCAAAAGAGTTTAAAAATTATAACAATAAAAGAAACAAGACGAGAAAATGTATAAAGAATTAAAACATGAAAATGACTCCGAACTTTGTATAAAATGATGAACGAGGTATTTCAAAGTAGCTATTAACGTGATATGCGAAACGAACATATTTATTATCCGTGGTAGTTTTAAAGTCAATATTAGAGAAACTGATCGACAGTCGTCGGAGATGGTATGCCCACCACACCCTCCCAACCACGGCAACTCCTGAAAGACAGAATCAACAGTGGCAACCACCAGAATAACGCCGAGCTAATGAAGCCCGACGAGTCCCGGAGAAACGATTTAACTGTCTTGGTTCCCGCAACGAAATTAATCAGAAGAGTACAGCGGAAAAGTAGGTAGATGGTATGGTCACGTGATGCGAAGAGACGAGGAACATTTGTTCAAAAAATCGTTGCTACTTCCTGAACACAAAAGAGGTAGAGAACGTCCTCTCCCTACATGGTGGACCAGGGGGGGTTAAAATGCCACTTTAGGAGAATTATATTAAAATGATAATATTAGTCACACAACAATCTGTCAAATTAAATTTTCATCTTTATCGCTAACGCATTAGGTTCAAGGTTGATTGGGAAAATTTGACAGTGACGGGTACCGTGACTTGCTTTCTGATTCTACTTAATAGGCCTTTTTAGCGCTCCTGCATGACGAAACTTATCAAAGAAAGGACTGCCCGACCGACAACCCAAGACAGAATGTTCTGGCGACTCAAAATTAGGAGAGCCGACCCCATTTAAAGTGGGAAAAGCAAGGGAGAAGAAGACCATCCAGTATCCCACTGTTGGGCATATATATTATCTCTTCTCATACGAAGCAGGGAGGGCTACTCTCTTAGCCTGAAGTCCTTAGTTGCGGGCATATTCTACTCCGTATCACCTACGTGCTTACGATAAGTCCCGAACCAGAACTTAGAATGTACCTCTCAATAAGGTTTGACTGTAACTATCAAATCGCATTGTCATTTATTCTCAGTGGTAAGTTAATCCGGAGTAGACTCACAGACAACTAAGCCCGAAACTACGGATTTCGGGCTTAGACTGCTATACCACTGGCGTGTTACGAGCGTTGGCGTTTCACCAACGTCTATGCAGCGTCAACGCTGCGCAGACGCGACGTTGCGTTGCGGTTTTTGGCAACAGGTACATTCACGCCGTCCCGTTCGCGCCTACATGGAAAGAGCGGGATGGTGTGATTTTACCTGTTGGCAAAAACGCAAGGTTAACGTCACGTTGACCCAACGTTAACGTTTGCCACTACAGACTTGGACTGCAGGGCAAAGGCCTCCCTTCCTTCTTTCCACTGTTCCCTGTCCGTTGCCACACTCGGCCAATTCTTTAGGTAGGAGTCTAACTTGTCCCGCCATCGTCATATTTATTTTAGTAATATTTATGTATTGTATGTTATTTTTAAAGTTTATTATTTTATTTTTAAGTACCTATAACTTTTACGTACACACTGTATCTACATCTTTTTTATTTGGCTATCCTTTCGCAGATATGCTGGAAGAGATTTTTTTTGAAATAATCATCACCGTTGTACCTATTTTTCTGTTTCCTTATATATTTGTGTGTGTACATAAATTGTTAATTAAATAAATAAATAGTCTATTAATTTTGCGGAGGCCTACCGATAGTACCAAACGTTAACTTTCAGAGCGCTTGACAAATCATTTCGTTAAACCAGCATATTGAGAGTTAATTGGCAGTCGGCAGTAACTTGGACGTCCCGTAAACTGTATCCGGAACAATATTAGTTTGTTAAACCGGCAGCTATCGGCAAAGCGACCTTACTTCCAAAATGGAAGTTTTAATGACTTCACGGCGGCGATACAAATTCAACAATGCTGCGTTTACACTCGGTTCGGTTCATTTGGCAAGCTGATAGGCTAGTAAAGTCCAACAGGAAAGTGATGATAACTAGGAGAGTTTGTAGTGTTAGTTTCAAATGAAATGATTGGATGTTAAGGTATAAAGTACAGTAAGTACTACAGTATATATCCTAAATTTCACAAGAAAGATTGCGCAATTTTATCGAGACAGAATTGCAGCGCATGACCTAATTTTGATTAGCACAAGTTTATTATTTAGTGATTTGGTTATAATGACGGTGTTTCTGTTTCCAAACAACTATAGAACACCACACTATTCCAATCACTCCTGACAGCAGGAATCAGCAACGATGATCAATAGGAAATCGTCAAGTTAATGAAGCTCGTGAATGAGTTTTGATGTTTGGCTTTAATAAAATTACAAAAATTGACCGTAATATTATATTCCGCTCTTATGTTAAAGTATTAGCTCAACATACTCACACTCTATGACTATCGTCAAGTCCACTACCCATACCAAACGCTCCTAAATGTTAAACCTCTATGAAAGTCGTAATGGACCGTCATACGGGAAAGTGACAGCTTTGTACAAGTTTGTTATAACGTTAGACAATATGGTGCCGTTCTGTGACCATGGGGTGCTGCCGGGGTTAGATACACGGGAAGTTAGGGTATGAAGGGCTGGGTTACATCCTGTAGTCATATGACCTTTAAGTTATGCTTTTAGTACTTAGTGTTGGGTATTGTATAATATTAGGTGATGAGGAGTTCAGCTAGAGTATTAATCACAGCGCATTCATACATCGCTTTTGTACATTTTGGGTAAGCTATCAAAACTCAAAAGTCATTTATTCAAATAAGGCTGAGAGCCAGCACTTTTTGGCTGAAAAGATCACACGTAAGACAACATCTCTACATGAAATTTATTTAAAGGCGTGTAGCGGCATCAATGCTACCACAAGAAAAAAATAACGAAGTGAAATTACGTCAATTAAAAGTGCCGTAACGCCATCTACCCCGCCACCAATGAACTACTACGTAAACGAAATCCTGCATCGCAATATTAGAGCTTTCCTTGCGATTTGAACAAATACAATAGGCCGAATATCAACTATCAGGCAGTTGCCCACCAAACCCAGGCCAGCCACAGGATCCTCCCTTTTCAATGGAGGTTTGTGGGACTTTAGTCTCTGTTCCGTATACTTCTAAATGCGCTTGGCAGCTCGTTGTATTGTGTTCCTGTGAAAAGCAATCACAATCGTCATTTTCGGCAGCATGGTTCCACCGACTACTTAGTTAAGACTTCCTTCCGTATATGCAAGAAACCCGTTGTGAAACCAATTTGTCCGATACGCATGGCTGACGTACAGTTAATTTTACTATGAGATTAAGGCTGTGATTCCACTAGAAATATGCGAAAAATGCGACCACCATGGACGAGTCACCTGCCCACGGTCGCGCGGCACATTCACACGCCGCTAGCTCCACTGCCTGACCCTAGGAAGATACCAAACAATCATCATATTCTGCCTAGGCATTGCCCAGCTATATTGGGGTCGGCTTACAGTCAAACCGGGTTCAGCTGTATACCAGTACTTCATGTGGAGCGACTGCCTACCAGACCTCCACAACCCATTAACTGGGTAACACGGTACTCCTTGACAATACTTGTTTTGCGGGATAGGCCTAACAAGGGATGTGATTGTTTAGAACCAATAGAATCGCTTTATTTGACTAGCCTTCCTCAGCGCACGCGTATTGGTCGTAAACAAACATATCCCTTGGTACGCATCCTCGCGCATCTCTGGTGGAAATGCAGCCTTACTACTGCACATTAAGGCTAAGAAGGTCACTTGAGGTGAATCATAATATTAATCACAATCTGTCAATCTTATTTTCATCTTTATCGCTAATGGTTCAAGGTTGAAATTAGCGGGATTTGCTTTCTGATTCTGCTAAACTGACCTTTTTAGACCCGCAGATATTTTTTTGTCAGCTAAGCGATATTGTATAGGTACTACGTTTAGGCGCCCAATTTGAAACAACCCTTACATAATTATTTGTAGCGTATCTCTGTCAGTTTAAATAAAACAATATAAGCATCTCTCGCTACAATTCTCTAGAAAATGCTACTGTACTTCTTTACAAAGTTCCGGAGATCGTGATATTTTTTGCGAATGAAGTACTCACACGAAGTTTTAAAACAAAAGTTTATTTAATGCGGCGATTCAGTCGTCAGACTGTACAACACCCGAGGGCTTTATGAATGAAACAGATAAAGTGAAATTGTTTGAAAGAATTGGGCATTGACGGTGCCCGTTGGTTTTTAAGCAAAAGTTGCTAACAGGAAAAGACTTTTGCGACTTGTGTGCTTCAAGCATGTTGTAGAAATATACAATTTAATTATATTGATAGTACTATAAGAATAGGATCGCGCTTGATGCCAACTTGACACGGAAACTGTCAAATTTGTTCTGCCAGCAAAAAAGAAAGTGAAAAAAAAATGTTATATTTTTATTCATAGATTTACTCATCATTTTTGTAAAATGTTACTTTTTGAATTCCATAAATAGATAATTTTGGATAAACTAATGAATATTCATAAAAAAATAATGTTCATAAAAAAAAAGTTTTTTAATAACATTCTTTTTTTTTCAAATCCTACTCATGTGTAATAATTTGGCGTAAAATTGATTAGCAATACCAAAAAAAAACAATTAAACTGTGAACATATTTCTTTAATAATTTTTGCAAACCTTACGCTTTGGTAATAAAGTTCGCGAATTTTGCGGAACAAAATGGCGTCTTGAGTCTTTACAGTCCTACTCTTATTTGGCTCGCATAGTATATGTTCATACTAGCTACTTCCCGCGACTTCGTCTGCGTAGACTTTAGAACTGCCCCTCATTGTATCATCCTTGGAACTGCATTTTCATGATTCAGGTATCCAGATATTGTGAGACCTTGCGGTGCGGCTGAAAGTAAGATTTCAGCCCCGACACAACTTCGATATGTTTGTGATCTCCTGGTAGGTACTTGTGAATCTTAAGCGCTCACGACTCCTGTCAAAAAAAATTCTTTGGCGTGTTTCTGGTCTTCTGGTTTCTACTTGTGAATCTGCACCGTTCATAATTCCAGCTCCGGCAATACTTTGACATATTAAATTAAAAAATCGACGTGGGTCTGCTCTCCTGGTTATTTTCGGGAATCTATAGCGTTCAGAATTTCCAGCCTAGAAAACACTTCCAGATGTATGTTATTGCTCTCTTGGTACTTCTGAATCTATTCCAGCTCCAAAATGCCTCGACATGTTTTTGCTCTTCTGGTACTTGCGAATCTATAGCGCTCTTAATTTCCAGTCCTCAAAAACATCGGCATGTTCCTACTCTCCTGGTATTTGTGAATCTGTAGCGCTCGTAATTATGGCCCCGGAATATCTCGACATGATTCTGCTCTGTTGGTACTTGAGAATCTATAGCGTTCACAATTTCCAGCCCCGAAAATACTTCGACAGGTTTTTGATTTCCTGTTACTTGTGAATCTTTAGAGTTCATTAATTTTAGTCCGAAAATAAGCTTCGACATGTTTCTGTTCTCTTGGTATTTTTTAAACTTCACCGCTCACAACTCCGGCGCCGAAAATAAATCGACGTGTGTCTGCTCTCCTGGTTACTTGCGGCAATCTATAGCGTTCACAATTTCAAGCCCAGAAAATACTTCGACATGTTTCTGCTCTCCTAGTACTTGTGAAAATATAGCGTTCACAATTCCAACGTGGAAAATGCTTTGACATATTACTGATCTTAAGAACTTGTGAACCTAAAGCGCTTATAATTCAAACCCCAAAAAAACTTCCGAGATGTTTCTGCTCTCCTGGTACTTGTGAATCAATAGCGCCCATAATTCCAACCCAGAAATACTTTGACATGTTCCTGTTTTCCTGGTATTTGTGAATCTGTAGCGCTCGTAATTATGGCCTCGGAATATCTCGACATGATTCTGCTCTCCTGGTACTTGAGAATCTATGGCATTCACAATTTCCAGCCCGAAAATAAGCTTTGACATGTTTCTGTTCTCTTGGTATTTTTTAAACTTCACCGCTCACAACTCCGGTGCCGAAAATAAATCGACGTGCGTCTGCTCTCCTGGTTGCTTGCTGGTCTATAGCGTTCACAATTTCCAGCCCAGAAAATACTTCGACATGTTTCTGCTCTCCTAGTACTTGTGAAAATATAGAGTTCACAATTCCAACGCGGAAAATCCTTCGACATATTTCTGATCTAAAGTACTTGTGAATCTAAAGTGCTCCCCCAAACAACATGTTTATATGCTTTCCTGGTACTTGCGAATCTATAGCGTTTTTAATGTCCAGCCCTGAAAATCTTTGTCATGATCCTGGTCTCCTGGTACTTGTGAATCAATATCGCTTATTCCAGCCTAAAAATACCTCGACATGTTCCTGCTCTCCTGGTATTTGTAAATCTGTAGCGCTCGTTATTCCGGCCCCGGAATATCTCAATATGATTCTGCTCTCCTGGTACACAATTTCAAGCCCCGAAAATACTTCGACAGGTTTCTGCTCTGATGTTACTTGTGAATCTTTAGATTTCATTATTTTAGCCCGGAAATAAGCTTCGACATGTTTGTGTTCTCTTGGTATTTTTTAAACTTAACCGCTCACAACTCCGGCGCCGAAAATAATTCGACCTGTGTCTGCTCTTCTGGCTATTTTCGTGAATCTATGTATAGCGTTCAGAAAGTCCAGCCCAGAAAATACTTCGAGATGTTACTGCTCTCCTGATACTTCTGAATCTGTAGCGCTCGTAATTTCGGCTCCGAAATGCCTTCACATGTTTTTGCTCTCCTGGTACTTGCGAATCTATAGCGTTCACAATTTCCAGCCCAGAAAATACTTCGACATGTTTCTGCTCTCCTAGTACTTGTGAAAATATAGCGTTCACAATTCCAACGCGGAAAATGCTTCGATATATTTCTGATCTCTTGGTACTTGTAAATCTAAAGCGCTCATAATTCAAGCCCTGAAAAAACTTCCAAGATGTTTCTGCTCTCCTGGTAATTGTGAATCTGTAGCGCTCGTAATTCCGGCCCCGGAATAATCTCCTGGTACTTGTGAATATAAAGCACTAGCTTCCTCCCGCGACTTCGTCTGCGTAGACTTTAGAACTGCCGCGCAATATTTTGCCTCATTGTCTCATCCTTGGAATTGCATCTTCATGATTCAGGTATCCAGACATTGTGAGTCTTTGCGGTGCCGCTGAAAGTAAGATTTCAGCCCTGAAATTACTTCGACATGTTTGTGATCTCCTGGTAGACCCTTGTGAATCTTAAGCGCTCATATTTGCAGCCTCGAAAATACTCCGACATGTTTTTGTTCTCCTGGTATTATTGATCCATGCCACTCATAATTCCTGCACGGAAAAAACTACACGTTTTTGGTCCCCTGGTACTTTTGAATCGCTTGCAATGAAAGCCATCTTCTTTCCAGTAAAAAAACCTACCCTAAATATTTTGACATGTTTCTGTTCCATGGCTTACTCGAGAATCTATGGCACTCACATATTCAGCCCCGAAAATACTTCGACATGTTTCTGCTCTCCTGGTACTTGTGAATTTTTAGCGCTCATATTTCCAGCCTCGAAAGTACTTCGACATGTTTTTTCTCCTGGACTATTGATCCAAGCCACTCATAACTCCTGCATGGAAATACGACGACATGTTTTGGTCGAATTAAAGCCCCAAAAAAACTTTGACATGTTTCTGATCTCCTAGTTATTTTGATTCTTTAGCGCTCATAATTCCAGCCCCGAAAATACCACGACATGTTTCTGCTCTCCGGATACTTGTGAAGTTTCCAGCCCTGAAAAAACTTCGGCATGTTTCTGGTCTCCTGGTACTTGTGAATCTATATATTCCGGCCCCGGAATGCCTCGACACTATTTTTGCTGTCCTGGTACTTGTGACTCTATAGCGATCTCAATTTCCAGCCCTGAAAAACGTTGGCATATTCCTGGTCTCCTGATACTTGTGAATCTATAGCGCTCATAATTCCAGTCCCTAAGAAACCTCGAGATGATTCTACTCTCTTGGTACTTCTGAATCTGTAACGCTCGTTATTCCGGCCCCGGAATGCATGGACATGTTTCTGCTATCTTGGTACTTGTAAATCTATAGCGTTCTCAATTTCCAGCCCTGAAAAATTTGTTCCTGGTCTCCTGGTACTTGTGAATCAATAGCGCTCATAATTATGGCAACGGAATACCTCGACATGTTTCTGCTCTCCTGGTACTTTTGAATCTGTAACGATCGTTATTCCGGCCCCGGAATGCCTCAACATGTTTCTGCTCCCCTGGTACTTGTGAATCTATAGCGTTCTCAATTTCCAGGCATAAAAAACTTTGGCATGTTCCTGGCCTCCTGGTGCTTGTAAATTAATAGCGCTCATAATTCCAACACCACAGAACTTGGACATGTTCCTGCTCTGCTGGTATTTGTGAATCTGTAGCGCTCGTAATTATAGCCACGGAAAACCTCGACATGTTTCTGCTCTCCTGGCACTTCTGAATCTGTGACGCTCGTTATTCCGGCCCCGGAATGCTTCGACATTTTCCTGGTCTCCTGGTACTTGTGAATCAATAGCGCTCATAATTCCAGCCCCAAAAAACTTCGACATGTTCCTCCTATCCTGGTACTTGTGAATTTTTAGGGCTCACAATTCCAGCCCCGAAAAAACTTCGATATATTTCTGCTCTCCTAGTACTCTTGAATCCTAACCGCTTGCAATAATAGCTTCGGAAGTACTTTGTCGATATGTTTCTGGTGTGCTGGTAATTCCAGCCCCGAAAATTCTTCGACATGTTTCTGATTTCCTGGTATTTTTGATTCCTAAACGCTCACAATTCCAGCACTGGAAATACTTCGGAATATTTCTGGTCTCCTGGTTCTTGTGAATCTTCAGCGCTCATAATTACTCCTGCCCGGAATAAACTTCGACATGTTTCTGTTCTCTTGGTACTTCTGCTTTCTAACCACTCACCAGCAACTTGAAAACTTTCAGATATTTCTCTCCTGGTATTTTAATCTATCTGTAGCGCTCATAATTTTCTGGCGAAATACCTCGACATGTTTCTGCTCTCCTGGTACTTGTGAATGTATAGCGTTGCTTCGACATATTTCTGATCTCCTGGTACTTGTGAATCTAAAGCGCTCATATCAAGCCCCAAAAAAACTTCCGAAATGTTACTGCTCTCCTGGTACTTGTGAATCTGTAGCGCTCGTAATTCCGGCCCCGGAATACCTCGATATGTTTCTGCTCTCCAGGTGAATCTGTAGGTAGCGCTCGGAATTCCAGTCCCGAAAATACCTACTTCGAAAAGTTTCTGCTCTGCTAATAAAAAAAACTTGCCCAAAAATAATATGACATGTTGCTGGTCTCCTGGTACTTGTGAATCTTTTAGCACTCGTAATACAATTCTAGCCCGGTAAACAATTTCGACATGTTTCTGTTCTCCTGGTACTTTTGAATCTGAAGTACTAAGGTAGCAGAAACTTTGTACTTCCACTTCTTCCTCTGTCTCCATTAAGTCATGTATGTTACCGAGATAAAAAGTAGCCTATGTGTTATTTTAGGATGTGACCTACATATGCGCCAAATTTCATCTAAATCCCTTCAGCCGTTTTTGCGTGATTGACGGACAAACATCCAAACATACAAACATGAACGCTTGCAATGAAAGCCAATCTATTTTCCAGCAAAAAAAAAACCTGACCAAAAATACTTTGACATATGTCTGCTCTCCTGGTACTCGAGAATCTTTGGCGCTCACAAATTCAGACCCGAAAATATTTCGACATGTTTATGCTCTCCTGGTACTTGTGAATCAGAAGTACTAAGGCAGCAGAAACGTCTGATTTCCACTTCCTCCTCCGCCGCCATTAAGCTTTGCCTTTTATCGGGATAAAAAGTAGCCTATGTGTTATTCCAGGATGTGAACTATATGTGTGCCAAATTTCATTCAAATCCCATCAGCCATTTTTGCGTGATTGACGAACAAACATACAAACATACAAACATACAAACTTTCACATTTATAATATTAGTAGGATTTGATATTATTATAATTATAATTAGAATAGTAATTTTAAAGCTTTACTTTTCTTTTCTTGTTCTTACATTTATTTTTCATTTGAAATAAGCAGTTCCTTTGTATTCATTATGATGTTAATTATTATTGTATTTCTGTGAGCACATAAGTAATTAAATAAATTTAAAAAAATATTCATCGATTTAGTTCTTACAATATATTTCTCGTTAATTTTATTTTTATGACAGCAAGTTGCCCCATCGTTATAATGTTATCCCGTCAATTTTGTAACAGTCATTCATTATTCACATCCCAAAAACGTTCACCACGTGCTGCATGTAGGCCTATATTTTCTTGTTCCAGCCTCATCAAGGTTCTACCCGCGATGAAAACAATGTTCCTTTGCTAAAAAAGCTGTAAAATAACGTACCTGAAGCAGCCAGAAGGATCTGGAGGGGCAAGCTCTCGCCGAGCCCGCCAGCAATCTTGCTGCGGGAGCGAGGTGCAGTACGCAGCCGCAGCGACAGCCGGCGCCAACTTCTGCGACCACCATGGACGAGTCACCAGCCCACGGACGCGCGGCGCATTCACACGCCGCTAGCTCCACTGCCTGACCCTAGGAAAACACCAAACAATCATCATCTGCCTAGGCATTGCCCTGCTATATTGGGGTCAGCTTCCAGTCAAACCGGATTTAGATGAATACCAGTACTGGGTAACACGGTTCTCAGGCAACTGACTGGTGTCAGATTTTCTGCTTTCTGGCTATTCGTAATGACTGCTAAATACAGCTGCTAAGTGACAGTAGATTATCACTACATATTATAGAACAAAGTCATCCGCCGCGTCTGTCTGTCTGTTTGCGAAAACTGAAGAACTTCTGTACCGTAAGTTCTGCACAGTAAAAGGTTTCAGCATATCATTTATCAAGCGGGCAAAAGCGCGGCATCAGCTAGTATAAATATATAAAAATCTCTTGTCACAATTTCTGTTAACAAACTCCTCCGAAACAGATTCACCGATTTTCATGTTTTTTTGTGTATACTGGTCTGAGAATAGGTCGTACTTCTGTATTTTTAGGGTTCAGTAGCCAAATGGCAAAAAACGGAACCCTTATAGATTCGTCACTGTCTGTCACACAGTCATGACAAAAAAGAGTGTCCGTGGAGTTTCTTGCACGTTCTTCTCCATAGAGATCTACGTAGATCTCTATGGGCTTTGGAACGTGCAAATAGCCTCATGTTTTTGACTGACCGACCTTGACATTTCAAAAGTGCCTGTAAATTGTTTATTTGAAATAAATGCTTTGAATCTTGTCTGTCTGTCTGTCCGTCCGTATGTCACAGCTACTTTTTTCTGAAACTGTAAGGACTATGCTGTTGAAACTTGGTATGTAGATGTATTCTGTGAACCGCATTAGGATTTTCACACAAAAATATAAAAAAAAAACAATAAATTTTGAGGGTCCCCATCTACAGAACTGAAACTCAAAATTTTTGTTTTCATCAAACCCTACGTGTGGCTATGGACAGGTCTTAAAAAATGATATTGAGGTTACTAGAATTTTTTTTTCTAAACTGAATAGTTTGCGCGAGAGACACTTCCGATATGGTAAAATGTGTCCCCCCCCCTTCTAAAATAAGAGAATGATGAAACTAAAAAAATATGTTATGTACATTACCATGTAAACTTCCACCGAAAATTGGTTTGAACGAGATCTAGTAAGTAGTTTTTTTTTTAATACGTCATAAATCGTAAACTGCAACTTTTGCTTATATTTACCTACAGGTTTGTACGGAACCCTCAGTGCGCAAGTCCGAATCGCACTTGGCCACTGGTTTTATTTTTTATTAGGCAAAACAACGTTTGCCCGGTCAGCTAGTAATCATAATAGTAAACAATTCTCGGCTTGATTTAACCATTTAGGTACATCAATAAAATACTATTTAGGGAAGGGAAATAAGCAAGTTCTTAATAAAGTAGTTTCTTCGTGATCGTATTTTTACTTTCTTTAAGAAAGTGCTTGAATTAAGCTGTGAACTATTATTTGAGCATTATCGAATGCATGTTAGCACGAAATTGACTTTTTAATGTCATTATTTGCATATGGAAACTTTTATTCCAATTAGTCTACGGCACCATGTTGCAATATTTAAGGTTTATTTAAATATCCTCTTTCTATACAATAATTTATATGCGTTTTAGTGTGCACCAAGATATTGAAAAAAAAAAAGAAACATAATGCCGGTCGGTTGGCTTTGCCACAATGGTTCTATCCCGATTCTAATGAATCGGTCGAGTAGATTCGAGGATTCGGAGTTAGATGGACACACAAACAGACAACCAAGTGATTCTGTAAGTGTTCCGTTTTTCCACACCGAGGTTCGGAGTCCTAAAAATCAACAGTAATCAATTTTAAAAAAGCCACGGACAATTAATTTTTTTTAATGGAATATTAATAACAATTAAAACAAATATACAAAAACTTAAAAAAAAACAAATAAATATAAAAAAAAACAAAAGGTTCACTAAAAATGAATATAAAGCAAACTTATAAAAAATAACATTACAAAATAAAAAAGAAGTAAAAATTATTCTACTTTAGTTTTTTTCTTTTCTTTTTCTTCTTCTTCGTCAGCTTCATGCTCTACTTTCACAGGTTCAACTGGTTCTTCAGGGGATTCTCTTGTACCTTTTGTGGGTTCTTCTGCATTTGGCGTTGGTTGTTGAACTTCACTTTGACCTTGTGCAGGTAGAGTTTCATAATGTTCCTCCCCTATAGTGCTGAGCGCTCCTTTATCAGATGAAACGCTAACAACGGACAACGCTAATCCACTCATTTTTTGCGAAATGTTAGACAATGCCAAATCTGCTATCAATGATTTTTGCATTTCCATTTTACTCTTTTCTAGCATTTTTGAAACGTCATTCAAGTCAGTTTCTTTCTCCGTAGTTTCAACACTTATATTTGAATGCAATGAAGCCATAGTAAATGATGGCAGACTGTCTTTAGGCGTAGGAAGGGACTCATCTTCATCTACGGGTAACACCTTAATACTTGGTATTGTCTTCAAACTTACCTTAGAAGATGACAAAGAAGAAATTGAAGTATCGCTACGGTTATGCCCCAACGATAGCAGTGACCCTGTTGTAGCTGAACGACTCGCTCGCTTTTTGAAAGTATTTCTATCTTCACAGTCAAGTTCTCCTTTCTCATAAATCTTATCTAATGAAACTAACGATTCCATAGATTCCGCGTGTGTGGTATGACGATATTGATTTATAATGTCTAAAATCCTTTTAAGTACTATTTCTCTGTCCTGGATTTCACGAGAAGGATCTATAGTAGACCAGTGATCCATTTTAATTTCCGCTTGTATTGCAACTGCCGATTCTTGTAGGATATTCTTAAACATTTCGCGTTCTCTTAGTAGTTTTGCTGTATTTATAACATATTTATTTTGTTCACCCAGTGTGGAGTGTACATTTTGCTCCAATATACGTACCCGCAGTATTAAATTTTCATTTTCTTTGGTCAGTTGCCGCATTTTTGTTTCCATTTTTTCGGAATCATACTTTTTCTTTTCATAAAATGCTTTTTGTTTCTTCAAATGTTCGAACGCATTTGTAAGTTGATCAATAACTTTAAGCTGCACAATGCTTTTATTAATTGCTTTATCTCTCTCTTCTTCAGCTATTTCCATTGAGCAACGTGCAGCTCTCTCATGCTCTCTCAACTTTTCATTTTCCTCAGCTACTTTTGTTTGTGTCATTAACAGGCTGTCTAATTGATTATTCAAAGAAATGTTTTCTCTAATCACCCTATGTGTAGAGGCAGCAATTCTCAATTCACTAGCATCTTGAAATTCTTGTGCTAGCTGTAGAAGTCTTTCTTCCATTTCTTTTTTCAATTTGTCTTTTCCAACTATAAAGTTTTTCTCACTATTGTATATGATTCTTTTGTATTTCATTTCTTGATCTTCATATGCTTGCTGTTGGATGTCGAATTTGTTCATTAAATCGTCCCTAATTGCTCGAAACTCTTCAAGTGTGTGAAGTTTTCCGGCTAGTAGTTTATTTTCTGAAGTCAGCTGATCTTTCATTCTGGTAAAATTTCTTTCTAGTTCAGTGACAGTCCCATTAAATTTTGTTGCTTCTTCCTCTCTTAGTTTCTCTAAACTGTTTACTTTTTCCGTCAGTTCAACATTATCTTCATTTTTTTGAGCGACGGTTTTTTTCAAAAACTCTATAAGATCAGACCTATCTCCGTCGAGTTTATCATAAGCGTTCTGTAATTCTTCATTGCGGATTTCAATTTCGTCAACGGTTTTTCTGAGGCGAGCTAGTTTTCGATTGCAATCAGCTAACTGTTGTTCATAAAAAGCTTTTTCTACAGCGGAAAATACTGTATTTTCACGTGCTGAGCCTTTTTTTTTCGGCGCCATGTCTAGTAGAATAAATATAAAAACACTTACAAAAAATATATTTCAAAAAAATTATATCTGCAGCAAGATGTGGCAAGATGTTATAAATTGAAAACCAAAGAGATGATTTGAGACTTGACATATTACCATAGTTAGATAATTCTTCGTGAAAGAATTGAAGGAGTTTTCATAATAAATCAAAAAGTAAATCTTGTTTGATCCTTGATGTTTCGTTTTCACTATTTTAAGATTGGGGCACATTTACAGTGTTTTCAGTCACTTTGAACTGTGGGTTTTTTCGGATTGGTGAACCCATGGGCATTAGCTGGTCAACCATAATTTAAGCCCCCCATCAGCCCATCAGCTCATTTGGGTCCCCGATTACATTCACGGGTTGCTGTCGCGCGCCACATTCTTTGTTACCGCGCAAACGAAAACGCACAAAATTGATTAAAATCGTCAATACAATTTTTTTTTGTTCCCACGCCTTTATGAACTTGGAGGGTTGTATTGGTGATTTTGATGATTATAATTCTGTAACTACATACGTCCTATAGCCGCGAATAATATTTTAATCAATATACAACCTAGCACTGGCCTGCAAATTGCAAGAAAACGCAAGAAATTTTGAATTTCGCGGGCTGGTTAGAATATTCCCCTTAAATAAAACACATGCTTTTAATAACAATAAACTTGTTAGTATATTTTTTACGTATAGATGAGATCATCTATACGTAAAAAAAATATATATATTAAAAATAACATTTCATGGAGATCCATGAGATGTATTTTTTGCAAAAAAGTGAAAATCACAAAACGTTAGCAGTACTGCAAACACATTAGCAGGGCAGAACTAGGAGTAATGAACTCAGCACCGCTGCTCATGGACTCAGAGGCAGTGGAACGCGTCCATAAATTCACTTACCTCAGAAGCGTCGTATCGGGGACTGAGAGGATATCACTTCACGGATTGCCAAAGCCAGAGCTACCTTCCCGCAGCTAAGACCTGTTTGGCAATCACGGAAACTGACCCAAAGAGTTAAACTTAAAATCTTTGGGTCGAATGTCAAATCCATGCTGCTCTACGGGGGTGAAACGAGGAAGGTGACAAAGGAAATCTTACGCCAATCCAGGTTTCTGTCAACCGATGTCTTCAACGCATGCTCGAAATTTACTGGCCCGAGATCATCTCTAACGTAGAACTATTAGAGAGATGCCACGAGAGCCCGATCGACCAGATCAAGCGCCGTAAGTAGAGGTGGATTGTCACACGCTCCGGAAGGATCTCGATTACATTCTCAAATAGGCTATAGACTGGAATCCTCAGGCGTTAATGGCTGCGACACAGTTATTACTAATGCAGTCATTTTCGTACATAGTTTTAATTGTAATTTGTGTTTTAGTTTCCAATAAATATTATCTTATTATCTTATCTTATCTCAAGGGAAAAGGAAGCGTGGCCGTCCTCGTCATACCTAGCGACGTACCGTGTTGGTAGAAGCGACGAGCATCGGTATGAAGTGGAGTGAAGTGAAGTGTAATTTTAAGCCCGTTCGCGATGGAAGACTACTGTGGAGGCCCTCTGCCCCACTTAGGCGACCTAAGATCTTAAGAATTCGAAAACGATTCTACAAATTACTAAGAGACATCCTTATTGATTTTCGCTGTAAAAAGACTCTTTAAAACACTCACTGACTTTGAATCCCATGCCACTATACCGCTAATATCGCTGGACGACTCACTGTATAATAAGCTTTCAACCTCATCGATAAAAAATTCTTCAACCTGATTTTCGTTCATGTTTACACTCGAACAAAAACTATGAGCGCATTATCACCAGTCGATCGATGAAATTATGCGCGGCGGCAGCGTTGCACTTCGCGGCAAATTTGTAGGCACCCTTAGTGTCTGACAACTAACGGAGTGATTTTTAATATACTAATATTACTATACTAATATTATAAAGCAGAAGAGTTTGTTTGTTTGTTTGTTTGATTGTTTGTTTGGTTGAACGCGCTAATCTCAGGAACTACTGGTCCTATTTTAAAAATTCTTTCAGTGTTAGATAGCCCATTTATTGAGGAAGGTTATAGGCTATATATCATCACGCTAAGACAAATAGGAGCGGAGCAGTAATGGAAAATGTGAGGCAGACGAAGTTGCGCGGTTCAGCTAGTATTATCTATAATATAAAAATGTAATACAAAGGCCTTTGACAGTATTAAACATACATAAATATTCACATCCTTAGAAAACCAAGAACTTGAAAGTCAAAACATTATTCTATTACAAAAAAAATACCAAAACAGCACGGCTAACCTAAAACTGAGTACTGCTGGACCTGTCTTTAAAATTAAAAAGGGTGTAAAACAGGGCGAACCCCTCTCTCCCAAATTATTCACCAGCACACTTGAGGACATATTTAAGACACTGACAGCCTCATGGAAGACCAAAGGCATTGACATCGGCAAAAAGAGGCTGAGAAACCTTCGATTTGCCGATGATATTGTCCTTTTCGCCCCGTCAGCTCTTGAACTCCAGACCATGGTCCAAGAGTTGAGCATGGCAAGCTTCAGGGTGAGACTTGCGATGAATCGGTCTAAAACGCAGCTAATGACAGTTCGACGCGTAGGGTCGAGGTAAATGGGCAGGAAATAGATTATGTCGATGAGTACATCTACTTGGGCCAGTTAGTTTCTTTCGAAAACAGGCAAGAAAAGGAAATCGATCGCCGCATCAAAAACGCCTGAAAAAGCTACTGGTCCATGAAGACGCTAATAAAGGGTGACCTGCCGATCTCCCTGAAGCGAAAACTTATCGACATGTGTATTCTGCCCATCCTAACCTATGGTGCTCAGACCTGATCGCTTACCGAGTCGCAAAAGTTCCGCCTTGGAGTATGCCAAAGAGCGATGGAACGCATCATTCTCGACGTAAAAAGACAGGACCAAATCAGAAACACCACGCTGCGTTTCAAAACGGGAATAATGGATGTGGATAAGAAGGCTGCCAGGCTCAAGTAGGATTGGGCAGGTCACGTTAGCCGCATGCACGTTCACCGTTGGGCAAAAATGTCCACACAACGGGTGCCCGAACATGTACGGCGCGGCGCCGCCGCCGAGGCCGGCCCAGAAAGATGTGGCGAGACGAGCTGGACGCGTACCGTGACAGCTGTCACGAGGTAGCTCGGGGAAAGGATACTTGGAAAGAGTTGGGGGAGGCCTTTACCCAGCAGTGGGACAGTACAGGCTAAAATAAAATAAAAAATGTTTGTAATTACCAGCAGGTTTTATTTAAATAAAAAGTTGCCAGTTGACGGGAGCGAAGCCGCGGGGGACCGCTAGTTCCAAATAACAAATGAAAACTGAGCTATATTTTTCAAATTTGAGGTACAATAATTGGATACACTTTTGCTAACGGTTGCTAACCAAAGCCTGATCTAAACTTCATAGTCAACGGATTGTATTGGGGAAATACTCAGAAAAACTTCCAGCTTTTATAAAATAACGAAGTTGTGATCGTTGCGGGCTCTAACTCTATAAATAATAAAAAAGTGTAAACTGATATTTAAAAATATTTAATAACTTAAAACCATAACAAATAAATCTCATTAGAATACATTAATAGTCACAAAATATAACTGAAAATCTTAACAAATAAATACAACTATATGAAAATCACTAAAACATTAAATCACAAGGTACTAAATAAATAACTACTATAAAACAAAAAAATACTATAATAATAATAATATAAAATTTTATTCTGCGCCAGTTTTCTTCTTTAAATCATTTTCTATATCTTCTTGGTCAACAGTCTCAGCATCAGTTTCTTGCGAGGGTTCACCTGCGTCTTCAGTGGGTTCATCAGTACCTTCTATTGTTGCCTTTGTATCATCAGTGTGATCACTTTCATCAACTTCAGGAATAGTTTTCTGTTCTTCATCATTATTTTTATCGCTTACCTCTCCTTTTTCAGAAATTTTTACGGATTTTTGGCTACTCGTGATTAACTGTGTCCTAGATGATTCTCTGACGCTCAGTCTTCGCTGGGATATGTTAGACACTTTAGCTAAATCTGCCATCAATGATTTTTGCATTTCAATTTTACTTTCAGCCAGTTGTTGGGATATGTCATAAACAATTTCTGCAGGCACCTCGGTGCTATCACTTCTACTTGAATGCAGTGACGCCACAGTAAATGAAGCCAGACTATCTATAGGTTGTGGCAGGAACTCCTCATTTGCAGGCAATATCGCAATACTTGGAATTGTCTTCAAACTTTCCCTTGAAGATGACACGGAAGAGACCGAAATAGCGCTACGTTTATCTTCAAACAACTGCCGTGACGTTGTTGCAGCTAAAACATTCTGCAACTCTTCGGAATCTTTTTCGAAGCCAAGATATCCTTTTTCGTAAATCTGGCTAAGCGAAACTAACGATTCCATAGATTCCGCATGGGTGGCATAACGATATTGATTTATAACATTTAAAATCTTTTGTAGTACTATTTCCCTGTCCAGGATTTCGCGAGAAGGATCTATAGTAGACCAGTGATCCATTTTAAGGGCCCCTTGTACTGCACATGCCGATTCTTGTAAGATATTTTTAAACATTTCGCGTTCTCGAAGTAATTTCGCCGTTTCTACTTCGGATTTATTTTGTTCTCCCAGAGCCGCATGTAAGTTTTGCTCCAATATACGTACCCGCAGTAATAAGTTTTCATTATCTTTGGTCAGTTTGCGCAGTTTTATTTTATTTCTTTCAGTATCAAACTGTTTCTTTTCATATAATGCTTTTTGTTTCTGCACATCTTCGAATGCTGCTGTTAGTTTATCAATAACTTTAAGTTGCACAATGCTTTTATTCATTGCTTTATCTCTTTCTTCTTCTGCTTCTTCCTTCGCACAATGAGAAGCTCTTTCATCCTCTCTAAACTTTTCATTTTGCGCAGTTACTTTTGCTTGTGTTATTAACAGGCTATCTAATTGATTATTCAAAGCAATGTTTTCTCGAATAACCCTGTGTGTTGAAGCAGCAATTCTCAATTCGCTAGCATCTTGAAATTCTTGTGCTATCCCTAGAAGTTTTTCTTCCATTTCTTTTTTCAGTTTATCTTTTCCAATTACAAACTTCTTTTCAGTGTCATATATTATTCTTCTGTATTTCATTTCTTGATCTGCAAATTCGTGTTCTTGTTTTTCAAATTTTTTCATTAGATCGTCCTTAATAGCTCGAAATTCCTCAAGCGTATTTAGTTTTCCAGCTAGCAGTTTATTTTCTGAAGTAAGCTGATCTTTCATTCTGGAAAAATTTCTTTCTAATTCATTGATAGTCTGTTTAAGTTTTGCCGTTTCTATAACTCTTGTTTCCTCTAAATTTTTGACTGTTTCTTTTAGTTCAGCATTTTCTTCAGTTTTTGAATTGAGAGTTTTATTCAAATATGCAATAACATCAGCTCTATCTTCGTCAAGTGTATCATATGCATTTTGTAATTCTTCGTTACGGATTTCATAGTCAGTTACGGCTTTTCTGAGGCGAGCTAATTTTCTGTTGAGGTCAGTTATCTGGAGTTCATAAAATGCTTTATCAACTTGGGCATATACCGCTTTTGATTGTTCTGCTGTAACTGCTCCCCTAATATTTTTGGGTGCCATGTCGTATTGAATAAATTTAGCATAAACACATTAACACTAAACCCAGCTTTTTTGGTGTCCTGTCTTGTAGAATAAACATAAAACAACTAGTAAAAAATATATATTATTTAAAAAATAATACGTAATCGCTGTAGCAAGACATTAAAATTCTGAACAAATGACATACAAATGAGTTGACCGCAGGCTTGACGTATTTCTATAGTTGACTATTTATCTATGGATGAATTGAAATAGTTCAATACCAAATTAAGAAGACAACCTTATTGATTTATGGATTTTCTTCTTCTTATTTTTAGGCACTTGTCTCACCGCCGGCGATCAGCGAGTAGAACTATCTAGCTTGAAACGAGTTGGCGAGCAGCGAGTAGCGAGTGAAAAGTTTCGATAGTTCTGACGCTCGGCTTTAAGCGAGTGCTTTTGTGCTTTAACTCGCAATAATAATCGCTCCGGCCAGCACTATAGGTAGAAATTACTGCTGGTTGGTGAGTTCAGACGGCCAATCGAGCATCGCCGAGCGAGTGTCGTTAAGCGAGTACAATCTTTGATAGCTCTTGTCACTGCAATCTTTTGGAGTTGGTGGCGGCAAATAGGGAAGATGAGGAAATAAGTTACACACTTCAGCTAGATATTGTATTAAATAAAAATGAATCCGACAATTTTACATAATTATTAAATTAGGAATCAACAAACCATGGTAACCATAGGGTTGTTCACATACACTTACATAAGGGATGTGCTAAATAATCGATTTGATTCGATTCAACACGATCTACTAGAGGTAAAAGCCGCTCGCCGGCAGTGTAAACAGCCAGCTGTCGACTATGAATGTAGGTGTCTCTTTTATTCTCACGACATCCATATCTTTTGTCCCTTTTCACGGCGAGCAAATAGTCAGAAGCTTAACGGTTCCTCGCCGGCGGTGACCATTTGCCTTAAGGTTGGGAACATTAAAAATGATTGTCCTGATTCTGAAAAGGTTATATTGTTGCAACATAATATACATGTTTTCTATTTATAATAAACCGTACATTCAATTTTGATCTTGTTATTTATCAGAATCAAACTTCATCTCAGTAGAGGTCAGACATTGAAAGACCTGCGCGCTTCCAGTGCATCATTATCTGATTTTGGTATATATACCATTTTTAGGGTTCCGTAGCCAAATGGCAAAAACGGAGCCCTTATAGATTCGTCATATCTGTCTGTCTGTCTGTCCGTCCGTATGTTACAGCTAATTTTCTGTTGAAACTTGGTAAGTAATGTATTCTGTGAACCGCATTAAGATTTTCACACAAAAATAGAAAAAAAAAAAAAAATAATATAATAAATTTTGGGGGTCCAAATTAATACTTAGAACTGGAACAATTTTTTTTTTATCAAACCCATACTTGTGGGATATCTATGAATAGGTCTTCAAAAATGATATTGAGATTTCTAATTTCATTTTTTTCTAAACTGAATAGTTTGCGCGAGAGACACTTCCAAAGTGGTAAAAAGTGACTTCTAAAATAAGGGAATGATAAAACTAAAAAAATATATGATGTATATTACGAAAATTGGTTTGAACGAGATCTAGTAAGAAGTTTTTCTTATTACGTCATAAATCGGAAATCGCAACTTTTGCTTATAATATAATACCAACAGGTTTGTACGGAACCCTCGGTGTGCGAGTCCGACTCGCACTTTACATCCATTCGGTGCCAGTCGCTTGGTCACTAATTCGACTCCAATCTGAAAATATAACTTTGCGGGAAGATAGTATCTCCATCCTTGATAGTATTTCCTACCAGCGCAGCGGGTTAACGTCTGTTGCCCACTGATAGTACACGATTGATCGCAACCAATGCGGTTTGGTTTGCCGGTTTGATGGAAGCCTAGATTAATGATAATTATAATGCAATAGGCTAGTTTCCATCATCCACAAATTGCAAAACTATTTAGCCCGTCAGTTAGAGTATAAAAAAATAATGGACACGTATTTTTCTTTTTGTAAATCAATGAATATTGATAAAGATAAAACGCATCAAAACTCGGGAGTGGGGGCTCGTGACGTCACGACCCGCAAAACTTATGCCAGGGCGTGACGTATTGATAGTTTTAAAAGCGTCGTAACTTCGTCAATTTTGTTTCCCGTAACAAAAGAAAAAATACGGGTAAAATATTTTTTGATAATCTAGATAAACTGACGGACTAATTAGATTTTTTCAGGACACAAGCCTATTGGCATCGTGCAGCTTGCCATCAACTCAATTAATTAAGGCCCGGACTCCATCAAAGCGGAGATGTGCGGAGATATCCGAAGTGGAGACGAGAAGAGATGATTTTCTGGGGGGGGTATACACCGAAACTGTGCGGAGATGCGTACTGGCTATATTGTAGTGGAGATGTGTGCTCGCTAGGCTGGAGATGTGCTCTGTAGAACTGAGCTGCGTGCGGCGAGCGTGGGTTAAGAACGCACAGTAAAAAGCGATCTGACACGTTACTACTGACTAAAACCCATCCATGTTCCTTCATTGCCCTTTGTGTTTCGGAGCCACGGTGTCTCTTGCGAATAATCCCGCGACTCCGGCAGGCGTCGGCCCTTTCAGGCCCCTTTGTGTTGCTGACTCTCTTAGAGGCGCGCGTGGAACACTAACGCGCCGTCGACACGGCCTGTCGTCACTAGACGGACGGACGGCGAGCCACCCATAGCTCGCCGTCCACAGGCCCGCGCCTACGGTGGCCGGAGGTCACCAGGTGGCCCACGTTATGTAAGCCTCTCAATTTATTTATTTTTTTAACACTTTCAGCACACTAACAGTACAGAGGTGGACTTAATGCCGTAGGAATTCTCTACCAGTCAACCTTTGGGTGATGCAGAAAATAGTGGTAGGTGCAATATGGAGAATTAAAACCGATTGATAATTGTTCAAATTAAATGCAAATTCAATTAATAATATACACATACAAACTATACTTACTTACCTTATAAAATATATAATTAATATTAAAATTACCTAGACAAAATATATGTTAGCAAAATACTTAAATAATAAATACGAATACGTAAATGGAAAACATTAGCGCTGTGATGATACTACTGAGTCTGACAACTTCTTTCGAATGTGTTCACAAACTTTCAATTTAACTTTTAAACTGAAAGTTCAGTACACGACAGTAGTCGATTGGTGGTATATCATGTCTTTATTACAAAATACAATACCGTATCTTCTTTAATTTGAAATAGAATAACTAGAGTCTGAAGAATAAGAGGCAGAGGCAGTAAGAGGTATGATAGCCAGTTCCTCTGTGTAAGAGGATTCCGAGTGAAACTCGCTTCCATCTTCGGCCTAATCATCACTTTCCATCAGGTGAGATTTGGGCCAAGAGTTTCCCCGTTTTGAATTAAAAAAAAATAAAAAAAGAAGCAAAATTGATAGCTTTATACTAGTTAAACAAAAGAACACATCGATTTGGAGAAGAAGCCACTTAGAATTGGATTTGGAGTACCATTACAGGCTAACATATTTTATGCAGCCCGCAACATGTGTCTGTACCACAATTTACACAAATTATACTTTTTTTTTTTTTTTGGAAAATTATGTAACAGCACAGTATTACACTACACGTTATTTACTTAAGGCGCGTCCCCGAGCAAAACGCAGCGCTAGCCTTTTTTTGAAATGCTCAAATGAAAAAGTTGACACCGAAATAGAACTATGCGATCATAAAAATGCAAAATGTGCTTCAATTACTTTCATTCAAAAAATAGAAAATTGATTGGATAGAACGGGCAGGCAAATTCGAAATAGATTCCCTATTATTTTAATACACAGAATTTTAAGTTCCTTTAAAATATTCCACTGTCACACTGTCCGTGATTTAATTTTATAAAAAAAAAGTGCAAACAGAGAATATATATATAATAAATCCATAAACAGTATAGTTTTTAATTAAACACTTTAAATCATTACAAACAAATATAATTATGTAACTCACTACAATAAATTAAATCACAAAGTACTTGAAAAATAATCACTATAATAAATCTTCAAATAATCACTATAATAAATCTACAAAATTATCTTAAATAAATATTATTTAAATCTTCCATTCATTATTATAATCACTTTCTTTGTCAATAGTTGAAGTGTCAGCGTCCTTACGTGGGTTCATCTGAACCTTTAGCATCTTGACCTGTATTTACAGTATCTTCATATGTACCCTCACCTGTAACTTCAGTACCGTCATATGTACTTTCAGTGCCCTCATCTATAACTTCTGTGGTTGGATCTGTCTCTTTCGTAGATTCATTTTCATTTTCGTCTTCTTCACGAATAGTTTTGTGCTGTTCATCCTTAATATTATCACCAGATTCTCCTTTATCAGAAATCGATTTTTGGCTACCAATCTCTACCTTTGACCCAGATCCTCTCACACTGGGTCTTCGCTGGGATATCTTAGACAATATAGCTAAATCTTGCATTAACGATTTTTGCAGCTCAACTTTACTTTGAGCTAGCAGTTTCGATATGTTATCCATACTTGGTGTTGACGCCTCAGAGCTAGCACTTCTACTTGAATGCAACGATGTCACAGTAAATGAAGGCAGACTATCTATTGGTGTTGGTTTGGGCTCTTCGTCTGCGGGCACCAACTCCATACTTGGTATAGTTTTCATACTCTCCTTTGAAGTAGATATGGAAGAGACCGATACAGCGCTACGTTTGTCTTCGAACGATTGTAGCGATGCTGTTGCAACTAAACTACTCACTCTGCTTTGCGACTTCTTGGCAGCAACAGCTGGTTCGACTTCAAAGCCGAGATCTCCTTTTTCATAAATCTTACTTAATGACACTAAAGATTCCATAGATTCAGCTCTGGTAGCTTCACGATATTGATTTATAACTCCAAGAATTCTTTTAAGTACTATTTCTCTGTTCTGGATTTCACGAGAAGGATCCATAGTAGACCAGTGATCCATTTTAAGCGCTGCTTGCACTGCAAATGCCGATTCTTTTAGGACATTCTTAAACATTTCGCGTTCTCGAAGTAATTTCGCTGTTTCAACTACGGATTTATTTTGTTCGCCCATAGTGGCGTGCAAGTTTTGTTCGAGTATACGCACACGCAGTACTAGATTTTCGTTATCAGTGGTCAGTTTCTGCATTTTTGTTTTATATCTTTCATTATCAAACTGTTTCTTCTCATATAATGCTTTTTGTTTCTCCACATCTACAAACGCTGCCGTTAGTTGATCAATAACTTTAAGTTGCACAATGCTTTTATTCATTGCTTTATCTCTTTCTTCTTCTGCTGCTTCCTTCGCACAGCGAGAAGCTCTCTCGTCCTCTTTAAACTTCTCATTTTGCTCAGCTACTTTTGCTTGCGTAATTAAAAGGCTATCTAATTGATTATTCAAAGCAATGTTTTCTCGAATAACCCTATGTGTAGAGGCAGCAATTCTCAATTCACTAGCATCTTGAAATTCTTGTGCTAACTGAAGAAGTCTTTCTTCCATTTCTTTTTTCAGTTTATCTTTTCCAATTACAAACTTCTTTTCAGTGTCATATATCTTTCTTTTGTATTTCATTTCTTGATCTTCATAAGCGCGTTCTTGTTTTTCATATTTTTTCATTAGATCGTCCTTAATAGCTCGAAACTCTTCAAGCGTATTTAGTTTTCCAGCTAGTAGTTTATTTTCTGAAGTGAGCTGATCTTTCATTCTGGTAAAATTCCTTTCTAACTCATTGAGAGTCTGTTTAAATTCTGCCGTTTCTATTACTCTTAGTTCCTCTAAACCTTTGACT
The DNA here is from genome assembly GCA_963859965.1 of Ceramica pisi. Taxonomy (NCBI): domain Eukaryota; kingdom Metazoa; phylum Arthropoda; class Insecta; order Lepidoptera; family Noctuidae; genus Ceramica; species Ceramica pisi. The sequence goes on from OY982542.1 coordinate 2,283,356, forward strand.
TTTTCTTTTAGTTCAGCATTTTCTTCAGTTTTAGAATTGAGAGTTTTTTTCAAATATGCAATAATATCAGCTCTATCTTCGTCAAGTTTATCATATGCATTTTGTAATTCTTCGTTACGGATTTCATAGTCAGTTTTGGCTTGTCTGAGGCGAGCTAATTTTTTGTTGAGGTCAGTTATCTGGAGTTCATAAAATGCTTTATCAACTTCGGCGTAAACAGCTTTTGACTGTTCTGCTGAAATTGCTCCCCTAATCCTTTTGGGTGCCATGTCTTAAGGAATGTATTTAGCAAAATATTTTTTCTATCACGAAAAACGCTTTATGTACCATGAAAACGTTATTTGAAACAAAAGCGATGACAATATCTGACAAATGGTGTGACGTTCCTACCAAAATAATATTCTCCTTTTCTAAACGTACAGATCAAGGTCGAGTTTGTTCAATAATGAAGAAGACAAACCAGATTAAAACTTTTTGCTGTATTCTTTTCGGTTCTCAAGGTTTGTTACCTTTAATGGAAGACGATGGAAACCTTATCTATTCTAATATTATAAAGCAGAAGAGTTTGTTTGTTTGTTTGTTTGATTGAACGCGCTAATCTCAGGAACTACTGGTCCAATTTGAATAATTCTTTTAGTGTTACATAGCCCATTTATAAACATCACGCTAAGACAAAAAGGAGCGGTGCATTAAAGGAAAATGTGACGCAGACGAAGCTTCGCGAGTCAGCTAGTAATCCTACTAATATTATAAATGTGAAAGTTTGTATGTTTGTATGTTTGGATGTTTGGATGTTTGTCCGTCAATCACGCATAAATGGCTGAAAGGATTTGGATGAAATTTGGCACATATGTAGGTCACATCCTGGAATAACACATAGGCTACTTTTTATCCCGGTAACATACATGACTTAATGGAGACAGAGGAAGAAGTGGAACTCCACAGTTTCTGCTACCTTAGTACTTCAGATTCAAAAGTATACCAGGAGAACAGAAACATGTCGTTTACCGGGCTAGAATTTTATTACGAGTGCTAAAAGATTCACAAGTACAAGGAGACCAGGAACATGTGAAATAATTTTTGGGCAAGATTTTTTTTTTAAGCAGAGCAGAAACTTTTCGAAGTATTTTCGGGCCTGGATTTTTTTAAAACTATTGTTAGGTAAACGTTGGGCTGCTATCTTACCTGATGTTAAGCGATGATGCGGTCTAAGTTGGAGCACGCTTGCCTAGAATTCCGAGCGCTACAGATTCACAAGTACCAGGAGAGCAGAAACATTTCGAGGTATTCCAGGGACGGAATTACGAGCGCTACAGATTCACAATTACCAGAAGAGCAGAAACATCTTGGAAGTTTTTATGGCGCTTGAATTATGAGCGCTTTAGATTCACAAGTACCAGGAGATCAGAAATATCGAAGCATTTTCCGCGTTGGAATTGTGAACGCTATATTTTCACAAGTACTAGGAGAGCAGAAACATGTCGAAGCATTTTCTGGGCTGGAATTTGTGAACACTATAGATTCGCAAGTACCAGGAGAGCAAAAACATGTCGAAATTTTTTACCGGTCTAGAATTTCATTACGAGTACTAAAAGATTCACAAGTTCAAGGAGACCTGGAACATGTCAAATTATTTTTGGGCAACATTTTTTTTTAAGCAGAGTAGAAAGTATTCGAAGTATTTTCGGGCCTGGATTTTTTTTTTACTATTGTTCGGTAAACGTTGGGCCGCTATCTTACCTGATGTTAAGCAATGATGCGGTCTAAGGTGGAGCACGCTTGCTTAGAATTCCGACGCTACAGATTCACAAGTACTAGGAGAGCAGAAACATACCGAGGTATTCCGGGGCCGGAATTACGAGCGCTAGAGAGCAGAAACATCTTGGAAGTTTTTATGGGGCTTAAATTATGAGCGCTTTAAATTCACAAGTACCAGAAGATCCTACTAATATTATAAATGTGAAAGTTTGTATGTTTGTATGTTTGTATGTTTGTATGTTTGTATGTTTGGATGTTTGTCCGTCAATCACGCAATAACGGCTGAAGGGATTTGGATGAAATTTAGCACATATGTAGGTCACATCCTGGAATAACACATAGGCTACTTTTTATCTCGATAACATACATGACCTAATGGAAACAGAGGAAGAAGTGGAAGTCCAAAGTTTCTGCTACCTTAGTACTTCAGATTCAAAAGTACCAGGAGTATAGAAACATGTCGAAATTTTTTACCGGTCTAGAGTTTTATTACGAGTGCTAAAAGATTCACAAGTACCAGGAGACTAGCAACATGTCAAATTATTTTTGTGAAAGATTTTTTTTATTAGCACAGCAGAAACGTGTCAAAGTATATTCGAGACTGGAATTCCGAGCGCTACAGATTCAGGCAGCAGAAACATCTCGGACGGTTTTTTGGGGCTTAAATTATGAGCGCTTTAGATTCACAAGTAACAGGAGATCAGAAATATGTCAAAGCATTTTCCGCGCTGGAATTGTGAACGCTATATTTTCACAAGTACTAGGAGAGCAGAAACATGTCGAAGTATTTTCTAGGCTGGAAATTGTAAACGCTATAGATTCTCAAGTACCAGGAGAGCAGAAACGATTCAAAGTATTTTCTGGAATGGAATTCTGAACGCTACAGATTCACAAGTACCAGGAGAGCAGAAACATGTCGAGGTATTCCGGGGCCGGGATTACAAGCGTTTCAGATTCACAAGCGCCAGGAGAGCAGAAACATCTCGGACGGTTTTTTGGTGCTTAAATTATGAGCGCTTTAAATTCACAAGTACCAGGAGATCAGAAATATGTCGAAACATTTTCCGCGCTGGAATTGTGGACGCTATATTTTCACAAGTACTAGGAGAGCACAAACATGTCGAAGTATTTTCTGGGCTGGTAATTGTGAACGTCAGATTCCCGAAAATAACCTGAAGAGCAGAAACGTGTCGATTTTATTTTAGGGCCAGGAATTGTGAGCGTTAATTTTTTTTAAATACCAAGAGAGAAAAATGACGAAGTTTATTTTCGGGCTAAAATAATGGATTCTAAAGATTCACAAGTACCAGGAGATCAGAAAAATGTAGAGGTATTCCGGGGCCATAATTACGATCTCTACAGATTCACAAATACCAGGAGATCAGTAATATGTCGAAGTATTTTTGGGGCTGGAAATTGTAAACGCTATAGATTCTCAAGTACCAAGAGAGCAGAAACATGTCAAGGTATTCCGTGGCCATAATTACGAGCGCTACAGATGCACAAATACCAGGAGAGCAGGAACATGTCGAAGTTTCGTGGGGCTGGAATTATGAGCGCTATAGATTCACAAGTACCAGGAGACCAGAAACATGCCCAAGTTTTTGCAGAGCTGTAAAGTGTTCACAAGTACCAGGAGACCAGAAACATGCCCAAGTTTTTGCAGAGCTGTAAAGTGTTCACAAGTACCCGGAGAGCAGAAACATGTCGAAGTATTTTCGGGGCTGGAATTGTGAGCGGATAGAATTCTAAAGTCAGAAACATTTCAAAGTATTTATTCGACAGGAATCGTGAGCGCTTAAGATTCACAAACATGTCGAAGTAATTTCGGGGCTGAAATATTACTTTCAGCGGCACCGCAAAGACTCACAATATCTGGATACCTGAATCATGAAGTTGCAGTTCCAAGGATGAGACAATGAGGCAAAAAAGTTGCGCGGTAGTTCTAAAGTCTACGCAGACGAAGTCGTGGGAAGAAGCTAGTCTGAAATATATCGAAGCATTTTCCGCGTTGGAATTGTGAACGCTATATTTTCACAAGTACTAGGAGAGCAGAAACATGTCGAAATATTTTCTGGGCTAGAATTTGTGAACGCTATAGATTCGCAAGTACCAGGAGAGCAAAACATGTCGAGGCATTTTGTAGCTGGAATTACGAGCGCCACAGATTCAGAAGTACCAGGAGAGCAGTAACATCTCGAAGTATTTTTTGGGCTGGAAATTCTGAACGCTATAGATAGATTCCCGAAAATACCAGGAGAGCAGACACACGTTGATTTATCTCGTCGAAATATGAGAGCTAAAGATTTACAATTACCAGGAGACCAGAAACATGTCGCAATATTTTTGGGCCTAGAATTGTGAGAGGTTAGGATTTAAAAGTGCCGGGGGAGACCAAAAACATGTCAAAGTATTGCCAAGGCTGGAATTATGAGCGCTACAGATTTACAAGTAGATACCAGAATACCAGACAATTGATATATTTTTGAACCAGAATCGTGAGCGCTAAAAATTCACAAGTACCTTCCAGGGGACCACAAACATGTCGAAGTAATTTTGGGCCTTAAACTATCTGGATACCAGAATCATAAATATGCAATTACAAGAATAACAATATGAGGCAATTAAGTTGCGCACCAGTTCTAAAGTCTACGCAGACGAAGTCGCGGGAAGAAGCTAGTAGAATATATTACTCTAGCTTTTGCCCATGACTTCGTCTGCGTAGACTTTAGAGCTCGAAATGCGCACTTCTTTGTCTCATATTCTTATTCTCGGTAATACGTACTTACATCTTCATGATTTCAGAATCACAAAACAAACTATTAGGATACCAGAATCGTGATAGTTTGTGAGTCTTATATTGCTAAAGCGATTTTGCAGGCCTGTAGTGCGATTCACCAAGGCAGAACATCTTTACAACCAAGAAATCATCGTTGAAACATCTGATGTGGCATATATTTATCAGAAGTTTCAACGATGATTTCTTGGTTGTAAAGATGTTCTACCTTAGTGAATCGCACCGCTGAACCTGACGATTCAGAGCTGTAACCTGGCAACTGATGCACATCGCTTCAGAAAACCCATATAGGGTTATTTTTTTACTAATTAATCAAAAATGTAGCTAAAAACTGGCCAAATGCAAGTTTGACTCTCACACGAAGGGTTCCGTACTAAAAACAAAAAAACACGTGCGCCCCCTTTAGTTTTATTTAAGTTTAATTTTTGTTATTAATGGTTTTTTTTAGCACGAATTTGCTTTTTTTTTCATAATGTTTTACAACATACGTTATTTTCTATCAAGTGCTATTTTTTGACACTTGATAAAAAATAGTACGTTTGAGTAACATGCAATTTATACCATACTAACTGACCCGCGCAACTTCGTTTGCGTCACATTTTCCATTACTGCTCCACTCCTATTTGTCTTAGCATTATGATATGTAGCCTATATCATTCATCGATACATGGGCTATCTAAAACTGAAAGAATTTTTCATATCGGACCAGTAGTTCCTCAGATTACCCCCTACATACAAACTTACAAACATACAAACTTACAAACAAATTTTACCTCTTTATAATATTAGTATAGATTACTATAGATTTATAATTATAAGTAAGTAATAAAAGGGACAGGTAATAGGGACGTCTTACCGCGATAAATCATTTAGTTTGAAAGTTACTTAGTTTTGTTAATAGGTACTGGAGTTACTATTGTGAACAATGTTTTATTAAATCTACAAATATATCAAAACTGATTGTTTAAATCGTTTTCTGTCGATAAAATTAAGCATAGTTTCTATATTTACATATGTGTACTTTGTAGACTCACACTGCATTATTGTTGTTTTTTTTTTGCAAAACATTTATTTAAATACTGTATTATTGTTGGTTTTTTTGTAAACAATTTATTTTTTTAAACTTTATTATACAACTAGCTGTCCCCTGCGGCTTCGCTCCCGTTTTACCCGCATATTTCCCGTTCCCGTGGGATTTTCGGGATAAATTTTAGTAGGGATAGGTACATGGGTGGAGGAGCTTGAGGCTAAATAATAACAGCCGCACAGGTTGATCTTCAAGGTTAAGCAACGCTTTCCGAGGTTGGTCTGTGGATGGGTGATCATCTTAACATATAACGTTTCACGTTAAGCTGTTGGTCCCGGCTGTCATTTGCAGATCTTTGGCAGTCATTACGGATAATCAGAGTCCAGAAAATCTGACGCGTCTTGCGAAGAAATACCGTGTTACCCAGTTAATGGTTTGTGGAGGTCTGGTAGCCAGCCGCTCCACGTAAAATACCGGTATTCAGCTGAACTTGGTAAGTAGATGTATTCTGTGAACTGCATTAAGAATTTCACACAAAATAGAAAAAAAAGCAATAAATATTGGGGGTCCCCATACATAGAACTGAAACTCGTTTTTTTTTTTTTCATCAAACCCGTCGTGTATTGATTTTAGGAAAACTTACAGCTAATTACATAACAATATAAGGTAACAATATGTAAAAAATGGCCATTAACAAGTTTTCATTTATTTATGTTTTGAGAGAATAATAAAAACAAATTCGCGAAAACAGCTAGCATGCGAATACTCACGGTCGATACAACAACAAAAAAAAACAAAACTCAAGACGGTGATCAAACACCAAAGAAGTGATGAGTCAAACTGTCTTTAACTTTTTTAACGCTGCTGTTAAATAAATCAAGCTCGAGATCCTGACACACCATATTATTAAACGTACGACAAGCTCTTATGCTTAGAATAATAACGCATAGAAGCCGCGTCTAGAACAAAACCCGAGCAAAATCGTGTGTCCACTTCATTTTCTTTGTGTGCGTGAGCCGAATGTGTCTACGTTCCTCTAACGCACACAGATATAGCTTTCAGTGATACCATTACTAAGCCGTTACCCACAAAATATGGAAAGACGCATTACTATTTTGCTATCAAGGCAAGTATTTTATGTTGTTGGGAACTGGAAAAGGTAAACATGATTTTTCATGTAATATGACATATTTTTTCGGAAGGTATAATTCAATTTATTTCAAAATAAAAGGAAATAAATCGCATAAAGAATGAGATATTGTTCAATGCGTTTAGAATGCTTGATGGGTTATAATTATAAACAATGTTAAAACATCGGGTTTGATATGAATTAACAGTAAGTAGGTATTGTATTTTAAAATTACAAAAATGAAAAACATGAATGAAAGCAATGTGGGTATTTTTTCCTCACAAATAGCAACACTGTGTCATGACAAGTTAGGTTTTTAGAAATTTGTTTTATTTATCGATTTACGTAAAAATAGTGCATAGAATGTGAGTACTTATTTGTGAAATGTTATTTTATCACATTTTTTTGTTTTCCTGATGTGCTTTAACATCCTATCACGCAACAAACTGTCATTTTCAATTATTTACTCGCGAGCTGTGTTCGACGGAACGTGACATTGAGTACTGACGGCCTGGTGGCTAAGTTTGACGGGTTAGGCTAAGTTTTAGTTGCCTCACTTTTTGCACTCGTACTACGTTTCTATGCGTTATTATTCTAAGCTCTTATGATATACGAGTTCTTTCTGTAGTTCGTTTTAACTTGAGGAACATGAAGGAGACGCGATCTGCGAAGAAACGCACACGGCACACGAAGTCCGATCTTGCTTACCAGCTCAGGGACATCAGTAGATCCGTTCATAATACTGAATAAAAATGTGAGATTTTTGAGCGATATTGAGTGTACCTTAAAAACCGCTTTTGTATGCTTTCAATGCGATTGATGTAAAAATTAAAGGTGGGATTCCAAATTTGAGAAGCACATTCAAGATGGCTACGGACAAACGCACAATAAAGAATTTTCATTGTCTTGACATTCTTAAAGTCATTAGAAAGCCTAAAAATAAAACCTAAGGGTTTAGAAGCTTTAGTGACTATGTTATTTATATGAGCACTAGCTGACCCGTGCAACGTCGTCTGCGTAACATTTTTCATTACTGCTCCGCTCCTATTGGTCTTACCGTGATGATATATAGCCTATAGCCTTCCTCGATAAATGGGCTATCTAACACTGAAAGAATTTTTCAAATCGGACCAGAAGTTCCTGAGATTAGCACGTTCAACCAAACAAACAAACAAACTCTTTTGCTTTATAATATTAGTATAGATCAAACAAAAGCTTCGAGTCAAAAGTAACTCCAAGGTCCCGAATGACATTGACTCTTGCTATTAGAGTATTTATATATGGATAGGTCTTTAAAAATGACATTGAGGTTTCTAATCTTTTTTTTCTAAACTGAATACTTTGCGAGAGAGACACTTCCAAAGTGGTAAAAGGTGTCCCCCCCCTGTAACTTCTAAAACCAAAAAAAATTATGATGTATATTACCATGTTAACTACCAGCAAAAATTGGTTTGAACGAGATCTAGTAAGTAGTTTTTTTTTTAATACGTCATAAATCGTAAATCGCAACTTTAGCTATTTATATATAATAATATTTACCTACAGGTTTGTACGGAACTCTCAGTGCGAGAGTCCGACTCGCACTTGACCGGTTTTTTACCTACAACTCCACAAGAGTATGGTGAAGGTACGGCTGGTTTTTAATTTAGATAGATACATACGTTACGCAAAAATGCGGCCCATACATATTATAATAAACAAGTTTTTTATATTCCTATGATACCGCCAAATGCTTACTAAGTAACATGTTGTCTGAAATGCATTTAGCCAGTTTTAGGACGAAATTCGTCTTTTCTGCTTACGATAATTATAATGTTACTCGATGTCAAACTGTTGCCTATTATTTTTTATTTTTGCCTATTACTATTTTATATTCTCGTCAAAAGATTTCAAATAAAACACAGAATATTCTAAAGTTAAGTAAATAGGGTAAATGTTAAGTCTTTTTCATAGTTTAGCTCTGCTAAATAATTTTGCAGCAATTTTATTAACTCAGAAACTTCCGATAGAGTTTACTTACATAATTATAATGGTTTTCACCAATAGAAGCGAGTGATTATTGAAGAGGTTTAGGTGTTTAATTCAAAACAATGAAAATTGAAGTACTTAAATGTTTATTTTTCTTTATTATATTCTTTTTTTTCGGAATTAAAATAAACTAAGAATGGATGTCGGCTACGTTTGAATAAAAAAAGGGACAGGCGTCTGAATGGAACAGTGTACAAAGCGCCCACGCGTACAATCAAATTGGCTCCTCTGCTACGAGCTAGTCTTTGAACGCACACTAATCCAAAAGTTCGTAAATATTTGCACAAATGAATAAATTCATATGCGCGTAGTCGGTCGATAGCGTGAGCGGACACACCACAGAGTACATTATACGATATACTGACACGGAGCGAGCGACACAGCCTCCCTGTCTCAGTGCTAACGCACGACTGCCGCCTTCGCCCACACACAGAACGGCTTAGCTTTAAAAATGTGGGAGTCTTAATATTGAACATTTTTTTTGCAAAATATAGATCGATTTCCACGAGCAATGTTCATTTTTTTCCATGTAAAAACATTTTTAAACTTCGATGCCGTTGGGAAGAAATAAGCAAAATAAGCGATAAAATAACGTGTTCTTAAATATTTTCTTACGGCAAAACTGTCTGTCATACGAAAAAAATAAATGTTCACATTGTTGTACATGAATCTACCTCAAAAACGTATATTTTTTTAATCTTTTGACCCCGCCGTTAATGAGGAATATCCTTTAGAAAGTAACCTTTTCACGGCTCTAAAGCAGAGATAGGGCTTTACACTATGGAAGACTATGGTTGTACGGTTGTATTTTTTTTGGAAAAAGTTTTTGTAAGTAAGTCAAATTAGGTAAGTCAAATTTATTAAACGGCTTATATTTTATTGAATGTTTGTCAGAATGATTAAAAAAAAAAATAGAAATGAAATTGTTAATAATGATAGTATATATTATGAATCCATCTAAAATGCTCCTTTCATAAAGCAATCTATGTACTTGTATGCACTTTTCTTATGAGATTAATAAAATCGTAATGCTCTTTTATGAAAAAGTCAACACCACACACAACATAAACACAGCAAATATTTACTATAAAAAAATTACCGACAAAAATATTCATGTACATGCTATTTTAGAAAATATTATAATGTTAAAATAAAAGTGTTTTCAATTACGTTTCTTTCAAAAAACCTTATAAAATACAATAGAATTTATTCAGAACTTTAGTAAATTACTATTTATTTTTGTATCTGGTTCAGGAGACGTCAGATTTTTTATCATCAACCAGCTCTTCATCAGCATCTGCCTGCTCGGTTGCAGTCAAGCTCTGTGATATTTCAGGTTCTTTGTCTCCATCATCTTTCTCATCTTTATCAGTTTCTGCCACAACTGTTATTACTCTTTCTTCGGTGTCTTTTCCTTCAATTTCTTTGAAATCGTCGTTGTCAACAATTGGTAATTGTAACTGAGATTTCGTTTTATTTTCTTGTTCCGTTTGTAATTTCATTTGAGACTGTCTAGTATACATTAAGTCATCCATTAAAGATTTGTGCATCTCAATTTTACTGGCGGCTAATAGTTCCTCAATATTTACTTCTTCTGAAACACTTTCTTCCTCTTCAACTGCCTCGCTTTTAACTGAGGCCATGAAAGACTCGTCACTTTCCGTTACCACTAAATCTTTTGTTGACATTGGAGGTATTACTTTGATACTGGGTATGGTTTGTACGCTACTCATTTGCGAAGAGTGTGACAATGACTCGATAGTAGTTACTTCAACATTACCCAGTAAGGCTTCTTTAGAAGGAGCTTCCATAGAAGCACTTGCAAGTGCTGCTACTACTGTTTTCTTAATTTTTGGTTTAGGTACAAAACCAAGATCACCTTCTTCGTAAACTTTGCTAAATGATCCTATTGTTCCTAATGACTCTGAATGCTCAAGTTCACGGAACTGTGATACGATTTCTAGTAAATGCGACAGCAAAACATGCCTATCCATAACCTCACGTGTATCGTGCATTGAAGCCCATTCGTCTAATTTTAAAGCCGCTTGTATAGCAAACGCAGCTTCTTTTAAAACGTTTCTTAGTTTATTTCGCTCTTTGTTCATTTTAGCAGCATCCACGATGGCTTTGTTTTGGTCACTCAACCGTACATGCAAGTTTTGTTCTAGAACGCGAACTTGTTGGCTGAGATTTTCATTATTGTCAGTCAGCCTTTTTATTTTTGCTTGTAATATTTCAAAGTCGTAACTTTTTTTTTCAAATAAACATTTTTCTTTGTTGATTGTCTCGTATGCAGCTGTTAATTGCTCAATAACCTTAAGTTGTACAATACTTTTGCTAATAGCCTTGTCTCTCTCTTCCTCAGCTAACTCTTGAGAAACTCGTGCTGCTTTCATACTTTCTTTAAAATGCTCATTTTGTTCTGCTATTTTTTTTTGCGTGGATAAAATGCTTTCCAACTCATTGTTTAAAGTTATATTTTCCCGGATAACTCTATGCGTGGATGCTGCAACTCTCAATTCGGTTGCATCTTGAAAATCTTGAGCAAGTTGTAAAAGTCGAGCTTCCATTTCTTTTTTCAAATTATCTTTGCCAACAATGAATTTTTTTTCGGTGTCATAGATTAGTCTCTTGTATTTCATTTCTTGATCTTTAAATTCCTGCTCTTGGTTTTCAAACTTTCTCATCAAATCGTCTCTTATCGCTCTAAATTCTTCTAAGGTATTAAGTTTTCCTGCCAACAGCTTGTTCTCTGAAGAGAGTTGTTCCTTCATGATCATGAAGTCTTTTTCCAATTGTTTTGTTGTTTCGTTGAAACGAGCATTTTCAATATTTCTAATCTCTTCAAGGCCTTTGACCTTTTCTTTTAATTCGTTGTTTTCTTCATTTTTCACAGTGAGTGTCTTCTTTAGGTAAGCAATGATATCAGCCCTGTCTTCGTCTAATTTATCGTAAGCCTTTTGTAGTTCTTCAAGCCGCACTTCGTACTCATCCACAGCAGTTCTGAGTCTCGCTACCTTCCGGTTACTGTCGGCTAGCTGGAGTTCTAAAAATGTCTTTTCTACTTCATTGAACGCTCCACTTTTTTCATCGTCTTTTTTGCCTTTGTCCTTTTTTGGCGCCATTTTTTATGTGTATTAACTTTGGTTATAAAACGAAATTAAGAAAATAACGTGATTTCTACAAATAGGATGGTTTTAATCAATAACTTTGTTACTTAGTTACTACCGTTGCTACAGCACTCGTTACCAAGCAACTCGTGGCAACTACTACAAACTAGTGTGTTTTCGATAAGAATTCGTGGCACAACGCCTTTTAGGCTTAAAAATTAAGTAAAGATCAACTGATGCGTACCCAATTATGTCTTTTTACATTTTTAAGATTGAAGTTGACGCTCATTTTTGTATTTAAAATACAATTAAAAAGGATTTTTTTACGTGCCTGAACGAAATCCGAAACTTTGTAACGTCTCTTATTGATATCAAAAATATTAAAATAAAACATCACAAAATGTTTACCACCACTGTTCTGTCAATGGTTTCGGTTTCTGTAATTATTGCCATTATTCTTTTCTGACAATACATAATTACATATTTTTTGATGACTAAAATATGACTTTTTCCTTAGTTGGCAACCGTGGCCCGCGTCGCCATGGAAACAAAATAACAAAGTGTAACCGCGGCAACGGTAACTAAATTAGACTGCAAAGAAAACCAAGTGATGCACGATGACACAAAACTTGCAAAATATGAAGCAATTAATTGATTTATGTAAAAAACAGCTGAGTTATTAAGTACAACCAAGATAAGATAATAATCGTTACAGTGATAAAAATTTACCGAAAAACCAGATTTTTTAATTAAACGCGTTTTGGAAATAACCAATCAATCAAATTCTCAGAAATTAACATAATTGTATCCACCAACCTGTAACTAAATTTAGCAAACCTGAGTGAAGCAGTATTTGAGTTGGTTTAAAAGGTTCTGCCAACCTTTTGTTAATCGGATGCTGTTGAAGAAGTATAGTTACAAGACTATGATATATAGCCTTCCTCGATAAATGGGCTATCTAACACTGAAATAATTTTTCAAATCGGATCAGTAGTTCCTGAGATGAGCGCGTTCAACCAAAAAAACAAACTCTTCTGCTTTATAATATTATATAGTACTAGCTGACCCGTGCAACGTCGTCTGCGTAACATTTTTTATTACTGCTCCGCTCCTATTAGTCTTAGCGTGATGAAATATAAACTATAGCCTTCCTCGATAAATGGGCTATCTAACACTGAAAGAATTTTTCAAATCGGACCAGTAGTTCCTGAGATTAGCGCGTTCAACCAAACAAACAAACAAACTCTTCTGCTTTATAATATTAGTATAGATAGATATGTCCGCGTGTCGTTGCAGGGTGCCAACTGAAAACCAGCGCTGGGTGTATGACGCTCAGCAAATGCTTTGGTGATAACCCTTTAGGTATGGGGACGCTCAGCACACTTTTGCTGGGTCATTGTTGTTATAATCCGCGCGCGAACAAAAAGGGATGGAACCTTATCAAAGTAAATTTTGATAATGTGCCCAAGAACTCCACGACCTCATTCCACCAGCACCCTTCTACCATTGGACATCCAGACGCACTGCAGCTTACCATCCCTACCTTGTTGCTATTCCACGAATTCGCACTAAGCGATTCCAAACGTCTTTTATGATGCGGACAGCAAAAGAGTGGAATTCTCTGCCTGCGTCTGTGGTTCCGAACGCTTACAACCCTAATGTCTTCAAAGTTAGAGTAAACAGGCTCCTTCTGGGTAAGCTCGCTCCATCGTAGACTTTGTCTCTGTCATTTCTGACCAAGACTAAGGTCAAGAGCAAACCCATTATAAATACAAAAAATAAAAATTACAGTTCTCAAGACAAGTAGAGTTAGCGAAAAAACTCTGAATTAATTAAAAAAATTGTTATTTCTACGATCTATCATAGGGTTATGTAAATATACAGAAAAATTTTCATGGTTGCAATCCTTTTAATAATAATGTTTAGATATACGAGTATATTATGTAGATACCTACATTAAAAATCGAAATTCATTGACCATCTTCGATACTTTTTTTTTTCAATTATGTGGATAAAACATGACGAATGAATGTGATGACAAATAACAGCTTAATAAAAACAATTTAATTTTAAGAATAAGGAGGACTAAGTTCAACTTCAAAAATAACAATTTGAATCGATTTGTAAATATTTTTTTACAAATTATAGGTGCGATTAATTTTTGGAAACTGGCAAAACTGAAGGACGAGTAGATAATGTAAATTATGTCGAAGAATAAAACAATTTAATTATTTATTACATACGTAGGCGCAAGTTGATACAAGGGTATTCAATAAATATGCGTTTAAAAAACAAAACATGATTTTATATTTATTTGTATATTTTCACGCGAAGCCGAGATTGGACAAATCTTTAAATTCTAGTTTCGGGTAGTATGAATTGCTGGTTGATTCAGCTAAGTGGCCTTTTTAAACCCGCTGGCCGTTTTTAAAACTTTTGCCGACGCTACGGCTGGCCGGTGGACCGCGCGCGTCTCAGTTCCAAAAGGTCGCATCCCATTCTGATCGCGCACGAGTTATATTATTATTGTTCTCTTTTTTACTGTATTTGTTGTTGTGTTGTTCCTGCGTCGAATTCAAGTTGTCTTTTCAATTTTTCTATTCTACAATACGTGTGTGTTTCAGTGACATCAGTACTGGTGCGTCTTAGTCAGTCACATACTTCACACATCAGAGGGACTTGGCGGTAATATGAATGATGCTTCTGATGTGTACCTTTTAGGCCGCGTTTCATATGCAAACAACTTGCATGTAAGTTAAATTACATTGCGGGGCACAATCGAGCGATTGATCACATTATATCTCAGGTAAACTACAATGTTATTCTACTTACAAACGAGCTGATTACACAATGATAATGTAGCCTTATACAAAGTTGTAAAGCTTGTTGAAACTCGTCTTAATAAAATAGAAGTTACACCACTCACCTCACAGAACTTGGCGCCATACGCGGGGGGCGGGGAGTCGCAGAAGCGGTGTCGGCTGCGCGTGCGCGTGGAGCAGTGCGCCGGCGCAGGGCACGCCGACCACGCTGACCACGCTCCCCAGCCACCTGCGCCGCCGTCTGCTGGGGAGGGCGATTAAAATATATTATTTTATTTGATCAAACAGCCTACTACTAGTTAATTAAATGGTTGGAGGTAGGTAAAGCGTCAGAAGAGTAGCTGACATGACTTGTGAAGAACAACTTTTTTGTTAATGATAGAAAATCATCAAATTACTCCTTCCGGCGGAAGAGAGTGCCAGACTCTTACTGAATAAAACCCATCCGTGTTCTTCCTAATGCCCTGTGCGTATCAGGGCCGCGGTGACTCTTTTAAACGAATTGCACAATCAGTTATTGAAGTAGTCTCACGCCAAACTGAGATGAAGTTAAGTTTCGGTGGCCTTGTTTACTATTTATTATTTACAGCTTAGTCTCCTGCCTGTTACAGGTTCACGCGTCAATGAAGAAAACAACATCAGGCTTGGTAAATAGAACTGGCTGATAGGTAGATACTAATTCAAACTCCGGCTAGATTATAAATTAAGTTTTATGCAAATATAAGTAATTTGCACGTTCAAAAATGCAACAAAGTAGTTTTTGATCGTGCAAATAGTTTCCAGACCACTCTCTAATAACACTAAACTGAGTGTTTATACGAGTAGCATCGTCATGAGAGAGAATTGGTCGTAAACTTGACATAACTATCGAAAACTTTTACATCAGATAAACGATTTTCAGGCAATTTGGAATAGGCTAGATTCCATCATCCACAAATTGCAAAACTATTCAGTCCATCAGTTAGAGTACCTATTGAAAACTAATAGACACGTATTTTTTGTTTTTGTAAATCAATGAATAATGACAAAGATAAAACGCATCAAAACTCGGGAGTGGGCTCGTGACGTCACGACTCTCTAAAACTTATGCGAAGGTGTGACGTATTGAGAATTTAAAAAGCGTCGTAACTTCGTCAATTTTGGTTCCCGTTACAAAAGAAAAAACACGGGTCAAATATTTTCTGAAAATCTAACTGACGGACTAAGTAGATTTTTTCAGGACCCAAGCCTATTGTTAAGATCGAAAAGATGAAAAAAAACTCCTCGGAGTCTTTTAAATCAGTGCATAGTTACATAGTGTTTCATTTTGAAATTATGAATGCATACAATCACCAACCTATTGGTCCCAGCTCACGATCCCAGTGGGTTAGTGGATGGCACATGTCCTCTGCATGTGTATTCCTTATCTATATAGCCTCTTACCTGAGAGCGGCAACGTGGGCAAGCAGTCCATCCTGACGTCAGCGACGGCCCCCGTGACCGCCTGGGACACGTACACGAAGCAATACTCCGGATAGCGTTCGCTGAACAACCGGCAGTCGAACGACGCTGTATGTTGACCCCTGCAACGTCACAAAAACTTAGGTAACAATGCATAAGACTAGGCGAGGAGCTCGTGGCTAAATACCAACAGCCACACGGGTCGATCTTCAAGGTTAAATTAAATTAAATTAAATAACGTTTAATTCGACCAACAAAGGATCATAGTACACATTAAACAATAAAATGAAAACAAATACAATGAAAATCATAAATATCAACTCAAATTCATAAATAAATAAAGAATAAATTAAAATTAAAATTAAAATTCATAAATCTATACTTATAATAAATCTGTAGAAAGGTCAATTCTGTACATGAAATATATTTCCAAAATAACTATCAGGGGGTGATTAGGGATCGATACTGATGCCAAAAATGCAATCAGTAAAATTTTTGTCTGTCTGTCTGTCTGTCTGTCTATCTGTCTGTCTGTCTGTCTGTATAACCGTTATAGAAACAAAAACTACTCGACGGATTTTAACGAAACTTGGTACAATTATTCTTCATACTCCTGAGCTGGTTATAGTATACTTTTCATCACGCTACAATCAATAGGAGCAGAGCAGTGAAGGGAAATGTTGGGAAAACGGGAGAAGTTACTCCATTTTTTAAGCTTCCGTCGCGAGTGCAATCTTAATGGTTAAAGCTACACAGAAATCATGTATGACGGAAATGTTCTCCTTAAAATTATATAAAAAATATCCCACGACAGCATATGTCTATCTTTTATGATTGACTCACAATAACACGTGTAACTCCCGATAGCTTAGCAGTTCGAAGCTTTCTGATTATATATGTCTACTCTTACGTTTTTTAACACTCTCAGTCATCCCACTCTTTTTTATGGAATAGTTAATAATGTTAATTAAAAAAGTTAGCATAATTAACTATTCCATAAAAAAGAATCATAGAAATAGGTAGGATAGAAACACCAAAGTTATACATGAAATACGCTAATAATAAGCCATCGCGCGTGAATACTGAATCATGCTGGTCGATGAACAAGAAGCCACTAATTACCCGATAGAATTTTTAAATTCTTTAAATATGCTCGGACTTCCTTCTCACGAAATTTGTTTAAAAATTGGCATTCCGATTATTCTGCTCCGAAATTTAAGACCACCACAACTTTGCAATGGAACTCGGCTAAAAGTAACCCAGTTGCAACAAAATATAATCGAGGCTCAAATTTTAACAGGTTGCGGTGCAGGAGAAACCGTCTCTATTACCAGAATTCCCATAATACCAAATAATTTTCCATTCCAATTTAAAAGAACGCAATTCCCAGTATCGGTGTCTTATGCAATGACAATTAATAAGGCTCAAAGGTAGACTTTTCGTATTGCTGGAGTAGATCTCGGTGTCAGTTGTTTCTCGCATGGTCAGTTGTACGTCGCTCTTTCCCGGGTTAGCAGTTCTAGAAATCTTTATGTTCACGTGCCGGACGGGTCAACTTCCAACATAGTTTACCCGGAAGCTTTGCGCTGAAGTATTTTCGTTCTATAGGTACTTAAGCCTCATGTGAACGTGATCTAAACAATATTACCAATACATTAACTTAATAACACACAAGGAGTTACTCGCTGACGGAGTCGCGGGCACAGCTATTAAACAATAATATTGTGCGGTTCTGTATTGCGATATTTTTCAACAGTATTGTAGATTGACATATTATATTTCCCTACTAAAATACGAAAGTTAATCTGCCTGTTACATCAAAACCACTGAACCGTGAGGAAGGACATAGGCTACTTTTTTACGAAAAACGACAGAAACGCGGACGAAGTCGCGGGCAAAAGCTAGTTTAAAATAAAAACAGAATGAAATAATAATATAATATAAATACAATAAACTAAAACCCAGACTTGACGTGTAACTGCACACAATGCCATAGTATTGGGCAGTCAGTCCGGCTAGCCACAACGCTCAGAATGCTGTTGCCACTCCCACGGATACGACTTAGCAGGGATGCAGCTCTCTTTCGGCGGATTGCATGAAAGCCATCGACACACGCTTCGGCAAACATGCCAGATGCACTACAGTGCCGAGGCAGTCGCATCAGCATCCTAAAAGCGTTGTTATACTGAACACGTAGGGCGTTGATTGTCTTCTGAGTATAATTGACCCATAGACTGCACGTGTAAAAAGATTGGCAAAACGCCCGGAACAGGGTTAATTTTACAGCCCTGAAACAGCGCGCAAATCTACGAGCCAACATATTACATCGGACAGCCAACGCCCGGCGCTCCCTCTCAATATCCTCGTGGTCAGAGAGGTCATCCGAGACCCAGTGGCCCAGGTACTTGAAACGAGAAACTCTGGGTAGCGAAACACCATCTAAATAGACGGGTGGTACGTGCGTGACCTTATGGCCAGGTGATTGAAAAACCAAGAGCTCGCTCTTTTTTACATTATACCTGAGCCCATGAGCCGTGGCATACTCCTCATATATAGCAAGCAGCTTTCGAACAGCGCTAAGCAACGCTTGCCAAGGTTGGTCTGTGGATGGGTGACCATCTTAACATACCGAGTTCCCTCTGTGCCTCAGAAAGCACGTTAAGCCGTTGGTCCCGGCTGTCATTTGTAGATCTTTGGCAGTCGTTACGGACTGTCAGAAGCCAGTAAATCCGACTCCAGTCTTGGCAAGAAATACACAAAATATTGTGGAGGCCTGGTAGGCCGCCGCTACACGTTAAATACGTTAAATACCGTTGCCAAATGGCAAAAACGGAACCCTTATAGATTCGTCATGTCTGTCTGTCTGTCTGTCCGTCCGTATGTCACAGCCAATTTTCCGAAACCTTAAGAGCTATGCTGTTGAAATTTGGTAAATAGGTGGGTTTCGTGAACCGCATAAAGATTTTCACACAAAAATAGAAAAAAAAACAATAAATTTTGGGGTCCCCATCTACAGAACTGAAACTCAAATATTTTTTTTTTCATCGTAGGTACTCATACGTGTGGGGTTTCTATGGATAGGTCTTCAAAAATGAAATTGAGGTTTCTAAGATCATTTTTTTTCTAAACTGAATAGTGGGCGCAACAGACACTTCCAAAGTGATAAAATGAGTGTGTCCCCCCCCCTTAACTTCTAAAATAAGAGAATGATACAACTAAAAAAAATATATGATATACAGTACCATGTAAACTACCAGCGAAAATTGGTTTGAACGAGATCTAGTTAGTAGTTTTTTTTTAATACGTCATAAATCGTAAATCGCAACTTTTGCTTACGGAACCCTCAGTGCGCGAGTACGACTCGCACTTGGCCGGTTTTTTATAAGATATTTTTGCTTTTGGCACTAGTCTAGGTCAGAGATGACAAAGACAAAGTCTACTACGGAGCGAGTTTACCTAGAAGGAGCCTGTTCACTCTAACTTTGAAGAGGGGTTAGGGTTGTAAGCGTTCGGAAACACGGACGCAGGCACAGAGTTACTCCTTTGTTGTGCGCATTATAAAAGACGTTTGGTTTTACGCTTACTGCGAATTGGTAGAATATCAAAAAGGTTAGGATGGTAACTTGCAGTGGGTTAGATGTCTGATGGTAGAAGGATGCCGGTGGGATAAGGTCGTGGAGTTAGTAAGAGCAACTAATTTAGAAAAGTTAGTTCTATTTTTTTCTAATCAACAATTTTGTTTAACAAACTATAGGTACATTACAGAAGGGACATCGGCGTACTTAGTTGATACGTTAAAAGGACATTGACGTAACGGTCTGTTGATACTCAGAACAGTATCTCGCGTTGAATTTCTTTACTTTCGTTTTCTTGTTTATTTAAATTGATATTGTCGGCTAGGCGCTTTTCTAAACAATACCGCTCTATTAGCGGAAATTCTACCAGTTGTGGAATTAATAAAAAAATAAAGAGCACTGGTGAACACTTTCATGATCCCTCAACCAAAAAACCGGCCAATTGCGAGTCGGACTCGCGCACCGAGGGTTCCGTACAAACCTGTAGGTATTATAGTATAAGCAAAAGTTGCGATTTACGATTTATGACGTATTAAAAAAAACTACTAACTAGATCTCGTTCAAACTAATTTTCGCTGGTAGTCTACATGATACTGTACATCATATATTTTTTTTAGTTGTATCATTCTCTTATTTTAGAAGTTACAGGGGGGAGACACACATACCCCACACGTATGGGTTCGATGAATTTTTTTTTTTGTGATTCAGTACTGAGTACGGAAAAATAATAAATAATAAAGCCGATTATGGTCGCCGCAAATTAGAACCCTATGTCAGTATATACTACATGCATACCTATCCATACATGCACTTATAATAACCTGTAATTAATTAAACAGGAATAATTAAATGAGGATTCTCGCGATAGCAGTGGTTACAAAATTAATTTGGGATTTGAATTTTAATTTTGCATTGCGTTATGAGATTTTAATCGATGAGGTTAATTGCCTTAATTATATTGTTTTGTGGCTATAGGCGCCGCCATATTGGCCTCGGCTGCTCTGACGAGCGCCTTTCACTTTATCCCTACTCCGCGGCCGACCGTCACGCGACATGCAACACACAGACGAAAAAGAGAGAGAATTATTTCGTAATTTCTAGGTTGGTCACACAATGAAGGATGTTCAAAACGATTAGTACAATGGCCCATTTTGCGTTTTATTATATAACACGTTCTATATTTTCTTCCAATTCTCACCTGCGAACCCGTCTCTCGGCGACGTACCGCAGCCGGTCAGCGTCTCGTCCGAAGACCCTGACCCTGTCAGCTCCCTCCAACACACACTCTGGATACTGGAAGAGGACCCTGACGCCGTCACCGCAAGGGAAGACCGATCCTCCGTGCACGTTCAACACGAATTGTTCTGACCAGTCCGCCTGGAGGAAATAAAATAGGTTATAAAAAAAAATCAGAACATGGTCCATACGATGTAAGTAATACACACTACTTAAAAACTATGTTAGTAACAGACACAATTCAAAAGATTTTAGTTCATATATATTTTGTTGCGCTTACTTGACGTTATTAGAATATTAATTCAAAGTGTTTTCTACTCCGGAAGGGCGGGGTACCGAAAGAAAATATGATAACCATTATTATTGCGCCATTCTTGGATAGGGGTACTTGCAACGGGCGGCTCGTTGCAAATTTCTGAGCACAAGTTCAGATACGATGCCAGACTTAAAAATTTAACCCAAGATAAACGCTTTGCAGTGACTTTGGTGGCAAGTAAATAAACAATCAAATCCATATTACGTTACGCAAGTCTTTTGAAACAAATATTATCTCGTTAAGATACCTATACAAAACTTATTAGTCTTTCGACTGCTATTTAATTTTGTAACTAATTGTGTTCAAAGTAAGTTCCATCATATTTTGTCGTCACCTAACTCTAGAAGCTGCTCATAGTTTAATTAAGTTTGTCTTACGTTTTACAGAATTATAAGGTCTGATGGGACTGGCATGTACACCTGTATAAAAGTCCCTAATAATAAATTTAAGACTTACTGAGAAAGAGAAACAAACACAGTATCTCGACTTGGCTAGCGAGGTTGTCGACATGTGGGATGTGAACATAGAAATCACTGTGCAGATTGCCTTGACGGCCAATGGCATAATTGCCAAGAGCCTCGATCCAGAAAGCAGTACTCCTCCACGTGTATTGTTAGGAGGTTCCTCTCTCGAGAGCTCTGACCACCGGGAGCTTGGACCTAGTTCCGGATACCGGTGGGCTACTACTTTTTAAATGCTTTTTTTAAATTTTTTATTGAAATATTTTAAAATGGAATATAGAATAAAAACAAAAATCATTACTGTTTCTTGTAAAATAGTGACTAAAAGCAAAACTACTTGAAATATTCATTTTACAAAGTAAATCGCAGCTAGTTCGTGGCCAGTGGAAGTAAAAAGCATGATTACCTTCCTGCACTCCCTCGCAAAGTGGTCTCACGCTAATAGACACCACTTTATTGGGTAATGGCTTGGAAGAAGTTTTCTAACTATCTTTGTATCTCTGGTTTAAGTTTTACAACGATAAAGAACATTAGATTTGATTTTAAAAAGGATTTAAAGTTATTTTCTAGCCTACAGTTATCGTGTTAGCTAGTTTTATTACATATATATTAGTCTGCATCTGTGTTGAACTGTTCCTCTATCATATGCATTTGTGTTATCTTTTCTGTATCTAACAAATACAACCTGCCAGGGTTGCGCAATTTGATCGAAAGAGTCACCACGGCCCTGGAACGCAAAGGGCAACAGGAGGAACGCGGATGGGTTCTACTCAGTAAGAGTCTGACACTTCCTTCTGTTCCGCCCAGAGCAGGAGAAGTCATTTGATAAATGATCAAATGAATCCTCCCGCTCTCCATGCTTTAAAAAAAATCGAGTTTTGCCTATCCATAAATATATTTAGATAAATAGCAGGCCAGTATAGTCGATGATAATGGTCTTTTCAAAAGCACAGGAATTAAACAAACATTAAAAGTTTTAGGCACATAAACAACAATCATACAAAGAACTTCATATAATTTACAATACCACCACACCAATAAAATACAACATTAAACTTGAGTTCCACATTCACTTCACAATCTCTTTTGGAAGTTTCAAAAATATTAAACACAGAACAGATAAAATTTTCACCATAAAAATGTTGTCGACGCGCAATAATGGAATACAACACTTAAAAGCAGGGCCCATTTATTACACATAAACTTTTATGTAGATTGTAACACCAAAGTTTGTACAACGGCCGCTGTAAAACATAATCATTTTCCTACCACTCATCTTTATAATAATAAAAAATATTGTTCAAATCTCGTTTCTCAATTGTGATCAAACGGAAATCCTCCTGAGTTAATTTAAGCCTGACTTTGGACAAAGACTTTGAAAGTATATTTTGAAATGAGAGAGATTTTTGTTCAAAGACTTTGATAGACGATGTTTGCTCGTGTTTGAGATCGATCAAGCGTAGTCTTTGACTCGATATTAATTTAGTTATCTTGATCTTCCTCGACTTTATCGGTGACAGTGAACACAGGAATATTGAGCTCAAAATCAATATTGACAGGATTTTATTAATGAGACCTTGGAGCAGTTTCTAAAGGCAGTTCTTGGAAGATAAGATGGCGTGTGTTTTTAAGCTGAAAAAATATTGTGAGTAGATTATAAGAACCTGCTTAAATTCAGCATCATTTTGATAATTGTATCACCCAACTTTGGTTACTTCTAATATTTTAAGCCCTTTACGCCTAAAGGTTTACTCGTTTCCCTCATAATACTGTGTTTTTAAATTCGCGTCCTTGACGTTTGCATTTTGTGACATCTTTTATTTTAATTAATTAAATGTCATTATGATAATAATCGTAATGTATGGTAATTTGATAAAATAATAATGTATGGTATTTTTTTTCCAAATTGTTAATCTTTCAATGATAATGTTGTGCACCTATAAGTGATGTATTTACACAGAATTGTAGACTTATGATTTCCTGTTATTTCCATAATTGTAAATATGTCGTTGGTGTGCCATAATAAATAAATAAATAAAAAATACAGTAAACTCCAGAGTGCCAATTCTACTAATTTTCACATTCGCATCTCAATCGCAATCTGTCAAAAATGCAAATGTGAAAGTTGTTAAAAATTAGTAGAATTAGCCCTCAGATAAAAGTTCAATAACGGTCATCCTCATTACGCAACACGACAAATACATAACGCTGTCGTGAATCGACTTCTATCGTGATCACTTACGTTCTCTAGTAATGAAAAACGGTTTATAATTTTTATTGATCGGATATCCACGAAGGGATATTAGAGAAAGGTCAATGTACTTTATTGAAAGTTTATGTGGTGCATATGCTAGAATAGCGTCTGTCAGTGGCTTCGCCCGCGTGATCCCTAGGGAACACACTCCCGGGATTAAAGACTCAAAGACTCAAACATTTATTTCAATTAAACCATTTACAGGCACTTTTGAATTGTCAAGGTCAGTCGGTCCAAAAAGATGAAGCTATTTGCACGTTTCAAAGCGTAGACCTCTATGGAGAACAATGTGCAAGAAACTCCACGAACAATCTTTTAAAAATAATAAATTGTTACAAAGTTTTGTTGACATTCGTGTTGAAATTACACACACATGTGAGAACGATGTGACGAGCATGATAAAAACGTCCGGAATCAAAAAGGAACAATTCAAAGAAATAATTATATTAAACTAGCTGTCCCCCGCGGCTTCACTCCCGTTTTACCCGCATAGTTCCCGTGAGATTTCCGGGATAAAAACTACCCTATGTCCGTCTCCTTGTTCTAAATTACCTCCCCACCTATTTTCAGCCAAATCGGTTTAGCCGTTCTTTAGTTGTATATAGTGTAACTAACACGACTTTCTTTTATATATATAGATTAAAATAAACCTTGGCAGCTGAGAAATGACCAGTCCCAACCTACGGCGCCATGACATGCGCCAGGCCCATTCATCTCAACCATTTTGAATGGAGCCAAATAATTTAACGCATACGCCACCATCAGCTAGGCTTTTGAGTTAGTATGACACTCCCAACCGCCAGGGTACATGAGTCTATAAATGCAAACACACACATATTTATAAATGTTAGTACTATTGATTTTAAAAGTATGAATATGTATTATTCCAGACTATAATCTACCTTTGTGCCCATGAATATCCTTTTAGGCGTTCTGACCTGAAAGAGTAACAAACATCCACCCATCCATCCATGCTCACAAACTTTCGAATTTATAATATTAAAGTACAATTATTAGGTTTTTAATAAAATAGAGTCGGAAAAGACTTTTGGTTTATTTGTCCGATGTTATGGCGACAGTCTTTAAAGAAGTTTCCTATACATAGGTATTAGGGTTTCTTTTTTAAAGTTTTTTATCCTCGTTCATCCAAAATTATAAAAGACGAATGTAGAACATTCAAATTTAATTAATACTCTAATATGAAACCTGTATCAAAATCAAGCCACAATGGACAAGCTAGTATCCATCTCTATCAACGGTGCTCTTTTCAGCTTGTTCGGCGCGAATTATGTACGATCCTCATACATCTCCCGCCAGGTGTTCAATAAAATATGGAAGGGGTAGGATGACCACGACGTTGTAGAGGGAAATGTGGACAGTAGCTACTTTCATTAATTTGATTTTGGTTCGTGTTGTATTCTAGAACGTCGACATCCTTTTTGAATCCATAAACTTTTTAATTTAATAGAAAAATTATTATCTTTATTTTTTTTTAAATTAAAACTACAATAAAATAGGTACAATAATTTATAATATTAAAAAAACTAACAAATAAAATAAAAAACAAAAAAACAATTAATCGTAACAACAGCTGAAATATGTACGTAACAAATAAAAATATTGTTACATCCTGCACGCTTAATTTGTATGTATACGCATGTTTTTGACAAATAAAATGATCTTAATTAATAGTACCTACTGCTTTTTTTTCGGTTTGCTCTTGTCTCTAGTCTCTTGTGGTCAGAGATGACAGAGACAAAGTCTACGATGGAGCGAGCTTACCCAGAAGTTGCCTGTTCACTCTTTGTTTGAAAAGATCAGGGTTGTAAGCGTTCGGAAACACAGACGCAGGCATAGAGTTCCACTCTTTTGCTGGGCGCCATATGAAAGACGCTTGGAAACGCTTAGTATGAATTGGTGGGATAGCAAGATAGGGCTGGTAACTTGTAGTGCGTTTGGATTTCCAATGGTAGAAGGAGCTATTGGGTTATGGTCGTGGAGTTCTCGGGCTTAAATTACCAGAGCACTTTGGTAACCGTATTTAACTATCGTGGGGCTACATGATCGATCATAAACGGCTAGACAGTAACATTGGTTTACTAAGCCTTATTAAATGTTTGCTTGTCAATCAGTTGCCTGCCATAAATGTGTCATTTCGATTAAAATTTTTGTGTACTACATTGAAAGCTTAAAAATAAGCTAAAAAAATACCCTACCACCTATTCTCAGACCCACTGAGTCTCTCAAACATAAAAATCGTCTTTGAAAAGATTGTTTCCCTGTTAAGCTTGCCTTCATTGACACGAAGCGAGGCAGCGGAGAGGAGTTCCGAACTGTGTCAATCCATGAACGAAGGAGTGCGGAGCGACGTTGTTGACAGAGAAAAGCTAGTTATAATAGCGAGTTCACGTGACAAGAAATTTGAGCAGTCGGCCAGTATTTTCCCGCTTCCTCGCTCCGCTTTTTCCGCTCCGCTGCTTCGCTCCGCTTCCCTGTTTTGTATTTTTTTAAACTCGTATGCACGATTGAAACCACTTTCGAGAAGGCTTTTTTAGTGAGTCAGTTTGGGGTAGAAAAAATAGTATTGGAATCAAAACTATATTATACACAGAAATTATTACAAAATTTGTAAAGTATAACATTTTAGAAGGGAATTTTCACAAGTATCAATATTTAGACAGTTTTTTTAACATCCGGGAGCGTGGTGGCTATCCTACTGACTAACCTGTGCCTCTATAAATATTTATAGAGGTGTTCATTTGAAAAGGCTTTTTTATGAGCGGGAAAGTCAGACGAGGTTCCATTTTGATTGCCTCCAACAAAAAATTTTCACAAATAATTAAAAACGTCGACTTTTAAAACGAAATTCTGACCATTGAGCTCTAACACCGACGTTTGTTGTTAATAATTCAGTAGTCTAATGAATATCTGAATTTAGGAGTATTTTTAAATACTTTAAAGAGCACAATGAAGTGCCAATATGAAACATTGTAAAATTTACTTAAAATAATGGACAAAAACATTAATTTGCCCAAGAGTGGGATATTTCACCCTTATGTAATTTCTTACAATTATTTTTGAGTAACAACAAAAAAAACAGTCGTTCGTGGTGAAAGCTGTTCAACATGAACATGAATCTGCAATGTAGAAAAATACAGCACAGCGCTGATATTCTAATAGAACTCACTGTGAATTCTTGCCACGACGGATTTTTTTTTATTTGACAGGATTTTATTTGAGAGCTTACCCAGAAGGAGCCTGTTCACTCTAACTTTGAAGAGATTAGGGTTGTATGCGTTCTGAAATACAGACGAAGGCAGAAAGTTCCACTCCTTTGTTGTGCGCATTATAAAAGACGTTTGGTTTTACGCTTAGTGCGAATTGGTGGAGTAGCAGCAAGGAAGGTTTTATTATAATTATTCTGAACACAAATACGAGTATTTCCTTACTCACTTTAATAAAAGCGGTGGCCAGGTCCTGCGGGCCAGCAGCTGCGGCTGGCCTTAGTGTTAGTGCATAGTCCCCCGCCTGACCGAAGAGTTCACAACGCAGCGTCATCGTACGTCGACCTGGGAAGCCGTGCATCTGCGAACAAGATCATCAGAAATTAGAACATCAGACGTCTTGCCATCAATCATTTGTAGTGAGTTAAAATTGGTTACTTACGAAATGCTTTCTTTTACAAGTATGTTAAAAACATACTTGTAAAAGAAAGTTTTCATGTTCTTATCACATGGATAACAAGGGTCAGTTTTTAACAGAGTTGCAAAAAACGGTTCTTTAAAATCGGAGTAATCGGTGCACATACAAAAGAAAATACCCACCAAGTGTATTTTTTAGGGTTCCGTAGCCAAATGGCAAAAACGGAACCCTTATAGATTCGTCATGTCTGTCTGTCTGTCCGTCCGTATGTCACAGTCACTTTTTTCCGAAACTATAAGAACTATGCTGTTGAAACTTGGTAAGTAGATGTATTATGTGAACCGCATTAAGATTTTTACACAAAAATAGAAAAAAAACAATAAATTCTGGGGGTCCCCATACTTAGAACTGAAACACAAACATTTTTTTTTCATTGAACCCATGCGTATGGGGTATCTATGGATAGGTCATCAAAAATGATATTTAGGTTTCTAATATAATTTTTGTCTAAACTGAATAGTTTGCGAGAGAGACACTTGCAAAGTGGTACCTAAAATGTGTGTGTGTCCCCTGTAACTTCTAAAATAAGAGAATGACAAAAGTAAAAAAAAAAACTATATGATGTATATTACCAGGTAAACTACCAGCAAATTTTTTTTTTTTTAATAATAATGATAATAATAATAATAATGCTTTATTGAAAACAAGGTAAGTACACAATTACATAAGCGCCCTGCCTCAAGAACTAGGTTGTTAGCCTAGGTTTGAACGAGATCAAGTAAGTAGTTTTTTTTTAATACGTCATAAATCATAAATCGCAACTTTTACTTATAATATAATACCTACAGGATTGTACGGAACCCTCGGCGCGCGAGTCCGACTCGCACTTCGCCGGTTTTTTTTGTATGTGCACCGATTACTCCGAGGTTAATAATCCAATTTCAATTATTTATTCTTACTTTGATGCAACATTCCATTGCCACTTGGTCCCGTTAAAAATGATTCAGTTTGAGTCAGTACTTTGTTATTTTATGCGCATTATTGCTTATTTCAATAAATTGTTAGACGACGATATCGTCCAAGTATCACCACTGTGAAAGTTTTTGATTTTGTTTCTTTGTTTTTTAACACCAACTTCCGAACTTACAGTAATTTTATATTTTTCAGTGTCTTGTTTGGAAGTCGTGCATATATTTTTGAAAAAAAGTTTTTTATTCGAACTGTAAATATTGACATTTCAAGGATTTTCATTAATTGTTCAATTGCAAATGAAAAATGACTTTGACAACATAGTACATACAACATACGAAAAAAACACTCATCAAAATAATCAGGGATTCTTAATTCACCTTGTAAATCATTTAATTTATTTGTTTTATTTCCAAGTAGCTAGTGATACTATAGAGACCTCGAGGTGGAAAAAGGACTATTATGACAACGTTTTAAAAGATTCACGTTAAAATTTCACGAGATAGAAACAGAGTATTAATTTTAGCAATAGTCTATGTTCTCTTAAAAGTTGCTATCAGTGTCACTTTTAGCTGGAAACTGACACCGTTAGCTAATATTTCAGTCAGAGGCTACGGTCAAAATATCTAAAAACTAAACCTCACCTGTTCAGAGTATAAAACATGAGCGTGTGAGCTGGTGTTCCTGCCATCACACAGCACCGCTCCTCCGCTCGAATGGCCACAGTATAGCAACTCCAGCCAAAAGTCTGCACTAGACTCTATAGGAGTACAAACCACCCTTGGGAAGTCCAGTATAGCCATCACCTGTCTCTGGGGAAACGTCTGTATCTGTTCTGGAGTAACGTCCAAATTCGCCGTTGGCCACAACACATCGAATTTCCAAGACTTGACCACACTGTCACCAGTCTCCATAAGACTTCCTTCACTAACGTCTCTCTTAACTTTATTACCATCAAAATCACGTTTGACATCTGTAGCGTTATCGTAATCTGGTAAGTACGGATCCTTATCAGAGATTAGTTCTAAGTAGTAAGTGCCTCCTCTGGAGAAGTATCCGCATGGTAGGGTCATGCGGTTTTCAGCGTCCAGTGCTAGAGGCATGGTGGCGAGGAGAGCGCGTCCGTCGTCGTCTTCGCGGGCGATGCGGACTTTGAGGCCGCCTCCGGAGGTACCGTGGACTCGGATGTGGACGTCCCCACCCAAAGCCACGAGTGTTGATGGTATCTCCACCCATACTTGGTTGAGGTCGACGCGGTCTTCACTCACGTACGGGTTGACGAAACTGGCGCCGCCTGGAGACAAAAACAATTGTTAAAAGTCAGGTTATTATTATCTTCCTGCCTTTATTACAGGGTTACAGGTTCACTGTCCGCACAGCAGACACAATAGTTAAACAATCAGCAAAGACCACGTGCGGTCTATGGGACTGTGAACCGGTAAACATGTTTTTCTTCCATTCTGTTCTGTCAACCGTCACTATCAAATCCATCCGTCTTTAAAGTCAAGTTAAATGTCACCTGCCTAGCCTTTTTCCAACTTTATTGGGGTTGGCTTCCAGTCAAACCGAATTTAGCTGAATACCAATATTTTACGTGGAGTGTCTGCCTACCAGACCTCCACAACCCATTAACTGGGTAAAACGGTAATCTGGTTAGACTGGTTTCAGATTTTCTGGCTTCTGACTATCCGTTACAAATGACAACCAGGACCATCAGCTTAATATGCATTTCTGAGGCACGGAGGAGACTCGGTATGTTAAGATGATCACCCATCCACGGACCAAAATCGGCAAGCGTTGCTTAACCTTGAAGATCGACCTGTGCGGCTGTTATTATTTAGCCACGAACTACTCAAAGACAAGTTAAATAACGAAACAAAATGTTTATCAAACAGTTTGACCTCAAACAAACACAAAAATACCTTTGGCTTCCAGCATAACAAGTGACCTGTGGAACCCAGTAATCCAAGACAGTACAAAAACTCAAAAAGAAAACCGTTGTTTCGGCTCTGCTTTGTTAGCTTACTACTCCCAACCCAGTGCCAAGCCAATTTGAACCGAAAGCACTTTACGTTACCTACTGCAGTACAGACAACTGGACAAGCATGGGAGCTAAGCTGGAAAACGACCAATTATTTCAGGTGTACTCCTTGGAAATGCAAAGAACTTTTAAAACACTAGTACTTTTCAACTAATGTGAAGACGATTTTAAAAGTTAGTGTTGATTATACTTGGTATAACTAATATTATAGTTACACTAGCTGACCCGCACAACTTCGTCTGCGTCACATTTTCCATTATTGCTCCGCTCCTATTAGTCTTAGCGTGATGATATATAGCCAATAACCTTCCTCGATAAATGTGCATTCTAACACTTAAATAATTTTTCTAATCGGTCTAGTAGTTTCGGAGCCTATTCAATTCAAACAAACAAATCTTTCCTCTTTATAATATAGATAATGTAGATGTAGATAACATCACGCCTGTTTTCCTGAAACGGTTAGGTAGACACTTTTGCCACACTTACCAAAGTAAAGGCGAACGGCAGGCTTGTATGGGAGTTTCGTACAGCTAGTAAATTTTCGAGTTTTGGGATCATGTTTGTTTTAATAGGTAGTTCATACGATAGAAAAGCCCTATTTAAAATCTTAGATTTTTAGAACTTGGGACATAAAAGCTATACCCAGTTTTATTTTTTGAGGTTATGTACTAGTGTAGAAATGTAGGTTGTAATTACAGGTAGGTACCATTGTTATGATGATAAAATAAATGTTCTAGATTACTTGTCGTCATCTTTGTTGTGTTTTACTTACTATTAAGTAGGTAGATTGAGATGAGGATCGTACCTACTCAGAGGGAGGGAGGGGTGCATTAGGAGATACCTATTGCCTAGCAGCGGACAGAAACATTTTGATAATAATGAAGTTCTGATGGACACTAGACAGTTTTTCTTTACTGGTCAGTAAATAATTGTCAGAACACAATATTGATGAATTCATTCCAATCATTACCTACATCGTTAACTATTATGATTTTATGCAACAATGATGGGTTTTACTATTAAATCTATTTCTAAATAATTAATTAATTGTCATTCCGAAGTTTGTGATATTTTACTTATGGCGACTTCGAAAAAACATCTGCGTTTAGTTTACTGTTATGTTTGGTATAATTATTGAAATCTTTTAATTGATAGTATTAATTAATCCCATGTTCTAGAAATTGTTTACTTACATGAAAATAAATGGCTGAGTTGCCTTAATAAGTGGTACAAATTCTATAACCAAACAATAAAAAAAGTTTGCTGTACGAATTTTGCCGTTCGCCTTTGGTCGTAACTATTCGTCTTATGCTCGGTTTTTGATGTACTTTATCGGTCGTTTATCTGTCCGTTAACGGTATTTGTCGTAACGCCATTGGTTGTTTGGTGGTTAACGGACAGAAGTGGTTAACCTCAGAAACCGGAAATAGGATGTATTTCTGTTTGTCTTTCTGACAAGAAGAAACCAAAATATAAAACGGCATATTTGGCTCATCCAAGACTATGTAACTACACATTAGATTAATTATACTTAGTACAGAAGTGTGTGAGCAAACACTTGTGTACTCTCTGTTCCTTCTCACTTTCATAACACGATGGGACTGACGGTTTAATTTGTGCTCATTGCCAAGTCACTATAATTATAATATAAATAAATAAACTATTGATACAGTTACTTAAAGTTGATTTTTAACTACAAAATAAGTTGAACAGGACTTGGCGTCTATGAGATCTCCAAACTTTTTACGGTGGAAAGATTGCATAGAGACTTGTCATGTTTTTGTTGGTACAGTATTTTAAATGCCATTTAATCCTGAAAATAAGGAAAATAAAAAGAGAATGCGAACGCCATATTTAAAATGAAGGATTCATCTCTAATAGTTTGAGCTACGTCATCGTCGAGCGAGATAGCTTACAGATTTTCAAGAAAAATATTTTCATAATACTTAGGTGAAGTGAAAGACAAGTGAGGTGTTATACCATACAAACAAGATATAATGACAGTCGATCTATTCTGTAAACACGTCAAAGTGAAGATTTGAGTGAAGTGATAACGAAGTGAACTGTCATTCCATCTTGATTACTTGGATTGCCAGTACACTTCATGCTCGCTTCACCTGGACCTTCACTTGGACATGTTTACAGAATCGCACTACTGCTGTGCTATCTAAGTGAAAACTTAGGTGAAGTGAAAGACAAGTGAGATGTTATACCATACAAAACAAGATATAATGACAGTCGATCGATTCTGTAAACATGTCAAAATCTTGGGTGAAGTAATAACGAAGTGAGCTATCATTCCATCTTTATTATTTGGATTGACAGTATACTTCATGCTCAGTTCACCCAATCCTTCACTTCGACATGTTTATAGAATTGTACTGCTGTAGCGCCGCAGCTACAAACTTGTTTTAAAACACAAGCAAAGGAATATCTACGTGTTTGTGATGGGTGTTACGTATGATTGTAGGAAAACGTTACGACGTAAAAACGTTTAAAATATTCAAAATGCATGAAGCGTGATACATCGTTCATCAAAATTTACATATATTTCGCCATTAAATGCAAATGTGGGGTTAACGCGGTTTGCCCGTGAAAGGAGCCTTACCTCGAATTATGTTGGCAACAACTCTAATTACAGCCTTTTGAGTAAACGAATAACATTCGTAATGAACTTGAGTGTACTCGGAAAATAAACTTAGACTTGGAGAATGGACTGAGTAAAAGTCTGTCTAGCTTTTACCCAACTATATTTGGATGACTGAATACCAGTATTTTAAGTGGTGTTCTACAGCTTATCTGACCTATAACCACTCCAGCTGCAACCAGAAACTCAGTGACACGATACAGTTTTACAAGATTGGTGACGATTTCCAAATGAAAGCTGGCACTAATTTGTTGAGGCTTGGAGGTCACTGGATGATTAATGGTTAGGCATCTATTCACTGACGAACCTCAGCAAGCATAGTCTTTTGGAGGGTATGCGGTACAGAGAGTAAAGTCCCGCAAACCTCCATTGAAAAGGGAGGATCCTCCACCCAGGCGGTTGTTGTGCCTGGCTGGCAACTGCCCGACAACTCATATTCGGGCGGATGTATGATTGATGTAGGATTTTTATGACACCTATAGAGCTGCCATAGAAACAGCGTTTTCGCGAGATGGACAGATAATATGTTTGTTTAAAATTATATCTCGTTTGCTTTTTCACTGTTAGTGTTATATTTTTGTATTGTTTTAGAAAAACTGTATAGATATTTTTTTTTTATGCATATTCCTTAGTCCTTCAAAACACTAACAAATGTGTAGAAAAAGACAAAACCACTACACATGTCTGTACGTCAATGTGCTGTGGCCTTAGTGTAAGTTTTTACACGTATTTGTTAACGTAAACGTGAACAAGTATTGGAACTGTATACGTGCCAATCAATCTGCAAAGCTTTTTTTTAAATATTTTGGGTGAGGCTTCGAGTCTAACCTGGTGCAGTTAGTTAAATCTTATATTACTTTAAATTCTTTGAACTCATTCGCTCCTCCCAAGCCTATTATGTGTTCCGATTCTACTCTAGACAAAGACAAGTACAGACTAATCGATCGCTTTATCTCTTTCACACTTTTCGGTACATATTTACTTCATACCTGGACAGAGACTGTTCCGTTCATTCTCTATGTCCATGGAAATAAACATTTCTTTTACGATTGCGAATTTAATTTCTTCTCGGAAGGGACTGACAATGCGGCAATGTTGTAAATCTGTTTAAATAGGCAAGCTGCTCTGAATTAAACGTAATGAACTTCACGCTGGTCAAGTAAGAAAACTGCGTGAAAAGTGCTAGTCTTCGCAATTCGAGAGGGTTTTTTTTTACTATTAATATGCACACGTTTGACCACTATCTCACCTGATGGTAAGCGATGACGCGGTCTAAAATCAACCACGTTTGCCTATAAGTAACCTATTCACTCTTGACTTAAAGACTACCAGGTTGTAGCAATCAGGAAAGACAGACTCCGGCAGGGAATTCCACTCCTTAGCGGTAGGTTCTATGATTGTGTTCCCAAAACGTTTTGTGCTTGTGGGTGGGATGAAAGTTAAGTTTTTTCTCCGTTGAAATAGTTTTAAAACCATCAAAAGGTCAAACAGTATTTTAGCTGTTGCTTAGGTATACTATAAAAGCATTTAAATATTGAACGTGATTATTTTCAACTAGCTGACCTGTGCCCACTTCGATCAAAATTTTAAATTTAGTACTAAATTTTTATGTTTTTTTTTTTAGATATGTACCCTGTCTCAGCCCTAAAACACCGGTAAACCAAAATCACCTTCCATTCTTACGAGCTCTCGACAACAAAGTTACGTACTCGCATTATTCAGAAGGTATTTCCCTAGAGGAGGTGTGCCCTGTACCCAATATGTAGCATCATCTGATTAATCTTGACTAGGGAACCTTGATAGTGTGCTACAATTCTGTAGATATTGTGGTCGTATGAGATGAAACTGAAATTGAGGGTTGTAAAATACATGACGCAGAATTATTATGTGTTACTATTAACAAAGTTTTTAAGTTTTTTTTTTTTGGTAATGGTCCATCGACGCTGCGAAAAAAATACTTAAAAGCTGCAGACTGCAAGCATAAGAAAACCTCAACTTACGTCAGGAAATGAGAATTCTTTTCATTTCCTAAATGAAACCATCCATAATTGATGTCTTCAGCTTCTTCAACTACCACTCTACACAGATCTCTTGCCATTTATATGTCTCTTTGCGAAAAGTATGAAACGTTACAAATTAAGGTTGAAAGTGAAGGACCAAACTATAATGGATAGTGCAGCGATGTTTAGAATATCCGATGTTTTACTTTATATTTATTTTCAAGTATAATAAACTTGCTGTAAAAGCGGTGATTCATTTACGATGATAGAGAAAGAAAATTAAAACAGATGGAGACAGGCATCGACTTTGTTTTATACTGTAAAAGGGAGTTAGTGATAGTTTGACGGGTGATTGGGCAGAGTAGAAAAAAAACGTGGTGCGCCGACCCCAAGTAACATTGGATTAGGGCAGGAAGATGATGTGGTATCTAGTAACTTTTTTACTATTTATAGGCATACGTTTTCGAAATTCAAAATTCAAAAGTCACACAAGTAGGAGCCAGCACTTTTTCAACGTCAAGTTCTACAAAAGACAGTCCCCCAAAAACGGCCGCCCGTCAACACTTCCTAGTGTTTTAGCCGTGGAGAAGAAGTGGCCAACAAACTCCCCAGCAACACATCTGTCTGTTACGTTTTAGGAACTAGAATTTATACAATGAGTAGAATGCAAAGATATTAATACATGACAAAAAAAAAAAAAATGTTATGACCACTATCTCACCTGATGGTAAACGATGATGTGGTCGAAGATGGATCAGGCTTGCCTAGAAGTAACCTATTCCTTCTTGACTTGACCCAGGCTATAGCTATCAAGAAATAATGACTCTGGCAGGGAATCCCACTCCTTAGCTGTGCGCACAATAAATGTGTTCCCAAAACGTCTTGTGCGAGTGGGTGGCATGTCCACCTTATTAAATACAGGCGGCAGAGCGCCGTACGTCTTTTGCTCCGATGATGGAACAGGCTTGGCGTGATTTAATTATGATGCGATTCCGTCGCACACTCCTCAAAATGCAACCAATAGAAAACCGATAGGCCAGCAACTCAGCGTCCATGCTCAAGACTTTGGAGCTTCGACTCGACGAGCCTATCATTACCGCAGTTGTGAATGCTCACCTCCACAACTCAGTCTCTCAATCAAAAGGGGGCGGGACAGACACATTAATTTGTGCCGTCAACCAAGGCCTGTTACTGTCGGAGATCACCCGATATCATAGAAGGTAACAATGGTTTCGGAGTGTCGGGGGAATAGATTTGTGTAAGTTGTGTTTTTGGTCTGGTTGACGTAAAGTGTGAATTTAGTATTTCGATTGAAGAGCTATAGTGGCTTCGCCGGCTTTACAAGTTATTATATTAAAACTTTTCTCGAGAACCACTATCCATTGGTGAAAACAGCATGAAAATCGGTGCAGTCGTTTTTGAGTTTACCGCGAGCAGACAGACGCGGTGGAGGAGTTTGTTTTATAATAATGTAGTGACTAGTGATTCGATCCGTCTTTGAATGTGTAAATACACGTAAACCTTATTGCTATCTATACTTATAACATTATAAAGCAGAAGAGTTTGTTTGTTTGTTTGTTCTCAGGAACTACTGGTCCGATTTGAAAAATTCTTTCATTGTTAGATAGCCCATTTATCGAGGAGGGTTATAGGCAATATATCATCATGCTAAGACAAATAGGAGCGGAGCATTAATGGAAAATGTGACGCAGACGAAGTTGCGCGGGTCAGCTAGTTTATTTATATATTTATTTAAACTTTATGCACAATAGCGTAACATGGGCGGATTTAATGCAACAGTGCATTCTCTACCAGTCAACCTTTGGGTTAAAAAGACTAGACTAGACTAGACTTTCTATTAGGGATCGTTGCGTTACGTGGTTTACAAGAAGTAGGCTTACAGCGGATTTCTCCAATGAATCGTTGATCGCGATCAACTGCGTTCAAGAGCTGTCAATGTGAATATTCTACAGAAAATTATGAAACTGACCGCTCGTAAACGTTCATGATTATGTTGTTCGCTTTCAGTTTCATTGATGAAATCCGCTCTTGAAAGCCGATAGAGGCAGGCACCGACATTCTGTTAGATGAAGGAGTAACGCAGTTACTGGATTTTAGAATACTAGGGTCAGATGTTCAGAATGGTAGCTGACTTGATATAGATACTTATTTAAAAAAAAAAGGCAAGACTGTATGAATACAAGTGTACACTAATTAGGCAAAACTAACCTAACCTTTTTAGGGTTCCGTAGCCAAATGGTAAAAAACGGAACCCTTATAGATTCGTCATGTCTGTCTGTCTGACTGTCCGTCCGTATGTCACAGCCACTTTTCTATGAATTTGTAAGAACTATGCTGTTGAAACATTGTAAATAGATGTATTCGGTGAACCGCATTAAAATCCTCACACAAAAATACAAAAAAAAACAATAAATTTTGGGTGAATACTTAGAACTGAAACTCTTTTTTTTTCCCATCCTACCCATACGTGTATCTATAGATAGGTGTTCAAAAATGATAGTGAGATTTCTAAAATCATTTTTTTCTAAACTGTAATAGTTTGCGCGAGAGATACTTCCAAAGTGGTAAAATGTGTGCCCCTTAACTTCAAAAACAAGATAATGATAAAACTAAAAAAAATATATGATATACATTACCATGTAATCTTCCACCGAAAATTGGTTTGAACGAGATCTACAGGTTTGTACGGAACCCTCGGTGCGCGAGTCCGACTCGCACTTCGCCGCTGGTTTTTTTTTATCAACATGCACCGCCCCCGACCATAATCTCTTGTATAACAAATGGTATCGAGCCCGACTACTAGAAGGGGCGGGACAGACACATTAATAATTTGTACCGACAACCACGGCCTGCTACTATCGGGGATCACCCGATATCATTCTAGGTAACAATGGTTCCGGAGTGTCGGGGGGGGGGGGGGGATAGATTTGTGTATCTATGTTGTGTTTTTGGTTTGGCTAAAACGTAATTTGGGTTTAATGAGTTGACAGCTAAAGAACCTCTTCCGTCTTTTTACAAGTGCAAATAATGTACACAAACCTTACACGTTTATTGCTCTATTTATAAAACTCTTGAATTGCCTTCAATCCTGATGTAAGTTTTATATCTGAAAGAATCTAAACTAGTATTATAAAGCTGAAGAGTTTCTTAGCTTGAACGCGCTTATCTCAGGAAATACTGGTCCGATTTGAAAAATTCTTTCAGTGTTAGATAGCCCATCTACCGAGGAAGGCTGTACGCTACATAATCATCACGCTGAGACAAATAGAAGCGGAGCATTAGGTAATGGAAAATGTGACGCATACGAAGTTGGGCGGGTCAGCTAGTAATTAAATAATTACGTTTTTACTAAATAGTTAATCTCATGACCTACATAAAATAGTTTATTACTATGTAAGTATCAACAACTACCGCCCTCGAGTAAAATCCACTATCACTATCGCTACGTATCATTAAACAAAGTCCTCCGTCGCGTCGGTCTGTCTGTTTATCTGTTCTGGATATCACGCTATGACCGATAGGAGCGAAGCATTAAATGAAAAACGAAAAATGACGTGGTTTAACGTGCTTAACGTGCTTTTCGAGGCACGGAGGGAACTCAGCATGTAAAGATTGACGGTACGGTTGGCGCAGTAGTTGAGCGATCGTAGCTGCGAATCGCGGGTTCGATTCCCACACAGAACAAAATATTTGTATGGCCTACAGATAGTTATACCGGGTCTGGCTGTTTTCGTATGTGAGTTTTTATGTTTGTGAACGCACCCACGATACAGGAGAAATTCCTAGTGTGGGGAAATCTATACTAATATTATAAAGCAGAAGAGTTTGTTTGTTTGTTTGTTTGGTTGAACGCGCTAATCTCAGGAACTACAGGTCCGATTTGAAAAATTATTTCAGTGTTAGATAGCCCATTTATTGAGGAAGGTTATAGGCTATATATCATCACGCTAAGACAAATTGGAGCGGAGCAGTAATGGAAAATGTGACGCAGACGAAGTTGCACGGGTCAGCTAGTGTTAAATAAAAAAAAACGGGTGGCACTCCGGGAGTGCCGGCAGAACTGAAAACTTGAACATTAACGTTGTGCATTTTTGAATCATACGTCTAACGAATTTTCGTTTAGGTCACGTGTCCTGACGCGTCATCCGTCTTACGAATTTTCGATTAGGTCACGTGTCCTGATGCGAGTTTAACTTTTTATACCCATCCCAAGAAAAGTGCTTAACGCCGCCGCTATAGGAGTTTTCACTTCAAATAAAGATGGTCACTCATGCACAAACCAACCTTGGCAGGCGGTGCTTATCCTTATAATAATTTAGTCACGAGTTCTTATAATAATTATTTAAATATCTATGTCAGACGCTCTACACCTGCTGCAGCCATTGCTTTCGTTTAGTAAACTAACCACGTAAGTTTTCAGGTTTCCATCGAATATTGTTGGCCGCTTATTGCCAATTCCTGTTCGTGATTCAAATATAATATTATTCGATATTTTAGCAATGGTTTTTTCGTGAATAGCAAAGGAAACGTTAGTACTTATTACAAATTCAAAATGTATTAAAGACTAAGCGATATAAGGCACTTGTCTCACCGCCGGCGAGGAAACGATTAGCTATTGACAATTTGCTCACTGAGGAAAGAGTCATAAGATATAGATCTCGTTTGAGTAAATGAAACAGAAACATTTGCAGTCGATAGTGAGCTGTTCACACGACCCGTCTCTTACCACTAGTTGATCGCAGCAACAAGAACTATCAAAGATTGTACTCGCTCAGCGACACTCGCTCGGCGATGCTCGCTTGGCGGTCAGAACTCACCAACTATTGGGGGCCGATTCACCCGCGTCTGTAGGAGAATACCCTTCAGCGAATCCCTACACGTGGTCCCCGGGTGCTGCTAAACAGGTGATACTAACCGCCTCCGTGGTCTAGTTGTTATACCACCTGATTCAGTCCCAGAGGTCCCGGGTTCGATTCCCAGCGGAGGCAAATTTTTCTCGCTCGGTTTGGTTGGTGGAAGGACTTGTTCTAAGTCCGCCTGGTAAGCTACCACCATAATGTCTAATTCTGTCGCCATAACAACTATGTTAACAGCATTGTTGTGTTCAGGCGGTTACAGGTATGATAGCCAGTTCCTCTGTGTAAGAGGATTCCGGGTGAAAATCGCTTCCATCTTCGGCCTAATCATCACTTTCCATCAGGTGAGATTTGGGCCAAAAGTTTCACCGTTTTGTATAAAAAAAAAACCAGCGGTAATTTCTACCTATAGTGCGAGCCGGAGCGAGTATTGCGAGTAATCGCCCGCCATACAAAAGCACTCGCTAAAAGCAAAGCATCAAAACTATTGAAACTTTTCACTCGCTACTCGCTGGGCGCCAACTCGTTCCGAGTTTCAAGCTTTTCTCGCTACTCGCTGATCACCGGCGGTGTGACCAGTGTCTAACTGTCAAAAGTTGACTGAAAGAAAACTACATTTAGTAAATCTCAAACTGGAAATTGAATAGACAACTATTTAGCAAGAGAATTTGCCATCTGAAACGTTTGAAATATGTTTTGACTCCCAGCAAAATTAAACTGGTATTTTCATAAGGAGCTTTCTGACTACCTTTTAGAGTTCCGTAAAATGGTATAAAGGAATTATGGTGTGACTAAGTCTGTACGTCTGTCACAGCTGGATATCTCAATAACTACTAATTCTGTCAACTTGAAATTTGGAACAGTTTTAGGTGACATTAGTTCAATTATTTTACAAATAAAAAAAATATAAAAATGGATATAATTTTTTTGCAACAGCGACTGTAAGGGGTTCTTAATAATTCAAAAAGGGGTTACTAGAGCATGAAGGAATCATAAAAAAAAACTATTTTCACATTCTCAAACAATTTCTTTTTTTAGGCAACATGATTTTCGACTTTCGTCGAAACATTTAAAATTTTTGAGCATTCCTACCAGTATCTCCAAAGTTTGCTTATAGAAAAATCATAAATTATTCTGTGTAACAAATGTATGTCAAGATTACAGAAAAAACAAAACGATGACTCTAAATAACACACTTTTCAGAAATCATTAACAAAAGTAACATAAGTTTCACTATCGGTCAAGAGATGGCGCTGATCTAAAACTGCAATATACTCCGCAGTGTTAAAATTATTCTCTGATGAATTTAGACCTTGCCGATGACAATTTAAAATTATTTCACGTTTCATACGAGTCCTACTCACTCTTGACCGTTTTTTATTTGTTACTATAGAAAATCATCTAGTGATTCTTTCCGCTCTGGATAGAATAGAAAGGGGTGTCAGACTCTTGCTGACTAAAAATCTGTGTTCCTCTTAATGCCCTTTGCGTTCCCGGGCCGCGGTGACTCTTTCGAACAAATTCCACAACATCCAAAGGCCATACATCCATAGCTAAGCTAGTGGCCACTGACAATCAGCCAGGCCACCTGTTTGCTCGCCACTTCAAAAGTTATTCAAAATTCAAAAGTCATTTATTCAAATTAGGCTGAGAGCCAGCACTTTTTGAACGTCAAATTCTACAAAAGACAGTCCCCTAGAACGCCCGCCCTTCACCACTTCCTAGTGTTTTAGCTGTGGAGAAGAAGTGGCCAACAAACTCCCCAGCAACACATCTGTCTTTTACGTTTTAGGAACTAGAATTTATACACCGAGAAGAAAGCAAAGTAATTAATACATGACATAAAACAGAAAAAAATAACCGCTCACTATGATTCTATGACACTATAAAACAAAATACACACTCAATGGCATCATGACATACCTGCTATGATGATGAGCCGCAGCAGTGCGGCGAGCGGCACGCGGCGCATGCTGCGTCACCGCTCCATCAATCCGTCGCCGTACGCGCCGCCTCGTCTGAAACAACCACAAATAAAACGTTATTTACGCCTTTGGGTAACCATAGAACTAAAAATTTCCATAGAATGAGTCCAGGGGAGATTCAGTCGATGGAAATTTAGAGATTCAGTTATCCGCTTTGTTTCATCATCATCAAATCATCGGTCCACCTTATGGGAGCTTTGTTTGGTTCACCAAAAACCACATAACAGCGTCTGTCTAGCCTGTTACCCAACTATATTGGGGTCGGCTTCCAGTCAAACCGGATTCAGCTGAATACCAGTATTTTACGTGGAGCGGCTGCCTACTAGACCTCCACAACCCATTAACTCGGTAATACGGTACTTCTTGGTAAGACTGGTTTACCATCAGGTATAAAAGTGGTTAACGCAAGCCTGTCGATTTTAAAATAAAAATGTTTGTGCACAAACTGACCACCCGCACGAACTTCGTCTGCGTCAAATTCTTTATTAATGCTCCTATTCGGTTCTAGTGTGATGTTTTAAAACCTAAATATAAGTTTCCACGATGAATGTGCTATCTAACACTAAAATATCATTCAATTCGAACCAGTAGTACTTGAGTTAACCATTCTACCAAACAACAAAAACTAAATAAAATTACAAAGCTGAATAGATTGGTTAAATGCAAACGATTGATAAAGTACCATACAACAGCATTTACAAAAGTGGATTCCAGAGTTGAGAACAAGCTTTGAGCACAATTCGTGTCAAACAACACGAGTTAAACAAAACTATCACAAA
Organism: Ceramica pisi; assembly: GCA_963859965.1. Lineage (NCBI taxonomy): Eukaryota > Metazoa > Arthropoda > Insecta > Lepidoptera > Noctuidae > Ceramica > Ceramica pisi. The sequence continues at coordinate 2,326,249 of OY982542.1, forward strand.
CTCAAACTAAAACACATTCCGACTGCGGTTTGAAAAACTGAAAAATATTCAGTTTCCATCCAACTTGCCACTCCGATGTAGATTAAACTTTATTTAAAAAATCCTCGTAACTCCACAGCCTTCAATGTTCTAAAGAGAAAAATAAAAAGAAGTGTGTTTAAGCAATGGTTCCGCTTGATATTGTGTCCTTTATTTCGAAACTCGGAATGATTCAAGTTTGTGAATACTGTTTCAGGAAGTACTATTTTCTTTCATAAAAGACCGTCAGTTTTCTTTTTACTAATAAACAGGCTTATTTTTTGAGTTACGACTTCTGGGCCTAGGTAAAGCCTCCTCGTCTCTGCGAAAGTGCCCGTCGCGTCGCATTCATTCATATCGCAATCAACATGTAGGTTCTGCTGCTCTACACGAAGAAAGTTATTATAACTAGTTAGTATTAACACGCACAAAACGATTTGGGAACACATTATACCACGTATATAGAACACGAATAGATTACTTCTATTTTTGACCACATTATCGCTTGCCATCAGGTGAGATAGTGGTCAAACATATGCCTATCAATAGAAAAATAATAATAATTTTAATACATTTATTTCTGATAGTCATAAACATATTAAATGAAATCCTAATATATAAAATTCTTCCGTTACTGAATGACTGACAGACAACGCACAGCCGAAACTACTGGTCGTAGGAAGCTGAAATTTGGCTTGTAGGTTCCTTGGGGAGGGTAGGGGACGACTATGAGGGATTTTTTTTTTAAATTCTTACGGGTACGGGAAAAAACGGGATATATGCGTACGAAGTTGCGGGTAAAAGCTAGTTAGAATATAAATTTAAACCTGGCATCGACCAACGACGTATTATATAGACACGTCATAAACCAACATCGCGGCGCTTAAAAACGGCGAAAATACTAGATAGCTACTAATACGCATGAAGAAAGGGAAAGAAAATACCTATGTCACCGTATAGCGGGATGCCTGTTGCTAGAGGGAGATAAATAAACATCTTCAGTTACGTCACAGGATAAGTAATAGTCAAATTGACATCAAAACAAACGTAGTGTTGCGCGATAGGTTGGTGCGTAACTAAGCGCAATGTGGCCAATTGGCTTCATTTCATGTTGTCATTTTAGAGTGCGGACAACGTATCTAGTTTTATTTATCATTGGCATCGACAAAACAAGTCAACGGAACATTACATTATACAACGTGTGTATAATAAACGCAATACCTCTTAAGGGGTCATTGAACTCATCATTATGAACAACTTTTACTATGGGACCAATACTGAAATCGCGAAAAAAAATCGACTGCCCCATACATTTTTGTACCTACGCATAACTCGACAAAATGTACTGAACAGCTGATTTTTTTTGCGATTTCGGGGTTGGTTCCATAGTAAAAGTTGTTCATAATGATGAGTTCAATGACCCCTTAAGAGGTATTGCGTTTATTCTGTTACAAGTTGTATAAAGCAAATAATTAAAAAAAAAAAATTGCGGATACTCGTATCTACACACTATACATAGTGAGAATTATTGCTATCCCAAAATGGCCCACTCCCTTTCAATTGAAAACTCGTAAATCATAGAAACCGTACATAATAAGCGTACATAAAGAGAATACAAATTAATAAGCTTAATTTTATTAAAGCCTAGGCTTTCAGTAATGTTGTAAGCTATAATAAGATTACTGAATTTTATCTCCATACTTAAACCAGTAATTAACCTAATGTAGATAAAACCGTATCGTAAAACATTGGAAGGTTGCAAAGTGAATCGGATTGAAGGCCTGTTGAACCATTAAATCTACCCGCGCCTACCAAAGCTGCCTGTATTTCAGTCTAATTAGTTGCAGGTCAATAGTGACTAATTACTTAAGTCTCCAACTTGGTGGCAGGAGCTGCCTTAATTAGTTCAGTAAGTAAATATTGTCCAGGAAACTTAATTACGAAAAGTTGTTTTTGTAGCAATCAAAACGTCCGCCCTTTGCCACTTACAGAATTTACTTTCTATGTTTGTCTGGTTCTAAGAATGTAAACGAGTTTCAAGATTATTATTTTATTTTAATCGTTTTCTTCCATCTCAGAAGTGTTAGAAAACAGCTAGTTTCAAAAATTCTGAGATTAACAATGGTCCAAGTTCAGCTCCTTGCGGTACCCCAAAACCTTCGCCGTACAATTTTCCGATGTAACAACCGAGCAAGGCGTCTTTCAAAGCATCGCGTCACTTTGATTATTCAAGTCAGTCATGCTGTTTGACAAAGACATTCCCATTGATTCCCCATTAATTCACAAAAGGGGAAAACTTTCTGATCACAACATGAAAGATGGAGCTTCGCTTCATGATTTTTTTCTGCCTTTGTACGAGCCACGCTTGGTGGAACACAATCAGTGTAATTCGGGTCATTGTTGCGTGAAGTATGATTCTGTATGGTAGGAGTTTGTACGTATGTATTTACATAATCAACGTGATGAGTGACGATTTGAATGCGTGTTATATGTTACGATTTTTGACACATTTTTCCTTATTGAGCTTATCTCTTTTATCTTTCAAATCTTCGTTGTACGTGTCAAAATAACAAGGAGATTTGAAGTGTTGTTGTGTATATATTCTTACCTTAGATATCAGTTTTGTAACCCCCGTTGAACTGTACTGTGAACGCGACATAGATAGCCCATCATTTCCCATAGGTGTTGTAAAGGGAAATAATTTATTTTCAAGTCCGGGATAGAGTTGAATGACTTTTCTTTTGGGAATTTGTCTTTTACTGTACGTGGTTGTAAAATATAAATGGTGTCTAGTTGACTGCTTGTAGATAATACTCTACAAAAGTTTATATTATGTTGGGCTATTTAGTTCAATCAAATCTGCAGATAGTTGTATATCTACTGGATTAACATAAATGTTTTATGACTTTTCGCCATTTATGTATCAGTTTTATGTAAAAATATTGTATTTTTCCTACTTCTTCACTGTACTTTTATTGATCACTTTCGTTGCGGGCTATACAACCGTTGAAATCGTTTCTCCGGGACTCGTTGAGCGTCATTGACTCGACATTCTGGTGATCGTTCAGAAGTTGCAGTGGTTGAGAATGTGGGGCGGTTTGTCCCAAAAAAAAAAGACCAATGTAATACATACGCGCAAATCTATTGCTATCAAACAGGCATAAATCTAGGCCGCTACTAAGAGATTTAGAAAAACCTGATAACACTTTGCTCAATCTGTGAATCGGACAAAGGACCTCTTGCCCAGCAGTACCACGTTTTTTACCACTGATGAGGCTGACATTACATTTTCTAGAATTTGACACATCATCTTCCTGCACTTATCCCACCCTTTTCTTTCATATCACTCCTCACAATCTATTCATCTTTGGTCTTCCTCTCCCTCTCCATCCGTTCTAGAATCTGACACAAATAAGCATAAACTAAAAAAAACCACAACCTCTGTAACAGCTAATACATCATCCTATAAACCTTTATGACGCGTCGTAACTAGTTATTACTTGATATGATTAAAACCGTGTATTACAACACTAAAGTCACGTACACACTTGTCACGTCTCGCATTTATGTTCCGGTACAGAGCGGCACTCACCGGTTCTAACCGGAATTTTCCGGAAAATAAACGTTTCACAGCTATGAGAGCCCGTCTTACATTTAATACTGCTGGAATTTCGTGAACGAAAACGAGCAATTTAAATTAAGCAAGTAAATTTCACTGTTAATAATAGTTTTAATAAGACTCCGTGATAAAATTGAGGATTTTCTTAGGGAGCGTTCATTAAAAAATTCAATGCCCGAGCTCTTTACGTCGACGTGAAAAAATAAAGTTGAATTTATGTTCGTGCTAGTGATGTGACTGGAACAAATGATGCGGAACGGTGTCGATATTCTAGAAGCGATTTTAAACGTCCTGTTTCGTGTAATTTCTGATACTGTCTTACATTCTAATCCTAATTTAATATTGTAAATGCGTAAGTGTTACGATGAATTTTTATACAAAAATAGATGGGACTTAGGAGACGATTATAGGCTACTTTAACGTGAGCTAATTTGTAGGCAAGTCTAGTAACGAATAAAGTGGGTACTTAAATTTAATTTAATTTTATATTTTAAATGCGAAAGTTTGTATGTTTGTTAGTCAAGCACGCCAAAATGAGTGAACGGATCTTGATGATAGTCTGAATTAGCACATAGGCTACTTTTTATCCCGGGAATATGTTCCCTAGGGATCTCACGGGCGATACCGCTTTTTACTAATAAGTTATGAACAATTGTTGTTTCATTCACAATTTTTGTCAATTCTAAGTTGTATTGTGAAAACAAGGCAATATCCAAAAGCATTGGTGTCTAAGAAAAATATAACTATGTAGGTATTGTATATTAATTAATTATTTTTAATTATTAATAAGATTTAAAGTTTATTGTTTTATTTTTAACGGTTACACACAGTGTCTACATCTCTTTTATTTAGCTCTCCTTTCACAGGTATGCTAGAAGAGATTTCTTTAGAAATAAGCATCACCTTTGTACCTATTTTTCTGTTTCTTTTTTTATCTTTTTGTGTGTGTACATAAAGTGTTAAATAAAAATAATAAAAAAAGATGAATCAGTCGTTTAAGTAATCAAAACTTCTCAAAAACCACACTCCTTTACATCATTCTCTAAACAATTAAAATAAAACAAAGCAAACAGCTCTACTAAACAACCGCTCCAGTTAAAATATTCAAGAGCACGCGTACATCTCTTTAACTCAATTTTCTTGAAGATTTTTTACAAAAGTATTCGAGGAAAGAGCCCGGTGGCGCCATTTATAAATACTTTTTATAACAAGCCTAATCTCTGAGCACAAATTGGCTAAAACTGAACGAATCAGAAGGGGCATATCGTATTTTGTTAATGTAAGAGTTTTTTGGAGTTCGAGAACAAAAACCGGACAAGTGCGAGTCGGGCTCTCACATAAACGGTTCCGTAACATCATCATCTGCTTAGCGATTTCCCACCTGTATTGGGGTCGGCTTCCAGTCAAACCGGATTCAGCTGAATACCAGTATCTACGTAGAGCGGCTGCCTACCTTACCTCCACAACCCGCAACTGGGTAACACGGTACTCCTTGGCAAGACTGGAGTCAGATTTAATGGCTTCTGACAATCCGTAACGACTGCCAAAGATCTACAAATGACAGCCGGGACCAACGGCTTAACGTGCCTTCCGAGGCACGGAGGAAACTTGATATGTTAAGATGGTCACCCATCCACAGACCAACCTTGACAAGCGTTGCTTAACCTGGAAGATCGACCTGTGCGGCTGTTAATGTTTAAAGACAAGCTCCTCCCGTAACCGAAAAAAAAAAAACACCTTTTAATTTAATAATTCTACACTACCTAGCTTTTACCCTCGCCTTCACGGATATCCCGTTTTTTCATGTTCCTGTAAGAATTTCAGGAAATCCTCTTTTCATCACTCAATCAGCCAATAATGTAATAATTTTATATGTTAGGATTATTATTGTTATTACATCAGCAATAGAAAACCCCAGTTGGTGAAATTTTCAATAGTCTACCTATAACGGTCTTAAGATACAGCCTGCTGTCAGCACACAGAGGGGCCCGAAAGGGCCGACGCTTGCCGGAGTCGCGGGACTATTCGAAAGAGATACCGAGGCTCCGAAACACAAAGGGCACATGACGGAACATGGATGGGTTTTAGTCAGTTGAAGTCTGACCTCCTGCTCCGCCCAGAGCTGGGGAAGTCATTTGATGATTTCCCATCCCCAAAAAAAATAAGATATCGCCTGCTGATAGACATATGGACAAACGGTCAGCGGGGTTTAGTAATAGAGTCCCATTGGTTATCTTTTGGGTACGGGACCCAAAAAAAAAGTGTTTGATTTGAGAGGAAGTTATTAGTACAAAGGACTTTTTGTTAGCTTGTTAGCGTTCGATGTTTCAGCACGAGTTAACGATAAAATTCATAATAGAATCTTTATACAGCTATTTTTGGTACCGATTTAGTACCTAAATTATTTAATATTGTGTCGTTCACTTTTTTTTTACTTGATAGGGGTTTGCTCTTGACTCTAGTCTTGGTCAGAGATGACAGAGACAAAGTCTACGATGGAGCGAGCTTACCCATTAGTAGCCTGACTTTAGAACAGACTAGATGATGTCCGAGGCTTCGCCGGCTTGACGAATTATATACTGAAACCTTCCTTGAGAACCATTCTATACATTGGTGAAGACAGCATGAAAATTGGTGCAGTAGTTTTCGAGTTTATTGCGAACAGACAGACAGACGCGGCGGAGGACTTTGTTTTATAATATGTAGTGAAGCATAGACAAATCCTTTTTTTTTTTAAAGACGCGAAATCATCAAATGATTCCTTCCTCTCTGGGTGGAGCGGAAGGGAGTTTCAGACTCTTACTGACTAAAACCCTTTCGTGTTCCTCCTTTGCGTTCCAGGGTCGCGTTGACTTTTTCGATCAAATTCCGCAACCATAAGCGCCCCTTTTCCTGCCATGTGTTTTCATCCGCGCGTGGATCTGGCCCGCATGCTAACAATTTCGCCACATCAACATATATTTCCGACACATTGCCACTGTATTAATAACACGTACATATGTTTGAGCGCATTACAAATGATCTCACTCTCATCGCGAGACGTGCCGGATTAGCGTTGACCGACTGCGCTAAGCCGCGAGGTGCGAGCGAGAGTCGAATTTTGAGGCTGTGATGTACGTTTCTGGACGTATTACGGTGTTATAAGAGATCAGTTATCCTAATAATATTGAGAAGCTCGTGACTAAATAATATAAACCACACAGGTCGATGTTCAAGGTTAAGCAGAACTTGCCGAGGTCAATCAGTGGATAAGTGATCAACTTAAAATACTGTGATTCATCCTTGCCTCGAAAAACCTGTCAATCCTTTGGTCTCGGCAGTCATTTCTCGATCTTTGACAGTCGTTACGGATAGTTAAAACCATAAGGAGAAACAAAACACAATTTCAGTGATACGTCGCCACATTAGCAACAACACGTATGTATGTTTGAGCGCATTACAAATGATCTTAATCTCATCGCGAGACGTGCGGGATTAACGCTGACCGACTGCGCGAGAATTGTGAGGCTCTGAGGTGCGCTTTTAGTTGTAATAAGGTGTTATGTGAGATAGGTTATCTTGATAAATTGAGCTAGTGACTAAATAATCCGAACGGGTCGATCATCAAGGTTAAGCAACGGTTGCTGAAGTAGATAGGTGGATGGGTGATCATCTTAATATACTGTGATCGCTCTGTGCGTCAAAAAGCAGGATAAGCTGTTGGTTCCGGCAGAGACTTGTAGACCTTTCAATTAAAAGAGAAGCCAAGAAATATAACACCAGTCTTGACAAGGGGTGTAGTGTTACCCAGCTACTGGGTTGTGGTGGTCAGATGGTTATTTTATGTAAAATACTGGTATTCAGCTGCACCTGGTCAGACAAGGAGCTGACCCTAACATAGTTGAGTAAAGGCTGACTGATATACAAAGACATATTGATATACCTAGTGCTCGTCACATAAATGAACGAGCACTATATGTTTGTTAATCTATACTATCTATCTAAAATTATAAAGAGGTAACATTTGTTTGTAAGTTAGTTCTATGTAGGGGTAATCTCGGGAACTACTGGTCCGATTTGAAAAATTCTTTCAGTATTAGGTAGCCCATGTACCGAGGAGCCGAGCATTAATGGAAAATGTGACGCAGACAAAGTTGGGTGGGGCAGCTAGTATTTAAGTAAAGATTTTAGTCTCTGGCTGAAGCAGATTCCCTATAGGTACTTAGTCGTCATCATATCAGTCGAAAGACGTCGACTCCTGAGCATAGGGCTCCCCCACAAAGTCCAGTCCTGTGCGTCTCGCATCCATCGGCTACCCGCGACCTTCACCAGCTCATCGGTCAGGCATCCATCTTGTAGGAGGCTGTCCGGCGTTGCGTCTTCCAGTACGTAGTCGCCACTCCAGAACTTTTCGGTCACATCAACCATCTGCTATGAGCAATGTGCCCTGTCCACTGCCACTTTAGTTTAGCGATCCTTCGGGCTATGTCGGTAACCTTGGTTCTCTTGCGGATGTCATCATTTCTGATTCGAGCACGCAAGGTTCGTATTAATGTAAATTTATTATCCCCTTGGTTGAGAATATGTTTTTAAGAGCTGATTTTTAAATAGTCAGATAACTTTTATTGGAAGTATAAATAAGTCATATTGACATATTTTCCATACAAAAGCTGTCAATCGACCATTTTTATACCTCAGGTAAAAGTTATTCCGTGGTAGACGCCGCGGGCGTCGGAGGCCACCACCCGGTGACCTCCGGCCACCGTAGGCGCGGGCCTGTGGACGGCGAGCTATGGGTGGCTCGCCGTCCGTCCGTCTTCAGATGACAGGCCGTGTCGACGGCGCGTTAGTGTTCCACGCGCGCCTCAAAGAGAGTCAGCACACATAGGGGCCCGAAAGGGCCGAAGCCTGCCGGAGTCGCGGGACTGTTCGAAAGAGATACCATGGCTCCGGAACACAAAGGGCATTGAAGGAACATGGATGGGTTTTAGTCAGTAAAAGTCTGACACTCCCTCCCGCTACATCCAGAGCGGGAGGAGTCATTGGATGATTTCCCATCCCTAAAAAAAAAAAAGGTAAAAGTTATTGCATTTTTGAAAAATCAGCCCTTAATTTAATTTATTTCGGACAACTACATAGTCCATTTTGTTAGCAAGATATTTTTTATGACTAAACAAGAATAAAAATAAAGTAAAACAACAACAACAAAATATATGTCTGTGGCAGGATGTGCAGAGAACGATTAAGTAGGTAAGGAATAAGCTACCTGACCATTATCCGCACGTAATGTCTCAGGATAGGGGAGTAAGGACCCTCTACCACGGTTTGCAGGATGCTATTGTCACTGCCCTGCGTTCTACGCATCAGTGATGCAGCCTTCTTGCGAATCACTGCATCGAACCCATCAGTTCGGTTCTGAACATCTTTGATGCGCTACAGAAACGGGGCAGTTTCAACAGCATCCTAAAAACATTATTGTATTAGACATTCATCATCTGCCTTGCCTTTTCCCAACTACATTGGGGTCGGCTTCCAGTCATACCGGATTCAGCTGAATACCAGTATTTAACGTAGAGCGGCTGCCTACCAGACCTCCACAACCCATTAACTGGGTAACACGGTATTTCTTAGCAAGCTGGAGTCAGATTTACTGGCTTCTGACAATCCGTAACGACTGCCAAATATCTACAAATAAAAACCGGAACCAACGGATTAACGTGCTTTCCGTAGCACGGAGGAAACTCGATATGTTAAGATGGTCACCCATCCACAGACCAACCTAGCCAAGCGTTGCTTAACCTTGAAAATCGATCCATGCGGCTGTTGTTATCTAGCCACGAGCTCCTCAATTAGAGTATTAGACATTGTTAAGACTAAAGACGTAGAGTTAAAATTAAAGAATGTAAGGTCTTTGTTGTTACTTAAAATGAAGCCAAAACAGGACAATGCCTTCGTTAAAATTTTCTCGTTCCGCGTTTCCCACCACACTAAATTACAAAATATTAAACAGCAGAAAATAGCAAACTATAGTTAAAGTTAAAATTAATATTCAAACAATGCACTGTGCCGCAAGTGAGCCATTAGAAATTCAAACAGGTACAGCTAAATATTACAGGTTTCATTTTTTGACTCGTTGTTTTCGTTCACGTAACAAATACTAACTATTTTTTATTTTATTGGTTACAGCAAGAGATCTAAGGGCCTATGCACACCACGTTTTTTAAACGCGCCGTGTCGCGCGTCGCCACGCTTTTTAGAAACGCACGTCGACGGCGCGCTTTTATCCTATAGAGCAGTTTGTTGTCGTTTGTATCGATACAAACGCGATGCTAACGCGCATGTATATCGCGTTTGTATTGATACAAACGCGCGTTAGCATCGCGTTTATGTTCGACTCAAAGGCGCGCCACCAATGTGACCACTAGCGCGCGCGCCTTCCCTACGGGTGGGGTTTCCCCCGCAACGAGGGAAGTGTGAATCTACGCTAGTAGCACAGGGGTTACAATCTGAAAAAAACATTAGACTAGTATCACGTGACCACAAACTGTTATATTCGATAAATTAACAATAGATGGCACTGTTCTTCCTTTTTTTAATTAATAACAAAGCGCATGCAATCAATGCTGTCTCGACCGACGCCATCTTGCTACTATTGACGAGGTTCTGCTTCAAAACGCGAAATGCCAGCGCGTTTGTATCGATACACACGCGCGTTTTCATCGCGTCTGTATCGCTACACACGCGCGTCTGTATCGATTCAAACGCGTATTTGAATTTATACAGGTGTGCAAAGGTCCACAGGCTGCGTCTGACTTCCGTGCGTATCGCGTCTGTATCGCTACAATCGCGCGTCAACAGCGCGATTAAAAAACGTGGTGTGCACAGGCCCTAAGAGACTAAGACGACAAACGGTCATACAAAAAAAATACGTGTGGCACTCGGGGACTGCCGCGGTAAAGCTAGCATAGCATTTTTTTATCAACTTATGCAATTATTATTATTATTTTATTTTATTTATGCAGTATTTTTTTTCTTTGTTTTTTCTGTGATATTAATTCAAGTTTTTTCTTTTGTGGATTATTGTGGATCATTATTCATTTTCAAATTCAATATTTCCGAAAGGATAGTTGTCAACCGCTCTGTTTTTTTTTCAGCGAAGTTGATGTTGAAATTGCCAGCCAAGATAAGTGGAAATTTATTACATTTAAAAAAAAAAAACCTAAACACCGTGCCGAAGTTTGCCGAACTGAAACGACGTTAGACAATGCGCGGCTTTCAACGCCGCACCGCTGTGCCGGTCGGAGTTGGCGGTGTTAGGTTTATTATCGTTACGGAATTTCTTGATTCGGTCGCCGCGCTCAAAGCCCGCGATAAAAGCTATGCAATAGCTTAAAAATATGCTTTTTTTATCAAATTCCTCCTCCCTCCCTGGGTGAAACAGAAGGGAGTGTCAGACTCTTACTGACTAAAACCCATCCGTGTTCCTCCTAATGTCTTTGCGTTCCAGGGCCGTATAGTGACTCTTTCGAACAAACGGGAACCCTGGCAGGCACTGACCCTAACGGGCCCCGTCTTCTATGCTGACAGCTCTTTGAGGCGCAAAAAAAAAGATGCTTAGGTACAGTAACACTTTAAATTGGCATGGTAATATCAGTGGCTCCCAAACTAGGCAGCGCCTGTATCTCGGGGCCTAGATTCATCAACTTACATTTTTTCAAAACAGTTTTCCTTCTAAATATGGTTTTATTTACGTCTGATCCGAATTGGTTTTGCTAATTATTACGTAAGGCAATAGAGCTGGTGAGCAATCAATATTATACCGGATTATTTATACCTGTGACTTGGTCAATGAACTGGAATAGCAACGTGGAACTTTCGGATATAAATTGACAGGTAATATAATAATATACGATAATAATTAATAATTAATGGTATAATGATTTACGAGAAAACCAAGCGAATGTTCCAATGTTAGTAACATATATTACACTAGCTGACCCGTGCAACGTCGTCTGCGTAACATTTTTCATTACTGCTCCGCTCCTTTTGGTCGTAGCGTGATAATATATAGCCTATAGCCTTCCTCGATAAATGGGCTATCTAACACTGAAAGAATTTTTCAAATCGGACCAGTAGTTCCTGAGATTAACGCGTTCAACCAAACAAACAAACAAACAAACAAACTCTTCTGCTTTATAATATTAGTATAGATGATGAGTCGAACATTCGCATAATATAAGGAAGGCTTAGAAGTTGTAGTTAATTATGACAAATAAAGCGTATTGGAAAAATCTTTAAGTGTATTGCCTTTTGATCGAAAAATCATAAGACGGATGATTCAAAAATAAACAACGTTCAATTTTCACTTCTGCCGGCATTTTTCATTTCTGATGGATTCACTCTTGACTCCAGTCTAGGTCAGAGGACAAAGTCTACGATGGAGCGAGCTTACCTAGAAGGAACCTAATCCACTCTAACTTTGAAGAGATTAGTGTTCGGAAACACAGACGCAGGCAGAGAGTTCCACTCCTTTGCTGTGCGCATTACAAAAGACAGTTTGGAAATGCTTAGTGCGAATTGGTGGAATAGCAACAACGTAGGGATGGTAAGTTGCAGTGCGTCTGGATGTGCGATGGTAGAAGGTCGATGCCCTACTTTTTAACCGACTTCCCAAAAAGGAGGAGGTTATCAATTCAGTTGTATGTTTTTTATTTTTTAATGTTTGCAACCTCATAACTCCGACAATTATGAACTGATTTGAAAAATTCTTGTTTTATCTGAAAGGATATACTTGCAGATTAGTCCCATTTAAATTTTATGAAAATCGGTTGTGAACTTTGGATTTTAAATCGAAATAGCTGGAATTCGTCTACTTAGATGATAGTTTTATGTCATCCAAGTAATCGAAATTGCGTACTTTGCTTTTCTGCGATTTTGCAGTGGTGTTGTTAGGTGTGGGGTACCACTAAAAAGTAAAAAAATAACTTTGATTTCGGAAGTCGGTGTCAAAATACGAAGAAACTAATAAAAACACCGACTTCCGAAATTGAAGTTATTTTTTACATTGTAGTGTTTTTTTTTTTTGGAAGTCGGTTGTATGTTTTTTGTAAAAAGTTTTTTTAAATGTACTAAATTTCAAGATAGACATTGTGTCGCTATGGCAGTTCAAATACAGCACAAAACAGTTTTGAATTCCGCCGTGGTACCATTTTTATGGCGAGGCGGGAATTTGGATATTTACAGTGCCTAATCTAAGTACCTACCATAATTTTTCAAAGCACTGCGATTCTTGATCCAGTATCTAGCTACCAAATGCTGTTGATACATTTTCTTCAATCAGAAAAAGAAAAAACAGGAAAAAGTCTAATGCACATTGAAAAATGCCACGCTACTAATTTTTTTACGTTCATAACTACACCAGCACATTTCGTGGCCAAACCCTATAAATTCAAACGGCATTCCATCTAAGCCTATGGCATTCGACAAATTGTTTCGCTGGCCGCGTCAGCCGCCCGTCAGTCGGATGGGGGTCGCGTCAGTGTCGGCCATTCTCGCGTCAAACTGACGGGGATGTGGTCATGATGGGCGCTCTTCATAGAAATTCCGATGTGTTCAGGATTTGGCTCGATTGTAAAATAAAGCGATTGAAAAGTGTCGTGCTATTTTATTTGGAACAACCTTTAGCATAATAAACAAAACGATTGAAAAAGTGTGCTATGGTTTGAAACTACCTTTAACCTTCTAGGAAACAAAAATTGGTAGTGTCGTTTTGAATTATAAATCGTCATTTTAATACTTTTCCATTTCACCCCACTTCCCTATTAACAATTTTCATTTGATTTGGGCCTTTTACGATTGGCGTATGTCAGTCCTATCATAATCTAAACTATCCTACTGTCACAAGACGTGGGCCATAAAGTTGAACATACCCTTCGCATCGCCGCCATTTGGTTGAGATAGAATTGTGTGGAACATACATCAGTTCTGTTCAAATTCAGGGACCTTTAAAATTATTTCAAAATCTTATTGGACACATTCCACTGTCAACAATGTTTTACTGCAATGAACATGAAATCTAATCTGGATGTAAATATATTTTTATTTATTTATTAGGTTCCAAATGTACCGTGTAAATTTTACCTAATAAATAAATAAAAACTACCAACAATAGTTGCCTAGTTTAGTCAAAAGTCAAAAGTCATTTATTCAAACTAAGCTGAGAGTCAGCACTTTTTGAACGTCAAAGTTTACAGTCTCCCAAATTTGCCCGCCCGTCACCTTTCACTCGTTTTCCTTCAAAATAAAAATAAGGAACGAAAAAACAAAATGCAAATATTTTAGCTCCAAAAAATACGGGTCTGCAGAACCACGTCAATAAATCCAATACGATCTACATACCCCTCCTCCTTTTATATCCTCGATCTTTTTATAAATGCACCCCGATTGTTTAAGTCTACGTGAACTCGTAAACAATACTGAAATAAAAAACTGTAAGGGAAGACGCGTCTATCGTAATATTCAATTATTCCTCCCTAAAAGATTTCCCGGTCGAATGTTATGATCCTCTTTTGAGATATTACCGCGGTATCTGACCGCCCTGTCAGATACTAAATTATGATAAGGAGACTTGGACAGTGCAATTCTAACCAACTTTTGTTAGTAATGGTTTGTGCCCTTTGTACAAAGTAAGAAAAAAAATACACGGCAAAGTGTGAGTTGGTCTCGCAGACGAAGGGTTCTGTACCATAAATCTTAATTTTTATTATTTGTTGATTTAGTGGCTATAGTAACATATAAGCTATGAAAATTTGAGCTGTTTACCTATTAAGAAAGAAAGAAAGAAAATACATTTATTTCGCCAGAAATGACGCACAAACACAAAATTAAACAAAAAATTAAAAAAATACATTACAAAATAAATACAACCTATTCTATTCTATATTTTTATGCAGCAAACAAAGCCGAGTGACACCACCAGTGAGGACCAGACATATTATCTCTGGTCACACCACAGACAAAACAGAACAGAACAGAGTTCAACATTTGTCTATGGCGTGACGTCCGGCATCGACAAATTGACAGGTTACAACCAAAGAGTAAAATAGGTGACAACATAGCAAGCACAATAACAAGTTAAAACATTCAGGTTTAAGTAATGTATTTAAAAATTAAAAATTGTGCGTCGCATCCGAGCGAGAATCGGTCATTGCTCAGCATATGCCGAACAAGTCCAACAATCAACAGCGCTGGTTTTCAGCAATAACCGTATTACGTTTCTTAAGATACAGCGCTCTGACAGATGGACGGACGGATGGACAGCGTAGGCTTCGTAATAGGGTTCCGTCGGTAACCCTTTGGGTACGGAACCCAAAAAATTATATATGAATCAAAACATTCCAAACTACTGGGATCTACGAATACGTTACAATAATAATATTTATTTCAGACATAGTCCATAAGATCATTAGTAAAGTTGTTAGTAACACAAGAGTAAAAATAAATAAGAGAAATAATGAATTTATTAAAAGAAAAGAATAAGATTTCAAACTGTGATAATTGTAAGTACAAGAAAGTTTGTTTTTCATGAAAAATTTACAATAAAGATTTTTAAAGACTTCCTGCACTACGCTAGGCTTGCAGGAAGTTTTCAAGATCTCCTTAAAAATTAAATTAATTAATATTATATTTTAGTTATTTGTATTTTTTTAATTAGTTATTTATATTAGTTATGTGTAGCTTACAAGTGTCGAATGACTTTAGTTTTGAGGTTATACGTGTTACTCATGTTTTATTATTTTTCTTTGTAAAAATACTTTGCATACTATTGTATAAATGCAAGTTCTTCTAACGCAACAGACAGATGTGTTACTGGGGAGTTTGTTGGCCACTTCTTCTTCCCAGCTAGAAGACTAGGAAGTGGTGACGGGCGGGCAAATTTGGGAGACTGTAAACTTTGACGTTCAAAAAGTGCTGACTCTCAGCTTAGTTTGAATAAATGACTTTTGACTTTTGACTAAACTAGGCAACTATTGTTGGTAGACTAGTAATAGTTAAGCTTTGATCGATTTTTCAAAGTATGAAGTGGTTTTGACTACAGTTTCATATTTAACCATCACATTCACCCTTCTGCCGCTTCATCGCTTGAAAGCTAGTTACAGCTAACGAAGAGCGCTTTATCCCGAATCAGACCACTTCCGATGTTCTGCCAACGAATCGCTTATACTACTCGTTATTAACTTTACCTATGTTCCGTACTTCACTTTGCAAAGTTTGTGTTTGTAGAAGTCTAGTCCGTTTGATTGGGATTTGAAAGCAATATGGAGATGGAGGTAAGGTTGCGAGGGCTTACAGAGGGGAAGAGGTAGGTTCGTAAGTGAAGAGTACTCTTACATACTCTACTTGACATACGGGTAGATCATAAGGGGTTAGGACCTTAGTTTTGTTTCAGTCAGTAATTCAAAATTCAAAAGTCATTTATTCAAATTAGGCTGAGAGCACTTTCTGAACGTTAAGTTTTACAAAAGATAGTCCCCAAAAATGCCCGCCCGTCACCACATCCTAGTGTTTTAGCTGTGGAGAAGAAGTGGCCAACAAACTCCCCAGCAACACAACTGTCTGTTAAGTTTTAGGAACTACAATTTTACAATAATTATTAAGCAAATTAAAATAAAATTAATTCATGACACAAAAAAATATATTTATCACATGTCAGATAGCACACTATGACACTAAAAAAATACACACTTAAGCAAGTGATGACGAATGTGGATTAAATCAAGTATACAAAAAAAATACTAAAAAACTGACCTACATAGTCAGACAAATAAATAATAAAAAAAAATTAAATAAAAAATAAAAAATAATTTCATAAAGATAGTTACCATGATTTTGTGAACATTGATTTAAAAAGAATATCCATGTAGTTTTTGCACGTTCTTTTCCATAGGATCTACTCTCTGCCGCGCTCGAGATAGGGTCGGTGAGTGTGTTTTGTTTCAGAACAACTTGCTGCTCTTGTTGCTAGAATTAGCTTCATCTATTTGATTGGCAGACCTTGATTATTCAATAGTGCCTGTAACTGGTATATTTGAAAGAAAGGCTTTTGATTTGTATTTGACCATTTCCTGGAATAGAACTCAGTTATAGAATACTTTTCGAAATTACAAAAAATATCGTTTGGAATCATGTTCGATTTTATCGCAGGCTAAGCCGCTGAAAAAAGCAAGTAGTTTATAACGCTGAAAATCTAACAACATAAGGCCTAGACTATGTATGTATGTATGTAAATCGGGCTGGTTTCCGCAACTCCACGACTAGGCGCGTATTTTGCGTGTAGGTGGGACAAATGTGTCACTCGATCCACCCCAGCTCCCCAAGGAAGGCCAATAACGCCTTGGTGTTACTAACTATCTCACAGAGGGTACCTGGGTTACCGAAGTACTTGGCCCTGTAATCCGCGACTACCGGGCAGCTTAGAAGCAGGTGTGCTGCTGTCTCATCTTCCTCCATACAAGCTCTGCACAGTGGGCTGTCGGTGGCTCCTATGGCATAGAGGTGTTTATTAAAAGTCCCGTGGCCAGTTGTTACGGCTGTGACTGAACGCAACTGTTGTTTTGTTAGTCTTAGGGCTTGTTTTGTGAAACGGCCATTAATAGAGGGAAGTGCCTCTTTGGCCTGCCTACACTCACCATGGTCAGCCCATAGCTTGTGATGTTTGTTTCCGGTGCGTTTCCTTACCAGACTGCGAAGATACCCGAAAGGCAGCGGCACGATGGGCTCAGGTCCAATCGTCGTCATGCTCGAACCCCTTCTGGCTAGCTCATCTGCTGCATCGTTGCCTCGGGATTCGCTGTGTCCTTTGATCCATTGAATGGTTACTTTGTTGTGTCTACCAACCTGGTTGAGACGCTGGTGACACTCGAGAATCAGCCCAGAGTTCGCTGTGTGGCTGTTCAGGGCTTGCAGGACGGCCATGCTGTCCGAAAGTATGCGTATTGAATGGTCCTTAACTTCCCTGGTTAGGATGGCTGATGCCGCCAGAGAAATGCCCATGCATTCAGCTTGGAACACTGTGTTGTGGACCCCCAATGGTGTGGCTATGTGGACGTTGAGATCCTCTGAGAAGACTCCCGCACCAGTGCCTGTACCTGTTTTCGATCCATCTGTGAAGATTCTCAGCTCTGCAGGGCATAGGCCCTCGCAACGATGATCCTCATACAATTGGATTTTGTATTTTTTATCAAATAAGAACTGCTTGGGTACCCGGTCATTGATTGCTTTAGTTATGGGGAGTTCATTATTGAGCTCCTCGAGCAGAGACGTGTGTTGTGTTTCTCTCTTACCCCAGAGATCCAGTTTTTTAAGGCGTACTGCTGCCATCGTCGCTTCCTGTTGTATAAACAAGTGTAGCGGGGGCAGTCCCAACATGGCTTCCAGTGCCGCAGTCGGAGTAGTTCGCATGCAGCCCGTCATCGCCATGCAGGCTAGCCTTTGCATGTGTTGTAGCTTGTTTATGGCTGTAACTAATTTTGTGCGTGGCCACCACACAAGAGCCCCATACGTTATCATGGGCCGAATTACTGCGCTGTACAACCATAGTATTATTTTGGGAGATAGGCCCCACCTCTTCCCTATCATTTTCCTGCATTGCCAGAAGGTAATGCAAGCCCTGTTTAGCTTGTAGTCTAGATGAGGGCTCCAGTTTAATTTACAATCTAGTATGACGCCTAGATACTTTACCTCGTTAGACAACTGGAGTTCTGTGTTAAAGAGCTTAGGTAGCCGATAGTGACCTAGTGCTCGCTTTTGAGTGAACATGACTAATTCAGTCTTAGTGGGATTAACTGACAGATCATATTCTTCACACCATCGCTCCACGATGCGTAGTGCTTGTTGAGTGAGGTTGCAGATCGTTCCAGTTACCTTCTCTGGCACGAGGATTGCGAGGTCGTCTGCATACCCTATTGTGTAGTAACGATGTGCGTTGAGTTTGGTGATAAGGTCATTAATCACCAAATTCCACAGAAGAGGGGAGATCACTCCTCCCTGCGGGCAGCCTCTGGCTATCAAGGCCAACTGCTGCTCCTCCTCAAGGCGAACTACTCGTTTGCTTAACATATTAGTAATCCAGTCAGTTAGTACCTGCTCTACACCGTGTCTGGAGAGGGCGGCTCTAATGCTGGAAAAGTTTGTCTTGTCGAAGGCTCCTTCGATGTCTATAAAGGTGCCCAGGCAGGAACCTTTCTGGTGAATTGCTTCCTCAATCTGGCCGACCACCAGATGAAGAGCTGACTCTGTTGACTTACCCGAGCTGTATGCGTGCTGGTTACCATGCAGTGGTATTGCTTTTAAGGCGCCATCTCGTAGTTCCCTTTCACACAGTCTTTCCATTGTCTTCAGTAAGAACGAGGTCAGACTTATAGGTCTATAGGATTTGGCGCTTGTGTAGTCACTCTTGCCTGGCTTCGGAATGAATATGACTTTCACTTCCCTCCATCCCTTAGGAACGTATCTGAAGGCCAGGCACGCTCGCATTAAGGGCACCAGTCTTGTAGCAACAGCGGTACCTCCCCACTGTAGTAGGGCTGGGAACACACCATCGGGACCTGGTGCCTTGAAAGGTTGGAAGCTTTTGATGGCCCACTGAAGTTTTTCCAGTGTAATCATCTTCTCTGCGTAATGCCACTTATGTTCTGATGGTGTTTGGATGACGTCTAGCCAATCATTTACCTGTGTGAATACGCTGCCTGGGAAGTGAGTTTCCACTAGGAGGCGTTTCGCTTCTTCAGGCGTCGTGGTCAGCGTATTGTCGGGTTTCCGGAGTGTGGCCTAGACTAACTGTTTACTGTAATTTATTTTCAAACAAAAATACCGTAGTAATCGACTCATACTGTATAATTTTTTTTTGCCCCAATAAAAAAAATAGCGCAACATTATTTACATACTTTTCTGCATTTCAGTGAGCCGTCAGTTTTATTATAACATCCTACACAATCAAACTCCAATGAAATAGCGACCATACTAGGTGGTCGTAGACTAAAAACATAAATGCATCAAAAACGGTTTTTATTTCCCATCCCATCTCCTAAATGAACTAGATAGCTACTCTAGACAAATAATCCGGTGCACCAACCCGTCAGACAGTTTAAAGTATTTTGGCTGTGTTTTATTAATGCGACTGTGATGTCTTGAGTAATGCGTAAACTTCTCCCTACCCTCGTAATGTGCTCTGATAATAAAAAGAAACGTTTTTTTAAATAATTTCAGTTAGCCAACAGTTTCAAAATAACAACCTGCACATCAGCAATTTCATCAAAACCTGCAATAGCCTAAAAATATTTACATTTTAACAAATATTATTTATAAACTACCAGCCACAGTCTTAAAACTTCAGTGCACTAAAAACCGACTTAATTTCCCATTTAATGTTCTATACAATCAGCATAATAAAATATGATAACATGCTCGCTATATAGCTTGACAAAATGAAAATGTTTCGCACAACAGAATACAGTATTTACAGGCCACGATCTAAAGCTTACACCAAAAACCGTTTTCATTTTCCATCCCTCGATACTCGTAGTAGCGTAAAACTCCATTGCAACAACCCTTCGGACAGTTTAAAGTACGCTGTGTGTTACTGATGCAGCCGTGATGACATAAGTTAAGTAATGGGGTAAATTTCTGCCTGCCCTCGAGACGTACAATACTTTTCCGCGCTTTCTGCAGATTTAATACTAAAGCTCGCTAGATACTTAGCCTAAAAATATTTATATCATTTTCACAAACATAATACAAACCAAACTCTCATGAAATGTGACCATACTATGCGGTCGCGGACTAAGAACTCCAGTGCACCAAAAATCATTTTAAATTCCCATCCCATCTACTAAATCAACTGGCTAGCCACTGTAGAGTAATACTCCGGTGCACCAACCCGTCGGACAGTTTAAAGTACGCTCTGTGTTATTGATGCAGCCGTGATTCCCTGAGTTATGGGTGAACTGCTGGGTGCTTTCAAGATGTGCTCTGATACTGAGGATCTATTAAAAAGGAACGTTATTTAAAAACTTTTCCGCATTTCAGTGAGCCTTCTCTTCTAGATTCAGCATCAATTACTACACGCATCACTTAAAAAAAATATAAACATTTACAATAACAGAATACAATATGTACCAAACTCACATGAGCTACCAGCCACAGTCTAAAAACTCCAGTGCACTAAAAACCGTTTTAATTTCCCATCTCATCTCCTAAATCAACTGGCTAGCCACTGTATACGGTGCACCAACCCGTCGGACAGTTTAAAGTACGCTGTGTGTTATTGATGCGGCCGTGATGCCCTGAGTAATGGGTGAACTTCTGCGTGCCCTCGAGATCTGCGCTGATTTGTGGACGCTATTTCTCATAGACTGTGGTGTGGGGTCCAAGGGAAGAGAGGCGGTGGGTAATTAATATTAATGTAAGATGAAAGAAGTTCTTATGTTTGATAGAACAGTGAAAGTGTTTTTGGGATACAATCTTAACTTAAGTGTTAAAAATGAGAAAATGAGTTTCTTTTTAACGCGTCGCTTCAGACCCTCTAGAGACGATTTTAATTTTAATTTAGGCTATTTTTTGGGAAAAGTTAATAAGATTTACATTTAAATACAGTATCTAGATTCTGAAAGGTTCGCGGCTAAATGGATCTTCAATTACCGAGATCGGCAAGTAGTCAACTTCATCAAGTATTCAAATCCGACCCCAATGTACCGGGTTTAACAGAATAAACGCAATACCTAAAACGGAAAAGGGGTCATGGTACTTATTATCATGAACAACTTATATTTTGTCGAGTGACGCACAAATAAAAGTAGGAGGCGGTCGGTTTTTTTTTCGTGATATTTTGTTGGTTCCTTAGTAACATTTGTTCATAATAACGACTCTTTTCAGATATTGCGTTTGATTTGTTACACGTTGTATATATATACGGGTAGGTATAATTCTAGCCACTATAATTCTTATGTCTTTTGAGATCATCATACTTTTACAGTAGGTAATGATCCGGCTACATGCTCTGTCTTGCTTGAGAGCATGCCAGCAGAAACCAGTCTGCGCAGGTAATGGCGTGCGTGTGTGTGGACGGCAAGACGGAAACTCACGCAGTCCCAGAAGTAACGTCTTTTTAACACAGGTTTGGACTGCTGCATGCTCTGCCCGGGCCGTAAGACTTAAATAAATAAGGAAACCCTTGGTGAAAGGTTGACCAGCGGATATTGTCTTGTCTATTTTATGAATGCACGAATCGTGACCATTGTCATGAAAACTTCCTCAAAATGAACTTTTGGCAGAATCCCAAGATTCGGTAAACGCGTACCAGCAAACGGAATAACAAATCGCTTACCGTCTATCACTCAGGCCGCGCAGATTGACCTACAGTTATTAGCGAAGTTTATCATAGTTCAGGCTGAGCCATTTGTTATAGTGGAGGATTCACTTGATATGCTAGTTCCGTGTTCTTGTTGGAGCAGAGATTTGATGGGCAAGTTTTGCCTCCTTACTGAAAATAATTAAACTATTGAAATAAGTGTGCAAAACCGAATGGGTGAAAACCACTATGATTTTCAATAAAATGAAAAAATTAAACGGATTTTTCTCTATTGCGTAAATTCACCTCTCTTTTTTAACCGACTTACCAAAAAGGAGGAGGTTCTCAATTCGGTTGTATGTTTTTTTTTATATTTTTGTTCATAACTCCGAAAATATGAACCGATTTGAAAAATTCTTTATCTGAAAGGATATAATACATGCCGATTGGTTCCATTTAAATTTTATGAAAATCATTTACGAACTTTGGATTTTAAATCGAAATAGCTGGAATTCGTCTACTTGGATGATAGTTTTAAATGTCATTCAAGTAATCGAAATTGCGTATTTTGCTTTACAGCGATTTCGCAGTGGTGTTGTTAGGTAAGGGATATAAAAAAATTTAGAAATTAAAGTTATTTTTTACTTTGTAGTGTTTTTTTTTTGGAAGTCGGTTGTATTTTTTTGTGTTTGGTTATAAAACCCATAAATGGCTACTAATTAAAATAAATAGAACTGGGAAAAATCTTTTTTTGGGGTTACAGATCTACCAGATCTTATATAGTATTGTATTATTTAATTATTTGGACCCCACCTAAAACCTGATCTTTACTACCTTTTATTTCCAGTTACGTCTAAGTTTTATGTAGTAAAATACCCTATTGCCAGTAACAAGGCACAGTTATTCCAATTTTACATTAGAATTTTATGTTTTTGGAGTCAAAAAATTTGAACACGACAACATCCATTACACCATCCCTACATCCATTCCAACCAGAGAGTAAACAAGGACAAGCCAACTCATCATCATCATCTGCCTAGCCTTTTCCCAACTATACTGGGGTTGGCTTCCAGTCAAACCGGATTCAGCTGAATACCAGTGTTTTACGTGGAGCGGCTGCCTACCAGACCTCCACAACCCATTAATTGGGTAACACGGTACTTCATGGTAAGACTGAAGTCAGATTTACTGGCTTCTGATAATCCGTAACGACTAATACAACATAACAAGCCAACTATAATTTCAGCAAATTACTCTCAAGTGCCCCTGCCAACCGCATCGTATTGTACAAAAATTAGACTGTGTGTACAAGGCCTAAGCAAACATAGTCGCCTGCTGTATTGTCTCTCAACAGTCGGATGATCTCTAGCCTGTACTGACATTGGTTGATTTCGCCAAAATGCTCTCAAGTACCCTTTCTAGTAGTTTTGCTGAGTTAAATTGGACAAGTATTTAGGTTTGTGAAATATGTACATACTATATACCAACAGGTCACAGTTCCAGACTCCAAGTTGCTTCTTAGAAATAGACGAAAAACTAAAAATTAGTTTTAGGCATGCTTTTTAGTTTATTAAACAAACTAAAACTTACTTGTTTTATGACCCTGAAAGACAAATCAGCTATAGATGTGTACCTATAGAGATATTTCTGCATTTTTAGGGTTCCGTAGCCAAATGGCAAAAACGGAACCCTTATAGATTCGTCATGTCTGTCTGTCTGTCCGTCCGTATGTCACAGCCACTTTTCTCCGAAACTATAAGCACTGTGCTGTTGAAACTTGGTAAGTAGATGTATTCTGTGACCGCATTAAGATTTTCACACAAAATTAGAAAAAAAAAAACAATAAATTTTGGGGGTTAGAACTGAAACTCAAAAATTTTTTTTTCATCAAACCCATACGTGTGACGTATCTATGAATAGGTCTTCAAAAATTATATTGAGGTTTCATATATATATATTTTTCTAAACTGAATAGTTTGCGAGAGAGACACTTCCAAAGTGGTAAAAAGTGTCCCCCCCCCCTTAACTTCTAAAATAAGAGAATGATAAAACTGAAAAAAGAATATGATGTATATTACCATGTAAACTACCAGCGAAAATTAGTTTGAATGAGATCTAGTAAGACTTTTTTTTAATACGTCATAAATCGCAACTTTTGCTTATAATATAATACCTTTTTTTTTTTTTACTTGGTATGGGTTTGCTCTTGACTCTAGTCTTGATCAGAGATGACACAGACAAAGTCTACGATGGAGCGAGCTTACCCAGAAGTAGCCTGTTCACTCTAACTTTGAAAAGATTACCTACAGGTTTGTACGGAACCCTCGGTGCGCGAGTCCGACATGCACTTGGCCGGTTTTTTTATCAAAAGGTAGTCGCGTCAACAATTTCACATAATAAGTATAATAATTTTAACACACAAAATCAACATCCATTACACACATCTCACAACAAGCCGACTAATTTCAGCAAATTGCTTTCAAGTGCCCCTGCCAACCGCATCGTATCGTACAAAAATTATACTGTGTGTACACGGCCTAAGCAAACATACTCGCCTGCTGTTTTGTCTCTCAACAGTCGAATGACCTCTAGGGATGTCAGTACTGACATTGGTTGAATTATTGGTATATATATGGTCAGAAAAAAAAAACAAAACATAAATGTTTTGTTTTTTTTTTCTGACTTTTGTTGCACAAGCTTTTTGGTTTGTGAAAAACGTAATTGATTTATTTTTCCGTTTTTGTTCATATTTTTTTTTCTGATTTCTATTTTTCTTTCAATAATATTGATAAATATGTATTTTTGTACTTTTTATTGTCTTACTTATCGTTGTCGATACCTACAATGCTATCGCTCGTTTTGCCAAAGGTACATGAAAACGAATTATTTTGTTAGATAGATACATGTTTATTTCGATCGTTACTAAACAAATAAATGTAAAACAGCCCTAGTTGACATGATAAAATGAGTAAAACACACAATTAGAAGAATGTTTCAATGTTTTTACATAAACATATATACATACTAGGTTTTGTCTGCAAAAAATCCACAGCCACAGGCTTTTATTCTGTACTTACTTAAATTCAACAAAATCAGTTCATATTTAGGCGTGAAAGCAAACTAACTCTCGCAATTATAGTATTAAGTCATAAGTCATAAGTCATTTATTCATTTGTTAACATAGGTATGTACATAAAATAGTTGTTAAAAAAAAAATACAGGTGCGCTATGTTATGCCAGATGGCGTACAAATATGGATACACAGAATATTTCATCATAATTACACACATTAATTTTTAATATAGCAATCATTGATTTTCTAAATAATAATAAAATAAAATTGAAAAGGTAAAGAAAGTAATTAATTAACAAATGTCAAAAAAATAATATAATAAAAATTCAAATAATGTGCAAACAAAAAACATAAAAATAATACAAAATGTCACGAGCAGTGTCAAAAACAAAATGGACTTAGTAAACATACCAGGTCAATTAGTACAAACAGTTATCACATTTTGTCTGTCAAAAATTCCGAAATGCTGTAATATGCTTTTGTCAACAATAAACACTTAAGCCTTTTCTTAAATAAGTTAATGTTTAATTCTTTAATTGAACTAGGTATGTGGTTGTAAATGATTGGTGCCATACAGAAAATACTTTTTTGCATCAATGCTGTGTGTGACCTTTTTACGCACAAGTTATTGTTCTGTGGTCGAGTTCGTTTATTATAAAATGATATTTTGGTAAACAGGTTCGGATTGGTCTTAACAAATACACCTATCTCAAAAATATATAGGCATGGGAATGTCAATAACTTATATTTGATAAAGAAAGGCCTACAAGAATCTAAACTATGGAGTCTGAACATTGACCTTATGCATCTTTTTTGTGCTTTAAAAACCATTTCCCTGTTGGTTGAGTTGCCCCAGAAAATGATACCATACCTCAATACTGAACTCACCAAACCGTGGTATGCTGTGACTAAAGCATCGACGTTAACTACTAGGGTCAGTTTAAATAGGGCATAGGCTGATTTGCTGATTCGTTTAGTGAGGTCCTCCGTGTGTTCTTTCCAGTCCAATTTTTTGTCGATTATTAAACCTAAGAATTTAGTTGCATCGACTTGTGTTATAAGTTTATTATTATAGCACACTGTCATTTCGGTATTCGCACGTTGGCTAAACATAATTAATTTCGTCTTATCAATATTTATTTTCAAATTATTATTATCTAACCATTTCACTATGGAGGTTACCGTCTTTGTGACATCGTCTCTATGGTTTTGATCATTTGTTTGCTTAATGGTAACAGTGCTGTCATCAGCAAACAGTGACATATGGTGACTTGTTACTTTTGGCAGATCATTTATATATAGTATAAAGAGCGGCGGCCCTAAGACGCTGCCCTGGGGTACACCATAAGCAACTGTGCGATAATTAGACTTATAGGTTCGTTGGCATTTCGAGTTGGGATCTATATCAGTTACTTCAACGTACTGTTTCCTGTTCCGAAAAAATTACTTTATTAAACTGAGGATATTTCCTCTGATACCGTACGCTTCCAGTTTTTTCAGCAAGATATTATGATCGACATAGTCGAAAGCTTGAGTCATGTCACAATAAATTGAACAAACAGGTATTCTTTTGTCAACATTCGTAACGACATTGTTCAAAAAGTCATATATTGCCATGTTAATGGTTTTATTTTTACGGAAGCCATTCTGTTGGTTGGTTAAAATGTTATTTTTATCCAGATATTTAAAGATTTGATTATAAATATACTTTTCAAATATCTTTGATATTACCGGCACAAGCGCAATGGGTCTATAAGACTCCATACATTGCTTGTAATTTTTTTTAAACAATGGTTTAATTACAGCTGTTTTAAGATTGGTTGGATAAATACCATGTGATATGCACATATTAAGAATATGACTTAAATGTCCTCCGATACAGTTTGATACATGTTTAATTACTTTGGTAGAGATACCATCATTACCAACACTGCCTGAATTTTTCAAAGTTTTAATTATAGAAATAATGTCATGTTCATTGCTTGGTGCCATAAACATCGAGTTACTATTCTTTTCTATATCTGAAGTCACTTGTATGCCGAAATTTGGTATAGGGTTTATTTTATCAACAAAGAAGTCGTTAAATGCAGTCGCTATATCAAGTGGATGTGTCACTATTTTATCTCCTATTTTAATGCTACGGATTGAATTATTATCGGGCATATTCACTTTACTTTGGTTAATTATTTCCCACGTAGTTTTAGACTTGTTAGTTGATGATTTGATCTTGTGGTTATTCTGAGCACGTTGCGTTAATTTAATTATTTTATTATAAACTGCTGAGTACTTTTTAAGAGATTTTTTGTCTTGTTCATTGTGGTGCAGTCTATAACGCCACAGGAGAGCTCTCTTTTTCGCGCTGCATGTTTTGATACCCCGGGAGACCCATAGAGGTCTTTTGTGCAAACGTATAGTAATTCGCTTAAAGGGAAAACATAAGTTGTATAGAAGAGTAAATGTCTCCAAAAAATTATTGTAGGCAGTATTCGGATCATCAACCTGATATATTTCCGAAAAGGAAATACTTTGCAAACATTCCCTGAATTTATTCATGTTAAGTAGACTATAGTCACGACGTTTGATATACCAATAATTCATTACACATATTCTTTTGATTGGAACCTTGAGTATTTGACAGGTGTGGTCAGAAAGTGCAAAATCTATTATATCACAATTACATTTCTTACCCAGATTATGCGCAAAAAGGTCTATGCATGTGTTACTAGAGAGTCTAGTCGGTTGATTAGTAGCTATTTTGAAATTAAAATTGAGTAAAATACATTCAAGTTCCAATGTGATATTACTACGCTTTAAAATATTAATGTTAAGATCACCACATATTACAACATTTCGCTTATTTTTCTTTGTTATCAATTGACATAATTTGCACAGTTGCTCAAAAAAACAGGTCAAATTGCTTGCATTTGGAACTCTGTAGATGCAAATTACAACGGTACCGGTCTGAGTCAATTCAATAGCACAACATTCGAAAGTGCCACTTATTGCTATGTTCCGAACTTCAGGAATTTCCTTACAATGGTGGCCTTTTTTTATCAAAATACATGAACCTCCTCTTTTAGTGTCTTTCCTGCTAAACCAAGTAACAAGATTATAGTTCGGGATTGAGAGATACTGCTCATAACCAGCCATCATGAAATGTTCCGTTATGCAAATAACATCAACGTCAACATTTTTGGCCAAGAGTTCTTCCAAACAAACAGAGAATGCGTCAACTTTATTTAAAAGTCCTGCAATATTTTGATGTAATATATTTATATAGGTGTCATAGAAAAAACTGTGTGTCCAATTGTTGACTATCAGGTATTATGTCATCGTTTGCCATCAATAAGTCGTATTTTTTAATACCGTCAATAAATTCGTCAATATCTTTGAAAATTGTCAACATTCCATGATTATTTACAAGTCCTAGTTTGGTAAACATTGTTGAATCACATGCTAGATTTTTGTTCGAGTCCAAAAAATATGCATACTCATATGTTAATGTGTCAAGATACAGTAAGTTATTTAAATGCTCTACTCTCCAATTATACATATTCCTTTGGACACTGCAGTGAAATGTCGGTGTGCAAACAATGATGTTCGTAAAGTTCACTTTTTGTAAAGTAGCTCGTAAGTGCAGAGTCAGTTGGAGGTAGTCACATGTAGTCTTAAAATCTTCCTCTCCTATTAGAATGATGCAGAAATCTTTCATTGTAAACGTTTCTAATTTAGTTTCTATGTCTTGTACCAGTTGCTCTGTATTGCAGTGTGGTTTAATGTGATGGCATATATTTACCGAATGTTTGTGGAGCGTTTGCTTGGCAATATTTACAATATCGTTCTTGTTATTGGTACTCAGGATACAGATCTTACTGTCATTTTTATGTTGTGGGATTTGTTGTAGTTTTGTCTTAACACTGCTAGTTTTAAATTGTATGCCAGAGGGTGATGATGTAATTTTTTTCTGATTCGATATAATTATAGGTTCTGTTTGTGTTCCTTTGTCTTCATTTAAGGATTTCTTTATGGGAGTACACTTTTTGTGTTTTTTAACTGGGCTACTTAGTTTTGTGAACAAATCATTTTTCCTTTGCAAATCTGAGTTTATTTGCTTAAGGTTGCTATTTCCTAAAGTTAGAGATTCGATTTCCTGATGTGCGCTATTTAAATCTAACACAAGCTTGTCAATTTGTTCCTTTAGCTTTGTAATTTGTTGTTGTTTCGCATCATTAATGTCATCATTGGATAAGTCGGGTAGGCTGGAAACAGTATCTTCGAATGTACTATTTATTAATTATTGTGTCGTTAGTGACGGTGTTAGAATCCGATTTAGTACGCGTACGGCGCATGGTAATATTCTCGAAGAAATTCATTTTTCTGTTTGTTATTATGTCGTATCTTATACACCTCGTAATTTAGAATCAGTTAAGACAATTTCTTATTTCACAAAAAGTGTACCACGTTAGTCAAGATTTGAACTTGGGCCCCACTTGTTAGCAGTAGATGTGTTGTACCTCGACGCCACCAAAGCACTTAGCAAGTAGCCGAAACTTATTACTCGCTATGTCCACTGAATCATGCGCTGCTCAGGCGACGACGGGAGTTGAGGTGGTAAGTGCGGGGAGTATCGAGCGCGCTGCGGGTTGTGGTAGGTCAGTGCCCAGCCACGGCCATTGGAACTTTTTTCAAATTTTTAGGGTTTTATCACAGTTTATTATCACTATAACTTTGCTTCACTCAGACGTATTACAAGAAAACTTTCACAGGTAGATCAGTCACTTTACTGGCTATAAGGCAATAGTAATTAAATGTGATTAAGCCCACTTTTTACAACTTTTTCTATTTAAAAATTGAGGAGCAAAACATATAAGCGTTCTGTCTTAACGAACTCCCAACGATGAACCAATCTCTTAATCAGTTAGCATTTTCAAGTTCACACCCAAAATAACGACATAACACAGCAATTGCAGCCAAACTTCACTTAAAACGACGGTACATCACTAGCATATATCCCTGTAGGAAGGTATAAAGAGGTTTCAGCCCTGCTTAGCCCCGAAGAGCGCTTAACGCGACCTCAAGTCCGGACCGTCGGCTTATTTACATAAACATATGAATGGTCGTTTACTTCAGGAATTAAGATACAATTTTGGCGGCTCGCCTTAATCCGAAGGACTTGGAGAATACAGATGGTTGTTATATGCATGTGTTGGAAAGATAAGCCTCATGTGTTCGAAGATAGGTAGTGTATCTTTGGGAAACTCAAAAGTAACTACAGCCGGTCAATTCTGTCGACATCTCACCGTGATCACTTGGGTGGAGTGAACGACAAGTGAGCTGTCATGCCATCTTGTTTGTATGATTTGACAGCTCACTTGATGTCATTCATTTCGCCTATAATAGTGCTCACTTCGACATGTTTACAGAATTGCACTGCTGAACACTAAAGACACTTTAATGACTCAATACGTGCGATATTACAATCACCATTTAAGAATCGTTTGATATTAACACTACTCGATGAATAGAAACAATAAAGATTTTTAATACGCAAACTTGAGCTTTAAGATGTCGGTGTTAGGTCATGTATGCGTATTTGTTACGCAATTATCATTTTTAAGCAGAAAGACTTAAAGGTTAGGTTAGTGTTGTGATAATTTTGACCATACCGTATTTTTAAGGTTGGGAAACCATCAAAGACTCCTTGCGCGGAACGGAAGGCAGTGTGAGACTCTTAGGTGCTGACTAAAGCCCATCCGTGTTCCTACTAATACGGTTTACGTATCAGGGTGACTCTTTCAAATATATTCCGCAACCCTGGTAGGTGTATAGAATCGTTTCTCTTTCATTGAAAGGTAGGTACTGATTTTGTTGTTTCTTTCGAACTTGAAGGGAAGCCGTGTTCTGTCTTTAGAAATTCAAATAAGTTTAAGAGGGCGTATTCCGTCCACTAGCGCCGCCAATCGTTTTTTATTAATTGTGGTAAATTTAAGACACGTAGATAAAAAACCGCTCTGTAGTGTTCTGAAGAAATGTATTTATTATTTTTTGAGAGTTATGGTTTGTACTTTAGAACATAAATAGTTACCAAAGTCGATATTTTTGCTAAAAGTTGCCACTTTTAGCAATAATTGAAGTTTTGGCTATTTAGCCATGAGTTATGTATTAAAAATAGCTCTCAAAAAATAACAGATACATTTCTTCAGAACACTACAGAGCGGTTTTTTATCTACGTGTCTTAAATTTACCAAAATTAATAAAAAACTATTGGCGGCGCTAGTGGACGGAATAGAAGCTCGTACACCAAGGCTTGACCACACGTGCACCTTAGGATGACGCAGGGTAAAACACTCGTCACTCGCTCAGCCTCATGCTTTTTGTGTTTATCGGCCGTCTTCAAATTGCATAAAAATCTTGATAAAATCACCTTGTGTTATTCACGATTCCATTGCTATTTCCCTCTTTTGTCCTCCATACAAATAATGATGCCACAAGTCAAAATTTATTCCATTTTGCTATCACTGTAAAGATTTCTTGCCTAAATCTTCATTTAATAACAATATAAAACCCCATCACTAAGAGAAACGTACCTGTAGGCCTACCTAAAAATCTCCTAAACTAGGCCAAACACTCTTAAGAGGCTTAAAAGTCCTAGCAACAAGGTCCGATCTCAAGAAATGACCGAGACATCGAAAACACTCATGATCGTCATATCAGTCGAAAGACGTCCACTGCTGAACATATGCCTTCCCCAAGTCGTCGTCGCCACAACAATCGGTCCTGTGCGTCTCGCATCCATCGTCTATCCACGACCAACACCAGATTGGCAATTTTACTAATTTTCACATTCGCATCTCAATCGCAATCTGTCAAAAATTTATGAAATTTAAGGCATTTTTGACGGCCGCCACAGTAGACGCACCGGGCCTGAGGACGGTGAGCTATGGGCTAGCCCGTCCGTCTTACGACGACAGGCCGTGTCGACGGCGCGTTCGTGTTCCACGCGCGCCTCAAAGAGTGTCCGCATATAGAGGGGCCCGAAAGGGCCGACGCCTGCCGGAGTTGCGGGACTATTCGATAAAAAATACCGCGGCTCCGGAACACAAAGGGCAATGAAGGAACATGGATGGGTTTTAGTCAGTAGAAGTCTGTCACTCCCTTCCTCTCCGCCCAGTAGTGCGATTCACTAAGGCAGAACATCTTTACAACCAAGAAAATCATCGTTGAAACATGTGATGAATAGATGCCTCATCAGATGTTTCAACGATGATTTCTTGGTTGTAAAGATGTTCTGCCTTAGTGAATCGCACTACAGAGCGGGAGAAGTCATTTGACGATTTCCCACCCTTAAAAAAAAAAGGCTTTTTTAACAGTTTGCAATTCACATGCGTTCCCGAAAGTTGTTTAAAAATTAGTAGAATTGTGGGAGGCCTTCCAACGTTGCGTCTTCCGGTACGCAAGGTTTCGTAAAAAAACACTTCATCTGAGCATCATAAAAATACTTTCCTATCATAACGTTACAAAAATACACCATAATATCAAGGAACACTTATTTGTAGATCCTGAAAGTAAAGGGAAAAGCGATCACAATGTCTACCCGGATACATATGTGGCACATGTCTGTGACGAGATGACAGGAGAATCAAAGAGATTGTATCTTCTATACGAGTATTTTTTGTGGAGATATTTCTGGTCTTATTGACTTTTCTGTCCTTGAGATGAAAATACTTGGCGTTATGTTATCTAGAGTGTTGTGTATTTTCTTTTGTTATTGCAAATAAATCACGTATTTCATAAAATTATTTTTATCTTTGCATGATGCCAAAAATGAACGCAATATTGGAATGATGTAGAACTAAACGTGGTGGGGTAGGTCAGCAGTGCGATTCTGTTAACATGTCGAAAAGGTTTTTTTTCTGTAAAATAAAGACTTGGAACTACTACAAAGATCTTCTACTTACATGTATTCTGTTTCAACTTCGAACCAACCTTCACAGTGTTAGGTATTAAAGTTCACTTAGATAAAATCTACGTAAAATTAATCAGCGTCATCCACAACCCAGCAACTTCGCCCACAGCTGGGCATAGGGCTTTCTTTTGATATGGCAACTATCACGCTTCTTTGCCAGATTCAAAGAATCAATATCTTCATTCAAACATCTTATTAACTCAGTCAACTAAGATGCACGAGTACTAGTACCTAATATCTGTAACCAAACTACGGATAGTTTGCTCAGTTATCGACGGTAAGTAAGTACGGTCCATTGTTTATCTGCCACAGCAATGGGGACCGGGGGACACTTCGGCTCGACCCCTAATTCTGTTTGTATTTAACTACAACTACCTTGCCGCCTGACTTTGCTTGTCTAGTTCGGGATTACATAAATGTGTTGGTTTATCGCGTGTTCTTCTGTAAGTGGAAAAAAAATAGGGTTGGTATTGCTTTTGAATAAAAAAATGGATAGTTTTTAGAGGTTTGACTGACTTAGATGCAATAAATTAACATAATATATGTACAAGGTGTGTAAGATATTAACTTATGTATTAAAAAAATGTGTATTGTTAATGCTGTATCAGAATTATTCACTAAGGTATTCCAAAAACAGGTTAAATGTTTTTAATTTCCGTTCAAAGTCCCTAACTTAACAAAACGATTGTCATCAATGCTTCTGTAGAATCTAATTTTAAACTTTACTTTTCTCAGAACTGATGAAAATAGGAAAATTGATGAAAAACTGATCACTTTTTTTTTAAAGAAAGGAATCAAATCGTCAGCCATCAAAAGACTTTTCCACTCTAGGTTGAGCGGAAGGAATTGTCAGACAACCCTGGTAGATCTACTTCCCCCTTCATTAACCGACTTCCCAAAAAGGAGGAGGTTCTCAATTCGGTTGTATTTTTTTTAAACTAGCTGTCCCCCGCGATTTCACTCCCGTCAACTGCAACTTTCTTATTTTTTTCTTTCATTGGAACCATCTCTTGACTGTCAAACACAACATAAACTGAATTAGCGAAATTAGCCTAGCCGTTCACGCGTGATGCGATGATCAAGGGAAATAGGGATTCATTTATATATATATATATTATATACTTTTTTTTTTTAGGGATGGGAAATCATCCAATGACTTCTCCCGCTCTGGGTGTAGCGGGAGGAAGTGTCAGACTTCTACTGACTAAAACCCATCCATGTTCCTTCATTGCCCTTTGTGTTCCGGAGCCACGGTGTCTCTTGCGAATAATCCCGCGACTCCGGCAGGCGTCGGCCCTTTCGGGCCCCATATATAGATATACTGTGCCCACTAAAAGCAAAACTGAGCTTAAACAAATTCATCAGATAAATAACTAGGGACCTCAGGAAGGTCAAAGAGTTAACCCTCAGAGAACAACAAGTTGATATAAATAATTACAAACCATAATTCATGAACGAAACATTTCAATTCCCAACGGAATCGTTGATACTGCGAAAGCTTCTTAATACTCGAAATATCCCTTTAATATCCGACTGATATTCGTCTTAGTGAATACAGTTCTAAGTAATATCCGACCGGCGGGATAATGAATTAATATTCGGCCTACGCCCGTGAGACAGATGCTAGTAATGCCAATACTATCGTTATATTTAATTGGGTTATTAAAATTAATATAAATATTAGCAAGGCTAACTTAGTGTCTGTTGAGTTTAGACGGAATTATTTCTTGGAATTAAAATGAATTGAACTAACTTTTAGTGTCAAGTAAGTAATAATTTTTTGGATCGTAATATTTTTATGGGCGTTTTTAATGAAACTGGATCGTATAATAAATACAGTGACCTACTTAAAGAAAATTTATAAAACTATATTACAAAAAAATACAACTGACTCCCAAAAAAAGGTATATGCTACAAAGTATTCAATAACTTAAACTCCGGAAATCGGAGGTTTTGGTTATGTCTTTGACATGAACCTACATGGTTTTCATATATTATTATTCACGATTGTATGGACTTTAAAGGAGACTGTGATCTCCCGTGGTGATCTCCGAGTTTGTTTCGGTGTTTCTATTCAGGGTAGTCAGCTAGGAAACATTGGCTTCATAAACATATTCAATTATTGACGTGTAAAAGAGTTACATGGAACCGATTTGCAAAATAAATATGATTTATGATTTGATTTATGATTTACTTTGTATTTTAACACCAACTTCCGAAATTAAATGAAAAATTCATGAGGTAACAAATAAAGAAACATACAACCGTATTAAAATACTCCTCCTTTCTTTGAAGTCGGTTAAAAATAAAATGAAACGCTAAGTAAAGTGATTTATAAAGCGGACCACTAAATCAAACTATCAAGGGGCCATATCAAGTACCAATGTCATCACAATTCCGTCGTGAAAATAGTGTAGAGATATTTATCTTGTATAGCTCCGTTGCTCTCTCTCTCTCAACCCATAAGAGTTTATTGATCCCAGACCAGTTAAAGCTCTTTCAAACCATTACTGCATTGGTAAAATATACCCAGCGTATTATTTTCATACTTACCGAACTCTTGCAAACTAAATTTTACCCTAGTACTTTAGAAAAACATACTCGCTGTCATCACAGAAGAAACTTTTCCAAACTACAAGCTGAAATTAACCCTAGAGAGGTACTTTAGACACGTTAGTTCAAAAACTATATCTGATTGGACCATCAAAACCAGCAGTTTTATTATTTTGTGTGCAACAAAAATCCGGCGTCAAAGTCTCGTTACCAACAAGTCGGAATCTCACAAACTCAAGATTGCAAGACTGAAAACTTTCCTGAAACTCGTTGAGTTCGCAACGATTCAATTCCCACACCTGTTTCTTTAATTTGAGTGCTAAATCGAAAATCTATAATGGTTCGCGTGTCGTCGAATTGCTCACAGTTTGTGGGACAGGAGCTGGGATTTAAAGTTGCGGAAGTAGGGTGGATCTTCAGCAACAGATTCTGCTAAAAGCACAGGATAGTTCAATCTAGGCTACAGCTACAACAATATTAATGTGAAAGCTTAGTACATTTATATTTTTAACCGACTTCCTCATTCTTACCTCATTCTTACCGTTACCTCATTCTGGTCCAACATCATTTCAACTCCGTCAATCATGAACCGATTTGAAAACTTCTTGTTTTATCTGAAAGGACTTGCTGATTGGTCCCATTAAATTTTTATCAAAATCGGTTAAGAATTTTGGATTTTAAATCGAAATAGCTGGAATTCGTTTACTTGGATGATGGTTTTATATTATCCAAGTAATCGAAATTGCGTATTTCAAAATACGAAGAAACTAATAAAAACACCGACTTCCGAAATTCAAGTGTTTTTTTATATGGAAGTCGGTTGTATTTTTTTGTAAAAAGTTTTTCGTTTCTACCTCGCAAAGGCTAAACGGCTTTGGATGAAATTTGGAGCACAGTGGAAGAATCATTACAGCGGTAATTCGTTGGATTTGTGTTTTCTTAATAACGTTGTTAATTTTGTTCATGTATCTATGTATTTATTACAGGTTGTATTTTTTTCTCTTCATCTCGGTTTGTTTTTTCTTTATGTTGCACCTACCATGCTGTCTGCACCACCCTAAGGTCGATTGGTAGAAAATGCCTATGGCATTAAGTCCGCCTTTGTAAAGTATCTTTACTTGTGCATAAAGTTTCCATAAATAAATTATGTTTTCTATAAAGATTTATTATCTGGGGTGTACGTTCCCTTGGGAAAATTTCGTACTTACACGCAAGCGAAGCTGCGGGTAACAGCTGGTTTACAATGCCAGGTAGTGTGATAAAATAAGCTATCAAAAATCGACAATCATCTACGTCCAATAGGAGCAGAGTCTTAGTGGAAAATGTGACGCAAATGCAATTATACGGGACAGCTAGTTTCTCATATTATTTATTAAAGACATAGAGTGCACATAGAGTCATTCGGGACATCAGCAAACAACTTGTCGACGGTTCACGTGACCAGAGGGCTGGGCTTTTCTTCGGCCAAAGAATCAGTATTGCCATCCAACGTGGCAATGCTGCCAGTGTTCTGGGCACTTTTGCCGTTGACAGCGATGTGGATTATTTTTTTGATGCCCAATTATTTATATGGTATTTATACGCGTTTGTATATAATGTAGATATTGTAAACATTTACTAAATACTAATCATAAATGTTAGCATAAATATTTTTTGAAGACTCATTTTTGCCCGCGACTTCATACGCGAATAACCCGTTTTTTCCTGTTCCTGTGGGAATTTTGGGAAATCCTTCCTTAGTGCTCTACACTCACCAACCTACATGCCAAGTTTCAGCTTTCTACGACCGCGTAGTAGTTTCGGCTGTGCGTTGTCTGTCAGTGACTCGGTAATGGAAGAATCTGTACTAATATTATAAAGCTGAAGAGTTTGTTTGTTTGCTTGAACGCGCTATACTCAGGAACTGCTGGCCCGATTTGAAAAATTCTTTCAATGATAGATAGCCCATTTATCGAGGAAGGCTATAGGCTATATATCATCACGCTAAGGCAAATAGAAGCGGAGCACTAATTAAAAATGTGACGCAGACGACGTTGCACGGGTCAGCTAGTCTATACTTATATACTTATAATATTATAAAGCAGAAGAGTTTGTTTGTTTGTTTGGTTGAACGCGCTAATCTCAGGAACTACTGGTCCGATTTGAAAAATTCTTTCTGTGTTTGGTAGCCCATTTATCGAGGAAGGCTATAGGCTAAATATCATTACGCTAAGACTAATAGGAGCGGAGCACTAATTAAAAATGTGACGCAGACGACGTTGCACGGGTCAGCTAGTTTTGTATATTAGGATTTCCTTCCGCTGTCAGCATATAGTATAGGGTACAAACTACAAACTCCAAGTTTGTCCCTTTCGCTTCCCTCTCCTTTGTATTACCGAATCATATAGTTAGGCGGAGTTAATTAGTAGTGTTCTGTTCTTTGTTATAAGTTTGTCTTTAGACGGTATCTATGTACATGCTCCTAATATAGTTCATGAAAGTGTACGATGTAGAACGTCTGTTCAATAACATTCTATGATAATACTGGTGACCCACCCCGACTCCGCCACGAACCTCGCTTTTACAATTACAAACACAAAAAAATATATCATCCAATTTTGGTCAGTTTTGAAATTACGAGCGAACATAATATAACAACACACTTTAATATTTATTCATGTTTTTCATGTAATTTAAACCGAACATTTTCCATTTCTATGTTGTATGTTGTCAACTTGTCAATGTCAGTCGGTTGCGGATGTCACGGTCACTCCATAGACATCTATCTGGTCTTATTTAGTTTTAAAACTGACAAGTTTTTTTATATATTTTGTTTTTAGTTAGTAATTTATTTTCTTTTATTTTTAAGTTTTTGTGTGTCGCTTCTGACGGAATAAATGCTTTTCTTTCTTCTTTCTTTCATACATTTCGGCAATTAATTTTTAGTTATGAAGTTGAACGACAACACTGTAGAGAAATTATTTTTTGTTTTGATTCGGAAATCACCAAAGAAGATTTTAGTGAATAAGAGACTGACATTCCTGGCGAGGAAGGTCAGACTCTTACTGAGTAAAACCCACCCGTATTCCTTCAAATGCCGTTCCAGTGGCTCGGTAATACTTTGAACAATAACTGCCCTTCTATAGAGAAATATCTATCTTAATGTTTTATAATAATATTCTAAAGCAGAAGAGTTTGTTTGTTTGTTTGGTTGAACGCGCTAATCTCGGGAACTACTGGTCCGATTTGAAAAATTCTTTCGGTGTTAGATAGCCCATTTATCGAGAAAGGTTATAGGCTATATATCACCGCGCTTAGGCAAATAGGCGCGGAGCAATAATGGAAAATGTGACGCAGACGAAGTTGCACGGGTCAGCTAGTGTTTTATAACTTGAAAACTAAATAGACGTGATGTTATGTTGTCTATTTTAATAAAAATAAAACAGTCATGAATTTGCGCACTCGCTTGAGAACGGCGACCAATTTAGCGGATTCATTTTTGAGTTCGTAATTGGGAGGACTAGGTTTTCATTAAAGAAAGTGTTTGGAAAATCCATCGGAAATTAAACTGCACCTGTGCTGAGCCGACATAATTCTCTGGAACATTTCAGACACGTCAAACAACGC
Organism: Ceramica pisi; assembly: GCA_963859965.1. Classification (NCBI taxonomy): domain Eukaryota; kingdom Metazoa; phylum Arthropoda; class Insecta; order Lepidoptera; family Noctuidae; genus Ceramica; species Ceramica pisi. Next base: position 2,365,409 of record OY982542.1, read on the forward strand.
AATTTTTATTAAATCCGTTGAAAGTTATATACTCACTCAAATAGTAAACGAACGACTGCCTCCATATTATGTTCCAAGTATTCTAATTATTCTAGGTATCATCTAGGAATAATCAAAATATTCAATCCTTTCTCTCAATATATAATAGAGTGATTAAATGCAAAAAAAAAAAACAATTACTTAGTCACATATATTGCGTTCTATTAAATCTAAATTGTATTTATATGTAAGTATACCTTTTCCACTGTCTGCGATGTTGACGAATTATTTGATTTCCAAACAAATTTTACCTTGCCTCTTTTTTAAATGCCATTGCACTATCGTAATTGAATTGACTCCTGCTTCATTTTTCAGGTATGTTGATACTCATTCTTACGTGCTTAAAAATAATCTTATCTAGATTCTACAAAAATTCAAAGAACGAACATTGAAAAAAACTAAAAATAAAAATGATAGAAACCCAACCCCAGTTCAAAAACAACCACATTTATTTAAAAATTTGTCCTCTCAACATATTTCAGACGAAAAACCAAACTGAATTCCAGCCGCCACCCATTCTGCATGACAAACTTTTAAAGGATAAAATTACATATCTCTAAAGAATTCTAATGTATTCTAAACGAACAGTCACATAGAACCGAAAGTTTTCAGACTAGCAATTTCAGTTTGTGCTAGAATTTATATGTGTTGGCGAAAGTTTTCTACAAGTATGTGCGCCCTGATGCATGTTGTTTCTCGACCGGCGACTTGAAGAATGAGCGCTGTGAGGTACAAGTATCTCTCGCTAGATGTAGAGATATGAAATACTCGACTATTTGGTACGCTTAAGAGATAGTTTTAGTGTGCTAAAATACTCGACTATTTGGTACGCTTAAGAGATAGTTTTAGTGTGCTAAAATACTCGACTATTTGGTACGCTTAAGAGATAGTTTTAGTGTGCTAAAATACTCGACTATTTGGTACGCTTAAGAGATAGTTTTAGTGTGCTAAAATACTCGACTATTTGGTACGCTTAAGAGATAGTTTTAGTGTGCTAAAATTGGGTTGTTTGAGAAATTTTATATGACACTAGCTGACCCGCGCAACTTCGTTTGCCTCACATTTTCCATTACTGCTCCGCTCCTATTTGTCTTAGCGTGATGATATATAGCCTATAACCTTCCTCGATAAATGGGCTATCTAACACTGAAATAATTTTTGAAATCGGACCAGTAGCTCCTGAGATTAGCGCGTTCAACCAAACAAACAAACAAACAAACAAACAATCAAACAAACAAACAAACTCTTCTGCTTTATAATATTAGGATAGATAAATTCATTTAATTTGCGCCATCCCATCTTCCTAGCTCTTCGTGCTGTGCTGGCGCTGCCGCCGCGGCTGCAGAGAACCTCAAGCGACGGAAATGTAATAACGTAACGTAATAACTCGTTGGAAATTATATTTTCAAGCCGTTTGGGGTTGAATCTCTTGGTTTGTGGGGTCCGAGTGCCCATTACTTGTTTAAAGATCTGTCAAGACGCTTAGTGGACACTTTGCGTGACTCAAGGGCTGGCTTTTACCTCGGCCAAAGTAAGCATTGCCCTACAACGTGGCAATGCTGCCAGCCTTTTGGGCTCATTACTAGTGGCTAGCGATGCGGACGAATTTTTCGACGCTTTAATGTTAGTTTTATTTTTAGCTTTTTTTAGTAGGTACCTACTTGTTATGGGTTTGCTCTTGACTCTAGTATTGGTCAGAGATGATAGAGACAAAGTCTACGATGGAGCGAGCTTACCCAGAAGTAGCTTGTTCACTCTAACTTTGAAAAGATTAGAGTTGTAAGCATTCGGAAACACAGACGCAGGAAAAGAGTTCCACTCCTTTTAGTTTTAGTTAGTTCAGAGTTTTTTATTTTTTATTAAATTGTATGTACATGTAGCCTGTAAATAGTCTAATTGAAATGGATTTATCTACTGTTGTTAGTTTTTAAAGTTATAGTTAGTTTGTTTCCTTAATCGTGGACCGATGACTTGGTGAGGGTCTCGGGAAGCCGATGGATGTGAGACGCACAGAACCTGTTGTTGTGGCGTCACTTGGGGGAGGCCCTATGTCCAGCATTGGTCGTCTTTCGGCTGATACGATGATGATGATGAAAGTTTCGAGGTACATACATATTTCCTTTAATTATTTATTTTATTTTTGTTTTCTTTCTCGGTTCCCTGGAGACCCGGTCCTTTGGTAGGCGTACGAGGAGCCGAAACCAACTCGCAGAGGCCCCGTTAGACATTTCAAATGTAATGGGGCACCAACCGGCGATTATCCCTGTATGCACTGAAAATATTCCCAAGGACAATCCCCGGTTGGAGCAGTACTATTGCAGAATATGGAAATAAAAAATGAAACGCTATTGGTTTGGGTGGTTTAGTGGACTGATAATCGTTTATTATAGAAGAACTATCGGCCCCTGCCTGACCACTAACAATATACACGATTGATATATATTATTTATTTTTAGGCTATTTTGTTCCACTGAAGGGCAAAGGCCTCCCTTTCTTCCTTCTATTTTTCTCGATTCTGGGCTAATGTGGACCAATCTTGACGATAAGCAGCAAGCTCGTCCTGCCATCTTCGCCTGGCTGTTTTTTTTTCCTTTCCGTTATAAAATTAAATATAGTGTACCAATGCTTCTTTCTTTGCGCATACAGTTGAACACTACACATGTTCCACTACAACTACCACGCTGGAGATAGTTAAAAAGTTACTATAAATGGGTAAATGGTCTATATGTAAACAAAATTTTTTGATTTTGGATCTCTACCGAGACTGGCCACCATATCTATTTAGAAAAGTGATAGCCATTTTTTAAATCTGTCGTTAAGAAGTAATAAACTAATAACTTAATTCTAAATAAAACAAATCTGAATTGAATACATCAATCACTTTATTCTAACCATCATTATTGAGGATAGTATCCATATAGTTTGTTGAAGTATTCCGGGTTATAAGATCTCTGTAAGACACTGTATCGCCGTACCGGGTACTCGTACTTAACTTGCGGGTACTCGTACCTAACCTTCGGGTACTCGTACCTAACCTTCGGGTACTCGAACCGATACCGCGGGTACTCGAACCGATACCGCGGGTACTCGCTCACCACGCGTTCGCTGATAACCGGGTATAGACTTTTCGGCGATTCGGCGTGGGCGTAGATAATGGCCAGCACTAGTATGATTGGTAACTTCATCTAAAAAAAATAAAGATGTTTTTAAATAACACAGTATAAAAATTATTTGGCATTGCTTTAAACTTTAATATACATTACTACGTTCCTAAAAACCTTGGCAACAGTTACATTATTCCAGATGAATATAAAGGCTAAAATAGTTATCCAAACTGGGCTAGGCTTGGGTCGTTACTAGATTATCTATGCCTTACCTTGAAAACAGCTTCTCTTTAGAACACGATTTTAATTCCACCTTAAGTAACCAAACACAACACAAAATAAAGAATTGTTATGTAAACAGTCGCTTTATATCTCAAGTAGTCTATCCAAAAACTATTAAATATAGATCAGATGATCATTTTTTTAATTATTTAACCAATTCACTAAGTGATGAAACGTTTTAAGCTGTTATCGTGTTGATGTAGGTCATGTTACATAATATGATTCGCTATTCTGTTATTTTCCTGTTTATTTTAGAGAAACTAGAGGTCGTTAAGTAAATTGTCTAAAAATACTACTAGTTGCCTCTATTTATTTGTTCCACCAAGCCTCCGGCCTATGTTTAGGCAAACGCCTTCTGTAGCGGCCATCTATGCTACGACAAGCGAATTACAATAGATATTCATTTATTTATTTATTTCATATTTGACTTGTAACATTAATACATATTTGAAATTCACACGTGTCAACATAATAAGTAGGTACCTACACAAAAATAAAATTAAATCATATAAAAGAATCACTTACATCATTAAAATAAAAATCAGTACATACAAAAAAAAATTAATAATAAAAATAATAGATATTACGTTAAATCATACATGTGAACAAATAACCTCTACATTAATCATCGGCCAGGTATCCACCAGACACAACACATGACTGGTCAGGGGGTCCCTCCCTTTTCAATGGCGGTTCTCAAACTCTAAACCCTCTGTCCCTCTATAAATCAATCTAGTAAGTATTCATCATCATTATATCAGCCAATTGCCATCCCTTCTGAACGTAAGCCTCATCCATCAGCAAACCACATCCATCTGGTGCCAGCCACCTTCTTTAAATGATCGATCCATTGTGCCGCAGGGCGTCTCGCACTACGTTCGCCTTTTTTTTTTAGGTATGGGAAATCATCAAACGAGTTCTCCCGCTCCGGGCGGAATGAGAGGGAGTGTCAGACTTCTACTGACTAAAACCCATCCATATTCCTTCATTGTCCTTTGTGTTCCGGAGCCACGGTATCTCTTTCGAATAGTCCCGCAACACTACGTTTTCCCATACGCAGTCTTTACTTACATGTCCGTTCTATCGACCGACATGGCCGGCCCTCTTACACGTCAGCGAGCTGATTGTACGCGCAATGTCGGTGACTTTAGTTCTCTGGCGGATGACTTCGTTGTGAATTATGTCCCAAGCGACATGGCCGGCCCACTTCCACTTCAGCATGCTGATTGTACGCGCAATGTCGGTGACTTTAGTTCTCTGGCGAATGACTTCGTTGTAAATTATGTCCCGAGCGACATGGCCGGCCCACTTACACGTCAGCAAGCTGATTGTACGCGCAATGTCGGTGTCTTTAGTTCTATGGCGAATGACTTCGTTGTGAATTATGTCCCAAGCGACATGGCCGGCCCACTTCCACTTCAGCATGCTGATTGTACGAGCAATATCGGTGACTTTAGTTCTCTGGCGGATGACTTCGTTGTGAATTATGTCCCGAGCGACATGGCCGGCCCACTTCCACTTCAGCATGCTGATTGTACGCGGAATGTCGGTGACTTTAATTCTCTGGCGAATGACTTCATTGTGAAATCTGTCCCGAGCGACATGGCCGGCCCACTTCCACTTCAGCATGCTGATTGTACGCGCAATGTCGGTGTCTTTAGTTCTCTGGCGAATGACTTCGTTGTGAATTATCTTCTATACCAGAGAAACAAACAATAATGTTTATAAAAATCTCAACTCTGATCTAAGCTGCCTTCCTATCTATGAATACAGTGCATTACGTCCGCTTTAGCAGTGTTCTTTCTAGTGCATAAACTTTTAATATATTATGGAAAAACCGTCTTGGTTTTTCCTTTTTGTAACTTAACACTGTTGGATTACACCGGAAAAAAACTCATTATTCAGCATAAAACTTCACAGCACATTCTACTACAGTTTTCATGAAAAATCCTTCAGTAATCTCTACTAAAATAAGCCTTCATCTATGCGGAGCATAAACAAAGCGCTTCATTCTTCATACAGTGTTATAAATATAAGGTTATCCTGTAATCCCTTACCTAGTACCGAAGCCAGCAGTAATGAGAACTTGAGACTGCGTAAATATTGCGGAAAAACCTGAGCATGTGGTTTTCTGTGCTGAGCAAGTAATTAGATACTGTGAAGTAATTTAAACTTTTATTGTGGGTACGCACGTACGTGGTGTGGTTAAGCCCATTTTGTTATGATATTGAGAGTTCAGATGACTTTGACGCAAATCAGTCATTTGTAATAGACTAGCTTTTGCCCGCGACTTCGCACCCGCAGATCCCATTTTTTCCAGTTTTCGTAGGAATTTCGGGAAGTCCTCTCTTAGTGTCTGTTTGTCACTTCTTCACGTCCACATATCTAAACGAACTTACATAGATGAAACTAAGCTTTAACTACGACTGAACTACGTTTTATGTACGAGCTTGTCCTATCATAAATGATATTTCTTTTGTACTTGTAGGTTGTAAATAACACTTTTACACGTCAATCTATTTTGGTAATTTTAAACTAGATGAGGCCGGCGTTTTGCTAGCTGACTGCTCTGAGAAGAAACGCCGAAATAAACTCAGAGGTAAAAATTAATCTTCACTTGTTCAATTTTTTTCCCATAAAATAACAATAGTAGAATTCATTTCCAACTACTCGCACTTAACCTGCATTATCGACAATATTGCAGTTTAGTTTAGTAGCCACTATTCCGAAACACATTTGTCAGTACCATTAGAGGATCCTCTCAACTAACTGAGAGGAATGGCAACTAAGTGGAGCTCATTACTCTTTGATTTCGGGCTGAATGTTAGAGTGGTTTGTCAGAACTGAAAACACACCGTGTATAACACAACATCATCGCTAATAAAGGCTTTCATTGTAGATCTAGGGGCTAAAAAATCCAGTTTAGAAGAATCATAATATTAACCACACAACTATCCGTCAATTTTTTTTTTCATCTCATTATTTAATTTCATTTATTCTATTTCAGTTTATGACACAGAACTCTTCGTGTGTAAGTCCGACTCTCACTTGGCTGGTTGTAAAACGAAATCATGATGACATAGCGTCAACATATTATTATTGATACCTATTCGCGGAATAGAGTTGTGACGTTGTGCATGTTCCTAAACAAGAAAAAAAAACAAAACAAATTTTCTCAAAAAAACAATTTATTTGCGACCAATGTTCATTCAATTTGTGACTTTGTAGTCATAATGAAAAGGCCTATAACCGCGAAGAATGAACGAAGTAGAGGGAGAAAATCCTGGATCAATTACCCGGTAAGGAAAATATGGGTAACCCGTGTAACTGGGGTCACCTATCTTGTAGTCATCAAGATCGACGACTCTATACCTCTTGAGAAGAGGTATGGGAGAAGTTCTAAGCTCATTCAAAGGCTTGGCTTCGATCTTGAATTCTGCTGGCTCTTCAAGTACGGGCTCGGTGACTAGGATCCGGTATTGTCCGGTGGGGTCCCATCGTATGTCAGCGTGGGTTACCGCGATCACGCAAAGCGTTATCAGAAGTAGTTTCATCTGTCAAGTAATAAATGTCATATTAATGGAAGTAAATGAGAAAACCATACAAATACTAAGTATACTCAGTTAGGGTGACTGTCCACTGGGACGGAGAGGAGAGAAGATAGATATACCAATGGAATGTAATAATAATAAATCAAATGTAATAAAGCATGGTAGTTTTTTTTTCCAAATTGTTAATCTTTCAATGATAATGTTGTGCACACCGATAAGTGATGTATTTGGTATTTACCTACGAATTGTAGACTTATGATTTCCTGTTATTGCCATAATTGTAAATATTATGTCGTTGGTGTGCCGTAATAAATAAATAAATAAATGGAATTGCATAAAATATCCTCTCACGTCAGATTTTATACAATTCCATTGTATAATGATAAATGATATTTATTGTGTAATTAGGTTGTAAATAACAATTTTACACGGCAATCTTTTTTGGTCATTTTAAACTAGATGAGGCCGGCGTTTCCTAGCTGACTGCTCTGAGAAGAAACACCGAAACAAACTCAGAGGTTTTAAAGTCCATACAATCGTACTGGTCAAATCATACAAGAACCATGTAGGTAAATGTCATATTAATGGAAGTTAATTAGAAAACCATAGAAATACTTTACTCTGTTAGGCTGACTGTCCACTGGGGCGAAGAGGAGAGAAGATATAATATAAACCAATGGAATTGCGTAAAATCTCCTCTCACGTCAGATACCTGAGATTTTATACAATTCCATTGGTTATATTAATCGGTTTCTCCGCTGCCTCGCTCCGCGTCAATGGACAGGCAGCTTTAGGCTTTCATTTGTAGACATTTGACAGTCCTTACGGATTGTCACAAGCTGAGAATCTGACAGCAATCATGCCAAGAGGTGCTTGGCGGATTGATTGAAATAAATAGACACTAATAAGTGTGGTTAATGAAGAGAAATTAATTGAAGTTGAAAATATGCGAGAGTTTTCTTCATACAGTCTCGATGAACATTCGCTGGTTTTGGCTTAAGTGAAAATGATTGTCTTTGTCTGTAAATTAACAGCTAATTGGAAAGAAAACGAAGTAGGTGACCCATGATGTGGTTAAATTACTTTTTGGTATTACTTTATACCATGGCTTTATATTATTGAAATAAATCAGAGTGTCAATTCTATTAATGTTCACATTCGCATCGCATCTCAATCGTAAACTGTCAAAAATGTATGAAAATTAAGGCTTTTTTGACAGTTTGTGATTAACATGCGAATGAGAAAGTTTTTTTAAAAAAATAGTAGAATTAGCCCCAGACAGTTTACCACCAAATTTTAATACCATTCCTGTCAATGTACGACTCTCCAGATGTTAAAAGCCCTTCAAACACATTATTCTCTCAAAAATTAAATTCAATCAAGAAACGTGTCCCTCAAAGTAAATAAAAAAAAAAGAAATCCATTCCCTGAAAACCTTTTAATTCGTTCGTGAGTAGTGATTAAGTATGGTCTGAGGAGTAAATTAAATTTAGCTGAAGTGAGGTCTCTCAGGGAGTGAAAGCGGGACAATCATAATTAGACACACAGCAGCCGAGCTCGAGGAGTAGGTACCCTCTGATGTTTAATTTTAAATTTGAATGAGAACTAATTTTTTAGCTGTTGTTTAAATATTCGAGATGTTATTATGATCTGTTGGAAAACAATTTGAGCAGTTGTTTAATTTAATGGCGGTTGATTAATTATTGCGACAGTAAAACATGGACAGTTATAAAAAATCAATTAGTCGGTTATTTTATCATACAATGTCAATTCTAAAAATAATTGAGCAGTCCAATAACTGAATGAGCGGTAAAAATGATGGAATGAGCGGTTCGATAAATAGTTCGGCAGATCATAGCGAGCGGTGACACCCGAACTCAAATTCATTGAGAAGAGAGGTAAATGTTCGTTAGTTGGGTTAGGTAAGGTTAGTTTTTTTTATTATTTTATTTTACCACCTCATTGTTTATAGGATTTCTTACCGACAAATTCCAATTTATTACTGCCCACACGTAACCGCTCGTTCAATATTTTTTAGCGCCCATTTAATTATTTTCCTGCTCAATAATATATTCACTGATCCACTTCATTATTTTTTATTACTCATTTTTGTTCACTTTACTGCTTAGTTTTAACTGCTGAACTATTTATTAAACGTGGCATTTATAATTTTTAACTTACCAAAACTGCTATTTACAACTGCCTCTTTAAATCAGTGCCAATTTGAATTAAGAACTGTGTTTTTGTTATAATATTAAGTGTGAAGATTTTGTCAAGTACGTAGGATTTCAATAAAGTTGTTACATAATATAGGTACTAACATAGTTTATATAATACATGTAAGTAAGTATGATTGTGTATTTTGGCTGCAATAAAGATTTATTTGTATTTATAAGTGGCAAAAAATGAAACTATGAAAAAAAATATATATATTTTGGCATTATCTTTTATTACTGACAAATTAAATAACGATTTTTAGTTATATTACAAGCATTTAGCACCTTTTAAAGACTTCAGTTAGGTTTTTAAAAATTTAGTAGCAAATATTTCTCAACACGTATACCTTCTTTGAATTGTAAAAAAAAACATATACTTATATATATTAAGTAACTAAAACTTACCTTTGCAATTGGTTGAATTCCAATCACACAATACAAAATTTATTTATTTAATAACAGTTTATATATTGAGACTAATTGCTTCGTCCATTATGATATTTTCTTATAATTAGGAACCTACCTGCTTCTCATTCATTTGTTTAGATCGTTCATTTTAATAAAAAACTATTCCACAGTCACCAAAAAATATGATTAAATTATTATAAATCACTTTTCTAACTGGGTTTTAATTGGTTCAATAATTAATTGTGATAGGGATATTAGCACCATTAGAATTATAGTGTTATATAAAAATGCATGTGTCCACCTGAGAACTTCGTCCGATTTTGAATAATGTTGAATAGGAGCATAACTAGTAGATTTATTATTGGATTTTCTATACACAGCTTGAATAAAGAATCTTCTTATAGATATTTGTTAATCTACGGTTAGATTTTATTTTTTTACTGTTGATAGGCATGCATTTGACCATTGACTCACCTGATGGTAAGCAATGATGCGGTCTAAAGGAGGAACACGATCAAAAGTACAAAAAATAAAAATATATATATGAATAGCCTGTAAGGCTGGCTGCATAAGTGCGATTATATCCAGATAAGGTTACCAAATTGAGAATTCAGATTCAGAAACCTGATCAATGCTTGGCTTACAGACAATGTTAAACTAGGCACACACGTTTGTATATTTCCCGAATGGGAAAAAAACCTTTCCAACCAAATTCAAAAATGGAATTCAAAGATGGCGCCGCATCAATTTGACGTAAAACCGCACAGTTTCACATAAATTCCTCATGCTTATTCGCGCTGCTTCACCTGTGCTATAATTAATTGAAGCTTTTATAAACACCCCCTTTGCCTCGGTCTAGGCGCCCCTCTGTGGCTGGCAGTGCTCTAAGTCAAAAGAGGAAAGATGTTCTCAAGAATTAATTTATTTTTCTTAGCAGTCTTGTGGTTTATGCTGTGTATTCATAAGTATGTTAGCTCTTTCCTTTTAAATTTAATACTAATTTGCCCGTGGCTTAGTAAAACGTAGCGTAACCGTCTACAGGGTTCCTTCCATATCTATACCAAAATTCATCAAAATCGGTGCAGCAATTTAGGGTGTAAGTGTAAAAACAAACAGTAATTTTTACATTTATAATACCTATTTACCTGAACTCCGTTTATTTGTTTGATTAAATTATACTGGTTCATATAAAAAAGAAACATGAAAACCTAGTGTCCATATTTTACAAAGAAGAATAATTACTGAACTGCCGCTATTCAACAATCGCAAATGTTAAATATCAACGGAAATACAAGCTCTTATCTAATTCGGCTTCAGATCGATAATTGTAGCACACTTGAAGTCTGTTTTTTTTTTAATTCCGGAGACTAAATTGACAAGTGCAAATGTAAAAAAATATGCCAGTTTGCCATTTGCACTTGTCAATGTACTTAGTTTTAAGTTACAACTAACCCAAACTGTCAAAAAAAAATGGTTTTGTTGTTCCAATCATCTCTCTTATCGGTCGCCATTCCCCGTTTCTCCCCAAACCTCCTTCCGCCTTTCCCTTGGACCACACACCTCAAGGATAAACTACTATGGCAGAATTGATGGCAAAATGCAACAGCCATTAACTCGGCAATAGCTTTCCTCCGCTATTGAATGACAAGAAAATACGTCCTACACCTGATGCTTTTATTTTTATTCTAGCAGCGTGGTTTCATGTTCTAGTTGTCATTTTTATAATGCTTTTGGATTCAATCGATGTTCTAAATTGATATAACGACTCTATTGCAGGAAATTGCAGATGGAATTACTATTTTATTTTTTAAATTGAAGTAGATTATGAAGTTTTTGTTAGGAATGACTAGATCAAATTCAATATAACTTAATGGATGGCATTTTATTATAGACTTGGATACTGCTAAGCAATTACAATAATGACGAAGAGACTTACAAATTCAAGACGCAATAACATCTCAGCGACCATCAATGACAAAAACTTGTTAAATTGTGAAATAAACAGAGATGTTTTGGACCTCTTGGAACTGCGGTGCAAATGAAACCGCTCCTTGAAAGTGCCAGAATTTCCTTTCTAACTGCAGACAAAATATCTCACGAAGAATAGAGACGAGACAAAATAGACTTAAGACCGCTTCACACCTCGAAGCGTCTACAAGAACTAAAGTCAATTTCGCCTACATGTTGCCTTTGTCAACATTCATAACAACAACGAGACTAAAAGGAGAAAGCCTCAATCTGACACGAGTCCCCGTCACAAAAAGCTGTAGATGTGTTCCTGAGGAGTTTGTTGGCCACTTCTTCTCCACAGCTAAAACACTAGGGAGTGGTGACGGGCGGGCGTTTTAGGGGACTGTCTTTTGTAAAATTTGACGTTCAAAAAGTGCTGGCTCTCAGCCTAATTTGAATAAATGACTTTTGAATTTTGAATTTTGCAAATTTTGTACATAAATTATTTGTACTAAGTTCAGTATTAACAAATAAAACCAATTATATCAACTCAAAGTAACATACGTTTAATAAGAAACTAAATAGAGCAATGTCTCTTGGACGGGTTACATTTTAGCGCTGTTGTCTAATATTTGGTGGTAAAACATATTTTGAAACAATTTAATGTGTGTTTACAAAATCTATAGCATCTCGTGACGTAAACTGTGGTGTCAACCCCAGCCGCGCTTGGCAAAACCATTTCATTTATTTTATTGATATTTTTGTCGTTATACGTCCAGGGTTAAAGACATTCGTCATAATTGTAAAGGTGTAGATAATAAATGACAAAACAAAGACTAGACTCCTTGAAAAAATCACGAGAAACTAAAATCACATCCGTCTACATCATGTTCTATCAAAATAACAGCGAGACTAAAGGCAGACGTCACAATCCGACATGTGTCACAGTGTACGTCGGGCGTCGGAATAGTGAACTGCGGTGTCAGCCCCCGCGGCGCTTAGCGAGACCATTTCATTTATTTTATTGATATTTTTGTCACTAGACGTCCAGGGTTAGGCTTGGGACATACTGTAGCACCTCTATGTTGTTTTGCGGAACACTAGGTGGAAGTTCTAGTACAGCAGGTTCAGAATGTGCCGTATGACATGTCAAAATAAATTTGATGAAAAAGGCATTGTGAGGAACTCAAATTTTAATATTTTTTTGGTAATCTATACTAATATTATAAAGAGGTAACATTTGTTTGTAAGTTTTTATGTAGGGGGTAATCTCAAGAACTACTGGTCCGATTTGAAAAAATCTTTCAGTATTCGACAGCCCATGTATCGAGGAAGGATATAGGCTACATATCATCAAGCTAAGACTACTAAAAGGAGCCGAGCATTAATAGAAAGTGTGCCGCAGACGAAGTTGCGTGGGTCAGCTAGTTATACAATAAATGAAGTAAATAAGAAACTGAAGCTATAAAAGAAAATGGATGAAAATTGCTCATCCACCTCCTTGTCTCCGAAACAGCTGTGTCCAAAATTAGAACATACAAATAATAATTCCCGACTTCCCCTTCAACTTCGCTCCCGTTTTACCAGCATAGTTTCCGTTCCGCGTGGGATTTCCGGGATAAAAACTGCCCTATGTCCTTTCTCGGATTTCAAACTATCGTTGTACTAAATTTCATATAAATCGGTTCAGTGGTTTAGGCATGAAGGAGAGACAGACAGACACAGTTACTTTCGCATTGATAATATTAAGTAGGGATTCAAAATTACAGAAAAAAAATCTTGAGGGGGTTCGCACTAGGCCTGTATTTTTTGTTGTTGTTCGGCCGACTCCAGTATATTTATGGAACACAGCTACAAATATTTACATTTTCGTTGCTACCATTTCAGGTTTGAACAGAATTTTAAAGTAGCAACAAAAAATATGGCGCTATACTATGTCGTATTGTGTCCGTACCCTAATCGCAGGGGAGTCTAGGGGAAAATTGGCGAAAGACAGAGGGTTGTTCAGGGGAGTTTGTTCTGGGTACAAATGGGGTACATTGGTGCATTACCAATTCTCTTGCAATTTCCTCGGACTTGGTTTTGTTTTCGAATTAAAGTCGTTGATGGTAGTTATTTGCCAGGTGGTGGCCGTATGATGGGGAATTTGCTGTAATGTGCTGAAAGTTCCTAATCAGTAATTCTATGTGCAATGTTTCGGGTAAATTTTTAACCGTCTTCCCAAAAAGGAGGAGGGTTTTATTGTTTGTTACCTTATAACTCCGTCATTTATGAACCGATTTAAAAATAATTGTTTTATCTGAAAGGATATCCTTCTACATTTTATTAAATTGGTTAGGAAGTTTGGATTATAAATCAAATAGCTGGAATTCGTTTACTTGGATGTTGGTTTTTTTGTAATCCAAGTAAACGAAATGGTGTATTTTGCTTCCCGCGATTTCGCAGTTGTGTTGTTAGGTGTGGGATACCACTAAAAAGAGAAAAAAAAAATTACAAAAAAATTCAACTGACTTCCAAAAAAAAAAAACACTACAAAGTAAAAATTAACTTATTTTTCGGAAGTCGGTGTCAAAATACGAAGAAACTAACAAAAACACCGACTTCCGAAACGACACAGACGAAAACTTAGCCTTTTTCGCAGCAGTCTTCGAATACGTGAAGTGTTGTTTTTCTATAAGAAATTACACTAAACAGTAAATTTTCAAGAACAATTGAAATGAATAATAATGGATCAACTTGCCCCTAAAATATAGAAGGGGCACAAAAAACCTTTCAACCCTCGAGTGTTTAAATAAAAAGGATTTTAATAGACCCCAAAGTAATTTCCCTTCAATCATAAGTAAAAAGAAATCAATTTTCTTTTTTATAATACGTTGGGGATTGGCTCCAAAATCTATACTTAAGTTATGAAACAATATTGAGAAATCTCTTAGGGGTTGAAAGATTACAAATATTTTAAAGAAAATTGCCAATTTATGATGTAAATGGATTATTATGTTGGTTTGAAGTTGAACGTGGACGTGTTTTGAAATGGTAAAGTACCTATATTTTAATCATAGATTGATTTTATAGCTGTATTTTAATTTCTTTAATGTTTTTTATCAAGCACAATCATTTTCATAGAAATAAGATACAGAGTATTAATATGATAAAAAATACAAACCATCAAAGGCCTAAATATGTAAAAGTAAACATTTTGTATTCCAATATTCAACCAAAAAAATAAAATAATCTGTATAGTCACAAGCAAAAGTCTTTGATCAACAGATTATCAATTATTTATTATCTACTCTCCCTTTCACACCCTTTCAGTGACGTCAATCATTCATCACGACCATTCTGACGTGTTAAATTACTACCTTCATTTTTGCGAACGCACTGAAAAGGGAGTTTTTTATACCACGTAATATTTTTCGGAAGAAAATCACAATTTCCAGCGCTGTGTTTGATAAAACTGAAGTCTCGTTATTGTTTATTTATTAAAAAATGTCGTGTTTGCATTCTCGGGTTTTGTGGATGGAAATAGAATTATATTGGACATGAACGTGACGCGTTATTTATTTTAGAGATTTATTTTAAACTTCAACAGCAATAAGGAGGAACTCATGGCTAAATACTCACAGACGCACGGTTTGATCTACGAGGTTAAGCAACGCTTGCCAAGGTCAGTCAGTGGATGGTGATACTCACCATCACTCCATCTACTTACTACGATTGGTAAAAAAATAAGTGAAATATTAAATGACTACCTGACCGGCGCAACTTCGTCTGGGTCACATTTTTCATTAATGCTCCGCTCCTATTGGTCACACCGTGACATTACATGGCCTTATAGTTTTACTCAATAAATTCAACTCGAATCAGTAGTTCCTGAGATAAGCGCGTTAATTCAAACAAACAAACTCTACAGCTTTGTTATATTAACGTATGTATATTTGAAGATTTTAAGTTATTCAAGGAAAATGTTTATACTATGCATATTCACTTTTTAGGGTTCCGTAGCCAAACGGCAAAAAAACGGAACCCTTACAGATTCGTCATGTCTGTCTGTCTGTCTGTCCGTCCGTATGTCACAGCCACTTTTTCCGAAACTATAAGAACTATGCTGTTGAAACTTGGTAAGTAGATGTATTCTGTGAACCGCATTAAGATTTTCACACAAAAATAGAAAAATAAAAATAATAAAAATAGTAATAAGTTAGTAATTTGGGGGTTCCCCATACTTAGAACTGAACCTCAATTTTTTTTTTCATCTAACCCATACCTGTGGGGTATCTATGGATAGGTCTTCAAAAATGATATTGAGGTTTCGAAAATCATTTTTTTTTCTAAACTAAAAAGTTTGCGCGAGAGGCACTTCCAAAGTGGTAAAATGTGTCTCCTGTAACTTTTAAAATAAGAGAATGATAAAACTAAAGAAATTTTTGATGTACATTACCATGTAAACTACCACCAAAAATTGGTTTGAACGAGATCTAGTAAGTAGTTTTTTTAATACATCATAAATCGTAAACCGCAATTTTTGCTTATAATACGAGTATATACCTACAGGTTTGTACGGAACCCTCGATGCGCGTGTCCAACTTGCACTTGGCCGGTGTTTTTTTAAGTCTTCATGCTTGTGAAACCGGTAAAAAAGCCAGCTTAAATAAATCATACATTTTACTCAATTACCGGTCCGCTCAAAGGGACGTCCTCACTAATCAGTCTCCGTCTATTCTCTCAACGACTTACTTTTCTAGTTCAGCAGCAATTTTGTGGGACTTCCTCACTCCTTTGTCGTCTGATTGGCTGCCAGCTTCCTCGGACACTTTTTTAATGTCTGTCGGGCAAATGAGCATAGCAGGCTGAGGAATGAATGAGATGAACGCAAAATTGTTATTGATTTTGTGTGAAGTGAATAATGGGCTAGATTCCATCATCCACAAATTGCAAAACTATTTAGTCCGTCAGTTAGAGTATTGAAAAATAATGTATTTTTTGTTTTTGTAAATCAATGAATATTGACAAAGATAAAACGCATCCAAACTCGGGAGTGGGGGCTCGTGACGTCATGGCTCACTAAAAATTATGCGAAGGTTTGACGTATTGAGAATTTTAAAAGCGTCGTAACTTCGTCAATTTTGGTTCCCGTAATAAAAGAAAAACATGGGTCAAATATTTTTTGATAATCTAACTGACGGACTTATTAGATTTTTTCAGGACACAAGCCCATTAGGCAGTTTACTAAATGTGTTTATTTAGAAATACACCACCTGCCTCAAAAGATGACAACTTTCCAGAGGAAACAGTTTTGGGGGCCGAGTCACCCGCGTCCGTAGGAGAATACCCTTCAGCGAATCCCTACACGTGGTCCCCGGGTGGTGCTAAACAGGTGACACTAACCGCCTCCGTGGTCTAGTGGTTATTCCACCTGATTCAGACCCAGAAGTCCCGGGTTCGATTCACAGCGGGGGCAAATTTTTTGCTCGGTTTTGTTGGTGGTAGGACTCGTTCTAAGTCCGCCTGGCAAGCTACCACCATCATGTCTAAGTCTGTCGCCATAACAACAATGTTAACAGCATTGTTGTGTTCCGGCAGTTAGAGGTATGATAGCCAGTTCCTCTGTGTAAGAGGATTCCGGGTGAAACTCGCTTCCATCTTCGACCTAATCATCACTTTCCATCAGGTGAGATTTGGGCCAAGAGTTTCTCCGTTTTGTATAAAAAAAAAAAAAAAAAAATACACCGAGAAGAATCCAAAAATATTCCAAGATATCTATTAGTTAATATCGTTACCTGCCCGTTTGTCTGTAAACTGAGTAGTTATACGAATAGAGCAAAGCAGTTTACAGAATCTGGTGTATTCAGTGACTTGCTTGCTTGCTTGACTTGCTTACCTGATTCTGTAAGCTGCTTTGTTCGCAAGAAATTATCTATTCCATATGATGCACTCCTGAGATGAAAGATCCTATGTCCTAACTACTTCGATAGGACCCTCACAAGAAAGTAATCTTAACCGAATTATTCAATACTAATCGAAAAAAAACTTTCTCGATGACAAACAACTCTTGTAATATTACCTAAGGAGTATTTTTCCTTCGAGGGCATTACATTGTATAATAATAGGTGCTTTCGCTACAGTGTGTTTCGTAACACGATTTATGTAAATATTTAGTTAAATTATATCTTATCTACTGTAGATCACCGGAAAATGGCAAACGCCGTAAGATTGTAAAATGTCGCGTGAAATTGTAAACATTTTTTTCTAAATAGGACACGGACGTATATTGGAAACTATTGAATTTGGATGGAATATATTATTCCTGCCCTTATCCCATGTTACTTGGAGTCGGCGCAACACGTTTTTTTCTTCCAGTCTGCCCTATCAGCCGTCAAACTTTCACTAACTCCTTTTTCTTTCATATCGCTTTTTACACAATCCATCCATCTTTTCTTTGGCCTTCCTCTCCCTCTCCATCCATCCACATTTTTTTTTTTCACACTAATAATCTAATCAAGATTTATTACAATCTTACAGTCTGCCACTTTCCGGTGGTATAGACTATTGAATTCCAACAAAAGATTTTCCAAACCTTCAAACATATTATTATTGTATTTTACGAAAATTCCACGTAAACCCATTTGTGTACGCACTAGTTGAGAGTATTATTACTTCACAATAGGATACTTTAATTACCTCTGTGTTATTCTAATTTAAATCTTATTAACATTGTATAAGATCCACTTAAAATCAAATTACTGTAACGCTATTATTCTCAACAATACGATGTTACTACCTATTAAGTTTTATTCGAATTTGAGCTTTATTACGTGTGCTGAAAGCTCATTTCGAGAATTAGGAGTTAGTGTCAGAGGGTGAACAACGAGAAACACTTTTGTATTCACGTGTACCGTGAATAAGATAGCGAAACATGTTTTTGTCGTGATTGTACCATTCGTTACTGTACGGGTGTTATCAATATAGGGTGTATTTTGGGGTGTCCATGAAATGTTGTAATTACTTTTAATTTTATTTCATAAATCTTCATAAACCCATTTCATCATCTGCCTAGCCTTTTCCCAACTAAATCGGGGTCGGCTTCCAGTCAAACCGGATTTAGCTGAATAACCAGTATTTTACGTAGAGCGGCTGCCTACCAGACCTCCACAATCCATGAACTGGGTAATACGGTATTTTTGGCAGGACTGGAGTCAGATTTACTGGCTTCTGACAATCTGTAACGATTGCCAAATATCTACAAATGACAGCCGGGACGGGACGGATTAACGTGCTTTCCGAGGTAAGGAGGAAATTCGGTATGTTAAGATGGTCACCCATCCACAGACCAACCTTGGCAAGCGTTGCTTAACCTTGAAGATCGATCTGAGCGGCTGTTATTCTTTAGCCCTGAGCCCCTCTTTACCTCGTACAAAACAAAAATAAATAATTATCGTGACATTTCCGTATTAAATTTCCAAGAAAATGGTTGATTTCAAAACACAAAGCAGCCTAATCATGTAGGTACATGATTACGCTGCTTCAAGGAAACCTTGCTCAAATTCATTTTCTAACAAAATGCCAATCTCTATAATGTTATATTTTAATTTTACGATTACAAAAGACGTCTTTTCACCATTAACCGATTCCTGGAACTGTTTCGCGAACGAGCGGAAAATTTACGGAAAACTGCCGTGTTTTCCACTTATTTAAATTAGATAGACGTTTAATTAATAATTAATATGTTAATTGATTAAAACTCCTGTTGTTTTTATAGTTACCTACCTTTTGTTCGCACACCTAAATATATCGTTTTTACCCGATCCTTAGGAATTACGGAAAATCCTCTCTTAGTGCTCCTCAACACAAGGAACCTGCATGTCAAATCTCAGACCAGAAGTTTCGGTTGTGCACTGTCAGTCAGTCACTCAGTCAGCCACCAGTAAAACAGTTTTTTAGCCGACTTCCCAAAAAGGAGGAAGTTCTCAATTCGGTTGTATTTTTTTTTCTTCTTAGGTTTGTTACCTCATAACTCCGTCAATTATGAACCGTTTGAAAAATTCTTGTTTTATCTAAAATGATATACTTGTTGATATACGAAATAGCTGGAATTCGTCTACTTGGATGGTTTTATGTTATCCAAGTAATCGAAATTGCGTATTTTGCCTTTCTGCGATTTTGCAGTGGTGTTGTTAGGTGTGGGGTACCACTAAAAAGTGAAAAATAAAAAACTTTTTACTAGCTGACCCGGCAAACGTAGTTTTGCCAAAAAGTAACCTACAACCTATTCTGAGACCTACTGAGCGTACACAAAAAAAAAACATAAAAATCGGTCAAGCCGTTTCGGAGGTGCAAAAAAAAATACCCTACAACCTATTCTGAGACCTACTGAGCGTACACAAAAAAAAACATAAAAATCGGTCAAGCCGTTTCGGAGATGCAAAAAAAAATACCCTACAACCTATTCTGAGACCTACTGAGTGTACATTAAAAAAAAATCGGACAAGCCGTTTCGGAGGTTCGACAACAAATACCGTGGCCCGAAATTTTCATATATTTGAAGCTTTTTTTATACATTGATTGACAACATCACTGTACTCTGTGCCTTGAAAAAGCGCGTATAGCTGTTCCATATTCCATCAATAGTGGTGTAAGATAGTCAGAAAGCCGGCAGTCCGGCAAGTCAAATAATCTACTACTAACTACTTGGTTCTTGGAAGTCATGTGGGCAGTATCTTCAACTAAAATACTCCCTTCATAACTGGAAAATATTTGGAAAAAGCGTGATCAGATTATTTCTGGATAAACTTTATAAATATTTTACGTAATAGGCTAGTTTCCATCATCCACAAATTGCAAAACTATTTAGTTCGTCAGTTAGAGTATTGAAAAATAATGGACACGTATTTTTTGTTTCTGGAAATCAATGAATATTGACAAAAATAAAACACATCGAAACTAGGGAGTGGGGCTCGTGACGTCACCACCCGCTAAAAATTATGCCAGTGCGTGACGTATTGAGAATTTTAAAAGCGTCGTAACTTCGACAATTTTGGTTCCCGTAACAAAAGAAAAAATACGTCGGTCAAATATTTTTGATAATCTAACTGACTAATTAGATTTTTTTTAGGACAAAAGCCTATTATCCAAGCTAAATAAACATAGTAATAAGAGAAATCAATTTACTGATATTTATAAGCCTCCATGTTTATCCCATGATACATAATAAAATATAACGAACAGACATGATTCATTACGCCGGCAGCGTATTCCATTTCGATTTTATTTATTAACTAAGAGGAAAAGTTCCAAATACATAGTTATCTTATTTATTTTCAAAAACAAAATGTTTTTGAAAATAACGTTACTATTGCTGATACTTTTGAAAATAATACCTTTGTATACGAAATGTAAACTGTTGAGCTAGACAAAGGAACAAAAAAAATTAAAATGTCATAAAGTAACTCGTATGTCACAGATAAATGCGAAAATATTTTTGTCAGTCTGTCTATATCACTGGCTGACCCGCGCAACTTCGCTTGTGTTACATTTTCGTTTAATTCTCCGCTCCTATTTGTTAGCGTGCTTAGCGTGATGATATATAGCCTTCCTCAATGAATGGGCTATCTAACACTAAAATAATTTAGATTAGCGTGTTCAAGCAAACAAACAAACAAACTCTTTAGCTTTATTATATTATTAGTATAGATACTATAATACAAAGTCCTCCGCCACCTCTGTCAGTCTGTCAGTTCGCGATAAACTCAAAAACTACTGCACCGATTTTCATGTTGTTTTCACCAATAGATAGAGTGGTTCTCGAGGAAGGTTTTAGTATGTAATTTGTCAAGCGTGCAAAGCTGCGGGCATCAGCTAATGTTTGTTATAACTACACGTTTGATGACCCATTCCACCCCCGTAAAGGTCCGGGTTGGGATACCGAGAATAACACATGGCTATACAAAATACTTATATCGCGATGCGGTTGCATGAGTCAGGACTTCGAATGCGCCATGGCTCTTCTTTAATGCAACAACGCTGTGCAGCCGTTTTTTTAGTGCCACGACGCGTTGTGAGCTATTTTTCGCTCAGTAAGCGTTTTCCGTCCTTGATCGTATTATTTACACCTTTGAGAGACACAAATGATATTTAATTTTCAGGAAACCAAAAAAAATCACAGTCCACCTACGTATATAAAAAAAAAATCGAACCAGCAGACATTTAATACCATTAGGAAAACTTTTAAAACCAAGTTTACGAGCGCGGCGTCCCATACAATTTCATGGTCACAACAAAGTGAGTCAATGGAAAAGCCCGCCATGAATTATGAAGCCGTCGATCGATGCAGTCTGCACGCAAACTGTTACATAATTAAAAGGTTTTTGTCTTGTGATTGCATTGTTATTTCATTAATTTATGGGGTGGAAGGTACATGCAACGAAAACGATAAGAATACTTCTTTTTATGCTCTGTTCTGCGTGTTTTGTAGTCAAGTCATTGATATCAATCGTCTGGCTTCAGTCTTTTATTATAAACTAGTTTATTTTCAATTCTCTCCCCCATGAGATATTTTTTGCAGAACTTAATCGTTGACTGTACGTACGCATATAAAGCAATTTTCTTGCTAACTGTACGTACGTGTTTTTTATCTTTTTTTAAACATGGCTTTGATTTTTCTTTGGAGGAATAAATATAAAACTCGTGTGGTAAACAAGAGAGAAAATGTGAAAGGTTATACAAACGTTATGTGAAAATGTTATCGAAGAAGGATACGGATATTAAAATACAAGGATGCTAAGTAATATTGGGGTCAAAATCATTAAAATATTTTGAACCACTAAAATAACTATGCTTTACAGTATGGATTAATTTAAACATATTTACAGATATATGTGGGTAAAGGACAGGGAGACATTTGTCCAGCATTGAGACCTTTGCCCACCAGTAAGGCGTAACGGGCTAGTTAGATTTAAGTATTCAAAAATATTAAAAACTAGCTGCACGTCCCGACTTCCGTATACCGTTAAAATAAAGGGTATACCTTTATTTTAACGGGATCAAATATAGCCTATGTTCATACGGACAGTCCATTCTGCACATTGGTGAAATAATTTTTTAAATCGGT
Organism: Ceramica pisi; assembly: GCA_963859965.1. Classification (NCBI taxonomy): domain Eukaryota; kingdom Metazoa; phylum Arthropoda; class Insecta; order Lepidoptera; family Noctuidae; genus Ceramica; species Ceramica pisi. The sequence goes on from OY982542.1 coordinate 2,388,063, forward strand.
CCTGTAGTTTCGGAGCCTATTCAATTCAAACAAACAAACAATCAAATCTTTCCTCTTTATAATATTAGTGTAGATAAAATGAATAAAAAGCCTAGAAAATAATAATTGAAGTTCTTAAAAATAAATTCCTAATTTACAATGTAAAATATTAAATTACAGTTAAAAATCCAATGCCACTTCGTTAGTTGAATTCGCTCTAGTAATTCAACTGAGAGAGCTCCAACATAATACTCTGAGAGAGAGACGCAACAAAATATAGACGCAGTTGTCACATTGTCACGTCGTATCTGTCTACAGGAGCCTGAAACTTGAATAAAGCCACCTTAATGCGTCACAGTAGTTGTATTACCAACTTTCAACAAAATGGAATAAATACTGTTATTTTTACTACAAGCTGCCAATGTAGCTATAAATCTTCGAGAGAAAGTATCCATAAAAAAGCCGTAATATCTGGCCGGAATTTTTTATTGCCTAGTCTCTTTACGCGAGAACATAATTTTTTCATCATCATGTGAAAAAAAAAACACTTTTCTTATATTTTTTCCGGTCCAAAAATTATCCAGTCTACTTAAAAAAAAACAGATTCAAAGAAAATGTTAATGGCCTATAAATTAAATCTTTATTTAGTCTCATTATAACGAACTGACCCGGCCTAACGCCTGATCAAAACGAACACCAGGGAATTAAATTCAGCAAAAGAGAAAAGTTAGCAAAGCAATAAAAAGAAGTTAAAGAGAACGAAATATTAATATTTCCTCCTTTAAACCCGTAAATATGAGTTTGTGAGTTTTTCCGGGTTCATCCCCGAATTTCTCTTACGGGAGTATTTTTTGTTTGTTTGCTATCATACACAAAACACACTTTACAATTATATTTATTGGCACGTTTTGTGTAACCCTGTGTGGGCACCGTAAACAAACGAACGATGCTGAGTGTAAATGAATTCATTAATTATTTATTGACAGAAAAAAATAGTTAAAAACATGAGGTGGTCATGCAAATTATGTCAGATTTTGCGAAATGTCAAGATTTGATAAATGTCAAGAAAAAATAATAATAATATAAGTAACAAAAGCATTTAAACAAAAAAATACGAAAACACACCACAATAAAGAATCATTGTTAGCCATGCCAGATTATTGTCAAAGTAGATTAGATTAGTAGATTTTCAGTAATGGATATATGATAGGCAGCAGATAAATGTGCAATAATGGTCACTGATCCCTTAATTTTTAATTTAATTTAATTTTTAAATTTTGTTGTTACAGTGGTCATCGAAATACAGATTTTGTGAAATTTTCAACTGACCACCCACTACGGTTCTCGAGTTATAGCCCGCTGACATACAGATTGACGGACGGCCACAGCGTAGGCTCAGTTAGATAATAGGGTTCCGTTCAGTTCCGTTGATGACTCTTTCGAAACGGAACCCTAAAAGCATAAAACTGACCTGGATTGACTTCTATAGTGATCCTTTACGCTCTCTAGTAATAAAAAATGGATCATATTTATTCGAGTACCTTCGAAGAGATATTAAGAAAAGGTCAATGTACTTTGTTGTAAGTTTATCAGGCGCCTACCATAGGGTTGTGTAACATATGTCAGAAGCTTTACCTGTGTAAATAAGAATGATAGCTGCTTAATAGTTTTTATAACGATAGTGATGTAACTATCAGGAAATGTTTTTACTGTTTTTCTCTTTCCTTTGTGAGAGGGGAAAACTTTGAAACTATTTTTCTTCCGACTGTACACTTTTTTGTTTGAGTTTTTTTGTACAAACGGCTTTTCCGGCGGAAAGAAGCGGCTGTAAGGAATTGAATTAACGTTAAATGAAACTTCTTTACGTAAATAAATTTGTGTTTTAGAAAATGTATAACACTTTTATAAGGAAATGCAACTGTAAACTGTTTTTAGAAGCTTAATCTAACTATAATATTATGAATGCGAAAGTTTGGATTTTTGTTACTTAATCACGTTTTTGCTACTTGACGACACTTTTGGCGCAGTGGTTGAGCGATTGACTGCTACGAAGCATGTCGCGGGTTCGATTCCCGCACGGATTCTATCTATATATGTATGTATTTACAAAAAAAAATGTATATAAGTAGTTTATCAGCCATCTCGTTACCATAACACAAGCATTAGATTGCTTACCTTTTTTTTTTTTTTTTTTTTATTTTTTTTTTTTTTTTTTTTAGGGATGGGAAATCATCCAATGACTCCTCCCGCTCTGGGTGTAGCGGGAGGGAGTGTCAGACTTCTACTGACTAAAACCCATCCATGTTCCTTCATTGCCCTTTGTGTTCGCAGGCGTCGGCCCTTTCGGGCCCCTCTGTGTTGCTGACTCTCTTTGAGGCGCGCGTGGAACACTAACGCGCCGTCGACACGGCCTGTCTAGATGGACGATGGCGAGCCACCCATAGCTCGCCGTCCACAGGCCCGCGCCTACGGTGGCCGGAGGTCACCAGGTGGCCCCCGACGCCCGCGGCGTCCACCACGGCGGCCGGGACGAGAGGGTCTCCTCTCCCGCTCCGCCACCTCCTTCGCTAGCATGACTGCTTCGCAGAAGGAGGCAACGGCGTCCCATTCCGTCTCGCTCCGGACCATGGCTTGGACCAGGGCCGGACGCGAGAGGTCGCCGCCAATCGCCGTTTCGAGGACACGGCGGTGCGCCGCCCAAGCGGGGCACACCTGCACAGTGTGCTCTACCGTGTCCTCCGGTCGATCCTCGCAGTGGTGACACCCGGGCGTTTCGCATACCGCATACCGAGTTTCCTCCGTGCCTCAGAAAGCACGTTAAGCCGTTGGTCCCGGCTGTCATTTGTAGATCTTTGGCAGTCGTTACGGATTGTCAGAATCCAGAAAATCTAACACCAGTCTTGCCAAGAAGTACCGTGTTACCCAGTTAATGGGTTGAGGAGGTCTGGTAGGCAGTCGCTCCACGTACAATACTGGTGTTCAGGTGAATCCGGTTTGACTAGAAGCCGACCCCAATGTAGTTGGGAAAAAGCTAGGCTGATGATGAGGATTCAAGTAAATTTAATGTTAACAGCGTCAATTAATACTGCTTAATATAGCAAATTCTATATGAGATGGAGTATTTCTTATTTATAATTTTACAACCTGTTTTTGTCTCTTCCAAGGCACCTTATTATCATCATTAAAGCCGAAAGACGCACACTGCCGGACAGTAACGACGTCGACGAAGACAATTCGCGCAGTCGTTGAGCGATTGACTGCTGCGCTACGTGTCGCTGGTTCGATTCTCGAACGGAACAAATATTTGTATGGCCTGGCTGCTTGTGTATGTGTATTCATATGTTTCCACGCACCCACGATGCAGGAGAAATTCCTAGTGTGGGGCAACTTTTTATAATCAAACCAATATAGCTCTGCCAAGTGTCGCCACATTGACGAGTCTTGTGTATGACGCATACATCCCCACAGCCATTGGTACTTGGTCATTGGTACAACTTGTGGGAAGCCTATCAACACTGCGTCTTTTGGTACACGATCGCTACACCAGAACCTTTTAGCCTCATCGATATGAAAGCCGTTTACTTACTTTAGATGGTGACGCGGTCGTAAACGCGACTGATGAGCGCGGGCTCCTGGGTTCGATTTCCAGGTCGGACAAAAAATTGTTATTGAGTTTTTCCATTAACATTTTCTCAGTGACAGCTCGAAGCTTGAAAGTTAGTGGCGTGACATTCCTGTGTCTTGAGAAGCACGTTAAGCCGTTGTCCTGCGCCAAATCTCTCTCCGGTCGAGTCGGTTTGCCTTCCCATCGAATTATGATTGTGATGGAAGAGGGTGTGCACCTGTGAACTATAATACAGGGTGTAAGGGACAGCCCTCCACAAACTGATAGGGTGATTTCAGTATATCGTACTTAGTTGACCGGTACATGAAATTATTTCAGGAACTTTATGGGAATCCAATAAAACTGGTTTGTTTAATTACCTCACACGCAATGTATCGCTACCTCTGCAAAACGCACGCAGCGAACGGCAGCGCAGCGAGCTTTCGAAAGGACAGCCGCGCTCGCGCCACGTGTTTAACAGCTGATTTCATGCGTCGTTCATTAGATTTTTTTTTCCTTTTAGCTGTGTCATTTACATTAATGGAGTACTGCATACAAATAATGAAACTTTACATTGAAATAAAGCAATAAAAACAGAAAAACAAAAAAAAAAAATCCTGAGAAAATTTCCACTGGAATATAACTCAAAATAAAGAGCTGATTGCACCCTGTTAATTTGTGGAGGGCTGTCCCTTACACCCTGTATACTAATTTCAACCAGCGGCTTCGCCCGATTCCTAGGGAACATATTCCTGGGATATATATAGCCTTTGTGTTATTCCAGACTATAATCTCCCTCCTTGTCAAATTTCATCAAGATCCTTTTAGGAGTCCCGACGTGAAAGAGTAACAAACATCCATCCATCCGCACAAACTTTCGCATTTATTATATTAAGTAGGAATTTGTAGGATTCTACGCAGATGGCTAGTCTGCGTTCAGATTGATCCATCCCGGTCCTGAGCACTCCGCATCCATCTGCTACCAGCCACCTTCTATAAATCATCGGTCCATCCTCCACAGGGCGTCCCACACTACGTTTGAGATTGAACGCTATGGCCAAAATCGGGAGAACTATAGTTTCTGAGAAATACATACGCCAAACCACAATACCAAAGCGGCTACCCATTTAACAGCCAAAGAGACCCATAAAAGATAAAATGTTCTGTTTATGTTTCCTGTACGCCAGTGATATCGTTCCGGTACATGTACTAGTAACAGAACGGGTTTAAACGACTGCTGATAGTTACTGGTTTCTGCTCCAATGCTTATGATCGCTATTGACCCGTTTCGTTTCGTTTGAGCTGATGACTGCTTTCAGGAGATAAGCTGTTTATTTCGGATTCCAGAATATTTTCTTCATTGTTCAGAATATTTTTTTATTTAGGAAAATTGTTGGCACTGTTTTCGTGTGTTGATTTCGTCAATAGAGTATCTTAGATGCTTAAATACAATAGTCAATTTCAGTTTCTCATAGACGTTGTGAGGGAATAGTGACGTATTTATTTTTTGTTTCTCACACGATTTTTGTCGCAGCATTATGCTGAAAGATGGCCGTTTTGCGCGAGTTTGACGCATATCTTTCCAATTTTTCATGTATACAATTGTAATTTTTGTGTATTTTTGTATGCGTCATATTGGCCGCAAATAATTAATAAAAAAAAAATTATTTTGGGGGCCGAGTCACCTGCGTCCGTAGGAGAATACCCTTCAGCGAATCCCTACACGTGGTCCCCGGGTGGTGCTAAACAGGTAACACTAACCGCCTCCGTGGTCTAGTGGTTATACCACTTAATTCAGACCCAGGAGGTCCCGGGTTCGATTCCCAGCGGGGGCAAATTTTTTGCTCGGTTTGGTTGGCGGTAGGACTTGTTCTAAGTCCACCTGGCAAGCTACCACCATCATGTCTAAGTCTGTCGCCATAACAACAATGTTAACAGCATTGTTGTGTTCCGGCAGTTAGAGGTATGATAGCCAGTTCCTCTGTGTAAGAGGATTCCGGGTGAAACTCGCTTCCATCTTCGGCCTAATCATCACTTTCCATCAGGTGAGATTTGGGCCAAGAGTTTCCCCGTTTTATATAAAAAAAAAACTCTTTTACTTTCTTTGTTTTTTCTTCCCAGCTCCCCAGCAGACTGACTGTGGACTGTAGCGGAGAAAACTACAGTGGATAAAGATTATCCTAAGAAATAGGATATATCATTCATTGACATTTTATGCAATTTCATTGTTTCATATTCTTCTGCTCCTCTCCTCTTCGCTCTAATAGAAAGTCAGCCATACACATTGGAAATTGTTGACGTGCGCGTGTTATGGGGGACCGCTTTTAGAAAACTTGGCTTTGAAAAAGTGCTGAATCTAATCCTGATTTTAATAAATTACTTTTACCTTGAGTCAATTGAGAAACGAGCCAAGAGGATCATCGGCAATGATAGGCTCGTCGAGTCGAAGCTCCAAAGTCTTGAGCATCGACGCCGAGTTGCTAGCCTGTCGGTTTTACACGGGTTGCATTTTGGGGAATGTGCGACGGAATTGCATAATTTAATTCCGCCAAGCCCGTTCCATCATCGGACGACAATATGAACGGCGATGCGCCACCGGTAGGTACATGGTGGTCATCCTACCCACACGGACAAAACGTTTTGGGAACACATTAATAGTGCGTACAGCAAAGGAGAGGAATTCCCTGCCGGAGTCTGTGTTTCCTGATAGCTACAACCTGGGAGTCTTTAAGTCAAGAGTGAATAGGTTACTTCTAGGCAAGCGTGCTCCATCTTAGACCGCATCATCGCTTACCATCAGGTGAGATAGTGGTCAAATGCGTGCCTATCAAGAGTAAAAAAAAACGCTACTCATTTACTGACGAAACATTTTTGAATCAACTAAATTTAACAAAGTGGCTTAATTTGTTTTTATTTACTCTCTTCTGAGAAACATAAAAGCGTTAAATAAAATCCAATTCGCTGAAACAAATCGTTTTGTTTCATTTAATTTATTAGCGGTAGGTAACAAGGTGCCAGTATTTTCCAACAAAAATGCGCAAATATTTTTTGTCGCACAGTAATGAACAAGGACAATAACAAAATAATTAAAAACCAATCAAGGCGCGTAATGGGCAATCCATAATGGCTTTATATTTTCGATAAACTCACACCAACCGGATCATTCGTTAATAAACCCTACTAATTACTGTTTCGATAACAAAGTATCGTTTATACGCCATTGTCAGTAATATTTCTGAGAACACAAATTTTGAAGCGGATTACGGGAGCTAGAGTGAGCAAGCAAAGCAGGTGAACGAAGCTCCCGTCGATTTTACATCAATTAAAATTATAAAAACTGTACCTATGGTAGATAAAAAAATGCAATATGGACATAAGTTATGAATTGAAGGTTTTATGAAAACAAATCATATCTCACTGGGTTAGATCATCTATGTGTTAATTGAATGATATGTTAACACAAAGACAAGCAATGAAAATGAATAAAATACATTTATGTATACCTAATTAGAAGTTATTCAAGAGTAATTATGCTACATAACCGCCGTTATAAAACGAATGCAGTATAATAAAGGTTTACTGGCAGAGAATGCTTTCCGACTCTAACTAAATCTGCCTATGTACCCACTTTACAGTAAAAAATGAAATAAATATTAAAACCAATTATTTTCCACCCAATACTGGACATAAGCCGCCTGTATATTTCCATTGCAAACGTATTCGAGCTCTCAACCATTTTTATTTTCACTAAATGAAATACTCTTCCGTAGATTTGAAAAGATTTAAAAATGCTTCGTTATGTCGCAAGTTAAAACCTTTTCAGTAACTATAAAAATAAGTACTTAAATAAAAATAATTCACTTTCAATTATTTGCTAATCAAATCGAATCAAATGGCGGAGAAGGTACTTCTGTTAACTTGAAATCGAATGTTCTTCAGACAAAAGTGCTTGAAACCTTAAAAATCAAACAATTGGTCTAGACGGCTCAAGTACCTACTCAACTAATTTTTTCACTAATTGGTACTTAAGTATGTACTTCTATTCTTGAGTTCGCTTTAGACTCATAGAAACAATCAATCGTCTAGACTTTTATCAAAAACGGGGGCGCCTCCCACTCTGATTGGATGCTAGTTACGACCAGTATTTGTATTCTTCTGTGTGTTATCGATGTGCCAGTATATAAAAGCAGAAACTGACTGATTGATCGATCAACGCACAGTTGAAACTACTGGTTGCGGACTTTGTTCAAAAAAGTCACTCGTAGGATCGTTCGACAATTAGGATGAAACTTGACTGTCAAGTTTTTGAATACCAATAACATAACGGCCGTCAAGGATCTTGCTTCAAAGATTTTTTTTGACTGAAAAAAGACGATCTCGAAACATTATTAAGAAAGAAAAATGTTATCGACACAGAACTGACATGTATACTTAAAACCTAAACTAGTAAATTCCTTATCTTGGTCATACTTAAATTATGTTAGATACAAAGTTGGAATAAAGTTATAACTTCCATCTTTACACCTCAACAATTTCTCCACCCTTACTCACTCTTAATAATCTTAATAATTCCCTCTCCCTAAGCTAAAACTACCATAAACACAAACTTCGCCAACCATCAAAAGTTAAAACTAAAAGAAGACTTAGAAAGTTCCTCCCCATAGCTCAGTGGTTCCCAAACTGTGGTCCGCGGACCACAGGTGGTCAAAATATGGTCTGTGTAAGATTTCACTCGGCGTCTCGCGCTTGGCTCGTGTGCACGCTCGCACTTAATACCTCTCGTTCTTACTCAACTCAGAATAGTGATTCCAAGTTTCGATAATCGTTGTCGATAAAATGTGTTTCGACCACAGCCCCTGGTACTAATGGATAGATACCTGCAAAGATCGGATTCAAGCGGTAGTCTCAACTCCAAGAGACCAGCGACCGAAAATGTGGATGTTTGGCGTACGCCAAAGCGACCAGCTGTCGCAAAACACGCTAAGTTCGATAGCACCCGAGACATTCCAACATACAACAATTTTCAAGAACTTCCCGTAGATGGAGTCGTTAAAACCGCTGGCAATGAATTTTACCTCAAGGCGACTGCCAAAGTCAAGAAGACCGGTCATATTCCTCCTATTATCCTGGATATGAAGACCGACTGGACCCATAAGGCCTTAAAGGATAAAATTTCCGAGTTTTCGAACCAATATCACCTACAATACAGAAATGGAGGTAAGGTTGCCATTTTATGCCACACTGCTGATGGCCACCGAGCAGTTAAGGATGGTCTTCGTCATCATTTGTAACCTTCACCCGGAAGGATGAAAAAATGCCAAAATCAGTGATTCGTGGACTTCCGGCTTATGCCGATCAAGAACTACCGGAAGAGCTGGAAAAAATCGGTTTCGCTGGTGCATCAGTAAAACCCCTTAAGGTGGCTCTAGTCGCGGGCTCGAACTCAGTGGTAGGTATGGCCGAAAAGCACGCTGTCTCACCTCGCATCATGCCCGACAGAGATAGTACCAGTGATGAGCAGTTAGACGCTAGCCTTCATGCACGTCTAGTTCGCACGCACACAAACATCGTTCCGAACCGTTCCGAACTAAATCGAAGTTACACGATGCACACATACCTCCACCGCGCGCCGCTGCGCATAGTCGCTCGACGCTCGCCGAGAAATCAGCAACTACCTACCTAAAAACTCTTACTAAAAATAGTAGGCGCTGTGTTATCGTTTTATACCTCTACGGCCCTATAGGTACCTAATATGGATTGCTTAGAATAATAACGCATAGAAGCCGCGTCTAGAACAAAACCCGAGCAAAATCGTGTGTCCACTTCATTTTCTTTGTGTGCGTGAGCCGAATGTGTCTACGTTCCTCTAACGCACACAGATATAGCTTTCAGTGATACCATTACTAAGCCGTTACCCACAAAATATGGGAAGACGCATTACTATTTTGCTATCAAGGCAAGTATTTTATGTTGTTGGGAACTGGAAAAGGTGATCATGATTTTTCATGTAATATGACATATTTTTTCGGAAGGTATAATTCAATTTATTTCAAAATAAAAGGAAATAAATCGCATAAAAAATGAGATATTGTTCAATGCATTTAGAATGCTTGATGGGTTATAATTATAAACAATGTTAAAACATCGGGTTTGATATGAATTAACAGTAAGTATTGTATTTTAAAATTACAAAATTGAAAAACATGAATGAAAGCAATGTGGGTATTTTTTCCTCACAAATAGCAACACTGTGTTATGACAAGTTAGGTTATTAGAATTTTGTTTTATTTATCGATTTACGTAAAAATAGTGCATAGAATGTGAGTACTTATTTGTGAAATGTTATTTTATCACATTTTTTTATTTTCCTGATGTGCTATAACATCCTTTCACGCAACAAACTGTCATTTTCAATTATTTACTCGCGAGCTGTGTTCGACGGAACGTGACATTGAGTACTGACGGCCTGGTGGCTAAGTTTGACGGATTAGGCTAAGTTTTAGTTGCCTCACTTTTTGCACTCGTACTAGGTTTCTATGCGTTATTATTCTAAGATGGATTGCTTATTCTATTGTTATTATGTTTAGTTTTTCCTTGGTGGTAATGCAGCCGCCACGCCGCCACCGACAGATGCTTACTTGAATAGTCATCGCAGTTTATGTCCGTAGTACTAGATACATCTACACTAATATTATAAAGAGGAAAACTTTGTTTGTTTGTTTGATTGTATTATATAGGCTCAAAAACTACTTGGCCGATTTTAAAAATTCTTTCACCATTCGAAAGCTGCATTATCCACGAGTAACATAGGCTATATTTTATTTTGCAAAAAAATAGGGTTCCGTAAGATATTTGGGTTTTTCGGACACAGGGTGTAAAAATCAACCAGAAAAGTTACTTATTTTGCGTACGCTGCCTAAACTATAAAAGATACAACCATAAATTGTTCTAATTAATTGTAGATCTTATAAATATCTACAAAAAAGTCCGCGACACACTATACCTATCTATGTCGAGTGAGGCGCAACAACCATTTGTTTATTTAAAAATCTAGATTTTTTTTGGACTACATTTAAACGCGTTTATTTTACTCATGCCATTAATCCTTATCAAATTAAAGTATTTAATCACTAAGTACAGTTTATGTAGATCATATTTGGTCTTTGAATGATTAAAATCGGACGTTTGGTTTTGAAGTTATGGCGAAATGAAAATATTACGATTTCTGCTGCACGGCCCGTTGCGGCGGTCACCAAGGCGGTGGTGCGCGTGCGGGAGGGGAGTTTAGTTAGATCTATGTAAGGTACCCGCGCGGCTCATACGCGAGGTAGGTTGGTAACAGTTTTTCTCACGGTTTTTCTGTAGTGTATTTAGTATCAGCATTGCACCCGTGCGAAGCCGGGGCGGGTCGCTAGTACCTAATAATGAAATTAGTTCTACCTAAGTACCATCCTATAAATTGTTATCAAAATTACTTACTTACCTACCTGTCTTCTTAATTTTTAAGGTTCCGTAGCCAAATTATGGCAAAAAACGGAACCCTTACAGATTCGTCATGTCTGTCTGTCTGTCTGTCCGTCCGTATGTCACAGCCACTTTATTCCGAAACTATAAGAACTATGCTGTCGAAAACTCTAAACTTGGTAAGTAGATGTATTCTGTGAACTTACTACCTACCTAAACCTGTAGGCCGGTATAGTATGGATAGGGGTTCTAAAATGATATCGAGGTTTCTAATATAATTTTTTTCTAAACTGAATAGTTTGTGCGAGAGACACTTCCAAAGTGGTAAAATATGTGTGTGTCCCCTGTAACTTCTAAAATAAGAGAATGATAACAATAAAAAAAAATATGATGTAATTACCATGTAAACTACCAGCGAAAATTGGTTCGAACGAGATCTAGTAAGGAGTTTTTTTTAATAGGTACGTCATAAATCGTAATCCACAACTTTTGCTTATATTATAATATTTGTACGGAACCCTCGGTGCGTGAGTCCGAATTGCACTTGGTCGGTTTTCTATTTTAGTTACCCCTCTTGGTTGACACAGACGTGTTTAGATTTGCATTCATTATTAGATTGCTATTATCAGACAAGTGACACTTATAGATTGTTTACTTAGCTCCTAAATACCTACCTACCTAACGTTAAAATTTTAGTGTCTACGACGCCAACGGTTTGGTTTTATGGCATCTTTGCTTGTAGGTAAGTACCTACCTACGTTAATATAACAGTAGGTACCTATTGGGCAGAGAGCTATGTAAACTATGATGTTGCAGAATTTGTTCGAAAGAGTTACCGCGGCCCTGGTAAGTACGGTACGCAGAGGGCATTAGGAGGAACACGGATGGGTTTTAGTCAAGAAGAGTCTGACACTCCCTTCTGCTTCGCCCAAAGCGGGAGCAGTTATTTGGTTTCCCATCCATAAAAAAGTCTTGTCCGCCGCAAAAGTACCTACGAACACAAAATTAGGTTTGTCAATTGCAAGAAACTATTTTGAAAGCAAATAGAATGAACCCAGTAACAAACATTACATTGACCTTGGCTTGAACTTTGGATTTCGCTACCTGCTACCTAGGTACTCAACTAAACGAGCGACACGTTGCCGCTGGCGGCCGGCAAGGGCAACCTTTGTCGTTGGCTGTCGACGGGCGCTTCAACGACCACCAACGACGCGTGCAGTTGTCCCTGTCGTAGACGCGTGCGGCGGCGGTGGCACGGCGGCGTCATGTCGCTCGATTGTAAGAACGCTTAGCCACCGTACGCACGGACGTAAAAATATTCCGTTCAGCCGAGCGTTGAGAACCCAGCACTCAGCAGAGTTAATCACAACGCGTCAAAAAAAGACACCGTTTCAACTTATAATTATGTTTATTTATTTATTATATACTTTATTGTACACCTCATAACAAGTACAGGAAAAACGTTTATAAAAACAAGTGTACAATGGTATCATTGGTTTCAACATCGAGAGTTGAAAATTCATTGCGCGATAGCATCCCGCCGCGATGATTTTACACTGCAGCCGGCAGCGGGCGCGGGCAGCGACGCGGTGTTGAAGACTCGGTCACGACGCCAAATTATGACTTTTCTACCCATTGTTTATAATATGTGGTTTTTAAAACTTTTTCAATCATTCAAATCAATGTCACGTACTTATGCAGCGTCCACTTAAAGCAACAATAACAATTTCAAACGCAAATACGGAGTCCAAACTTCAGTGCGAAGTCAAACAGATATAAAATATAATGTTGAAATCCAAAAATCAAGCCAATGAGTCAATATAAATTAGAGGCGCAAGTATAGTCTACCTACGTATGTAACGTATGAACGACATAGGCCACAGGCCACAGCACACCGCAGCAGACACAATCGTAACTTGAATACGCACGTGTGCGTGAGCATTGTCCCCCCGCACCGCACCGGGGGGAACATTATTCAGTGAGAGGCACGATAATTCATAGTAAAACGCGCGCGTAAAAAAATATGAGAAGGCCTTTCGTAAATCGAGTTTTATGAAAAACCTACTGCATAAATCGATTAAAAATAAAAGTTATTGAATTCTTCGATAATTGAGCTTTGTCGGTACCGACTTAGTTTTAAAGATTTTACATTGTGTTTATTACTTATTTACGCCCAAAGATGCGTTAAAATTGGCAAGAAAAACGAAACTTTGGTGGCTCATAACTTTTTAATGGCGTTTTATTTTACCATTCTGTTTCCATACAGACAAAACTAATAATAAGACAAAACGATATTATGTTTAACTTTTGATGTACTCTGTCAAACAGCGGAGTAATACCCTCCCGAAGTTTCTATGGAAAAAATATCGACTAGAGCCACCTTAAGTCTCGCAGTGGATTGGACAATCCCTGTCCTCCCTTTCTAGTACAGCTACCAGCAGGAGCAGATATTACTAAATTTCGACAAATAAGGTACCTGTGTAATTGTGTGGTGACTGTCAGCAAGTTCAAGCCAAACCGAGGTTATGGTACGCAATGCTTTCGCTGCCAAGAGTTTGGTCACGCATCCCTCAACTGCAACAGGCCTCCTCGCTGCGTGAAATGTGTTGCTCCTCACGCAACTGCCTCTTGTATCAAGTCTGACCGCACTGAGCCAGCGCAATGCTGTAATTGCAATGAACATCACCCGGCGAATTATAGCAAGTGCAGTGTCCGAATAGCATATCTGGACAGCATCGAGAAAAAGAAGGCTTTAGAACGCAAGCCCGTACCTTCAATGACTACGAATTCTACGCTGGTTCTGCCTTATCTGCAGCATCCGACGTTGCAACCAACACTAACGTCAAATCAGAGATCCTGGCCTACTATAGGAACTCGCAATACGACATCGACCCAAAATCAGGTTCTCAAAGACCACCCTACGACTGACACAAATGATGAAACTACAAAGGAGATGTTTGAAATATTTTTAACACTAAAAAACATTAAATCACAATTTGCTGCTTGCACGTCTTGGTTGGACAAGGTCATGCTGGTCCTCTCCCATCTTGGTAAATATGTCTGATTCTGCAGAACTCCGATTACTTTCCTGGAACTCCGATGGAGTACGTTTAAAGATCCATGAGCTACTCGATTTGGCGGTAAGCGTTCTATCTGTTGATATTATTGGTATTTGTGAAACTAGAGTAACCCCAAATTCAATTTTAGTTACACCTGGCTTTACCTGTTATCGCCAAGATAAACATCTTACTGGCCGTGGGCAAGGAGTGGCTATTCTTGTAAGAAATAATCTTACTCATTCGGTCTTAACTCTTCCAAACACTAAAAATATTGAAGTTGTCGGTATTACTGTCAAAATATCAGGTATTGATCATATTGTGCTGTCAATTTACCAGTCGCCTAATCTGCCATTGCTTCGTAGTGACCTTGAGTTATTGTTCGGCTTGGGTTCCCATGTTGTTATCATGGGAGACTTTAATGCCAACCACTCACACTGGCTGAGTAGCTACACTAACACGCGAGGCAGAACTCTTTTCAAACACATGCTTGAATCCGACTACGTTATACACAGTCCTAATCTACCTACCCAAGTGAACTATCGCCCCAATCGCAAACCAACGCGCCCGGACCTAGTGCTGTCCTTGAATGTAGGCTGCATTAGTGATGTCGAAACGATTATAGCATTGTCATCAAACCATTACCCCATATTCTTTACTATTGGAGGCTACCCGAGTCGCAAGGTAAAAACTCGGTTCTTTAAATTTCACTGTGCTGATTGGAATAAATATCGTTCTCACCTCAACAAAAATATCACACTTAGTTCTAAGACGTTTAACACCAATGAAGAGATTGATAACGCCATAGGTCTTTTGCAACAAACTATCATTGATGCCAGAGACTCCTCTATACCGTCCACGACTGCTGGGGTTAGCGATACCCCTACTAAGTTACCCAGGTATATTAAAAAAATTATTCGTTACAAAAACTACTTGCGTCGTATTGAACAGAAACTGCCCAGTGGTTACCTTAGAAGGCTTAACCGTAGTAACATAAACGCTCTACAAGCTCTTATAAGTACAAATATCCGTAGCCATCTTGATAATGTCTGGAATGCCAAACTGGCTAAAGTTGATAACCCCAGTCAAGATATCTGGCGTGTAACTCAATCCCTCAAACCTAGATCTGAGAAAATACCTCCTCTTAAGCTTTCCGACGGGTCTCTGACAACTACCGAGGCTGAACAATGTAACGCGTTGGCAAAAGCCTTTTATGAAAATATGAGCCTTACCACTAACTGGGTTTGTGACTCTGAACTCGAGGCTGAGGTATCAAAATCCATGTCTGTCATAAATAGTTATAATTTTGCTTCTGATTTAATAAAACCGGTTAGGCCTTTTGAGATCCGTAAAACGCTGACTAGGCTTAAAACTCGTAAATCTGCAAGTCATGACGCGATTCATAATGCACTGTTAAAAAATTTGCCGCAGAAAGCGATAGTAAACATTACTAAAATCTTTAACGGTTGCTTTGGCCTGGGCTATTTCCCTAAGATCTGGAAAAAAGCAAAAATAATACCACTTAAAAAACCTGGAAAAGACAGTACCTCACCTACAAATTACCGCCCTGTAAGTCTGCTACCGTCTATTGGTAAAGTATTTGAGTCTGTAATTTATTCAAGACTATTACGTGCCACGGGGCAGTTTCTGATACAAGAGCAGTTCGGGTTTCGTGCTACTCACTCAACTACCCAACAACTGGCTAGGGTATGCGAACACATTTCCCATCACCTAAATCTCAAGCAGTCCACAGGTATGTTTTTGATGGATATCGAAAAAGCATTCGACACTGTGTGGCACGAAGGCCTGCTACACAAGTTGCTTACTCTTGATGTGCCTATGCCCCTCTTTAAACTTATACAATCGTTCCTTGCGGATCGCAAATTCCAAGTACACATCGGGAACACCATTTCATCACCACACAGTATCCCAGCTGGAGTTCCGCAGGGCTCCATAGTAGGACCCTATTTATTCCTCATTTTTGTTAATGATATCCCTATTCAGCCTCGAACGAAATTAGCTTGTTTCGCTGACGATACTGCGTCTTATACCTCTTCTGACGATACCGATTTGATTATAGGTCGCCTACAATATTCTATTGATTTACTTCAGGACTACTTCCAGAAATGGAAACTAAAAATAAATGAGGCCAAGACTGAAGCAATATTTTTCTCTCGTGCTAGGCGACCCCCCACAAGAACTTTAAAAATAGCAGGTCATAAAGTACCTTGGAAATCAAGTGTGCGTTATCTTGGGGTCAGAATGGACAACCGTCTAAACTGGTCCAAACATATTGCCGACTTGCGCTTGAAAGGCGCCCAAGCCCTTGGTGCTTTAAACCCTATAATGAACCGTAAAAGCAAATTAAGTAGCGGTACTAAATTGAGGATTTATACTACACTTGTCCGTCCGTGTATAACGTATGCTTGTCCTGTTTGGAGTGGCACATGTCTTTCCAATCATCACCTACTACAAGTTATACAAAATAAAGCTGTTAAAATATCCTGCAAAACTAAGTTTAAAACAAATCTTCAGAGGTTGCATAAAACCATTAAACTTCCTTTGCTATTTAATTATGTATTTAAGGTTTTACTAAAATTTTATAATAAAAACAAAATTAACACTAATAACCCATTGATTACAAATCTATGTTCATCAACTGTAGACAAATTACCGTATATCGATAGATACGGCACTTACCGCCTACCACATCACTACCTTTTGTTTCCACCAAGCGAGGTGCGAGCGACCAGCGACTTGACCCCCGAGTCGCTCACTGCCGTCCCGGCCTCGGTCACTTATACGCATGAGCGCGGGCGGCAGGGAGGCTCCGTCCGCTGTTAGTTGGCTGGTCGCGCGTCTGCTTGTGTTTACATACGTAGACTGCGTGATCAGTTAACTAATAAAATATTTTTCGACTTACCTACATGCAAGCAGTAAATTGTAATTAACTAAATAATTTACGCATTGTCATTATATACCCCTAATCTTGTGTGTTATTATTATGTTTTATAAGCAGTTTAAACTACCTATCTTTTTAAGCTTTGAAAGGCGAATTACTAGCCTAATAAAGTGTCTTTAGTTTTAGTGTGTTAATGTAGCTTTGGGTAAGTGCATTTTGTTATGTTATTTTGATGATAAATAAAGATACTTGAAAATGAAATGAAAATGTGTAAGTTTTAAAATTTCAATAGTTTCACCTCGGGAGGGTCACGGGTAGCTGATGGATGCAAGATGATGATGATCAGAAATATTGTGTTGTCTCTGACAATGCTATTTATTTTTGAAAACAAAAAATACTGTTTTCCTATAATTTTTGAAAATCGATGTAAAGCTTATTTTTAAATTAAAACAGTTAATTTTCTTCATGTCTTGAGTTTGTGGTCGCTGCTAGCAACATAGTAGTCCCGAATCAAATAAAGTTTGGGAACCGCTACCATAGCCGAACGACGACATACGAGTTTCCCATAAGTCCGACGTGGTTATGGGAGCGGCACGAGACGACACGACATAGAGCACGACATAATATAGGAGTGGGTACGACACGACAGAATATAGCACTCCTCTGATTGAAGTTATTGTCTCCGTAAAATGTGAGTTGTTTTCCGTTCGATGACCCAGTGTGTTAGGAAATGTGAGCGCTTTTGTGTAGGTATTTTACCACAAGTTGGGATATCAACTTCAGTAATGGTCTCTTATTTTCCCATTCCCGTTATGATATCTTTTTATCATTATATGAAGTTATGTTTAGTATTTTTTTTCCTCTGAAGTACATTGTAATTTTTTTGGAAAAGACAGACAAGTACAAATTGGAAAAGACAAACCAGGAATGTCCTGAGGATTCAGTCAACGGTAGCGTTGCGAAGACAATTGTCACAACTTAATAACGTTATGGGATTTATAAACGCTATCGAAATGTTACGTAATCAATCCCACTCGCATTGGCTCATAGATTGTCACTTTATCTAGTTCTGCTGTCCGTCAATTTCCACAATCAAACCACAATCAGTGAACTCTGTACAGGTCTAATTTACTTCTATTAAATAAACAAACCTCCCCCAATTATTGCTACTCCCATTTATGAAAACGGTATAAAAATCCGTCGCACGATTTGGGGCTGATTTTTCAATAGTCAGATATTTTTTAACTGAAGAATAAATATGGCTGCTTGTCATATTTTCTATGCAAAAGCTGTCAAACCGGCAGTTTACTCCTGTGATAAAATTTATCTGACTATTGAAAAATCGGCCCATAAAGGTAAAAGAAAGAAGGAAACCAAAGAAACAGAAAGAGGCAGACAGTTTCTTTGTTTTTTATCACTCAGTGAAATTGCTCAATCTACAAAGCCAATAACTATGGCCCCTAAGCTCGCTGAAACAATGGTCATTAAATTACGTCGCAACTGCAGCATGACGTAGCTACAAACCACGTCACCGCCAAGTCTTGACCTGTCGGTCTCTTGGCAATGGGACCACATAATGGTGACGTAACATATGCACATAATTGAGCGAACATGGTGTTGGATCGTGCCCAAGCATGCCACGGTCACTGCCGGTGACGTATCGCATAATACCGCTAATGTACTGCCGGTTTTGAGGGAGGTGAACTTAGGAGGTTTGGTATAGAAATTATTGAGTATAGGTTTTAAATGAAATTGATAGTGATTTTTTAAAATTTCTACTGAATAATACCAATGCCATGCCCCCCAATACACTAACAATATCCATACGCTTTGCGGGCTGTTTAAACCTGGCGCGAGGTTCGCAAAAGTTAAGCACAAAAATCACTAATTTGTCATTTACTAGCAACATTCGCTGGATCAAACAAATATCGGTATTTTCAAACCATAATTAGGACTTATCGACCGAATGATCGGTAACTAAGTCGACATAAAGCCTAGAAATTTCCTCTAGACAACACAGTGAAAATTTCCTCTAGCTAGACAACACAGTGAAAATTTCCTCTAGCTAGACAACACAGTGAAAATTTCCTCTAGCTAGACAACACAGTGAAAATTTCCTCTAGCTAGACAACACAGTGAAAATTTCCTCTAGCTAGACAACACAGTGAAAATTTCCTCTAGCTAGAAAACACATTGAAAATTTCCTCTAGCTAGACAACACAGTGAAAATTTCCTCTAGCTAGACAACACAGTGAAAATTTCCTCTAGCTAGACAACACAGTGAAAATTTCCTCTAGCGAGACAACACAGTGAAAATTCCACTAATTTTTATATTTGCATCGCATTCGCATCTCAATCGCAATCTGTCAAAAATGTATGAAAATTAAGGCTTTTTTGACAGTTTGCGATTGACATGCGAATGCAAAAGTTGTTTGAAAATTAGTAGAAATTGGCCTTCTGATTAACGTCTCTCAGAGTCAGATAAATAGATATTAAAGTTGAGTGATCAATATTATAAAGCTAACGTTGTATGCTAGTTGTTATATAAGTGTCACAAAAAGGAACTCAAAATTGATTGCAGATTAGGCAGAACACTGCGTAAGTATCACTTTACAAATAACCAATAGGTAGGAAGCAAGTGGAGTTGAAGCAAGGGACGGCGGTAATAACATATTCTATTTCAAGCGCTTGTGAACGATAGTAATGTCTGCCACCTGTCGCTATATTATGAATATTTTAAAAGCTTTCATTGCAAGTGAAGTGGCACTTAGCTGCAGTGTTCAATATCTCCATATGTGGGTAATATAGTTGATTAGCTTCGTCTGTGTCACATTTTTAGGGTTCCGTAGCCAAATGGCAAAAACGGAACCCTTATAAATTCGTCATGTCTGTCTGTCTGTCCATCCGTATGTCATAGGCACTTTTCTCCGAAACTATAAGAACTATGCTGTTGAAACTTGGTAAGTAGATGTATTCTGTGAACCGCACTAAGATTTTCACACAAAAATAGAAAAAAAAACAATAAATTTTGGGGGTCCCCATGACTCCCCATACTTAGAACTGAAACTCAAAAAAAAATTTTCATCAAACCCGCAACCAAAAAACTTATCCATAGATTCCCCCCGGTGTGGGGTATCTATGGATAAGTTTTCAAAAATGATATTGAGGTTTTTAATATATTTTTTTCTATACTGAATAGTAAGCGCGAGAGATGCTTCCAAAGTGGTAAAATGTGTGCCCCCCCCCCCCCCCTTAACTTCTAAAATGAATGAAAAAGAGAATGATTAAACTGAAAAAAATATATACCTAATGTATGTAAACTACCAGTGATAATTGGTTTGAACGAGATCTAGTAAGTAGTTTTTTTTTAATACGTCATAAATCGTAAATCGCAACTTTTGCTTATATTAAAATACCTACAGGTTTGTACGGAACCCTCGCACTTGGCCAGTTTTAAATGAATGCTTCGATCCTTTTGGTCGTGATGACAATTCTGGGCAAACCAATACTGATATTTTTTTTTCAATGTGAATCAGTATTTTTTCTGAGTTTAGCACGTTAAACCAAACAAACAAACTCTTCAGTTTTACAATATTACCATGGAAACATACTATCCTTAGGGAACATAATATCGGGACAAAAAGTAGCCTTTGTGTTAATCCACACAATAATCTACTTTTGAGCCAAATTTCATGAAGATCCTTTCAGGCGTTCTGACGTGAAAAATTACCAAACATCCATCCATCCTCATGAACTTTCACATTCATAATATTATTAGGATTACAGTGCAGATAACACTTAAAAATCACTCAGATAGGTTCAACGAGACTATGCGGCAGTGGTTTTTTTTGTCTATGAAAAAGCGTCGTTGCATTATCGCAACGTGTCTGTCTAATGAAGCTTTTAATGTTTTTGACTGTTGACACATTCCACTTGGAGGCAGGCATTCATTTTCAAGCCAATCAACAGGAATTTCATACTTGTCAGGTCGTAATTGACATACCATGCAATGATACGTTTGTTTATAAAGGGTCTGTTTTTTCGCAGACAAGACAGCTGACTGAGCGCCGCTCAACCTCGAAGATCGACCTTTGCGGCTGTTTTTTTGGGTTCCGTATCCAAAGGACAAAAACAAACGGAGGAAAGTAACAAACGGAACCCTAACTAAGCCTCCGCTGTCCGTCCATCCATCCGTCTGTCTGTCTGTCAGCGGACTGTATCTCGAGAACCGTAATGGGTAGACACTTGAAATTGTCGTATATTGCCATTGCCGCCAAATAATAAAAATTAAGGTTTGTGGTACGGAACCCTTCGTATGCGAGTCCAACTCGCACTTGGCCGGTTTTTATTTGGCCATGAGATCTATTCTATCTAGTTAATAAAACACTCAATCAATAACATTCATTTAATTCTTCGAAAGTTCTACCTCTCTTAATAAATCAGTAACACAATAAAAACCCATATTGTACATTATAAATATTAAAATGTTCGCAGATTTATTATAAAAATTTTGGCGCGTACATCGGCGCCGAATGAAAATATTGGCAGATGATAAAATGGCGGACCGTTTGGCAATCGGCCAACGTGTAAAATGTAACATTACGCCTGAATCTTACATGCATTATGTTATGTTTCGATATCTCTTGTGTTTTTATTGTCTTTTAAAAGGAAAAGGAATTGAGGAACTTTTTGTCTTTGAACTTTTGGTTAGGTAAGAGGGCAACTTGAGAAGCTTGTGTTATCTCAGAAAATTACTTGGGCTCTAGACGTCTCTTTCTATGGTAGGCGCCAGCTAAACTTATAATAAAGTACATTGAACTTTCAATAATCTCGTAAAAACACGAACCCTTATTTTCATTACATTTCGATAGAATTCGATTCAGCAGTGCTATTCTGTAACAACATTTTCGTGTCTCGACAGCGGAATCCGAGGTGAGTTTCAAATTCGTATAAATACATATAAGACCTTATGATGTGTGAAATAAAGTTCACTTTGTAAGCTTAGTCACTCAGGTGAAGCCGATATCGAAATGGTTATTTACAGAATAGACTAGCAGTACAGCTTTATGTTTTTACTCGCTTTTTTCCGAGACTAACGTTTTTCCTATTCCCGTAAGAAAATCGGGAAATCCTCTCTTAATGCTCCTCTATGGAGTATAGGGTCGTAACTTGCCATATTTCAGCTGTCTGTGACCAGTTGTTTCGGCTATGCGTTGTTTGTCAGTCACTCAGTAACGGAAGAATTTTATATATTAGGAATTTCGATTTTTAACCGACTTCCCAAAAAGGAGGAGGTTCTCAATTGGAATGTTTGTATTTTTTTATTTTTTTTTATGTTTGTTCGGGCATAACTCCGTCGCTTGCCAATCAATTTTAAAAATGATTTTTTTGTTGGAATGGGTATACTTCCCAAATGGTCCCATGATAAGGAAACTAGGATCTGATGATGGCATCCCAGAGAAGTAAAGGGGAACTTTCGAAAATCGTATGGTATCGATTTTGCAGTGGTTTTGTTAGGTGTGAGGTACCACTAAAAAGTGAAAAATAAAAAACTTTTTACAAAAAAATACAACCGACTTCCAAAAAAAAAACACTACAAAGTAAAAGATAACTTTAACTTCGGGAGTCGGTGTCAAAAAAAAACGAACAAACTAACAAAAACACCGAGTTCCGAAGTTAAAGTTATCTTTTACTTTGTAGTGTTTTTTTTTTGGAAGCCGGTTGTATTTTTTTGTAAAAAGTTTTTTATGGTAATAAGACTGCACATTTATCTGGCGCCTAACATAGAATTGGAATTTCGAAAGCTGAATTCAAAAGTAAGACTATAGGATTAAAAAAAATAATCATATAGATCGGATCTAAAACCTCGGTGTAATCGGTGTACCTACATACATAAAAAAAAACCGTCCGAATTGAGAACCTCCTCCTTTTTGAAGTCGGTTAAAAAGGAAGGGCTCTACAGAATGAGCACGTTCCACTAAATCAAGAACTTTTTCATGTAGATGGCAAATCATCAAATGACTCCTCCCACTTTGGGCGAAGCAGAAAGGAGTGTCAGACTCTTACTGACTAAAACCCATCCGTCTTCCTCCTAGTGCCCTTAGCGTTCTAGGGCCGTGGTGAATATTTCGAACAAATTCCACAACCCTGTGCCTGACAGGCCCTAGTGGGCCCCATCTACTAAAATCATGAACTTGTCTTGCGATTGCACATTTATCTGGTGCCTAACATAGAATTGAAATTTCGAAAGCTGAATTCAAATGAAATTAAGACTCTAGGATTAAAAAAAAATAATCATATAAATCGGATCAAAAACCTCGGTGTAATCGGTGTACCTACATACATAAAAAAAAAACGTCCGAATTGAAAACCTCCTCCTTTTTGAAGTCGGTTAAAAAGGAAGGGCTCTACTGAATGAGCACGTTCCACTAAATCAAGAACTTTTTTTATAGATGGCAAATCATCAAATGACTCCTCCCACTTTGGGCGAAGCAGAAAGGAGTGTCAGACTCTTACTGACTAAAACCCATCCGTGTTCCTCCTAGTGCCCTTAGCGTTCCAGGGCCGCAGTGACTATTTCGAACAAAGTCCGCAACCCTGGCAGGCACTGGCCATAGTGGGCCCCATCTACTAAAATCAAGAACTTGTCTTGCGAATTCTTATATTCTTATTGAAAGATAACAATTAAAATTAGACCACATAGACGATTACCTTTTTTCATCTATTTCAGTGTTTTCCTGTTTGTTCTCTAAAATATGTAGAGTGAATTTATTATCTTAACAGCAAAAAGTTTTAACCTTTGAACCAGTATTTTTTGCGGTTTTTTGTATTGACACATAAAACTCAATTCACGTCAAAATTAACTTGGTTCGTTCATCTGGAATTCCGGACCCTTCTCGAGTAAATTATACCCATTTTTATTTACTCTGTCTTTGTTGAATTAGAATTCTTTCGCAAATAATTTCTGATATTTGTCAAGTGATTTTCGTCTGTTTGATGAACCTTTTGATCAAATACCTACCTTTTATTTGGCAAACATTCCAACTTTTATCAAAGATAATTTCATGTACACTCGTCAAATGGGCTCTACAAATAAGATGAACGTTTGACAAATATAATGTTACAAGGAGCACCTTGTGTTGTTTTAGAAATTTGAAATGGGTACCAAAATAAATAAATATTATTATCACATGAATAATAAAAAATTAAAGAGTGCAAATTTCATCACAAAAATAAAAATGATTTCGAATCTGGGACTGACATTGTAATTAGTGATCACACCATACACAACACACTTCCTTTGTTTCCTAAACTGCTTGTGCTCGTCAACTGCTGTTTTTTTAACGCAGATATTAAAAATAAACATTTACCGAACAGCCTATGGCTGCTTGACCATTCAGTATACTGTCTTGTCCGCGGAGAAACGGAGAAATATTAACCAATGGAACTGTCAGAAATGAAATTCTCAGTTTCTCCGCCCCGCTGGTTCGAGCAACTGGCCCAACGCACAGAAGAGGCACACAGGCATCAATAGCCACCACGCTTGCATACAGAATAATAAATTGCAAAGCTTTAATCAACACATTTAAAAGCCTTTACAAGACCGTCAAGATAATAAAAAAAAAGTAGGAGTAGCCAAGTTCGTCCTGAAAAAGGCTTTAGTCGTACATTTTACTTTTTTCTTTCTTTCTTAAAAGAAAATGTCTTTCCTCAAGAGAGGTTTTACAAGCAATTCTATAAAGAGTGCGAGGGCGCCGTCCTGCATTTTCCTTAGTAAATTAAACGGGTGTCAACGTCCCTTGGGATGTCCGGTATTTTCTCGGATCGTCCGGTATTTACTGTCGTATCCGGAGCAGATGAAACATGATACTGCTGTTTTGTAAAATTATTTTTTTGAACTTTACGTACTTACAGTTAATAGTGGTACATAGGCATTCTCAGGTGTAAACTACAATTTAGATTTTTTATGAATCATGGTTGGTGTTTAATGCGATATCTGATCTCAATACAATTTTACTGCATTTGCACTCTAATTGTAGCCAATTTTATGTGCTATAATAGTCTACGGAAGATATAAGCCAAAGTCTATAGAATTACTGAAAAATTACTGAAATTTTTGCCGAACACCACGCAGCTAGCAAATTGGGTGTCAGGGATCTACCCAAATAACATCCCAAAAAATCAGGATGGTGCAAAATACTGCGACCTAAAATGTCGTGTATGACTGGCCTAACGAAAGTTTTTTTTTTTAAATATTAATTCATAGAACGAATATCTGCTGCAGAATGGCAAAAAACTGAAATCTGAATTCCTTGCTCGAAACGTAATGGGATTATACTCTCACGACATTACAAGCTATTTTTAACCCCATGGTCCCGTTTAAGTTTTATAAAAATTGGTTAGGAAGTTTGAATTTTAAGAATTTAGCTGGAATTCGTTTACTTCGATGATGATTTTTTGTTATCCAAGTAAACGAAATTGCGTATTTTACTTTCCTGCGATTTTGCAGTGGTGTTGTAAGGTATGGGGGTACCAGTAAAAAGTGAAAAATATATTTTATATTTTTCTTACAAAAACCTACAATCGGCTTCCAAAAAAAAAAACACTATAAAGTTAAAAAACTTTAATTTCGGAAGTCGGTGTCAAAATACGATGAAACTAACAAAAACACAACAAACAAGTAGTTTTTTGTAAAAAGTTTTCTATAATTTTTAAACTCAAGCATTTTATTTACATTTTTCAACATTGGGTAACTGTAAACATTATTCGAATATAATATATTTTAAACCGAAAAAAAAGGATTAAGTTCTTTGTTCGAATGTATTTATTTTTGTCAGATCCGATTACCAAATTATTCTAAAAGAAAGTCTGCGACATTTTAACCCACCTTCGTATATTTGAAAATTTCTAGAAAAAACATTAATATCGCACGGTGATATGTAATTCCACCCAACTTCCTGATTGCCCAGCCCCCCAACCCCTCCGTCTGTCGCCACTCTTCCGACGAGCAACGTGTGACGACTCAACCCTTGGACGGAAATCGTCGTTTTACATAAATTGATTAGTCATTTTATTTTATTTTGCAACATGTTTCGTATGTGTTTTGATGTATGTTTCGCTGTAAAATGCGTTACAAAGGCGGAAAATCGTTAGTGTTGTTATTCAAGCTCATTCAACTGACAAATTTGTTGCTAGGTAGTTTGGTACCTAACAGGGTTGCGAAATTTGTTCGAAAGAGTCACTGCGCACCTGCGCACCTGGAACGCAAAGGGCATTAGGAGAAACACGGATGGGTTTTTGTCAGTAAATTACGTCAATTCGAGAACTAATTAAAACTTTATTCTTTTTTCTTTTCATTCTTTTCAATTTGTGAGATATACTAGAGCAACGATGAAAGAGACTGGCCTCCACGACACAGGGAGTCCTAGTGTGGAGACCAGTGATATATCTGTACTAATGATGTATATCTTTTTTTCGGAACAATAAATAAATAAATAAAAAAATAAATAAATAAAAAATAAAATTCACACAATACACATACGAAAATATAATCGCACCGTAGAAATTCAACAGCAATCTTTCGGCCTTGCCACAAGAATGACTTCTATTGAGAATCCATCAATAGTTGTGACTGACACGCTCTATATTAGAAAATAACACAGAATCGACTGACGTAAGAGTGTTACAGAAAATAATGAAAAAGCGTAGTATAACTCACCCAATCTTAGCGCGACTGGCAATGTTTCTGAAACAAGAAAAAGCAATATTATTTCACTTACAATACTTTTGCTCCTTCGACAGGAAAGTCCCAAAAATAAGTATTATTCCTCGATTGTCAAGACTTTCTAAAATCCAATAAACATCAACATCATCGTCATATCAGCCGCAACCCTGCTGGACATAGGCCTCCCACAGGTTTCCCCACAACAATCGGTCCGTTGCGTCTCGCATCCATCGACTACCTGTACCCTCATTAGGTACCGGAAGACGCAGCGTTGGTAGGCGTCCTACGAGGTGGACTGATGACCAAATAAACATAACTAGAAATAATTCCTGTAGATATTAAAGGACTCCAAAAAAAAGAACAAATAATTAAAAAATTTAATAAAAAAACATCTGATTCTGCCATGTCTAAAAATGAAAAACAAGCATTCGCTTAAAAATTTAAAACGTAAACACACCTTTTTTAACGGCGCAAAGTAGGAACTGTGGAACATTTCTATAAAGGTCCCCCGACTAACCTATCCAATGTTACCCGGGATAACGCAACGCTTCTAACGATACCACATAAATTGAAATCGGTTAAGCCATTTAGAAGTTATGGTGGAATAAAGAAACTCACAAACATACATACGAGTACATGAACCCTGAAAACATAACAATACTTTTTTTGGGCAGTAGCGTAATAAATGCATTTCAACGTAAATTCTCAGAATGAATACAAAACAATTATGTTCTAAAACAAAACGGACTGGTACAGTCTGCAACAAAAATGTTCGGACACAATAAAAATAAGTTTCTTCCTCGAATACGAAACATGGCAAAGTCGAAATACTTTTTACCCAAGATAAACTTCGCCGAAATAACATTTGATCCAAGTATTATGTTTCCGAACATTCATCATTCTCACAAAATATTGACTGTAATGACACTATTTTTTAACCGACTTCTTAAAATTTAATATTGAAAATAGTATAAACCATGTAACGGACTATATTTGTGACCAAATAATATTCCGTAAAATGTTGTTTTGGTGTGGTGAAAATATGCAAATAAATCATTTGGCAAATGAAAAAAGTTCAATGCTGCGGCCAATAGCAAAAAGTTATTATGTAAAATAAAAAATCTTGTATTCATTTTAACCGGTTAGATCCGGCGGTGGATCCACTGGTGGACTGGTGGTTCCACCTGACGCAATTGATTTTATACTTTATTTCTAGGTACTTTATTTTTTTTTATACTTTGAATTTGAATATTAATCACTATTAATCGCATTTAATTATTTTTACATTAAATTCTCCGTATTGCACCTACCACTATTCTCTGCATCACCCAAAGGTTGACTGGTAGAGAATGCCTATGGCATTAAATCCGCCTCTGTACTCTTTTTGTGCTGAAAGTATAAATAAATAAATAAATAAATCGGTGATTTGGTAAAGTATAATACCTATGACACGTGATATTTCGATGATCTAAAAACATTTCAAATAATGTATATTATGGCAAACAAGACGTCGGTCAATAGTTATCGGTAAAATGAAATTCGAACAAAAAAAATTTAAAAAGCGATCGGTTCCCGCAAATACGTTGTGATGTGTCAACCATACACT
The DNA here is from genome assembly GCA_963859965.1 of Ceramica pisi. NCBI lineage: Eukaryota > Metazoa > Arthropoda > Insecta > Lepidoptera > Noctuidae > Ceramica > Ceramica pisi. The sequence continues at coordinate 2,416,398 of OY982542.1, forward strand.
GTTACCTATATAGAAGCTTTGGTTGAACAAAACTTGACAGAAATTATTATACAAATCATCCCGTAGTCTTCTATTAAAAAAATATGGAAACAGCTCAAATTAACATGCTTGTAACTTAAAGAAGAGGCACTATTATCCTAACGTATCATCAGGTAGCAAAATTTGTGTTGCCTAAAAGCATGAATACATTTACGAGGTAGTTTGTTTCACTGTTGATTTTGATGCTCTCGTAAAGCCATCAACTAATGAATGCAGAGAGTTATTTTACATGAGAATTGTATGTTCTTTTCCCCTTCTATCTCACAGATCCGTTAAATCAATAAAGCAGCAACTTGTAAACTTTTTAAACAATTGATGTAGCTTTAGCTGCCAACCGTACAAGTGCTGAGTGAGGCGTCAGTAAGCGTCTACTGCTAACAGCGCGTAGGGCGGGATAAACAGCATCGCGCGATCTGCCATCTCGACAGGCGGAAACATTAGCCGACTTCTTACAACAAATTATATGGAAATATACGGAGCTGCAAATTGGACGGCGACATTTATCTGAAGTGTCTACTGAGTCTAGCTGAGGGAGACACAGGAGCTTGGGGATTGGCTCAGAAAAAGATAGGCGTATGATGATGATGTTGTAGTGATCCCAGGTTACAACAGTAATAAGGTAGCATTGTTAGGATGATATATGAAAATATATTATGAAATTACAAGACGATTTTCCCGAGGGTACGACTTAGAGTCATAGCAACTACAACTAGACTCTATAAGCTTGAAAACATTGTCTTCTGTAACAGTCTCATACATCCATAAAATAGACCCATAACATTTGTCCAACCTATTGCAATTTACTCTAAAAATTCCCTTAACAAAATTACAACTCTATGACCGAAGTTAGACAGTTGAAAATCAGGTGAATTACGTACAATCTAAAATCAATTTGACTGTTAAGCGTTCAAAAAAAATCAAATTGTTCGAGCCAAATTCTTGTATTTTAATTGATTTTTGTAGATATTAATACACTCACAAAGACGTTTTTCTAGCTTCACTAACTGAAAATACAAAAAAATTGAGATCCTCCTCTTTTTTTGGAAGTCGGTTAAATCCACAAACGTTCAGCCTAACTAAATATTTAAGTACGACGTCTCCTCAAACAATACTCAGTAGTACATTCCAGAACGCCGTCTCCACAGTCGGTAAAGAGGACAGTAATGAGTTTGACAACGACTGGACCGACGCGACGCCGCTTCAAGAGCACTTTATTAAAGACAATATAACTTCGGTGTGTGGGCGTCTTTCAAAGCAACAGTCTTATTGAATGGTAATATTATCTTAGAACGAAATGGCTAAGTATACTCGTACAGCTCAGGAATTCAGTTCCTGAGGGATGGTCATGGAAATTGAATTAATGATGAGCGGTTACTTTGAAGTTTTGAATTGTTTTTGGTAATTTGAGTCATTCCTGTGTATTATAAACATGCACTTTTTACTATTCGGTAGCTTATACGATGAAGAACATTCGAGGCGTCTTTTAAAGAAATTTTACGATTACTGTAAAAATTGGTGAAAAGAAAACAGATTCTTGCAAAAAAAACATGTTTATTTTCAATTGAGGGTAGTTTATTAAACAGTATTTTAAAATTAATTCCGATCATTATGGAGTTTGTTTTATTGCGATAGATCATTTAGTTGAAAGTTATACAGTTTTGTTTTTTACTATTGATAGGCATACGTTTGACCACCATCTCACCTGATGTTAAGCGATGATGTGGTCTAAGGTGGAGCACGCTTGCCTAGAAGTAGCCTGATCACACTTGACTTAAGAAAAAAAAATAAGTATACGTTTTCTGTCGATAAAATTAGGTATATTTTCCGTATGTACACATTAGAAAGATTAACACTGTATTACGGTCGACTCCCAGTCAAACCGGATTCAGTTGAATACCAGTATTTTATGTAGAGCGGCTGCCTACCAGACCTCCATAGCCCATGAACTCGGTAACACCGTAGTTCTTGGTAAGACTGGAGTCAGATTTAATGGCTTCTGATAATCCGTAACGACTGTCAAGGATCTATAAATCACAGCCGGACCAACGGCTTAACTTGCTTTCCGAGGCACGGAGGAAACACACATTTTAGGCCAATGTTTTTTGTTAATAAAATTATGTAGCTAGCTACTAATATTATTTTGTGGTATGATAATTGCTTATGAAGGTATAAGTACTTTAATGTCAACCCGTAAGTTAAAATCTAGCTCGTGCAAGTACTTACAGTTGAACTAGTTTAGTTAACATTTCTTTTATCTGCGTTACTAAAAAGGAACACGATACAAGCACAGCAAAATTTTGTTTATAAAACTGTATGTCTAAAACGAAGTTTATAAAGTCTACCTACAATACAAAACGTACATGCGCACGGTTCCGAACCAAAATTCCTAACCACGACCAATCTGTCCAAACAAATTCGACAACCAACAGAAGTACAGTGATGCACGAATAGAACTCGCGACTAAACCACGCACAAACCACGTCCCGCGACACGCTGAATCAATGTATGTTTTGGCTCTGCGTAGCGTGCAAACATGTCTAGCGTGAACCGCCATTCGTACTACACGCTAAACATCACGCATGGGAATCCCGACGTGTTCGGTATAGATTATGTGTTTATTCGGTTCATACAGGGGTGAAACTGACACGGTTTTGTCGTAGGCGTAAACAGATTGATGTATCCTACTGCTGGGTATATTTTTCGACATTTTGCGGCACAGGGGGTCTGCTCTCTAAGCCCGAAGTCCGTGGTTTCGGCCTTAGTTACAGGGTGTCTTCTACTCCATATCACGTTCATAACCTATAAGAATTAATGACAACACGATTTGACATTTACTGTTTAATAGTGTTGTCACTCATTCGGTATTCGGGTTCGGGACTAATTATAAGCCCGTAGTTGAAAATGCCCGTAACTAAGGTTGAAACAATCGACTACGGGCTTAGAGATTAGACCTTCTGGTCTCCTATTTTAGGGCTGCTTTTGCGTGAAAGATTGGTAAACAAGCTAAGAGCCACAGCTTGCTAGATGAGAAGTATTAGCCGGTTAAAAACACCTCATACGCCAAAGAGATTTGCTGATGCGGTGTCAACGGTGGGTGGTTGATTTCTGTCAGTTTGTTTGATTCCACAGCTGTACAGACACCTCTCTCGACGACTTCCAGCCTTTTCAATCTAGACTTTTCACAAGCTTTTATTAACTAGCAATGTTTGTATGTATGTTGTTTAGTTCAAATATTGTAGGTAAGTTAAATTAGAATGGGATATGTTTGTTCACTTTTGAAGACAATGAATTTCAATGATATTTTGACCTGATTTTCCATCTACTATTGCTCCAGACGAACCAACTCCTCAACGGTGATCGTAACTGGCACTAAATTTTGAACACGCTCTTTATTTTGTAGGAACTTTTTATTTCAATTATGAGCTTGTCTTAAAAACATTTTTACCTTAATTTCATACAAATTTTAGTTTTAGTTTGTAGATTTTAGTATTATTAGTACAGATAATCTTCAAGAAAAAAAAAATCTTTTGTAAACGGTTTTTATCTCTCGTATACTTATCGTAGTGTATCCTTAATTACCCCGAGATTACCTGATAAAGAATGCCTTTTTGCATTGCCTGCCTATGAACCACTTCTGTACACAACTACACATAACATACACTTTACAAAAAGTATATTTTTTCTCAATTTTATCAAAAATGCCATTCCACACAAAACCGATTTCACTGACATACTTAAAAATTAAGCTACTATATGAAGCGTGTTCAGAGAATGCGTGACTCGACGATAACTTCAGGCATTTAGTTGAGTATCAGCCTGAAACAAATGCCTAGCAATTAGTGTCGTTCACAGGCTCGTTAGTGTTTCAGCTTATGACAGGCGATATAGGGTTCCTTCTAAATTGTTAGAATATTAGTTTCAGTGTATAATGGTTGAGGAAATTACTTAGCTAACATGATAACGTGTCAATTTGCTGTCTGAGCAATTGACTGCTGAAATTTATTATTATGCTTTTGAAATATTTCATTTTCAATTAACAATTACTAAATAATTACGAACAATGATATAAAAAAAACTCATAAACTAAAATTAAACTAAAATATTGCATCGAAAACTATCTCCGTATCGCTGACCACTGGAATGAGACTAAAAGGCTGGCAGCAGTGTCACGGTGTACGGCGATGCTGCTTTTGAGATTCGGTTTACTTTTTTTAATAATTTAAACACTTTTTTGTTTGATTATTTTGTTGAAAATAAAGAATAAGAGTGTGTGTATGTGTTTTATGGAACACGTAACTGTATTTTAGCAAAACTAGTAGAGATCTCTCACTCTCCAGTTTCAAAGACAATGAATCTTAATTTACAATTCAGCTAGAATCTGCCAACGCCTTCGTCTGCATTCTTCAAAGATTCTACATCTTATCTATCTCGATACTAAAAGGTCCTCAAAACTAGTTCAGCTCTACATCTTATCAATCTCGATATAAAAAGCCCTCAAAACTAGTTCAGCCGTTTATACGAGAGAGTGCTACTCGTACACACATACACATAGACAGACAGAGAAGGTCACTTCAACAGTTACTTACGCATTTATAATTTAATCATGGATTACAATCATATTTGTCCAACCTATCAACACTTTAAACAATCATAGAGAATACAAAACGAGTTTTTTGATGAACGACAGACTTGTTGCTGGGGAACTTGTTCCCCACTTCTTCTTCCCAGCTAAAACACTAGGAATTGGTGACAGGCGGGCGTTTTTGGGGACTGTTTTTGATCTGTCAGTACCCGCAAATTAAAAGAACAATAGTAAGACAATACAAATTTGACATTGACAGGTGTTCAACTTTGACGTTCAAAAAGTGTTGGCACTCAGCCTAATTTGCATACATGACTTTTGACTTTAAGATAAGATAAGATATTTTTATTTGTATAAAACATGGTATACAAGGTGTTATTGGAAAATATAGTTCAGACATGTTTTGCTTAAAAATAAGCGTGCAAACTTACTTACTAAAATGCATAATGACATTGAAATGTAATTAAAAAATTAAAATATCAATAAAAATACATTAGATTGATTACTAAAAAAATCATCGCCGCCCACCACGTACAGGCGGCCCTGGTGCGCGGCCACGGCGGCGTTGCGGCGCGCCGTGTGCATGGGCGGCGCCGCGGCCCAGCCGTCGTTTTTGCATACAGCTGGCCTGAAAACGTTGATAAGTTTTGAATAATTTTCGGCTTAGTTCGACGGGTTATGCAATATAGAGCCTCCATATTAGGAACTAGCTGACCCGCGCAACTTCGTCTTCGTCGCAATTTCCAATAATGCTCTGCTCTATTTGTCTTCCTCGATAAATGGTATAAATGGATAATTTTTCAAATCGGACCAGTATTTCCTGAGATTAGCGCGTTAAAGCAAACAAATAAACTCGGTCGAGCCGTTTCGGAGGAGTTCGATACAAACACCTGGACACGAGTTTTTTTTTATATTAGAGATAACATTATGGTTTAAATAATAAAGAGTATTCTATTCTAACCCAAGAAAAAATCGAATGGATTACGTGAATAACACTGCAAAAACCTGTAATAACACAATTATTTTTGGAACTCGTTGGCCAGAATGTTTTATACAATTTATGAATTCATTTCTCAAGGTAAGCAAACACACAAATTAGATAAGCGAAGGTCTACAGACCTAAATCCGGTAGGAACGTAATTGAATATGCCTGCCCCAAAGGCCTAGAGGTCAAACTGTCATGGCGGCAAAATTTTATCTCTCTGTTTGTCCTAAATTTATTAATATTGCAGAACCTCGCGAGAATAAAACGTTTAATTTATTGTTAATTAAAAATGTGTTTTGTTGAGTGTGAACTAATTTGTGAAATAAGTAATTATTTCTCTTTGTCGAAATTATGTAAGTTTAATTTATTTTGCTTTGTGTGTAATTTATTTATTGTCAGATTACGTACCTCAATAAATTAGTATTCATTGACTATTATTTTATATTTTTCTTTAAGTATTCCATTAAAGTAAAGGTGCTTGAAATATTTATTTAAACAGGTATTGAATTGTATAATTTGTTTTTTGTTGGATACTTGCAGTTTAGTAGTAAAAAACACAAAATTTAACTAAACCTAAGCTGGGGGTCTACTCTCTAAGCCCGACGTCCGTAGTTTCGGGCTTAGTTGCGAGTGTATTCTACTCCGTATTATCTAACCACTAATAACTAATGACAACACGATTCGACACTTACTGTCAAATTGTGTTGTTATTCATTTTTAATTAGTTTAGGACTAACCGTAAGTCTGAAGGTGATACGGAGTAGAATACGCCTGCAACTAAGCCCGAAACTACGGAAGTCGGGCTTAGAGAGTAGCCCACCAATAATGCCAAAATAATTACCTAAATCCAAAATAAATGTTATATCTTCATAATATATTACTACAAGTTACAATGATATCCAACACAAAAAGCAAGTTCTTCAAATCAGAATAATTATAACCTTCAAAATTATACAAGGACTAGCTGTGCCCCGCGGCTTCGCTACCAACAACTACCCATTACTTTTCTCGAGTTTTAGCGAGACTAACGAACAGCAATTCATTTTTATATATAAAGAAGAAGAAGAAGAATGAAAATATAATTATAATATCAAAAGTAAGCTTTGACTTTATCATCATAATCATATCAGCCGAAAGACGTCAACTGCTGGCCATAGGCCTTCCCCAAGTGTCGCCACAACTGGTCCTGTACGTCTCGCATCCATCGGCTACCCATGACCTTCACCAGTTCATCGGTCCGCTTTGTGAGAGGCCGTTGCGTCTTCTGTTACGCGGTCGCCACTCCAGAACTTTTCGGCCCCATCGACCATCTGTTCTGCGAGCAATGGGCCCTGTCCACTGCCACTTTACATAGTGTTACGCGCCAGAATTAATGCCGGGTACACAACGTACTACTAACGCCATCTTGTATCGAGTAGTGGAACTAATTGGGTCACGATCTTTCTAGACTTTTCGATGCTAGAACATTCTCGATGTTTCGACACCTAGTCAGTCGGGACCGGTATGTTTCCGAACTTTCTAGATATTTCCATTCTCGAAGGTTCTGGAAATTACTGTGGGACTATATAAGGTGCGCATTGCTCGCGACTGAGTCAGTATTGAATTGGCGATACAAGCGATACATCGGAAGCGATCTTCAACTGCGAATTAAGTGAAGTGAAGTGTTTAATAGTGCGATTGCGTGTTATAGTTAGTGCGTTTAAAGAGTTAATTAGTGTTGATTATTAAAGTGTAATTTTTGGTAAATTAATCGGCTGTTTTTAATGTCACGAACCCCAAGCTCGTAACAATAGTTTTGCGATCCTTTGGGCTATGTCGGTAACCTTGGTTCTCTTGCGGATTTCGTCATTCCTGATTTGATCACGCAAGAAATCATCAAGCATTGCCCTCTCCAATGCCTTTTGATTGACTTCAAGCCTTCTGATGAGGCCCACGAGGAACATTGACTAAAAAATAAAAAAAATGTTTATTACTCACTACTAAAGAATAAATTTACAGTTTTATTTAGACTAATTTCGAAAAACTTAATACAAAAAACAATTTTGTTATTTTAAATAATTTACAATATATTTTGGTGGCTGTGATAGTTGCCTAGAAGTTTTGACCCCATCCCCTGAATTAGGTGGTAACCTAGACTTAGTAATAAGCTTTTATTAATTTTGATCACAGCCCTATTAAATTGACATTTTCAACAATAATTATATTACTAACAACACCCATTGATTAACACTCTATTAAAACCGCTTCAGTACTAATTAAACTAAAACAGGCTATTAATTAAAACACAAAGTACAAACATAACAATTAATATTTAGTGCTAAATACAATATGTGTTCAATCTATTCTTATGTCAATATAATTAAATTGTGAAGAGATAATTTGGTGAGAAACCTACTCTTTGTTTGGCTATGGATCAGTGGCGTTGAGTTAAGCAGTGCTTGCCAAGGTTGGTCTGTGGATGGGTGACCATTTTAACACATCAATTTTCCTCCGATCCGTCTGTCATTTGTAATCTTTGGCAGTCGTTACGGATTGTCAGAAGCCATTAAATCTGACTCCAGCCTTGCCAAGAAATACCGTGTTACCCAGTTGATGGGTTGTGGAGGTCTGGTCGGCAGCCACTCCACGTAAAATACTGGTACTCAACTGAATCCGGTTTGACTGGAAGCTGACCCTAATGTCATTGGGAAAAAGGCAGATGACGATGATGAAGATTTTAGGGTCTGAAGAACATTAAAGGAAATTGCAGATAGGCGCGGCGCGACAATGCGACGACCCATTTGTATAAAAATGACACCCATGCGGGTGTCGTTCTTGAGTTATTACTGACACCGGTAGATCCATCATCAAACTCACAATGAGTAATGTGTACAAGAGTGGCAGTGCAACCATGAACATATAAAAGACCCTATCTTTTATATTAGAACATGTCTACTTAAGTCCCCGTCACGAGAAGCTATCAATTATTTAAACACAAATTCCATTGCTTCAAATGTCTGTTTCATGAATCTGACCTGTTCCAGTACCACAAAACATTTAGCCTTTAGAGCTTTATGTAAAAAACTAGCTGACCCGCGCAACTTCGTCTGCGTCACATTTTCCATTACTGCTCCGCTCCTATTTGTCTTAGCGTGATGATATATAGCCTATAGCCTTCCTCGATAAATGGGCTATCTAACACTGAAAGAATTTTTCAAATCGGACCAGTAGTTCCTGAGATTAGCGCGTTCAACCAAACAAACAAACAAACAAACTCTTCTGCTTTATAATATTAGTATAGATATAAACCATAAAAGTGGTATGCTCGTTAGTTTCGTATTACACATACTTATTTTTCTATGAGTTAATTGAATTTGGTTTAATTACTTGTTTGATTTGTGTTGGATTTTATCAAAAATAAAATGGTTCTCTTGACGGCACTTCACTACATGTTATAAAACTTAAAAAACGATTGCATCAATTTTCATGCTGTTTTCACCAATCGATAAAATGGATCGAGGAAGTTTTAGTACATAATTTGTCAAGCGGGCGAAGCCGAAGCAGACAGCTAGTTAGTTATATAGAACGTCAAAAAGCAATCAAAACAACATCATAGCGGTTCGAATTCATTAATATTAATTCTACCTCCACCGCTTCTAAAACCTAAAGCAACTGTTATCAACGCGCCTCATAGACTTCGCATTACCGACTGGATACTGCTCTTATCTACACTACACGATCAGTCATTACCAGCAGCCTTGTGTAATCGATTGTCAAAATGTTGCTTAGCTCCAGAGAAAATACAGTGAACATTTTCAATCTCTGCGGGTCTAAAAAATCTGTCAAAGTTTTACTTTTCATGGTTGCTCTTGACTCTAGTCTAACTCAGAGATGACGGACGCAAAGTCTACGATGGAGCGAGCTTACCCAGAAGGAGCCTGTTCCCCTTAACTTTGAAAAGATTAGGGTTGTAAGTGTCGGAAACACAGACGCAGGCAGATTTGAAAGAGATACCGCGGCTCCGTAACCCAAAGGGCAACGAAGGAAAATGATGGCTGGTTTTAGTCAGTAAAAGTCTGACACTCCCTCCCGCTCCACCAAGAGCGGGAGAAGTTATTTGATGATTTACCATCACTAAAAAAAAGACAGAGATCCACCCCTTTGCCGTGCGCATTATGAAAGACGCTTGGGTTTTCATTTTAATCTTTATCACTAACGCATTAGGTTCAAGGTTGATTGGGAAAATTTGACCTTTGGGATGCGTGATGTGCTTTCTGATTCTGCTAGTGTGGCCTTTTTAGACCTGGTGTTCTAATATTTTACACCAGCTGACCCGCGCAACTTCGTCTGCGTAAAACTTTTCATTAAAGATCCGCCCCTATTAGTCGTAGCGTGATGTTATATAGCCCATAGCTTTTTTCGGCTTTCAGTCTAACCGGGTGCAACTAAGCACCAGTATTGAAAGAGGAAAGAAAGAAAGAAAACTTGTTAATTTGGCACAAATACGTAACCACAATGTACTTATACAAGTTAGGAAGCTTAATTAAACTAAAACAATAAAGTATGCCTCGCAGCAGCGCCAAATAGGTCCAGTTCAACAAAACACCAGACAATGAGTTTCCTGACGCTGGTTTTCACCTGAACCTGACGTTGAAGGTTTTTTGTTTAGCGTGGAGATCCTTAGCAAGACTCGTGTCAGATATCTGGCTTCTGATTATTCGTAACGACTGTCAAAGATCTACAAATGACGGCCGGGACCAACACTTTAATGTGCTTACTAAAGCATGAATGGTCACCCATCCTCGGCAAGTGTTGCTTAACCTCGAAGATCGAACCGTGCTACTGTAATTTGGCTCTAATACTGAAGGCTGTTTTAATTGACTATCGAATGTTCTGGAACATATCCTTTATAAGGGACGAAGTAATAAATCAACTTTGCCCATCGCAGCCTGTCGAAGGGCCTCTGCAGATTAATCAATCACGAAGCTAACGTGTGACTTCATCAATGATAAAAAGTGACCTAATTAGTTAGGATTCTCGATGAAGGTAAATAATGGGGTATTTTATAACACATGCTCTTAGTCTATGGTGTGGAACAATCGTCATTTTGGTCACGGTATAACCATTATCTATACTAATATTATAAAAGCAGAAGAGTTTGTTTGTTTGTTTGTTTGGTTGAACGCGCTAATCTCAGGAACTATCGGCTCGAATTGAAAAAATATTTTTGCGTTGGATATTCCATTTATCGAGGAAGGCAATAGGCTATATAACATCACGCTATGACCAATAGGAGCGGAGCAGCAATAAGAAATGTTGCAAGCGGGAAAAAAGCTTCCGTTGCGTGCGATGCGTAAACGGTTTAAGTTACGCAAAATCAAGTATTACGAAATTATTCCTCTTTCAAATTCCAAAAAAAAAGTCCTCGACAGCATATGTCTATCCCTTAAGGTTAACTCACTATAACCCTTTTTATGGAAATCAAATGTGTTCTAAAATAATGCATTATTTGCGAGGAAGTTTTTATTAACATGGTATTAATCCTTATCCAAATAAATACGTTAATCATCTTAAGTATTTAATTTTGAACCTAATTGCCATTGACATTATTTAATTTCAATGTCAAAATATCTTAAGAGATATCATATATATATGAATCCCTATTTCCCTTGGTCATCGCATCACCCGTGAACGGCTGGGCTGATTTCACTAATTCTTTTTTGTTGTGTTTGTCATTGTCAGGAGGTTTTTATGAATGAAAAAAATAAGAAACTTGCCAGTTGACGGGAGCGAAGCCGCGGGGGACAGCTTAGATCTACAATAATCTACACTAATATTATAAAGAGGAAAGATTTGTTTGTTTGAATTGAATAGGCTCCGAAACTACTGGACCGATTTGAATTTTTTTTTCAGTTAGATAGCCCATCTATCGAGGAAGGTTATGAACAAACAACCAAGTTTAAGTATTTGGAAGTCGGTTGTATTTTTTGTGAAACAGTATTTTGTACTGTAAAATATTCAAGAACAAGGTTATTTTATTACCAATGCGTTTGTTGCTATTGTGTCCGTGTCAAACAAAAGTGTTCTATTCTATTGTTAAACTAGCTGACCCGCGCAACTTCGTCTACGTCACATTTTGCATTACTGCTCCGCTCCTATTTGTCTTAGCGTGATGATATAAGGCCTATAGCCTTCCTCGATAAATGGGCTATCTAATCTTCTTTCAAATCGGACCAGTAGTTCCTGAGATTAGCGCGTTCAACCAAACAAACAAACAAACTCTTCTGCTCTATAATACTCGTATTAGTATAGATTACAATGAAGAAAAAATATGGACACCGGTTAGGATAGGAAAAACTTATTAAGTACTGAGAGAAAAAAACAAGTGGTGAAGCTCATAATTTAAGATAATACGTCTGTGAGTAGTATTTACTTTCAAATTAAAAAAAAAATATATAAAAAAAAAATGTAACACCGAGTTGCCATGACTGGTCATACCACTGTTAAACCCACGATGTTTTTTGTTAATATATAAATTAGTTAAACTTGTAAAAAAAATCTTGTTAATAAACGATAAAAAGTCCCCACTTTACTCTACCCCTGATTTTCACAAACTACGCAATGTTAACAACAGATTCCCGTCACAAATTCCAAAGCAATTTAAGCCCACTACAATTTAGTTCCTCAAATCTACATAAAACGATCAGTCGTTGCCAGCATCCGACTCTAATCGGCCGCTAAACGATTGTTACCGATCGAGATTCGAGTATCGATAAAGAATCGTTCTTTTATTGGACATCACGTAATCTGACACTGGTAATCTTTGTTGAGCTACTTTTAATGTTTAGGGGGTTTTTTTAGGTACAAAATTGGTAAGAAAGTGGTGAATTTTGGAGTGTCAACTGTCAAGCGATAAAGTATTTTTTTTTTTATTGAGATGAGTTTGCTCTTGACTCAAGTCTAGATCAGAGATGACAGAGACAAAGTCTACGATGGAGACAGCTTACCCGGAAGGAACTTATTCACTCTAACTTTGAAGAGTTAAGCGCTCGGAAACACACGCAGGCACAGAGTTCCATTCCTTCGCTGAGCGCATTCTAAAAGACATTTGAAAACGCTTAGTGCGAGTTGGTGGAATAGCAACAAGGTGGGGATAGTAAGTTGCAGTGCGTCTGGATTTCTACTGGTAGAAGAGGGCCGATGGGATATCTATGTTGTTATTACATAATGTGCAAGTTATTGTAATAGTAAAATCGTGGCCAAACTGAAATTCATCTTTAAAACTAATGCTCTACTACTCGTAGTCTGATGGGATGGCGATCCGATACGAGTGGGCTGCGATCAGATACAGGACCTAAGGCTTTGCGTGCTCGCCGAGGAAGAACCATATCACACCAACAACTTTCCTTAAAAAAAAAAACAAAAAAATCCTTTTCAAATAACCCAATAACACTACAGCCTACAGCTCTTCAAATGGATGCTGCAAATCACAAAATCGACCACTTCTCGGACTCAAGAGACGCAATAGTCACAGAAGGTGTTAAAGTTAACAGCTCCTGTGAACTTTGTAGCATAAAATTCTTGTGAAAATAAACCACCCAACGTTCGTTCACCGTCTACATTACCGTGTATTTCATGGAATACACCGTGTACAGCAATAAGTATTTATATTTAACGCTTTTGTGCAGACTCGTAGTGTCGCGCAAACTTCCGACCGACCCGGAACTAACCCCCGAGCCAAACACCTCGCGATGCGAAGCCAGATGTTGCAGCAAAATGCATTAATAAAACTGTATTTTACAACGTTGGCATATACATAGATGGATAGAGAAGTAATTATCTTTGTTTAAATCATAGCAAATGGTTAAAACAACTCTAAAAAAAAGCATTGTTAGTTTAAGCCCTTTCATTTGGTACCCATACTGTGATAGTACAGAAAAACTAACTAGTCCACCATCTTGAATGATCCGCCATGTTTGAATTAGAATGACGTCACATAGCTAAGCATGCATTGTCATCCAAACTATGCGTGTATATACCAAACTTACACATAACTGATTTAAAATTCAGTTGCAAGATTCCACCCAGACAAACATACAATACAAGTTAATGAAAAGCTAGTAAAAATTTCACCGGTACAGTTCACACTTTTTAGTAAGTTTCTGTCAACAATATTAGCAGATTAAAAGCTGACCAAAGTGGAGATCAGATACAGCCCGTGAGCAAATAAAAACACCAACATAGGTCCATCTTTAAGGTTAAACAATGTATACCGTGATCACGGATGGGTAACCAAAAATCCTCAATGCTTCGGAGAGCGCGTTAAGATTTTGTTCTCGGCTTTAATTTTTAGATCTTTGACAGGAATTACGGGTACTCAGAAGCCAAATAATTTGACACCAATCTTAACAAGGGGTTTACTGTTAACCTTATAAACTTCGTTTAAATATTGGTACACTTAGTATAAAGCACATTCGATCCATCTCACAGCTGGATTTTGGTCTACGTTAAAATAATAATCTTTATTTATTTATTTATTTATTTAGACTTTTTTTTTTATTTTTTTGACTTTTTTTTTAATCTTTATTGGTATTACCGAAATAGCCCTTTGGAATACACCTCTACAACTCTACGACTAGAACTGACTGAGAAAAATTAGAATAACAAGGTATTGACCACTACAACTACGGAAAAAGCCAATAAATTCCGATCCTTAAACACAGAAACACAAAACACAACCACTTCTCCATATTTCGTATTTTCAGTAAGCATATTACCAACTGATTCCTTTATTCGTCAGTTAATATACGAGTAGGTCTCGAGTCCGACGTTTGTTCAGTACGAAGAAATACGTCGATTCTCAGGATTAGTACTGAAATGGGAAACGAGTTCTTTTGATGTTAGTCGAGTAGGACTCGAAGATTGATATGAGGTAGTAGCTTGTGTGTGATCGTGTATTATTTATCAAAATTGGCATTACGGAATAATATTTGGGATATTTTTTGAGGAGGCGCTTTTTTTTAATGTTGTAAAGAGGTTCTGACTTTGTACCTATGCGTTGATTAATTTTTTTATGTTTTGATGAAAAATAGTATCACAAACCCTTATTGTTATGATAGTAAGTTCCGTAATATTTGAATTAAGAACCACGGACCTTGGCGAATACCTTAGGCGGCTCAGGTTAGATTCAGCCAGTCGATTCTGTAAACTTTTCAAAGTGAAGGATTGGGTAAAGTGATCGCAAAGAACGCTGCCAATCAATGTAATCAAGATAGAATGATAGTTCACTTCGTGAATATCCGTGATCACTTCACCCGAGCATTCACTTCGACATGTTTACAGCCGGTCGATTCTGTTGACATCTCACCGTGATCACTTAGGTGGAGTGAACGACAAGTGAGCTGTCATGCCATCTTGTTCGTATGGTTTGACAGCTCACTTGTCGTCACTTTGACATGTTTACAGAATCGCACTGCAGAATCGACCAGCAAAAAGCGGACTTTCTGAAAAAAAAAAAAACAGCCCCATATGGTTTTAACACACATCCGGTGGATAGTTTAATATTACAGCATACGTACCCTTATTTCAAGAGCCATGTCGAAATTGTATGCATGAGATTCAGTACACAAGCGGTATGCAAGCAAAGACTCATGAATTAACTGAGGCAGTCAGATATATCCCAAAAACTTATATGTAAAGTAATGCCAAGTTCTCTACAACGTTTTCGTTTATAAAAAGGTGAAAAGAAAGAACAAACATTTGACGACAGTCCGCAACGCACACAAAAAATAACTGGCCAAGTGCGACTTGAACTCGCGTGGAAAGGGTTCTGAACTAATTTAACTTTGTAATCCGTTTGAACAACATCTGGAAGAAAAGCTGAATTGGCATCAAAACTAAGATCCGATTGATACGAACTCTGATATTCCTTATCTTCCTGTATAGAGTGGAAACGTGGACTATCCTGGCCCGAGAAAGGCAAAGGATTGATGCATTTGAGATGTGGTGCTGGAGACGTATGCTACGAATACCATGGACTGCGAAACGCACCAATGCATCGATCCTGAACCAGCTCCGAATAAAAACTGGCTTGTCCACCACGTGCCAACAACGCATTCTCTCCTATTTCAGCCACACAATGCGCAGAGGCGACGAAAACCTTGAGAAACTAATCGTGGTTGAGAACACAGAAGGATAAGATCGCGCGGTCGTTCACCAACAAGATGGACCGATCAAGTGAAGAACTCATCGACCTCTAAATTCTACTCAACTGTATGACGCGCTGGACAGACACCGGTGGAGGCATATCATCCACTCCAGATGCAACCCTGATGCTGACCACGATCCTCAGACATGAGGGACCGACTCCAGAGAGAGATTGTAATTTGTAGGTTAAAAATTAGTTAGGTTAAAGTATTATCCGCATTTTTTTCGTAATTTTGGGCTGTGTAGTTTCGGAGATGAGGGGGGAATGGTCATTTTTGGTCTAATTTCCGTTTATCCGCCGTTTATCTTTTACCAGAATTTACTGCACGACACATGTGATTTTTTTATGAGGATGCAGTTAAATATTCATGACTTTTTAAGAGCAGCATTATTTTCTGTGCCTGCGGCGGTTTTGCTTGAAAAGTTTTTATTTTCTGGGTTGCCAAGTAGTCACTCACCCTTTAGTATTTCTCTCGTACATACCCAAAGTTACATAGTTGAAAAGAGATAAAATCTTGTTATTAAAACTCCTATAGTTATTTTTTTTTGAGTATGGGAAATCATCAAATGACTCCTTCCGTTATGGGCGGAGCAGAAGGGAGTGTCAGACTCTTACTGACTAAAACCCATCCGTGTTCTTCCTAATGTCATTTGCACTCCAGGACCGCAGTGAATACCGATTACACCTACAAAGATACAGTTGAAAGAAAAAAGTTAAACGAAATTTGGCAAAGGGTCGGTTTCAAATTTTTTCGGTTTTGTTTCTTTGTTTTTTTTTTTAGCGAAACTTCCGTTATTAAATTTATTTTATACTTTGTAATGTTTTGTTTAAAATTCGGTTATATTTGTCTGTAAAAAAGTTTTTACCATCCGCTTTTATGTGGTGAAACCAGGACGACGATATTATCGTTTACGTAGAAATTGAAATAAGCAAAATGCTCATAAAATAAAAACTACTGAGCCAAACCGAATTATATTTTTACGGGACCAAACGGATTATTACTTTAAAGTCTTGTAGTAACTTGCTGCTCTTGTCGCCAGCGCGGCAGAATTAGCTTCATCTATTTGACTGGCAGACCTTGACTTTTCAAAAGTGCCAGTAAACTGGTCTATTTCAAATAAAGCATTTTGTATTTATTCTTGCCGAGGTTGGTTTGTGTATAGGTCACATTAACATACTGGAGCTCCTTTGTGCCTCGGAAAGCACGTTAATACTTTGGTTTCCGTTGGTCATTTGTAGATCTGTGGCAGTCGTGACGGATAGTTAGAAACCAGAAAATCCGAGACCAGTCTTGCCAAGAAGTTACCCTATAAATGGATTCTAGACGTTTCCAGACCTCCTAGAACTGGATTTTTTATCATTGTCAAGGAGCACTGTTACCATTGGGTTGTGGAAGTCTGGTAAGCAGCCGCTCCGCGGAAAATACTGGTATTCAGCTGAATCCGGTTCGACTGGAAGCCGACCCCAAAATGCTTGGGAAAAGGCAAGCCAGATGATGATGATGATACTGAGAGGATGTAATAACAGTTCACCCATCCACAGATCGACCTCGGTTAGAGTTGCTTCACCTTGAAAATCGACCCGCGCGTTTGTTATTATTTAGCCACGAACTTCTTAAAGGTCTACAGAACCAGTCTTAAACTCACAACACTCCATTAACCACCATAATGAACCCTATAAAAACTCTCAAACTGTAAATTGAAACTTCCCTACTTTAAGCTATAGTTCTAAGTTGCAACTTAAATTCAAGTTAAGGCAAGCCGGCTGAGTCCCGTCGTAAACGACATTTTAAACTTGTGCCTTGTAATGTTCAAGTTATAATGAGTGTTATAGTTTCTGCTAGATGAGGGTAGGTTGAGGATTATCTTGTTACGTTGGTAAGCGAAGTTACATGTGTTCGGGTGACGTAGGTAAACGAGTATTAAGAAGTTTCAAGTGACAATTCTGAAGGTAGTTTATAGTTTAGGAAACATTATTATGAACTGTCAATCTATTGTCTTTGGATGTGGGGGCCGAGTCACCCGCGTCCGTAGGAGAATACCCTTCAGCGAATCCCTACACGTGGTCCCCGGGTGGTGCTAAACAGGTGATACTAACCGCCTCCGTGGTCTAGTGGTTAAACCACCTGATTCAGACCCAGAGGTTCGATTCCCAGCGGGGGCAAATTTTTTGCTCGGTTTGGTTGGTGGTAGGACTTTGAAGTCCGAGAAGTCCGCCTGGCAAGCTACCACCATCATGTCTAAGTCTGTCGCCATAACAACAATTTTAACAGCATTGTTGTGTTCCGGCAGTTAAAGGTATGATAGCCAGTTGCTCTGTGTAAGAGGATTCCGGGTGAAACTCGCTTCCATCTTCGGCCTAATCATCACTTTCCGGTAAGATTTGGGCCAAGAGTTTCCCAGTTTTGCATTAAAAAAAAAATGTATTATGGGCTTTTACCCGACGGCGCCAGAAGGAGGGTTATGTTTTTTAGAGTATGTGTGTATAATTGTTTGGTACGCTCTGCAGCCTGCGGCGTGTCGTTTGATTCGTCTTGATTGAGAAAGTGACACCGGGAATTAAAAAATAAAAATGGCCGATTTATGGCGCCATATTATAAATAAATAAAAAAAAAAAGCCTTTATTTGATCCTTCTACATTACTTCTTAATTTACTAATTATATACTATGACACTATGATTAATTATTAGCAAGGTCCCCAGGTTGGGTAAGGGCCTCCTCCAAAGATGTCCACTTCTCTCTATCCTGTACTACCACCACATCGGGCCAGCGACTTTTTTTATTTCGTCCTCCCATCGTGTAGAGGGCCTTCCTCTTTTTCTTTTCCCTTGAGGTCCTCTCCATATGGTTGTGCTGTAGGTCCATCTTCTGTCTCTAAGCCTCGCTATATGACCGGCCCATTTCCACTTTAACTTTTGTGCGTGGTTTATGGCATTATTGGCTTTTGTTATTTCTCTTATCTTTACGTGTCTAATCTTATCTATTTTTTTTTTATTTTAAGCATGCTCCTCTCCATTCCGCGCTGACAGGATGCTATTTTTTGCTTAACTTTTGACGTAAATTTCCATGTTTGACATCCATATGTCAAGCATGGTAAGAGGCTAGAGTTCATTGTCCTAGTTTTCAGTTTTATTGATATGTTACTTTTGAAAATTTCTTTCAAACTCCAGAATTGATTCCATGTCCGCTGCACTCTTCTTTCAATCTCTAGTTCGTTATTTTCTTTTTCAAAGCTGATGGCGCCATATTAAGCTTTTGATTTCACTGATTTGTTAGCATTTTTTTTTTTTTTTTCAAAACTTTCTATTATGTTCCTTTTTTTTATTTGTACTGTACAATGCTTTGGATAAGACTATAGATCTGTAATGTTGTACATGTTCTTGTAAGTAAATAAATAAATTATTCTTTAAGAAAAAATTGGCCCAAACCTATCAAGTGGGATATCAAAATAAAAAGCTTGCGGAGAAAATTCCAAAAACATAACTCACTCAAATGTAGGAATAAAAAAATACTTTGTCAAAAAACCCGAAAGCTAAAAACGACTAAAAGTTCCGGGTTCGGGTTTTATGACAAAGTTTTTTTTTTTTTGAGGATACATAATCATTAAATGAGTCGTTCCGCTCTTGGCGGAGCAGAAGGGAGAGTCAGACTCGTACTGACTAAAACCCATCCGTCTTCTTAATACCCTCTGCGTTCCAGGAACGCGGTGACTCTTTCGAACAAATTCCAGAACCCTAGCAGATAGGTTAAGATGTAAGTTGTATTTGATAGACTAATAATAGATTGCTAAAAAAGGTTTTGTATTTCCCTGAAAAACAAAAATTCTAAGGTTATCGTAAAAATGATGTCAATAAAAAACGATAAAGAATAAAATAAAAGCAGATTATTATTTCAAATATCTTTACTTCGTTGGGTGCCTGAGACTGGATGGCGCTGCCGATACCGGCCTAGGTAGACGTAGCAAGACGACCTATACAAGGTGTCCAGTAAATAGCACGATATACTACAGGGGGTGATAGCTTGAGTCAATACCTACCAGAACAACACAATATATGTTAAAAATCTTAATACTTTTTTTTTACCACTGTAGGTCAAAGTTAAGCGATAAGGAAATTGTTCTGTGAAAATTTAAACTAAAAATTGCATTTCTTGAAACCATTATTGTTTTTGATAGAAAAAAGACTTGTCAATGAGTAAAGTAACTATTCACGTATACCTAATTTCATGTCAAAAAAAAAACTAGAAAAGGAAGTTTTCATTACGAGATGCTTAAAAATCTGTTTCAAGGTAGAGATTTTTCGATATTTCTAGAAAATTTTATAAAACTGTAAATCCATAAGATTTTGCTGAACATAATAAATTGTGTTGTTTTGGTGGGTATTGACCCAAGCTATCACCCCCTGCAGTATGTCGTGCTATTTACTAGACATCCTATATATTTAAGTATGTAGATACCAAAAGAACTCGAGGAAAGAATAGCTAGCAGCGCTTGACAGTAAGACAGTATTTACTAACTAAAAACATAGCAGAAAATAAATGATTGAAAACATTTTCAAAAGCGATTGAAGAAAAAAAAACAGCTCAAAATGCTCCATAAAGCTTGTATTTTACAGCTAACGAATATTACTATGTTTAAAGCTACTTAAATCAAGTACACACCACAAACGTAAAGTACAACTAGTGCCACATAAACCAGTTTTTTTTTTCAAGACAACACATTCAGTAGGTACTCATAGTTTTCAGTGCTCTAAGATCCTCAAAACCCACATAAGGCACTGAAACTGAAAAGCCTAAGAAGTGACACGCTTTGCTGAAACAAAAGGCGCACACTACCGACAGTAATGGCTTCTTTTCAGCCGCCATCGGATACCGTCAGCAAAAAAGTTCTAGTTAATTAAAGTTTGAAAAGTTCGGATCAATTCGCTGACACCGTTGTATGAATCGAAGTGAATTTCTGCTTTATCGTGTAGATAATTTGGTGTTTCGACTTTCTTGGAGTTTACGCTCGTGTTAACTTTTTGGATGATTAGTTACTATGAGATAGTGTCTGTCTTAGGGCGAGTTTTTTGAGCTGTAGTTAAGTTATTCAATGATTAAAAATGATCGGTTTTTATTTAGCTTCACCGATGGTTAATTAAATATCCTGTTTTTTCCTGTTTCAGCAGAAATTTCGAGAAATCATCTTTTAATGCCCCACCTTACTCCCCCGAAGAATCCTACAGGCCAAATTTCAGCATTCTACGACCAGAACGCTGTCATGATGCGTTGCGTATGCGATGCGTTGTCAGTCGTAATCAGTAACCGATATTTTTTTCTTTATATGTATAATCTATCTGTTTAATGTGTGTACATAAACTTTTAAATAAAACCAATTTGATTATAATTTCTGGTGGTGTTTTTTTTGGTTATCACCTGTTTCTATAATAATAACGAAAACTAAACTGTACCGAAACTAAAGTCGTTTATAAGCATTTACACTTTCCGTTAGCTTTCCAATATGCTAAGTTTTCTTCACAATTTCCACCTAGCTTTTATTTTCTCACCTGAAGCATTTTTCTGTCGCTACGTTAAAGAAAAGCGCAGCTTGAATGCAGGGGAACACTTCGTCCTTGCACCACATTTTCTTCTTGGTTAAGTAAGCTATTATAATTTTGCTAACCGTACCTACATGTTGCGATGCAGTCTTTATGAAAGCGTTTGCATAATCAATTGATTTTATGCAATGAAGATTAATGGTAAACAAGGAGAAGATGCTGTATTGTGTTTATGTAATGGGTTTTATTTATAAACGGTGAACTGATCCATCAGTAATTTACAAAAGAAAGGGATAGGAGTACATTTTTACAATGCCTTCAGTTTTATAAAAACAAATTGACTTAGGTAAAATATAGAACCCTTCTCTTTGCAGTAAAATAATTCTGGGTAAAGAAGTAATTAAGTCTTAAGCCTTAGCACTAATTAGACTTTTTGTTTAACACTATTTTAGGAAAAGTTTTCTCTAGAGTTGGTTTCCAAAATCCGCACATTTTGTTATAGATTGATTGATAAACTTCTCTTAACTTTAATCTCACCTAATATGAAAAATTGTACAGCGGGAATAAGCGAAAGATTCTCACCATACCTAGAGATTACTTCATCATAAGCTTATCGCGTCGCTATCCGCTTACAAACCCACCTCGGTCCAGTACGCCACGGGTAATTAAACTTCTTGAATTCTTGATTTATGTGCGAAAGAAAATTTTATTTCCTCCTCCCCGGCTTTTAGCCCAGTGAATTAAATTCAGGAGCGTGGGGGAAATAAATGGCGTGTTTATGCACTGAGAGTATGTGAGTAAAGATTGCTGTTATTTACTGCTGAGATTGCACTGATTTTGGAAAAAGAATTGGGTACGTATTTCTTTTTTTTTTACTACTAAAAAGTGCCTGTAACTGGTCTATTTGAAATAAAGGATTTTGTATTTAATTATTTCTGTCTCAAATCCAACATACCAAATTCTATTTGCTTCAAATCGAATGGTGGACATTTTGGACATTTTCTGAACTAATTTCAAACGTCTGGTCAATGGAGTGTCGTGTTTTCAGAATTCATGTAGGTATGTGTGTGTTCCTTTTCCTCTGAGTCTCTTCATATGGGATGCAGCTCGTCCGTTTCTTTTTAATGTATTATTTTATGAAAAGCAATCTGCTATATAGTAGGCGCCAAATAATCTTGCTATAAATTACGTTGACCTTTCTCTAAAAACTTTAAATTATGAATCATTTTTCATTACTAGAGAACGTAAGGATCATGATAGAAGTTGATTCAGAACAGCTATAAGTCATTATTTCTGTTTTTGACATTATGAAAGTCAATATATGTGTGTGTTTATGACCGTTATCGCACTAACATCTGGTGCTTATTTTTTTTATTTAACTAGCTGTTCTCCGCAGCTTCGCTCCCGTCAACTGCCAACTTTCTTATTTTTTTTTATAGAAAAACCTTCTGATAAAAACAAACACAACAAAAAAGGATGGAAAGCAATGGATGAGATCTATGATGGAGCGAGCTTGCCCAGAAGATGCCTGTTTACTCTAGCTTTGAAGGCAGACGGGTTATATGTGTACACAGACGTTAGAGAGTTCCACACTTTGGCTAAGCGCATAATAAATGTGGAGGAGAAGTGCTTAAAATTATACCGAAATACATTTTCAATCCGGAAACTTATAAAGTACATACAAAATCTCTTCCATTCTTTTGTACCGTTCACTACAATAGCAGCTTCGTCACAAGACATTAACCTATAACCTTCCTAAACTCTCACATTTTACATTTTCTCCACATATTTTCAAGAGTCTCCTTTCTTTAATATTAAACCTTACTCCGTCACTCTAAAGCCTTCTTGAACATACACTTCACATCACTTCCCACAAAGGAATTGTCACCTTATCCTGATATTATCAAAGTTTCAAATGCCAGTGAGTATATTTTATTGTAAAAGTGAGCTTGTAAGGGTTTTGGAGGATACCTCAGTCACCGCATCCCTCCCAAGTGGATAGGATCCCGTACATGTATTAAATCCACTATTAATCCCTTCAGAGTTATAGCTATAATGCCAGTCCCTACACCTTTGGGCAATATTAGTTCTGTTTAACATTTTAACTGCATCGTTTGGGTGAACGGAGATGGACCCAGGGGCAATTATAGTCTATGTGAAGATTATACAAGGGTGGAACAGTATATGTTCGTGATTTTAGATTGGGAATCAGTATTCTTCTTGAATGTCAATTCTTACTTAAGAAGCGCAAAAAATTTGCGAAAGTCAATGTCAATAATTTGACTTTCTACATACACATACACAGACGTGTTTTTGACAGTATGCGATGCAAATGATTGTTACAAATGCGAGAATTACCCCTCAGCATTTTCGATGGATGGAGCAAGTGACCGGTCAATGTGCTTGGAGGACGCAAATATAGTTCTAATATTATTCAGGTAAACTATATTTAAAAAAAAAAAAACCGTATAGATGATGTAGACGGACAAACAGATACTTCTGCTACTTTTGGTTCAGAAGTTCAGATTACGTTCCAATAAATAAATTCAAGTGAACAAAATGATTTATTTTCTAAAAATAAACGGAAATAAAAGCACTGCCAATCTGTTATCCAGACGCTTTTAGGCGCGTCATTCCATTTTAAACTACCAATTAATAAGCAGCCAATTATATTCCAGCTAGCGTGACTTAGTAGGTTAATAGAAAATAAATAAACTTCTAGTTGGGCGTAATTATTCAATGAATAAACGGTCCCCTTATAAATTCTGCGAAATTAACACAACACTGTTCTTATAAATTAGAACTGCTTCAAAATGGAAACATTGACAGTTTCAGTGGAAACGAATTGAGGCCAGTGTTGAAATCACTGCCACTAAGGGAAATCTCCTATATCGCTTTGCTTTTTAATACCCATGGTGGAAAGGCGTTAGTTTATGTATGCTATGTGTAAGTTGAATGCATTAGCTATTATAGATTCTACGAAATATACACAACACTGGTCCTATAAATGAACCCTACTTCAAAATGGAAACATTTCCAGTTACAGTGGAAACCCCAATTGGGTCAGCGTTGAAATCACTGCCACTAAGGGAAATCTCCTATATCGCTTTATTTTTTTAATACCCATGGTGGAAAGGCGTTAGTTTATGTATGCTATGTGTAAGTTGAATGCATTAGCTTTTATAGATTCTACGAACTAAACACAACACTGGTCCTATAAATGAACCCTACTTCAAAATGGAAATATTGACAGTTTCAGTGGAAACCCCAATTGGGTCAGCGTTGAAATCACTGCCGCTAAGGGGAAACTCCTATATAGCTTTACTTTTTTTAATACCCATGGTGGAAAGGCGTTAGTTTCTGATAAAATAGGTTGTAGGCACGCGCTGGCCTCATACCGTAAGACGCAACGTTGGAAGGCCTCCCACAAAGTAGACCGCTGACCTGGTGAGGGTCACGGGTAGCCGATGGATGCGAAACCCACAGGACCAATCGTTGTGGCGACATTTGGGCGAGACTTATGTCCAGCAATAAAGATATAAATAAGTATAGTATTGTTAGTATAATAAAGGCAATATTTTTTTTTTGTTCGGCAATTGACGTATTTCGCCTCATATGTGATGGTAATGATAACCTAAGGTTCTTTAAATTAAGAGTGAATATTTTACCTACTTCTAGAAAAAGGTATTATATCGTCGTCATCGCTTTTCTGTAAGTAAGATTAAGGTTGGACACGAGCCTAACAATAAAAAGTGCGAGTTAGACTTTCACACAAAGGGTTCCATACACATATGCTGTATGGGGACCTCTTTCATTTTTAATTTAATGTCTATTATATATTGTTACTAGCTGACCCGCGCAACTTGGTCTGCGTCACATTTTCCATGAATGCTCCGCTCCTAAATAATATTGCGACTATAAATTGAGATGTAAGCTACGCTATCTTTCAAGTTGGATATAACTACAGACAGTGAGCAAATTTGATTAAAATCGGTTAAGTAGTTTAGGAGTCCATCGCGGACAAACAACGTGACACGTGATTTATATATGTTAAGAAAGATAGTGGTATATGACATACACGTTCTGTAAAGATTTCAGCTGTCTATCTATCACGGTTCTTGAGATACAGCCCGCTGACAGACAGACGGACGAACAGCGAAGGCTTAGTAATAGATTTCCGTTGGTTAGTCGCTAGATACGGTACCCTAAAAGTAGACTGTTTAAGCTTTATGTCTTTTTTAATTACGACTTCCTTCTTATTTAATTAATACAAAGTAGGATTGTCAGTCATTGACTATTTTTAGCGAGTCATCTAAAGAGGCAAGCTAATTGGCTCCTCCGTAAGTGACGAATTAAGGGTAATTTTGTTTAATTACGCACTGTCCTAATTTAAATAAGACTACACTGATTTGCAAAGGAACGAACAAATACGTTTTATTTGCAAGTAAAACAGTGCTGATTTGTGACGGAAAAGTTTTAGTTTCGTGGATAGGGTACTAAACTATTCAATACTGAAAATCAATGATTCTGCCGAGCTTTTACCCAACTATATTGGGTTCGGATTCCAGTCTATCAGGATGCGGCTAAATACCAGTATTTTACGTGAAGTGACTGCAACCCTCTATTCAACCTTTAAAGTCTTGCTAAGGGGTAACGTAATAGCCAGTTAGTCACCCATCCACAAACCGACATCGGCAAGGGTAACTTAACCTTCAAACCAAGGGCTGTTATTATTTAGCTACAAGCTAAATTTAATATATAAAACACTTGTGTCATGGTATTTGTTAGCGAACTGCTCCGAAACGGCTTGACCAATTATTATTTTTTGTGTTTATTTTTTTGGATCTGGGAATAGGTGTCTCTGTCATCTCTAACCAAGGCTAAAGTCAAGAGCAAACCTATCACAAATGAAAAAAAAAAGATTGGGTTATTTTTCAAACAATATTCTATGTTCAATTACAATCTAAAACACCGATATGCAAGCAACCCATCCAATTTGCTAAGATCCAAAAGCCGCTGACGGCCAAAAAAGCGCTGTTCACCGACACAAAAACAG
The DNA here is from genome assembly GCA_963859965.1 of Ceramica pisi. Classification (NCBI taxonomy): domain Eukaryota; kingdom Metazoa; phylum Arthropoda; class Insecta; order Lepidoptera; family Noctuidae; genus Ceramica; species Ceramica pisi. Next base: position 2,442,779 of record OY982542.1, read on the forward strand.
CGAAACTCCGAGTTTTTCAACCGAATCTAACAAAGGTTTTTGCCAAACAAATGGTCAAGTCGCAGCGACACGGCGACAGAGCGATAATCTGTCTCCCACTCCATTAGTTAGCTGCGATGGGATCCGACGAGCTTGACAAATTAAAAGGCCCGATCTGTTCTCCTGATTGGATCAAGTCACCTGAACTGTGATGTACAGGTTTATTGGAACGTGATTTAGGTTTCATGGGTATTCTCGGTAATTCAAATTTCGAGAAACTAGTTAAATTGAACAACAAACAAAAGGACTATCATATATGCCTAATGACAGCCCAATTTTATGCTCTGACAAATACTGTCCATCTCAGGTTATCTGGAAGAGATGACGGATTGTGATAAGTTGTGTTTAATTTTGAAGTTTCCTTCTTGTTTTACTTTAGGTGTAGAATAAAGTATTTAAGTATGGTCAACTAATCAAATTAAAATATAAAAGCTAATAAAGCACGGCACGGTTGGTGCAGTTTTTGAGCGATCGGCTGCTGCGTCGCGTGTCGCGGGTTCGATTCCCGCACGGAACAAATATTTGTATACCTACAGATAGTTGTTCCGAATTTGGCTATTCGTGTATGACTTTGTATGTTTGTAAGCCCACCCACGATATAGGAGAAATTCCAAGTGAGGGGCAACTTTTTAACCGACTTCCAAAAAAGGAGGAGGTTTTCAATTCGGTGGGTTTTTTTTGGTTTATGTATGTATACCGATTACTCCAAGGTTCCTGATCCGATTTATGTGATTATTGTTTAGTTCTTATTTCGAAGTCGGTGTTTTCGGTTTTGTATCTTCATTTTTAACCAACTTCCCAAAAAGGAGGAGGTTCTCAATTCGGTTGCATTTTTTTTTAGTTTTGATATCTCATACTCATAACTCCGTCAATTATGAACCGATTTGAAAAAATGTTGTTTTTCCGAAAAAAATATTTTTTATCTAAATTGGTTACGAACTTTGGATTTTAAATCGAAATAGCTGGAATTCATTTACTTTGATGATGGTTTTTTACCATCCAAGTAATCGAAATTGCATATTTTGTTTTATGCGATTTTGCTGCACGGTGTTGTTAGGTGTGGGGTACCACTAAAAAGTAAAAAATATAAAACTTTTTCCAAAAAAAATCAACTGACTTCCAAATAAAAAAAAAAACATTACAAAGTAAAAACTAACTTCAATTTCGGAAGCCGGTATCAAAATAGGAAGAAACTAAAAAAAACACCGACTTCCGATAAGTTTTTTTTATTTGGAAGTCGGTTGTACTTTTTTGTAAAAAGTTTTTGCTCAATGAGTGCAGAACAATCGGTTGAACTATTAGCCAAATTGAATGGGAATGCCATGTTAGCAATTCCTCTCCGCTCAATTAGTGAAAGAAAATGAGTTCAGGTAGCCTAATAGCTTTCTGATTTTTCAGTATTTCGAGCTCCTTTTAAGGTCCATAACTGTGAAATATATTATTAAATCAATGATTCTGCCGAGCCTTTTCTCAAATATATTTGGTTCGGTTGAATACCAATATTCGTTGAACGTGTAATTTATATTATCACCCAAAGCCCTGGTGTTACGGCTACGACTATCGGTCATTTGCATGCGAAAATCAAAGGCTTTTGACAGGTCAACCGTGTTGTAATTCACCAATGAATTACGATGAATATAAATTACGTAGAGTTTGCTGTTACTCTGCAGACCGATTCTCGTACCTACTTAAAACCGGCCAAGTGCGAGTCGGGCTCTCACAGGTAGGATTTCGTACCATAAACCTAAAAAAAAAACAGGTTGCTTGTATGGAAGCCTCCTTAAATTATAAATTAAATAAATTTATTATATAGCGACAATAGAAATAAATTTATTATTTTTCTTGTTATAGCGACAATAGAAATACACGCTGGAAATTTCGAACTTTTACGGTTCTGGAGATACAGCCCGCGAACAAATAGATGTACATACAGTGGAGGCTTAGTAAAAAGGGTTCCGTTGGTTACCCTTTCGGTGCGGAACCCTAAAAATATCTGCGCAGACTTTGTTGTAGGTCTCTGCAGACATTTTGTTAAAAGTTCAAAGTCTACGCAGATAAAAGTCGATTTCGTGTGGACTCACTGTTACTTATCACGGTGCGATTACAACAGAAAAGCACTACAGGTGAGGTAGTAGCATAGTATTTATACTATGGTAGTAGTCAAAGAAATGTACAAATATTAATTAAAAATTATTTTTTTACAACAAAAAGTATTCTGAATCACTGAGGCATAACAATAAAAGAGCCATCGGCACTACGCTGGTATAATAAAACTCCTCACACAATAGCGACCGCGGGCGGTGACGCGCACCGGGACACGTCCACTAATTGTTATTCAAAAATACAATTCACTTTGCGCACTTACAAATACATATAGAAAGAGCTGAGTTTTTTTTTCATTATTTTACTTTTCTAGTATCACTAGAACAAAGCATTGGCAATCTTAATTGACAGAGGACAGGTATGTGGTAGGTTTGAGAATAGGTCGTAGGTAGACTTTTTTTTACGTCAAACAATGTTTGCTGGAGTAGTTTTATAGTAAGGAATATTAAAGGTGCCTAAGAAGATTAGTTCTACATAATATGTATTTGTAATATAAAAATGAATCGCTGAATGTGTTTGTTTGTATGTAAGAAAAGAATTACAGATAAAACAAGAATTTTTCAAATCGGTTCATAATTGTCGGAGTTATGAGGTAACAAACATAAAAAAAACATACAACCGAATTGATAACCTCCTCCTTTTTGGGAAGTCGGTTAAAAATACACTAAAGATGTTTGCAGTTTATTAATTTCGGTCAAAATAAACTCTCTCTGTAATATTTTTACTTAGATACATAATTCAAATGCATTACTTATTATTATTTTTAAAAACGCGCCTTGTGTTAGTTGATGTCGGGTACATTAAGTAGACTGCCTTTGTAAGACTAAAATGGCATCGTGCATAAACCACTGTCCCAATTCAAAATTAACTATTTAATTAGACATCAGCCGCTGTCAATATCAATAAAATGTTATGAAAAGCTGGCGAAATAAATTGTTTATGCGTGATAGTAGGAAATCAGTTTATTTGTATACAATATGGCGAGCCGTTTGTAGCGGATCAAAGGGGTCGAAAGGGCTCAGGGTTGTCTGTAACTTTGATGTTACCTCCGAGAACTTATTGTGTTCTACTTGTTGATATTTCTTGGAGTTTTGTTGTACGCTTGGTTTTATTTGTACGGTTTTAATAGTTGTTGGCTTTTCCGTGCTTGTAGATTTCCGTTTTGCAAGAGTAAGGGATAGTTTATTGCGGAATTTGTTCGCAAGAGTCACTGCGGTCCTAAAATACAAAGGATATTAGGAAGAATACAGACGGGTTTCATTCAGTAAGAGTCCAACACAGGGAGTTTTGGATTCTGCCGGAGTCGCGGGACTATTCGAAAGAGATACCGTGGCTCCGGAACACAAATGGCAATGAAGGAACATGGATGGGTTTTAGTCAGTAGAAGTCTGACACTCCCTCCCGCTCCGCCCAGAGCGGGAGAAGTCATTGGATGATTTCCCATCCCTCCGCTACCACTTGCGCTCCGCCCAAAGCGAAAGGAGTCATTTAATAATTTCCTAATTTCCTTTGTTCCTCATAGGTATCGTAACTGACAATTAGAGCGGTTAACTTACAGCTTAGTCGAAGTAATGTTTTGGAAAAAAACTGCAGTCAATTTGATTTTAAGCCGACTGCCCCAGAAAAGAGTTTTGTTTTTTATTGGTAGGTTTGTTTTGTCTCGGTAAGCAATGTAGTGGTCAACAATAGAACACGTTTGTCTAAAAAATAAGTTACTGACTCTTGACTGGCTGACCTGAGCCATTATATAAATTATGCGTTTGATTACAGGGTTTCTGGTTTGATTTCTTTGACCAAACGTACTGAAACCACAAAAACATAATATTGATCTTATGACAGCCCTTAACCCGGGCGGCCTGGGCCATTTTCTACCGTATTGGGTGCGCAATGAAAATATTTCCAGTGCCCTTTTTGACTTTCAAATTGAATCGGCCCAAGCACGAAGACTTAGGAATCAATTTGATACTTTATTTGTGATCTTCCGACTTACGATGTTACGATTCGGGTCCGATTACCCGCTAACAGTTGGGGTAGAATGAAGATTGTTTTATTTACAGTTTTGGGAGATTCTCCCTTTGTTACTTTGTTAAGAGCTGCGATTTTAATTTTGTGTATTTAGCGGCATTAGAGTTAGCTATGGGAAGCCTTGAACCTTATTTATTTATAATTTTAACTCATTGTTTAACATTAAGTTAGTTTTATTTAGTTAGTTGAATTTAGTATTTCTAATTTTATTTCATGATTGCATACTCGGGAACTGATGTTTTAGGCGTTACCGGTTATATGAACACATTATTTCGATTTACAGTACCTACATTTAACATAAGCAAATATTGATTCCTAGATCAAAAAGTTTTTATTAATAGGTCTGTAACAGCCTTGATCACTTAAACTTTTTATACAATTTATTGCTGGTAGAGAATGCCTTGTTGCATTAATTCCGCCCATGTACCACTATTGTGCATAAAGTTTCAATTAATAAATAAATAAATAAATATTTATTCATTTCCAAAAAGAATTTTATTTTTGAATCTGCTTATAAAATTATTACTTATGCTAAGCATATGCTACGAACCTGTTTTAGTATAATTATAGTGTATATTGATAGAGTATATCACACCAAAGCGTGAATATCCCAGTAATAACTCAATATATTTTGTAACATTATGACAACCCCATGACATCAAGAAGGCTGAGTCAAAATTTTCCTTTAAGCGTAAGCTCCGTAAACACTACTTAAAGGCATGTCATTCGTAGTTTGGTCTCGTCATAACTATTGTAAGTTCTCTTAATCAGAAATTATTATAAATCATCATATTTATTAGTATATTATTTTAGCAAATATATATGTATTTTATAGTATATGTATATATATATTTTTTGTATACTTTGTTGTATCGATATGACTCAATTACATTTTATTTTTATTTGTTTGTTGTACACCTACCACAGTGTAGTCTTTTTAACCCAAAGGTTGACTGGTAGAGAATGCCTTGTTGCATTAAGTCCGCCCATGTACCACTATTGTGCATAAAGTCTAAATAAATAAATAAATAAATTGTGTATTTTGTGTCTATTGTGACATCATTCATAGCTCTATTAACTCTTGAAACTCAAACAATTGAAATAGGGTCCCAAATTAATAGCATAATTTAAACCGTATAGGCATTCATATCACATAGTTTTATGTTAATAGGGTCAACGAATAAGGTAATATTTTCCATTAGACAATCTCTGTTTGATTTCTATTTCTCGGAAATGAGATTGTAAATGTCCCTCATTTTATTTGAAATATGGGATGGAGGGTTTTAAAGGTCCTGCCGGAGTCGCGGGATTATTCGCAAGAGACACCGTGGCTTCGGAACACAAAGGGCAATGAAGGAACATGGATGGGTTTTAGTCAGTAGAAGTCTGACACTCCCTCCCGCTACACCCAGAGCGGGAGGAGTCATTGGATGATTTCCCATCGCTAAAAAAAAAAAAAAGGGTTTTAAAGGTACCTACCCGTTTTGATTAAGGATATAGGTTCTAAATTGGATAAGGTTTTTGACCCTTAATCGCCATTTTTAAGAATGGGAAATCATCAACTGACTCCTTCCGTTTTGATTGGTGCGGAAGGGAGTGTCAAGACACTTTCTGTCTAAAACTCATCCATGTTCCTCCTAATGCAATTTACGTTCCAGGACTGCGGTGACTCTTTCGAACAAATGCCTCAACCTTAAAAGGTTATATTTAATGGACGTCGTTATAGGTATAGAAGGGTTAAAGTCAATACTAAATCAAACTCTTAAATTAGGAATATAAAAAAATTTAAATTCGTTCGAAACCCTTTCACGCGAGTCCTTCTCGCACTTGGCCAGTATTTTTACATATATTCTATATCGTGAAGGAAATAAGATAAAAACGTAACTTTTTAAGCGTTATCGTTGAACACGTAGCAGACGCGACTCGCATAATGAATCGATCCATTCAAATCGAGACAAACGCTCCGGTGAGCGGAAGCCATTCAATTATGCATATTATGTGACGTAGGTATATTTAAAGCATATTGATTTATACTAAGCAGCTATTGCCCGCGTAGAAGTAACGTCTGAAGGAGTCAATCTACCTCTGTACCAAAATTCATCAAAATGTCAAAGCTATTTAGGTTTATAGGTACAAAGAACAAACAAACTCGCTTTTATTACTGTTAGTTTTATTTATTTACTAGCTTCTGCCAGCGGCTTCGCCCGCGTGATCCCTAGGGAACATGTTCCCGGGATTAAAAGTAGCTTATGTGCTATTACAGACTATAATCTATCTTTGTTCTAAATTTCATTAAGATCCGTTAAGCCGTTCTGGCGTGATTGAGTAACAAACAACCAAACTTTCACATTTTCATTTTTTTTTTTTTCAATTTTTTCTATTGATTGTAGCGTGATGAAAAGTATACAATAACCTGCTCAGGAGTATGAATAATAATTGTACCAAGTTTCGTTAAAATCCGTCGAGTAGTTTTTGTTTCTATAACGGTTATACAGACAGACAGACAGACAGACAGACAGACAGACAGACAGACAAAAATTTTACTGATTGCATTTTTGGCATCAGTATTGATCCCTAATCACCCCCTGATAGTTATTTTGGTTCATGTACAGAATTGACCTCTCTACAGATTTATTATAAGTATAGATATAGATAGAATAGATTTTATTCTGAGTGTCAGTGTTTTTTTTTTTTGTATTTATATTATTGGTTAGGAAATTAGTATAGTCAGAAGCGCGAAGTTTTTTCTCAAAGCATTTATTTCAATTAAACCGTTTACAGGCACTTTTGAACTACTGTGGTTAGTCAGTCAAAGAAATGAATCTAGTTTACCATCTCAATAAAGTGTGCCGTAATAACTTTGTTGAAGTAAAAAAAAAAAAAACTTCTCAAAGCTTAGATAACAATTTCTAATAATGCGACGCTTCTGAAAAGCTACCTCCAAGATTTACTGAGGAGATTTATTTTTGTTAATATAAAGTAGAAAAATCGGTACCTCAGGTGTCCAAGCGAATGATTAATGAGTGAAAGGTAATTGGGTGAAAGAGAAAAATTACGAACTGCTCGCTCCAACTATTCGCGTGATTTATTTTTATTTAAGTAAGTAGGTGTACCTGTAACATTCATCTATCTTGAAAATTAATCCATTGGAAAATGTATAACATTGTCCATTTACTTATACTAGGTATACAACAATACCTATATTATGTTCTTAAAAAAATAAAAATCGTCATCTGCTTAGCCCTTTCCCAACTATATTGGGGTCGGTTTCCAGTCAAACTGGATTCAGCTGAATACCAGTATTTTACGTGAAGCTCCTGCCTACCAGACCTCCACAACCCATTAACTGGGTAACACGGTACTCCTTGGTAAGCTGGTGTCTGATTTTCTACGTAGTACATAATTAATACATGACACAAAAAAAAAACTATTTATCACTTCTTAGCTAGCACACTATAATATTATAAAACCAAATACGCACTCAATTTTTGTGTACCTATTATATGAAATTTGGTACTGTAAGGTATACGAATAGGATGCCATAGTAATTAAATATCATCATTATTTGGATACCAAGATATCACAACTAAGTTGCAGACTGGTCAGATTCCAAGTATATATTTTTTATTTTGCAAAAGATTTAATATTTCGCATCACATTTTTGCTATTAAATTAAACTAGATAAGGTCGGTGTTTCCTTGCTGACTAACCTTAGACACAACACCGGAACAAACCTACAGATCACAGTCTCTTAAATTAATCAAGCAAGTTAACTGTAGAGGCAGATTTAAATGCTAGTACACAGGCTGTTTCAATTTTAATCAAATAGTAACTACATTCGAATTATTTCGATCACGAATAGTCCTTCAAACAACCAAACCTTGGCAGAATACTAGGAAAACCAACGATTAAAGTATAAAAATAAATATATTCCAGTACTTTCCTCATTACCAATGCCGCGGAAAATGTTATATCAAACGCAAGGGGCATGCATAAAATTAAACGTTAAGGCACTGACAAGATTTATAGTGCCGTCACTGTCAGACTGCTTATACAAGGAAAGGATGCGCGATGACGGAACACTTATAGTTTACTAGATTCTGCCAGCCTATGTGCTATGGAACATAATATATTTCTGGGATAAAAGATAGCCTATTTGGTATTCCAGACAAAAAAAATCACACCTTGTCTTATGACACCATTCGGAAGTGTACCTAATAAGGATAAAATTCTGGCAAGTAATACCTTAGGACAAAAAAAAAGAGCTAATTTTTACTAAAACACCTTTTTAATTTTCAAAACAAATATAAATCTAAATGACAATTTTTTTTTTTTTTTTCGATGGTGTAATAAAACACAAAGTGTTTTTTTCTTTTTTTCAAAATCTGCCATTTCAATTCCTGTCGGAACGACGAGATTTCAAAAATCCAATGATCCAGTATTAGTTTTCATTAAAATCGCGCTCGAGATTTCTTTTAATGTTTTTCGACTTTCCTCATAGTTTCAAGAATTGGCCATGAAGGTACACTTTGAAAACTCAACCTGTATATGTAGTTACGTTTATCTACAGCCTTAAACTGAATAGGATCGGCAAAAAAAAACGCATCTTCTTTGCGTGTTTGTATCTTTTCATCGCCTTAAGATAATACGTCACAGTTCGCGAGCCACCGCGTAAGGTTACCGAAAAGGAAGTATTCACATGGCGAGCCTTCGAGTAAAACGGAATGCTACCATCGTCTACGTGCGGGAAAATCGTGACTCGATTGTGAACTCTATTTTGTCGCTAAGTCTTTATAAGCCCGGCTGTAGGTTGTGGGAAATGTTAGGTGTGTAAATAATTTAAATTAAATTAGAAATTTTAGAAAGTTGAAACGCTGATGGGTAGGTATATAATATGTCGTCCCAACTAGACTCAGCAGTGTTACTCAGCGGTTTAATAAAAGGCCTATCCTTTTTATTGACCACAGATATTTAATCAGCGACCTATACAATATCCAGCCATAAAAAAAAAAAAATGAACGGACTGGCAGATGCTTAGGTCATCATTATATTAGACAATTGCCGTCCACTGCTCAACGTAAGCGTCCCCCAAAGAGCGTCAACCATTTGCCAACCACTATCAAGTGCCAACCATCATGAGCAGTCCGCATCGATGATTTAAAGAACCAGACACACAAAAAAAACAGATGATATTTTTTTTAAAGTAAAAAAAGTGAATAAAAATTAGCTCTTTCCTTTAGTTTGCCATTTGCCATTATGGTATTACTTTCCAGAATTTGATCCTTATTAGATAGTACATTTTCGAATGGTGTAATAATACAAGTATGTTTTTATTTTCAAAATCAACGTATTCGATTCCTGGGTAGGAACAACGATTTTTTAAAAATCCAACGATGCGGTTTTACTTTTCATCAAAATGGAGCTCGAGACTCCTTTCAGTGTTTTTCGATATTCCTCATAGTGTTAGATTTGGCCTTGAAGGCACACTTTGAAAATTCACCCTGTATAATATTGCCTTGAACAGGGTTCTTTTTTAGTTGTTACCAAAGATCTGTTTCAAAAAACGTTATATCTATCCAAATGAAGATTTATGTTTTTTTTTTACTATTGATAGACAAGCGTTTGACCACTATCTCACCTGATGGTAAGTGATAATGCGGTCTAAGATGGAGCACGCTTGCCTTAAAGACTCCCGGGTGGGAACTATCAGGAAACACAGACTTCGGCGCTATCTCCACTCTTACACATGTCTGCCTCATTGACCATCTTTGCTCCGTGTAGTGTATGTAGATATCAATATTTCGAACTACCTACAAACTGATAACAGTATTGTGACGTTGCCTCGGGCGCACACGTCGCTCGGTTATAAATACCGGTACGAGTGGTGGGGCGGTCAGTCGTTGTCGAACTGTCGGCCTGTGCGGTGGTGCGTTGGCGAGTCAACTGACAATATTGTAAATAAGCATTCTCTACATTGGCGACGAGGATTAAACTGTGAGTTAAAGTAATTCCTAGAAAAAAAAGGGGAAAGAATAGGAACGAATTGCTGCTTTCT